>JAWWES010000041.1:38443050-38688087 GCA_035583135.1 Lophotriccus pileatus | reverse complement strand
TGCTGCCTAACTGCCTTTCACTCCCATCATTCACACAGCTCTATTCCCACGAAATTGTCCAAGGTCTCGCTGTTTGTGCCTCTCCGTGGGAAAAACAGATTTTCACCAAAAAACCTGTAACAGTATTCTATGGCTTGTATCATTTAAAAATTCTCCCAACATCAGTCCTTCCAGGTGAGAATGAAAATTCATTCAGAAACTGATAAACTATTTAGATTAGAAGTTTTTAGGCCTCTATTTGAACCTCTTTAGTGCTAAATTTCTGAGACTTATTTTATTTCCCACCCTTCCTGGTAATCCAGTACCTATCTAAAAAAAACCCTCATCCTCTTTTTCCCTTGAGCAATAGTGAAAATAAGTAAAGCAAGGGAATACTACTGCTAGTATTGTTCAGCTATGTTGACATTCACCTTCATTGTTGATCCACTGTAGAAAACCTAACTCGTGTTTAGCTTCAAGAAGGGGGAGAAAATGTACTGCTTCTTGCTATATGAAAATGAGATTTCCCACTCAAAGGACAACATCTTCCCAAGGACACACTGGAAATCACTGTAGTCCTGGCTTTGTTTCTCTCAGAAGGCTTTGGTTTTGGATTAGAGAGTATGTTGTAGATGATCTGGACTGATGTCCATGGAAGAACATCATTCAAATTCAAAATGATTTATCTGAAGAAATGATCTTAAAACAGTATGATGCAATTTTGTAAGATGAAGTGTGTGGTTCTATATGTAGGTAGGAATAATCAGCTACAATATTACAGCATAGTAAACAGTAGGTTAGGTAGATGTTTATCAAAAGAAAGTGTGGGATTAGTGTAGACCAAACCTAACATGAATAAGAAATATCACTCCTGTATGAAATGACAGGCAACAGAATTCAGTAGAGTTTACAAAACACCTCAAATAATTCGTCCACTGCATTAACAAAGTTTTAGATGCAACATTGGACACTACTGGGTCAGAAAAATTTAGGCCAAGGAAAGACAAAAGAATAGAAAAGCAAATATATACAGAAATGTTTCAATGAGAAAATGAATGAAAAATCTGTGCCACTCACTTATTACTGTGATGAGGCAAAAATGTTAGCAATGTGGAAGAAGGACAGAAGACTATACAGAGGAACCTCTACAATGGTATATCTATTTTGCAGTGAGCAGTAAAGTCTGTGTTAAACCCTACAATTAACATAATTTCAAACAATACCAATGTTATTAACCAAAACAGTGCTGGCAGAATACCCACCAAGAATAAAAACCCCACATTTTTTCCTACTTCTTTGCAACAGGGAAGGACTACGTTTGTCTGTGTAGATATGTCTGTAAAGACGATCATGGGCAAGGGAGAGGAGACAAAACAGAATATATCACGCTGTATAATTCTGAGGTCCTGCATTCAATGCATGATGATAACAAAGTGCAATAATAGAATATATTAAGGTCAGTTTCTATGCAAAAGGCAGTGTCAGGAAACCTCATTTGGATTATTTCTTATCTCTTCAGCTTTATATTTCACATGGAAAAAGTACACTTACACAACTTACCAGTTGCCTCACAACGATTTGCTGAACAAATTATTAGAGTTTACAAAAACGTCATAATCTTCCTTGATGTATTAGAAGTTTAAACAGAATTTATCACCACATCTTAATTATCTCATGGAAAAATCCTGACCTTTCCTTGCAGTATGGACATTATTTTTGCAATGTCAGTTATGGGTTATGAGGAAGAAACTCCACCTCTCCAGCTTAAGGGGAGGGTTGTGGTACTCTGAGTATGGTTGAGTGGGTGCACCCTGTTAAAGTGTATCTTTAGTTAAAAAAAAAATTTACTGCAGCTGTGTATTTCAATAATTTCTGCTTCAGTGTTCCTTCCTAGCAAAATTCCTGTTATTTAACAAGCACATCTGACATCTGTCACAGAGAAAGCTCTCAAGGTTTTCACATTTTTTTCTGCTGCAAATTATACAAGGTTAGCTTTCTGATTTTCCAGATCAAAGACTTAACTATTCTATTAATAGATTTAGAAACCAAAATAATGTAGGGTTCTTTGAACTGTTGTGAATACCTCTGCCAAAATTTAAATTAGTGTTTTATCTACCGAAGTGAAACTGTAATGTTGGAAACCCACAAATTTCAGTGATTATTATGAAAGAAGCTAATTGATTTAAAATAAAATTGCAATTCTGATTTCAGGCACCATACAATTCTCTTGGAAAGAGACTGATGTTATGAGTGCAATATAAGTAATTGGGTCACAGAGATATCTAAAAGCTACTGATCTTTCTTATATGTTTTCTGAATTAGGCCTCTAGAGCAAGCCCAAAGTTCACATAACTAAAGCATGTTCTGGAAGAAAACACTTGGGCAAGGTCCCTTATGTTATGTGTGTCCAGAGATAATGTGTCTTAAAAAATCTAATTTCCCTTATTCACTTAAGATGACATTGGTAATGGCATTGCCTGCGCTGCATCCTTAAGGTCACTTAAGTGCAGTACCTGCATCACTTGTGGTGTATCAGTTTGAAGCTGATTTCACAGAACTTGTGAAAAAACATTTGAAGAACTTTTAATGTTCCTAATGTTCTTCCATGTAAGTTTTGTTTCTTGTTGTATGGGCTCTGAAATTTAGAAGTTAAGGCTAGACAAGAGGATGCTATAGTCTGGCCTTAAAAAGCATTGCTTGACAGTAAAATTTAGCACAGAAGGCATTGGATGGATATGAGGACCCATGAATATCTGAAGAATGTATCCCTTGTTTTGTTTTGGGTTTTTTTTTTCCTATTCCATTTTATTCCGCATACAAACAGTTTGTGCTCATTTATCATCCACAAAATAGAAAGTGTAGGAAAATTTTCAGTAAAAATATGTAAGCAAATGAATTAGAATTCTACCTGCCACTAAGTACTGCAAACTTTTCTGATAGAGAGGAGAAAGTTGCCCAGAGAACTGGACAGAATTGGACTCATTTCCAGTAAACTTCTTTTCCCTGACTGGAACACTATCTTTCCCTTACTGGACAAAATATTAGCTTAATTAACTTAGAACTTTTAAACTCAGAACATATAAAGACAACTTTTATGTTGCACTTTCCAAAATATTCAGGGCTAGAGAAATAGTACTCGATCCTTTCAGAATATTGAGCTAGTGAATTAGCACTTCAGGGTCTTCAGTACCAGATCATGTAACAAATTTCTAGAATGGATTAGATGAATAAGGGAGCTCATATCACAGAAGATGAATGCCAAGCAAAAAATACGTTCCCACTAAAATTCTTCTGGGTACTCATCCAGTTGTCTTGGGATCCATTTTCAGAGAGTCCAGGCTAACGCTTAGCTGAGTAAGTTTTTGTCTTGCAAATATATTAGAACTTACAGATCTTATTACAGTTTGCTACAAGAGACATCATTCCAAATTTTGGGGGTATATCAACACAGTCATGAAGGAATTATGTAGTATTTTAGATTAAATAACAGCTGGTCTATTGTCTAGTGACATTAGAACCAGATGGATTCTATTATACAATATTAATTTATTAATTCATATGGGGCTTTGTCTGTATCTAAAGATGAAGGGGTTAGAGAGTCATGTCCTCAGATAACCTGCTACTAGGCTCATTGTAATATAATCATAGAATAATTTAGGTTGGAAAAGTCCTTGAAGATCATGGAGTCCAATTGCTAACTCAACACTGCCAAGTCCATCACTGAACCATGTCCCTAAGTGGCACATCTACATGTCTTTTAAATGCCTCCAGGGATAGTGAGTCTACCACTTCCCTGGGCAGCCTGTTCCAATGTTTGACAACTATTTCTATGAAGAAATTTTTCCTGATAGCCAATCTAAATCTCCCCGGCACAACTTGAAGCCATGTCCTATTTCTTGTTACTTGGGAGAAGAGATCAATCCCTACGTGGCTATAACCTCCTCTCAAGTAGCTCTAGAGAACAATAAGGTCTACCCTAAGCCTCCTTTTCTCCAGACTAATCAAACCCAGCTCCTTCAGCTGGTCCTCATAAGACTTGTGCTCCAGACCATTCACCAGCTTTGTTGCCCTTCTCTGGACAAGCTCCAGCACCTCAGTGTCCTTCCTGTAGTGAGAGGCCCAGAACTGGACACAGCACTCGAGGTGTGGCCTCATCAGGGCTGAGTACAGAAGGACAATCACTGCCCTGGTCCTGGTAGGCTACACAATGTCTGATACAGGCCAGGATGCCTTTGGCCTTGGCCACCAGGGCACACACTGGCTCATGTTCAACAGGCTGTCAACCAGCACCTCCTGGTCCTTTTTCCCTCGGGCACTCTGCCCAGGGCAGAGTCTTAGGCACTCTTTCCAGGCACTCTGCCCCCAGTCTATAGTGCTGCCTGGGATTATTGTAACCCAAGTGCAGGACCCAGCACTTGGTCTTGTTGAATCTCACTGCATTGGTCTCAGACCATGAATCCAGGCTGTCCACATCCCTCTGCAGAGCCTTCCTACCCTCCAGCAGATCAATCAATGCTCCTACCCAACTTGGTGTAATTTGCAAGCCGACTGAGGGTGCCCTTGATCCCCTAGTCCATCAATAAAGACATTAAACAGGATTGGCTGAATACTGAGCCCAGGGGGAGTAGTTCTAATGACCAGCCACCAGCTGGATGCAATTTTATTTAACCACCATTCTTTGGGCCTAGCCAGCCAACCAGCTTTCTACCCAGCTAAGAGTGTACAACACTAGTTCTACATCCAACACAGAAGGAAACAGCACGAACATGAGAGCTTCTGGAAGTTTGACAAGCAAAAGTAACCATCCTGACAACATGGTGTTTTTATTGGTACAATTGAATCTCTGCAAATGAACTTTGTCAATACTGCTTCTTCATGTAACAGTCCAGACTGAGCTAAAATCTCTTGGTAACCTCAAAAGGATATACAAGGCAATAAATATGTTTCCTCAGCCATCTTGGTCAAGCTAGGTCCAACAAAAATAGAGATAATTTACTTCATGGAAACCACTGTATTAAAAAGAAAAATGGAATTGTCTAGACCCTTGGAAATAGAGAAATATTTTAATAAATGACACTCTCCTTACCTAACGTTTTGATAGGGTCAGAATAGTCAGAATCTGTAAACTGTCCTTTGATGTTAGTTGCTCTGAACTTAAATCTGTGAAATAAAAGCAAGAAAACTAATGAAATAAAAGTTTATGTGCATTTTCTTAAATATTGGTTCACTTAGAAACTTAAAACTATTTTTAGCTTTATTATAATATAAGTTGGAATCATTATTCACCTGCAAAATGGACATTATGACAGATATTATGGACTGTCAATATCCTGAATGTATTAAAAAACCCTATATGAATTACTTATCTTGAATTTGGGTTTATTTATTTTAAGAACTCAATAAGCATCTTTTGTTGCTTGAAAAATTTTGTAAAAAATTTTTCTCCCATATTTATGCTTGGCCAAAAAATTTTAAAATTAGAAACACATGACAATAATTTCAATCTCCACCTTTTCTAATTAAACTACATGTTTTATGTTTTTGCCTAAATCTATATTTCACTTAAACTCTTCTCTTGGACAAACTGAGACAAACGTACTTACAAGTACTGCTTTCTTGGTTTTAGTGGGCCATTACATATTTTATCTTGACTGCCTGGTATCATACATGTAGTATCAGCACCTATGACATATATCTCTTCTTTCCCACTCAGAACTTCTTTTCCTTCTACACATGGTGGGTTTGGAAAGCCTTCATTTGTAAAATATGGCCTTGGTCTGTTGAAGTAGGCATCATACCACTTAGTAACATTCCCATCATGCTGAGCTATTGTCAAGAAAAGAAATAATAGATACAATTTACATTCTAGTCAAACTGTAATTGAAGAAGTTAAATAGGAAAATAAATTTTTTAAGGGCTTAGCATGTTATTGGTGCCATTTGCACAACTAAGTCTATAGCTGCGTTTGCACTTGAACCCTAATTTCTTTCACTACCCACTATGCATGTTTTGTTATCTCTGAGTAAGTCAACAATTAGAAAATTTGAGGGGAAATTTCACACAGGAGCTCTGTCTGTAGAGGATATTACTTGTGCAAGCCACTTGACTTTGAAACTGAGCACGGCTAGATAGCAAAGGCAGTAAAAAGTGTTTACTCAAGACAGTAAAAATTGCTTCATAAATTAAAGTAGTAGATTTACATAAGTGGATGATAGCAGCTCATGAGAAAAATCTTCAAAATATTGCTTAGCATGTTGTTTGCATATCTGTCAGTTCAATAAAATATTCACAGCAACAGTTATGAAGGAAATTTCTTTAGGCTTAGTGTTAAAATGCAAGATTCAGAAAAAGGTGACACACATAATGCAAGTTCACTTAATGTGAATGCTTTACTTCTATACTTTGAAACCAGGAAAATAAGGGAATTAACTATCTAAAATGTGCCCTTCTTAGGTAAAGTAAGCTTGATCATATGATGTCCTATCATAAAACTCTCACTCAACAGTGGTAAGCAATTACTCAAAAGAGTTTCAGAGCACTGTTCAAAAAAATAAATGTTCATCAGTCCGTAGAGGGGAATAAACATTCTTACCCACAGTCTACAGAAGGGATATAACTCCCTCTGCCGACATTATGAAATGGAAATATCAACTGCACATGACTGCATTCCTTTCCAGGCAACACTAATAGTGACAGAAGAATAATGTTTCCAAAAAAAGAAAGGTTTCAGATTTTTTTACTTTCACAATTGTCAAATGTTGGGTCTTTTTTCAAAAAAATAGAAAATAAAGAAATATAATGACAAAAGTAGGGACAGAATAATATTGGTGACTTCAAACAGCATGGGTGACACTTCACTGGCAAGTGTTCCCAAAATCCAGTACCCAGGCCATAGGTATTGTGAAAGATACTTTGCTTAGAGTTATTGTCATAGCTAAAGTGAGTTTGTTAGATGTTTTCTAAAGTGAAACTACTGAAACACAAGAGAAGAAATAAAAAAGACAAACAGCCTGAACTTGAAAAAGTTTTCTAGAGAACTCATAAAATCAATCCTACCTCCAGCTTCCACAACAAGAACTTGTATCTTCTTAATGGGGCCATGGTCATCACTGTAATAACATATTGGCATTTTGATTGCAATTGTTGTAGCTGTGACGAGTAATGCCCCATTGGCATCATAAACTGGTGCTGGTTTCTTTTTAGGTCTTGGTGGTTCTGTTTTTAAACAAAGATGTACCACAGGGTTCTGGTTTACAATATTTTCACTACAGGTACATTGTTCAGGCACATTGAGTTATGCATGAAAAATCTCCAGCGTGTTTTCAGGGATGACCTAATGTTTTACTTAATGTCTTAAGACTCTAAAAACTATATTCTGATAAATGCCTATGTGCATCGGTTTTCAATTAAAAGAGAAAACAAAAAGACTGCATCTTAGTTTTTCAGTTAATTTCACTTTGTTTATTTTGACAACTGTTAAATTGCATACTGAGTGTTACCTCTGTCATATTCTAAGCTGTTCACTGATGATAATTAAAATATTGAACTCAATATGGTTGCTTCATTGAGTCTGCACATGCTTTACTGTATTGTTCAGATACAAAAAGCAAATGATCAGTGGTATGCAGCAAAATTGAACACTACAATTCAAGGCTATCAGTTACATATTCCTGTTCCTGCATTATGTGGCCCCTAAATAATAGCCAAAGGCACACAGCTGTGTACTCAGCAATTTCTTCAGCATTTATAGAGATTTTAGACACTGGGTATTTTATGAGACATACCTTTGATATCCATGGTTATTTTCAGTTGAATTTTTGGTCCTGCACCAGCACCATTAATTGCATACACCTTAAAAAAAGCAAACACTTGCTTAATAATTCTTTGTAAGAGCTTCATATTGGACAGTCCTGGATATATTTGAAGCAACAATGAATGCCAAAATACTCCTTTTGTCATTCACACTTTGCTAGAATTTACTTTACAATCCTGAGCACGGTAACACTTCATCATTTGTAATGTAGCTCTTACAAAAAGGAGAAAACAAGCCCACTTAAACAGTTATATTTCCTCCTCTTATGTCCCAGTTTCTGACTATTCATTCACATACTCCTAGGAAGCTCCCCTTGCAGAACTGGACCTTTCAGGGGAGCCAAGTGAGCAATGTAAGTAGTGGATTAAAAGAGAGATTTAGCTCTGTGCTTGTGACGATGTGTCACAGACTGCTTTGTTACTGCACAGGAACTGGTCATCTGCACTAGGGATGTGTCCTGCTCCCACTCACTCTACCCTGTTCATTGCTTCCTTCATTCCTCAGACTTACCTCTCTTTGCACCCCAGTTAACATTCTTGGTATGGAAATCTCATATTCAGCCAAAGTTTGTGTTCACTATTCAAACTAATCTCACACATATCAAATGAAAAAATCCAAAGCAAAACTATCAGTTCTTACGCTGACATTATAGGTATTTCCTCCTTTTAGTCCTTCTATCATGGCAGTGACTGAGTGATCTTTTGTTTCAATGACACTAAGGTTGTGGATCTGGATGGCAGCGGGATCATCTTCATTGTAAACCATAGCTTGATATACTTGAATATTTCCATTTGGTTCAGATGGTGGCACAAATGTTACTTGGAACTTTGTTACTTCATCTGGTATCTTCTGAAAAGTTATGTTGTTAGGTGGGTCTTCAGGCACTGAAATAAATAGCTCAATGATCCACTGAATCAGTTTACTACTATTACTATTAGAGTAAAACTAGCAAAATTACAAATCATATTTTTTTGCATATTGGTATTATTCCATTGATATTTTCTGGGTTTTATTAAAAAAACGTCAAAAATTTCTTCTGGTTATCTACCCAGAAAGCCTGAAGGCATCATTTTACCTTGAAATACATCTGGGGTAAACAAACCCTTGCATGGGTTGACAAGGAAGAAGCAAGTGTCAGTGAGTATCCCTTTCTGAAAGCCCTCTGTCAACAGCAAACTCCCTTCCAACATATAAACAAGCCACTGTACCACCTAACAGTCTCTGCTTATCACAGCTAACTCTTTAGGAAAAAATTTTCCACTAGCTGGTGCCCAGACACAAACACAACATGCATTTTTCCCAGAGGTAGTTTCTTGTCAAATGCTTATTGCAGTGGCTTATTCTCAAGACAGTAAAGTTATAAATCATTTTCCCAATGTCCCTATCTGAAAGAAAATGCTGTAACATTCTTTTCAGGCAGCTAAATATTTATTGCTTTACCTGAGCAGACAAGTACGTAGCATGACCTCTAAACAGTGAAATCAACACATTCAGCCAAGGATTTAGATGCAGGTGTCATACTTTCCATTTTTTTTATACCAACCAACAAATGCTTACTCAGGCTTCTCTGGAGTAAGTCTGTGTAAACTGGTCCTAACTGAGCTATATGCTAGGCTGTACAAACCAGACGAGACAGGATGAGATGGAAAAAAACATATTCCTCTCTAAGGTTACTGCACCTCCTAATGTATCACACATTTAAATAAGAGAAAGGACTACCAAAACAGGATATCACAGGATACTGTTTGTCTCAGGAGAGACCCAGCTAGCACCTAATTTAATCTTCTTTAATTTTTCCACAGTAAAAGCCCATATCATCTTCCAGGGATATAAACAGGTTGTGAAATCCTTAGAATTTAACTTATTAAAGGCGTTGGAGAGATACACATATACCCACTCATATCATATGATTAAGGACCTCGGATTTTCATACATCAAAGGAAAGATAAGTGATAAATACAATCACTGTGTAGTATGTTTAAATCTGAAATTAACCTGGGTATGTAGCTAAAAAATTTGACCTTCAGCTGACCTCACTACAGAGTTGACAAATAGTTCAAATGAAATAAAACTTTAATACCTTTTGAGAAAATACTTTTCTTCAAAACCAGCAAAAATGGAGCATAACCATGACCTTTGTATGTAAAGTCAGGACTGCATCTTCCCCATGTACATCTATTTATATTTTTCTAAGCAAATACCAGTCCCATCTACTTTTCTGTAACACAGTGTCATGAGGTCCTTATACAGTTCCTTACTCTCTTCTCTCAGTTTTATTTCTCTGAGTAACTGAATAACATCTTAATAACATCTCCAGACTGTTTTGAGTCTGTGGAAAAGCTATCTTAAGCACAGATCCCTGTGAGCCTTCACTAGCAATTTCCTTGCACTGAGAATACACATCTTGTGTCCTCAAGTCAGTACAAGTACAATTTATAAATGGTAGGATTCACATCATCTAATTTTTATATATTTCGATTTTGCACCAAAACCAAGCATGTTGTATACAGTTTTCAGCCGTCTCTTAGGAGAAACGGGCACCTCTGCAAGACAATCATCCCTACCTAAGACAGGTATCTTATATATGCATGCTAATATGGATAGGACCACCTCCATTGCCTATAGAAGTAATCTAGATGGCTGTGTTCCACACATCCAATTTTTACATGAAGTAAGTTTGGATCCCTGTAGAAGTAAAGATAAATCTTATTATTCATAACCATCCCTTTTTTATTGACTGACATATATTTAAATATTAAAGAAAAAATATTGTGAGGACCAATCTATATTAAAACCACACCTTATGTTCACAATTCTCATTTATTTCTCAAATGAAAGAAAAAACTGCACAGTTTGTTCCATACAACATAGAAAAAAATACAAACCTGCTTCAAAAGTGGAGACAATCACTGGAGAACTAGCCTTGCCTTCTAGGAGTGCAGCATTAACATCCCCCGTAAAAGCAATGATTACTACAGAATACCTTGTAAATGCTTTTAAATCAGAAATTTCTAAGACTTTACCCTCATCATTTGTCTTCAAAAATTGAGCTTTATAGTTGCCATTATCTACCTGTTAAAAAAAAAAAAAAAGAACAGAATTAAAAAATAAATGTTACAAGGCTTGAAACACCCAAACCCAGAAAATTATTATTTGAACATCTTCTTTAACTTTGATGCTTCCCCTTTTCTAAGGAGTTACATAAAGGGCTCACAAGAAGACTAGCTACCAAGACTAGAAAGCCACGCTGAGGAATACACTCCCGTCTCACCCACGTGTTGCCTCTTTTTCACGTTCTGTAGTACAGGGTTAAGGAAAAAGGTGGTTTGCTTGGTGCCATCTTACAGCAAGCAAGCATGAACTACATTATACACACTGGGCCAGGGGAACTGTAGTGACCTGAAATGGGAATCAAACTAGGCAAAGATCCAGAAGACGAGCAGCCATGTAGCAGAAAATTGTTTGGAATACAAAAACAGCTAGAAAATTGGGCAGAGTTTTATAATGTGGATACAACTGCAGAAAGTGCAATTCCTCTTTGCACATATTAATAGAAGCCCTTTTTATGAGACAGTGGGTAAGGAGTAATTTTCTCACTAGAAAAGTTGAAAGGCAGAAATATATAGGGTTCAATCTAGAAAAGGGAGGAATGGTAGGAGACTTTGAAATATATAAAAAATCATGTTAATAAATTGAAGATAATCCATTGTTTACAATGTTGATGAAAATAGAAATGTTACTTGCACAAAACAAATTAGAATTAAAAATTACATGACCTGCAATGATATACCTAGATAAGTAACTAAAACTATGTCTAGAAGTTTAACTAGAAGCTAAAACAATCTATTGAGGGTTGCTGAGCAATTTTCAGAACTGAACATTAGAGGGAAAGGGTAATAAATAATTTGTGAGGAATATTTTAGGTACATTTGTTTCTGTGTTAGAGCAGACTATGGGTTGGATTACATTTTGGGCTACCTATCATCCTTACGTGTCAAATAATCTGTAGTTCTGTAGACAAATCTCCATTGCTAGACTTTATGTCTAATTAATCACCTCTAATGGTAGCCTCAAAGAAGAAGAAAAAGGAAAAAATGGGATCTTTTCTAGTGTTTGATCAAGTATCATTTACAAAATTTTATTTATGTCTATTCCCACTACTTCACTTAATAATGTTTTCATTATTGTTTCTTCAGTGTGTAATTTGAAAAGAGGATTAGGTAGCTGTACAGTAGTTTTCCCACTGAACAAAATCAGTATTAAATGCACCTGATAAAACATTAGAATAGCACAAGCATATCTTTTATTTGACAGATAGCCATATATCCCCACTGAGAATTAACCTGAACTAAACTTTCTGATGGATAAAACAGACATCCATTTTCTGGGATAGCCATCAAGAGCTGAAACACTTTCTTCTATCTGACTATCAAAAAACTGGCATATAGTTATTTATACAACAGCTAAAATACAATCAGCACTACCTTATTAAATTTATTTCTATTCTTCATGAAGTTTAATGGTTCAGTTCCATTTTCCTTCCCCATTTCCAGGAATATTTTATTCAGGACTATTTTAATTATAGTAGAGAGCAAGACAAAGTAAAACATGACTCCGAGGAACAATAATGAAGGAGTACTTTTTAGTTTTTCCAATCTACAAAACTGCAAGGAACATCCTAGTAATTTAAGCAGAACCCTAATACATTGAGTCATGAATACTAATTACTAAATTTTAGTTTATAGCAGAGTAGAAACCTGAATTATTCTGTTTGGTGATCCTCTTTTTATAAATCCTTAAAGATACTCAGTTAAAAATAAAGTTATACATACAGGAAGTTTGTAGAATTTGGAGTCTTCAAAAAAATTTCCCACTGGGACTATAAAATATATACTAAAATTTTCACTGAAAAAGATTGTGACAGCTTTATTGGCCTTTAAGAAAGAATAGATTTGTCTGTCTACTAAATTTCAACAGAACTGGCAACTGTAGTTGCTGATCATTAGACAGAAAACATCTGATTACAAGTAATCCATAGACAAAGAGCAGATTACATGAAATATATTGGGGAAAAAACCCAAACAAACTCACTTTGTGAAATAAAAACCAGAGTCTTCCAAACTGAAGATTTAAACCAGTTTCCAAATGCTGACAGGTTCACATGGAATAGTTCACATTTCATAGTTCATCTTGCTTTAGGAATTTTACTACAACTTGTATTGAAAAGGTATTTATAATATTTCCAGAGTGTTGAATCAGATTATATTCTGTTTATTATTTACGAATTATCAGAGAGAGAAGAAAATATTTAAATACAAATGGATTAAATATTAAACACAAACAAATCAAGACTTGAAAATTGAATTTGGAAGTTTTAGAAAAACCATGAAATATTTTTCTGTTAATGCACTACAACGCTGTTTAGGCAAAAGTGACAGGAACTTTTTAGGAGGAAGAAGTCTTCTCTAACTTTATTAAAGGAGACATAAAATTCATTATATAGCTTCTAGTGACCTACCCATTGGGCCAAGAAATCATTTCTTCCCTGTAAGTACTCCCCTTGCTGTTGTACATCCTTCATCCTGCCATTCTACTGCTGTAGGAACCATGTTCAGAACTGAATAGATTTCACTCTACATCTTGTACAATGAAGTTAGAGGAAGAGAAAATTTCAGGACTACACATTAGTCTCTCCTGTAACTTTTCTGAGTAGCTTAAAAATGTTTTGCATTTTTTTTCCTGATCACCTTAAAAATTTTGATTGCACAAAAATCTCAGCACTAATATGTTGGGATGTCTGTAATACTCATGACAGACTCAGAAACATTGAAAATACACAGATAGTCTTACTCTCAGAAAATAAAAAGGACTTCTATTTAAAAGCCTTAAATAGTTTGAAGTAGTCTTTTTTTTTTTTTTTTTTTTTGCCGCTATCTAACAGACTGCTTCAGAAGTTTTGAAACTGCAAACAGCAATTTTTCCTGGGTAAAGTCTGGTACACTACTTCTTATTTTTACTGATAGCCCTGTCTATATAATTTCTGGCAGAACAAGGAACCTATATCCTGCTTCTCATGTGCTTGAACTTAGAAAGTTGCATACCTTGCCACAGGGCAGGAAATTAGGTTTATTAATGGTGGGTTTAAGGAGTTTTGTAAGAGTAGTAGAGGATGAAAAGAGAAAGGCCACTAGAGCTTTTCTCTAATGTCAGCTTTTTTTGGTTATAAAGATCAAGGAGAAAGAAGTGTTATTGCTGTGCTACCAAAATACAGCTAATCTGATGGACAGAGCACCAAGTGCAAAGTAGGAAATCTAGTTTGACTTTAAAGTTTGCCCTCTGGTGCCATGTAACTTTGTACAAGTCATTTCCTTTTGCTAGGCTCTCTGCTTTGGTTTGTAAAATCACCAGGATGAACCTTTGCTTCCTTTGAAGAAAAAAGAAGTCATTATGGTTAGAAAGATGTACACTTCCACAAAGCTCAACTACTGTTTTCCTGTGTACATTTATAGGTGCATTTTTTTATTCCAAGAACTCTTACTAACACACATTTTTTTAATATGAAGTTATTAATTCGTCTCCCATTAAGAAATTAATAAATCTACAATTAATTCTTATGTGCAATTTATGTGGAAATAGACACAGTCTTTTTTTTTCAATCCAGTTATTTTTGTGCTGTATTTTCTGCTGTGGTATTTACATGATCAAACATCTGTATAACTACCAAGAGTAAAACAGAGTTGCCTTACTGAGGTAACGTCTATGAGGTAGCATGTTGGTCCTGTGATGATGGCAGGTTCACTCCAGCTGATATTAATACTGTGAGGAGATGTAGCTAAAACAGTCACATTTTCTGGAGGACCATCTGGAGCTGTAGAAAAAACTATACATGTAAATCATGGCCAAAGAAGTACACAAAAAATAACCCAGTAATTTTAGTGGCCAGTAGAAATTTGAAAATAAAATTTTTTCACACATTTAGCATTATACATTGCTTAAATAATTCTAACTTTCTTTTCCTTTTCCATCTGTAAAGCATACCATGTAATTTAGAAACACATCTTTCATTGTAACCACTATGACCTTTCTGGAGCATGAACTGCCTGCAACTTCTTCTTAAATTGAAATTATAGGATTATTGAATTACGAGTTCTTTATATTAATTTTACATGAGGCAAACAAAATATATCCAATTATTTAGACAAATTATATTTGTTTATGTCAAATGAATCATTCAAAGAGACAGAAATTGTGAAAATACCTGATTTTCTGCATGCTAGGAAAAATTTCCAGCAATGTTAGAGAGTACAAGTAGAAATAACTTTCTACATTTCCTTTCAATTTATTCTTAACATGTTTAGAAGCTCCGGAAAACACACACAAAAAAGTGGTAGGAATCAAAAGAGGGCAAGGATGCTCAGGTTAAGAAATGGGATTTCCCTAAAATTTCCTTTTGTCAAGGTGACATGAATTAACTAGACATTTCTTACTCATGAATAACAAATTAATGAACCCATAATAACAACACAATAGTTCTCAGTAAGTGATATTACTTTTCATAATGACCATTTTAAATATCAGGAAAACAGAACTTGGAATAGAAGTGACAACAGATTTGTAGATAACTTCAGAACTTTGCTCCATGGTGCCTTTCTGGGGGGGGCTATTACAAAAAAAAAGAAAACTGTGGTAAGTATCACTGAACAGCCTGTTACAGAAGAAACAGATTTTGGACATATTTCTGGAACTTGGGTTCATGGTGCCTTTTCTTTAATCTACCACAAAAATACACATATCAGTTAACAGTATGTTATAAAAACATTATTAAAATGATCATACCTATTCTATCCAGAAGGTAAAGTTTCTTTTTTAAAACAAAATTAATGCAGGACTATGTAGCTTGCTACCATTAATGATTAAATAAAAGGGCTGAAGAAGGAAAAAATTGGAGGGTATACAAGGCTACTAAATTTTTTAGGAGGAAAAAAGGGTAGGAAAAGGAAAAAAAACCCATAGAATGAAGTATGTAGCTATTGGAATTATGTATGAAAATTAATGAGGAAAATAATAAAACTTTGCACTATAAATTTGACACAATGGCTGCAGAATAAAACAGGAATATTTGGGAGTAATCAAAGTGCTATGATGAGTTTAGGGTGTTAGATATAGGAGTTAGATTGCTGTGCTGGGATTAGCAGGAATATACAAGACTTTATAGGCAGGATCAAATTCAACCATTGGAAGCAGTCCCCAAAAATATTAAATAGCATGGAACAACTGAATGAAGAGCGTAACTGAACGAACTGTGAGAGCACATGAGGGGTGGTGAAAGAGGAGAGTGCTCAGTGAAGGCTAGCTGTCAAGTGAGGAACTACAATATATAAAACATAAAACAAGGGCAAACTTCTCCCCTGAAAATTAGAACAAGCACAAATAAAGTTTATTTTCAGGTAATGTATGTCAGACTTGTTGCTCAAACAGTGTCTTTCAGTGTAAACAATGCTTTCAGTAACTATGGCAGTGGTATTTATTAGCTTTACTGAAAAATGAAATTTCTGAAAAACAGTATAAAATTATATTTATAGTTTATTGAGCCTTAGTTTTCAAACCAATCAAGTTTCCAAAGACAATTTTTCATTACTTTTTTATAGAACTAGTGGAGCATTTAATCTCTCAGAATTTTTTTCAGAGGCCACTTTACATTTATGCATTAGACAACAATGGTGTGAAATAATTTTAAAGCATAATCTAATCTACAAATTATCCAACCTGCAGTTATTTAAATGGGTAATTTCCATATGTAGTCTACACTTGAAGCATTTTTAGATCTCTGTAATAAAATTCTGATTGAATATGTTATATTTAAGATACTTACCTAAAATACATTTAAGGATTCATACCTGGTTGATTTTCACAATAAACAGTAATTTTATCAGACATTAATCAAATCATACTCAAATATAGGAATATTTTCTAAAATAACATGTTTAATTTGAAAGAAAACTATGAAATTAAAGGTGTCTAACATGTCTTGTGTGTTACAAAAAACATCTTTTTTAAAACTGTATTTGAATCAGTGCCATATTCTGATATAGGTTTGTTTGTGAAATTAATCTAGTCAATATGAGGCCATATCACTACACTCTTTCTCTTATAAATCACAGCAATTTACTCAGTAGAAATGACCTAGTCTTATTCTCTCATTCCCCCATAATCCAATCACTTCCTCTCATAAGCACTTTTCTCCTGGTTTTCACAATAATGCATTTTCTGTAACTAATAACCATCATTTCCTGATTATCATGCTTCTATCCTTGCACAGGAATGTGGGTCTTATGGAGGTCAGGGTCATCTTTCCCATCCATCTGTGTCCTGGTGCTAAGGCAGCAGTTAAGTGCGTTAGTTTGAAGATAAGCCTGGATAGCCCATCATTTAGCATAATCCTCAAAAATAAGACTGAATGCTCCAGTCTTTTAACAGAAATTCATGGTTGCCAGTTTGGTTAAGATCAGCTCTTTATTTTATTTTTTTTCCCAACAAAAATCAATTGTGTGTTTCAGCTATCTAATTTTATAATCATCCAGGTTACTTTTACCTATATTTAAACAGCTATATTAGGTCCTATTTACTTTCCAATGTTTAGTTCTGAAGAAATGAAAGGAACAAATTAAAACAAGTTGTCTCAGGCAAAACTCTCCAGAAGAAGGGGCACATAACAAGACATGAAATCTCCTTACTTTTCATCATACATACTTTTCATCTTTAACAGTACCAAGCAACTGGGCATCAGTAGGGATTGAGAAAGAAGGTGCTGAAAAGAGAAACATACCCTCTGCCCCATACATCTATGTCCTAGCCTTCACGGAATATTCGAACATCTGGGGTTTTCCTTTGTACCTCAGTATATCCTGGCATTAGGAGACTTGGCAGTTTACCAAAAAGCATTGCATTGTGTAACTGTACAAGATCCAAAATGAGGTCAGTGATCTCACTGTCATTCATCTTCCATCTAACACTGACCCTCCACAGTTACTTTTCTCTTAGAAAACAGAAGTTCTGCTGATCTTATTCTCCTTATAAATGCAAAAGTGAAGGTCAGGGTAAGTGCAGGTGTGAGCAAATAAAGTTTCCTTAGCTATGTAAAACATTTCTTGCCCTTTTCCTTACTGTGACTCAACACTGTGATATTCTGTGCTGGTAGCTATATAAATCTAAGTTATGACAAAAATATTTAATCTTGCAGAGTAGATTTGACTTCTGGGTAATCAATCAGCTAAGTAATAACAGTGCCATCAAACTATTTTATGAGACAATAGGACAATTCCTGTGTGGATAATCTGTAAGACGGAAGGTTGAATAGGTTATCTGTGTGATGTGAGGACCAGACTATAGCAAACAACCTATAACATTTTCCACGGAGCAACTCTATAACCACTCTCAGTACAGAACACTGCCATTATTTTTTGCTTGAAACTTGCAAATGGGTTAAAGAATCTTAAAAATAACTCCTGTAGCTTTACATTTGCCTTCATAATGAAAACCTGAAACAAACAAGCTAAGATCCTCACCTTAGTCACCGGATATTCAGGATTATTAGGTGTTTCTGCTCTAGCACAAGTTAAATCCTCAGCACTTGCAAAAAACACTTAGGATTTCTGTTATGTAATTTTTACTGCCCTTGAAATTTCTTTTCTTTATATGCTGGGAAATCAGTCTAACAGTTTTCAGGTTAAATGCTGTAACCTCCTGAGTATGAATATAATACCTATAATGTTTTCTTTAGGTTTGAGAGAAACACAAATTTATGAGAATTCAATGAATTATGAAGAAAATCGTTTGACACTAATTTCATAACCAAGGTAACTTTATCTTCAGGAGAAGCAATGCCTTAGAGAGGCATTTCTTGAAAATCAAGCGAAACACTGGCTAACTTCTGCCCTCAAACCTGCAGACACAACTCCCATTGATTTTATGGGCTAAGTACTCAGGGTATTTTACATAGCAGCTAAACACCCTTAAGCCCTAACAGACCATGTATATTGGCTGTGTATCAGCAGGCTAATCCAGAGGATGCTTGGCCCTGTCCATGAGGGAAAGGAGAGGCAGATCAACACCTGCTCCCTGGATACATTCTGCAAGGCTGCCCAGAATACTGAATCTGTTTGGTTCATTCTAAACTTTTCTTTCCTGCTACAGGCTTTGCAAAACAAAGAGGAGAACTAAGGTTTTCTTTAGTCTATTTAACAGTATTTCTGGAGTCTAGTCTTTGCCATGTATGAGGTAGCTAGAGAACTGTCCTTGCTAAAGATCAGCCACTGCTCAGGAAGGCTCCCAGCACTGCTGAAGCACAATGGAGTTTCCAGCTGGCTACTCAGCTGTGACATGTCACCTTCCTCTTTTTTAACTCCTCAGCTGATTGCCATTACCCCAGGAAAAAGACCAGCACCCAGCCATGATATCTGGAATAGTGCCCATGCTTCCTTGACTCCACAGAGGTGTGTTTTATAGGCAGCTTATCTCCTGATATGCCACTAATTAAGCTCACAGGAAATTTGTGGCTGCCTACTTCACTCACCACAGACACAGCCCCATACACTTGGGCTGGAAGAACAGGTGGAACTTTTTAACTTCTACCTCATAACTTTAAACTATCTAATAGAACACACAGACGACCTAGTGCTGAGAATGACACTGTATTGGCGTGGAAAAGGCCCGTGCAGTCTAATGAGATTTTTATAATTTTAACTACCATCATCTCAGTGGGACAGCTAGGAAGCTAATTCTTTCTTAAACCAAATTTTCACTGTCTAGAGAGTAAATAACAAAGAGGATCCTAACTTTATGCACTTACATGTGTTTTCATTATTTGCTTTTCTGTCCAGTTTTAATCCTCAATTTTTCTAAACTCGGTAACAATTTTTTTAAAACAAGTATTTGCTTATGTCAGCAGCTGAATTCTAACAATTTAATAGTAAGGCATCTCCCCAGAGCTTCTGGCTCAAGAATTGCACAACTCCTTTTAGTTATTTTCTGCTGCATCTGGGTTTATTTGGTTTTTTTTCCTTCTTCTTCATTTAAAATATTGCACTGATTTACAGGCAGATCATCCCGATAAGAGTCACTGGACAAAGGAAGTACATGCACATGAGAATGACTCTGCAGCTGATTCCAGTACTTCTCAATCCAAAGAACTGCTTCTGTGCTTTACATGAAAAACAGGCTGTTATGATGTTTACTATCATGGTATCCAAATCTCTTTTCCCTTTGGGGCTTAAAATTTCTCTATTTCAGTTTCTCATCTGCAAATGAAGGTGACAGCATTTGGTTACCTAGTAGAGAAATGTGAGGTATTTGAAGATAGACGGATGTATTATTGTTCAGTGAGTGTACAGATGTAATGCTCCAAAAAGGAGCATTACATAAAAGCCTCCTGCATTCACATCAAATGATTTTAAAAATATGAATGGAACAAAATAAATATGTGGACCCTTAAGTAATCCCTGGTACACAGCTATTAAAGTCCTTGCTATCTCCATTATTATTGCTTTGTAAGGGGAAATAAGTGAAGGAGCCGTGATTCAGTCAGGCAACTCCTGGTGATTCTCATTTGCTCTGCACAGACCAGAGGCTGGACCTCAGATATTCTCTGACCTAGGATGGCTGCAAACTGATAGGGAAGGTCATCTGTCCCCATGACGACTGCCTAAGTAATATATGTTTCACATCCCCTTCTCTCAAATATTAAATGATGACTTATCTATGACAACTAGCTCTTCTCTTACTTGGAATCTTCAATCCTCAACTGAGGCATGAGAGTTCTAATGGCTACAAGTTACATGGCTACTCTGATTTGTAAACTCCAGAGGTGTATATGGTCTTGGAAAGAAATCTCTAATTCCTCTGAAACTATTGCTTAAATTCTATTGCCGGGAACATACTTCAGAACTTCAGGAAAGTGTTACAATGTTAATTAACAGACTTTTAGTTAAAGAATTAAAAAAGAAGTACTTTTCATTGACACGCCCCACATGTGAAGATGTATTGAAAGCAGCACATCAACCCAAATAAGCCAAAATTCAGACTTACCAAGTCTAGACATGGAGTATTGCTAAGGATTAAAATTGGTGTTGGGTAAGCAGTAAATAAAATAGAGCATACAAAAGGCATTAAAATATCAAGAAGTGTTAAGTATGTATACCTACCACATGATTTGTATCATGATATTTCATAGGTGAAGACTTGAAATAAATCCTTATTAACTTCACCAATATTTCAGGTCTACAAAAAAATAACTTCTACCAAGTGTTCTTGCTTATTTAGGTGAACATCACATTGTTACAGCATTATGAGTCATAATGGGAGATATCCTTACTTACAGCCAGGAAGTGTTTGTGTTGAAATCCAAGGTGAAGAACTGCCATAACCAACATTCGTACTGGCAGCAACTGCAAATCTGTACCATCTGTATTTTTTCAGTCCATACACTGTGTCTTCTATCCAATCGTCCATCACATTTTCATATAAATATTGATGCATCTCATATTCAACACATTCCTTAGTTTCCCAGTCACTACAGTGGATGGATTGTAGCTGTGTGGTAATCTTGTAGTTTTGAAAGTAGCCAAGGATAGATTTTGGTGTTCTCCAATTCAAAGTCACACTTGTTGATTGCACATTGGAAAAAACAATATCCCTGGGAGCACTAGGAACTAAAGATTAAAACACTTGTAAGTCATCTTAATTTGAATGAAAAGTGATTGCAACCATAATCCTTTTATTTAGTGTTGAAAAAAATGTTTTAATAAGCACGTCTAAAGACCAAGATTCAACTTCATATGATCAATAAGAAGTAGTTCTATTGGCATAAATCCCACTGTACATATATAGGTGCTGTACATTTACAATAGTTTTTGAAATAAAAAATAATACTTCCAGGTGTGACATGCAGGAGCAGCTTTGAGAGGAGTGACATTCCTGTTGCTACTTTTGGGGCTATGTCTCAACTGAGGGAGGGAATATCAAGCAAAGTTATTTTTGGCCTACCCATAGCATCTTTTAGTGCTGTTGCTAACTGGGCTTCTTCATCTCTCACTTAGAAATATTCACTTCTCTCTCTCTCTCTCAGTAACATATGAAATCCTCACACAATACCTTGAGGTTTCATAAGTCTCCTGTTTCACCTTCTGAATGGAAAGATTCAATACACAAATTATGTTTGCCTAGCATTATATAAGTGCTTTACAAGTTGTTCAGCTAATAATAAATTAAAAGAACACTGACAGAAAAAGCTGAATAACATCACAATAGGGAGCAAAAAAAAAGAAATTTCCCACAAATGCTGCTTCCATTTATTTATATACATAAGTATATAGGAGTATACACAAGTTATATTCATGTCCATGGAGATAGAATTAGTGCATGCTGTGTACTCATATACACGTGTACACATTTATCTATATTGAGCCAACAATGTACTCCCATCTCTCACAGACCAGATGCAACATATGGTTTTGTGCTATATCACATAATCATACAGTAAGCTAATATTATCCCTAAGACTCTGTAAGACAATACTAATACTCTCTGTGGCAAAAACTGTGCTGACCAATCAGCTCAGAAATCATTTTGTGCACTTAGCTTTAAAGAGTGCTTTACAGTCTTTGGGGGAAGAGGTATCACTGGTCAAAGAAAAACACATGATACACCCTGAAACTGAAACTGAAGAAGTCCCAAGGCTTACATAAAGAAGAAAAGCATCCCAGACCAACATTACTGGGGAAGAAAGAGAAAACCCTCCTTTTTGTTTTTGTTCAGTCTTGTGGGAATATCTGATCTCTGCTTTTTTCTGCAACAATTTGTTAAAATCATCAGCATATAACAAGCTGAAATTTTTTCACTAAATATGAATATTTAACATGAAGTGTAAATTGTGAGTCAAACCAAGCTGGGGTAGTGAAAAGGTTGAGAAATTAAAATCCCTTGAAATAAGCCTAAAGCAAGTGGAGTCTGCAGGAGGGGGACCAGACAAAGAACTGTGGGCCCTTCCCCTGTTCTTCCAATCAGCTGCCACACACAAGTACACACCACCACAGCATGCCCCATATGCTCCCAATCGGCTACACAGTAGCCAGATACAGAACAAGAACAAACTGTTTAGGAAAAAGTCTTCACCAAAGACAACTTCCATCATTATACCCCATGTTATCAAAGTTCAAGTTCTTTTGCTCTGCTGTTATTAGCATAAAGATAAATACAGAAAGTAGTAAAAATCCTCAAAGCATGCAGTATCATTCTTGCATGTGCACAGATTTGGAGATGTAATACCCAGCTTATCCACTTTCAAAAAAACACACTGCAATATTTTCATAAAAAAAAACCTCTATAAACTGTATTAGCTATTTGTTTAAATTACAAGAAAATCCTTAATTTGACCAATAGTGGAAAATAAAGGCTGAGAAATCCTAAATTGTTACTGGAACACTGCTACATCTTTCCTCTAAAAATCCCCTACTCTATTGTAACATAAGCCATTATTATCTGTTAAGATACTGCAAAAATATGAATCTTACACACTCAATTATGACCACAATAAAATGTGTGATAGAATGGATAAAACTATTGGAGTGAAAAAAGAGCTATCACCCAGTCTCACTCTGAAACTGAGTTAAAGTATTTTAAGGCCCAATATTATATATTCCAGGAAATAAAAAATCAAGTCAGAAATTCCAAAGATATCAGATGAGGTTAAAAAAAAAAATCATTTAAGAAAATTAAATTCTTCTGTTTCTCACTCAGAGGGGATTATTATTCTTTTTTTGATAAGAAATATGACGTCCCTTCCACAGACACGGCTCCAGGAACTCTTGCTGGGATAGGAATAGCCATCACTGGGGAGTTTGGAATAAAAGTGTGAAAGTATGCAACATGGAGATGGAAACAATGGGCTGTAATGTCTCTTAGTCCACCATTACTAACTTCTATCTGCTGAAAGCTGATTACTGGGCTGTATTGCAATACTGAAACAGGGGCTTGCAATGAAGTAGACAGTAACTAGTTGCTTGCTGACTGTTAATAGGAAGTTCATATGGAAATATATACCTTTATATGGAAATATATACCTTCACTTCCTCAAATGTGCAGCTGGTAAAGCCATGGCTGGCACAACTGCAGTCTCTGCACCTAAAACAAGGCAGGTTAAAGAGGGTAGTCACAGGTACAGAATGAGCAGTGCCCATGTTCTAGACAGCATGGTGGGCTTTCCTTCTTAAGGACAGTACCTAGTTTCAACACAGAAGACATCAGAAAGAACTGAGAGTTAGCAATTTAGATGTAAAAGATGCTTGGCTTTCATAAACCTAGAAATTATATCAGACAAAATGAGAGTGGGTCTGATTTGTGGACTCTCATACAGACCAAGAGAAGTCTAATAAATCCAGCCTCCGTGAGCTTTCCCTGTATTTGGAAAAGAGACAAACTCACCGATACTGGGGGAAAGAATGGAAGGCTGAGAAATTATTTTTCTTTCTATCTGTACTTTTTCCCACTGACTACAGAGGGAGCCCATATACATTATCTTCATAAGGCTGAAGGTAACGCTTGTGATCATCCCTGTAAGTAACACTACATGAAAACTACCATTTTAAAAGATAAACTTGCAGGTATCATCATAACAGACAGATTAGACAGCCATTTCTTCTTTCAGACTAAAGCTTTTGTAGCTATTTTATGTTGTCATTTTTCCAGTTTACTAAAACCTACACAAACAAAATATTTTGAACCCACAGAAATTTTCTCTGTCAGTGCCTAGACAGACCTTTAAAATGAACCCAGAGCCTTAAACAGTCAGTTTAAAATCAAGATCATTTTATCTCCTTGCTTACATGGACATATCAAATATAAATATAATAACTCATTAGGACAAATAAAAAGATGTGATCTGAATCTGAAGCAAATCAAAAGAGGTTCAATCCTAGGACCACAGTGAAGATGAGTGACACCCAGTGGCACAGTATCTCTTGCACTTGATGACTGCGTTCACAGACAATTTCAAGACAGCTATGCTATTGGGTTACAGATACAAAGAGGATTACAATTACTCTAGCATGGAGAATCAGATTTCCACTCCTCAAGAATGACTAAAATTCCCCCAACTTTTTCTGTCCACAGATGGTACTGATTTGAACAAACCATTCCATGCTTCCTAAGAGTAATCAAGCTGCTTTTTTAAATTTTCTAAACATGACTTAACTATGATAAAGTGATCACTGTTCACAGTAAAAATTATCGAAGCCAAAAATTATCGAAGCCAAAAGTTTGTCAGCTACTATTTCAGATTACATTGGAACTATAAGATACACAAAGACTTACGTAGCTGCTCTTATACACTGCTGCTTAGATATGCTTCTAATGGGAACTTTATTATTAATCCCGATTTTCAGGGAGATGCACTGAAAGATAAGGCATGAAAAAGGCTGTGCTTGTGGTGTTGTAAGAAACTAATTGTTGAGGACTATGCCCTGATTAGCTAGCAGGCATTCTTGTGCTAATCCCATGTTTAAATTTCTCAAGATTCATACATAGGATTCCTTAAGTCTCATCACATATCTGACAGTCTTTCCCTGTCGTACTATGTTTCATTTGCTATGATTCAGCTAGCTCTGGGAGTAGGGAGTTTTTCTAAGTCTGAAACATTTGGTGCAATGTACTCTACCTAATTTTTCACTTAATAGCTTCTAATTCAGCTTCTGAAAACCAGTCAGGGAGCTGGCAGAAACACTAGCCATGAAATGCTGGTGAATTCAGTTGCTGGACTGGAAGAGGAATGAGTTATTTTCACATTCATCTACCATTGTTCACATAATGGCTAAATTTCAGTGAAAAGTGCCTGAAGCCAGATCTACATGGGATTTTAAGCTCCTAAAACCTATTTACATGCCTGAACTCTTATTGAAGTCAACAGGAAGTTAAGCACCTTAAAAAAAGTTACTTTCACAGATCTTGGCCCTGCTTCCTTATTCTTGTCTGGCTGCAATGCTAATCAGCCCTTCCAAAACTGGTAGACTGCTCCGAGATTAAGTTTTTATTTGAGAACCTAAATGAAAGGAAATTCCTGGTAGAAAAAGCTCTGGTGCTGTGCAAAGACTCAGATCAAGTTGAACTTGGCCAGTGGAACTGGTTTAAACTAACAAAAACACTTGCTAGAAAAAATCTTATTCACAATGCAAAGATAACCTAAGGGCAGCAAAGGACACACACACACACAAATCTACTGAGAAAAGAGAGGTTATGGCTTTCTGTAAAGACTTCTGTGGAAAGCAATGACTACAGCTGCACGGGCCATGAACAGAAGACGGTAATATGATATGGCATAGTTCCTAACAAAGTTAATAAAAAAAAGTCTGCCTACAGAACAGCTGCTTGTAGCTGGAGTTTGGATTAAAAGAACAGCGGCAGCCTAGAAGTCTGTTGGGTGATATTAAGAGCATGAATAGGAGGAAAGTGATGAACAAAGTAGAACAGATAGCAGTGGGCACAGACCAGAAAAACGCCTTCAGAATACAGAAATATCTGAAAAGAAATATTCTATATTGATTATTTCTATTGGATTTTGAAAGCTTAGTTACCAAGAGTTCCCTGGGTTAAGCCAATAACCCTGATCACACTAAGTACTAAGCTAGTATAGACTGCTATACCAGATTAGAGGGACTCATCACGATATAAAGTCCTGCTCAGTATGAATAACTACATCATGAATAGGCCCCAAGTTATTTTACTAACATAAAAATGCAAAAAACTGTAGACTATTTTTCCCATGACTCAGAACTGACATAATCAGACATGCTTTAAAGGAACTCGCACAGTTGAGAACACGTCTTAAAAGAGCCTCTCTGGACCATGTTTCTTAAACTTTGGCCCATTAGAAAACTCAGTCTCTAACTGTGAGATTTAAGCACTGAAAAATCAAACACTACAAATCTAGGGAGAAATGTACTCCTTTAAGTTAAAAAGAGAAGCTGTGAAAAGCTGTCAGTATTCGAGTCTTGAATTAAATAAGAATGTTCAGCTTGCCATCAAACTAAACCAGAGTCTACTTTTCAGTAAACAATGTGTTTGACCTGTAAATGCTTTCCATGTTAACTTTGTATTATATGCCACCACCATTTCTTATATATTAATGTACAGTTGCCCTAGTTCCCACAAAAATACTCCATCTATTATCAACCTGCTTATAAAAATAACATCATTACAATTTCACTGGCAGCAACCAAGTGATCACTGCATTTGTCTAGTGAAGATTTGTCATCAGCATGAAAGCCATTAATTTAAATTTGGACAAAACAACTAATCAGAAAACATGAAAAAAAATCTGCATTACATAAAGAAATGAGGGGGAAAATCAGTCATCTTGGAAAGAAGTGTTTCAAAGATTCTTAGTCATGATTCACTCTGCAATTTTTTATTATTTTACTTTATTATAATTTGGAAACATGAATTTTTAGCACTGATTGAACGTGTGAAACACACTGCTCTTATCTGCATTAGTGACAGGGGACACCAGAGCTCTGCCATTTCCAATACTGTGGCTCTGCAACAGGCTCATTCCTCAGGATAACCAAGCCAACACACTGCACTGCACATCATTCTTGAAGCCTTAAGAACCACCTTAGGGTACAGGTTTAAACATTATTCCAGTACATCATTTTCTTCACTGCTTAATGAGGAAATTCATGTAACTCCAACTCAGAGATATCATGAGCTGCAATATACTGAGAAAAGGATTTATGGCAAAGGAAATGACATTTACTTGGATATCCAGAAGGCTTTAAGCCTCTACTATGTTTTGTGCTCCTCACAGACCTTGATGAAAAAAAATCCCACATTTTCCAGTGGGCACCTCCATACTGCAGATACAAACCCAGAATCTTCAAAGTTTCCTTTGTGCAGAAAGTAAAGACATTTTCTGCACACATAACAAAAAATGATGTTAATTTGCCACGTCCACACCAAAAGACCTAAGAAACTTTCCCATTACCAATGCTTTTAGGCACTACTCTCCTTCATACACACAGCAGACTTCTGTGTATAATTAGAATTGGCCAGCAAAATAAAGCCCAGATTGAATTTTAAAATGTTTCCTGGACAGATTTCTATATATATTTCTTTAAAATGTAAGCTGTGAATGAATGTCTGTTTAGTAGAAAACAAATGGTAAGAACTGTCACTAGAGTACAATGGGGGCCTCAAACTCTTCCAAGACTCTGTGCTCAGTTATAATATTAAGTATTACTAGCAGTAAGGAGTGGGGGGAGGGGGAAATTACTCTGCATATCTTAATACTATAATAAATACAATTAATATTCTCAGAGAATAACGAAAATCTATAAAGAAAAATCTAAATTAAAGAAATTGAAAGTAGCAGCAGATTTCTTTATATAATTCATGCTTGTCAAGTGGCTTTTTAATTATTCTATTTTTATTGTCAACTGAATGTCCCAGACTTGTGAGTTACTGAATCTTCACAGCTTTAGTGTTTCCTTTTCGAGAAGTTTCCTACCGTTTTATGGCTCTTTACCCCCCTAAAAATTCACTCAACCTTGATAAAATTGCATTTTAATATGTGCATTATCTTGAAAATAATCCAAGGATAGCTATTCAGTCATAAAATCCTAATTCAATTATGCATGTGTATGTGCATGTATATTATCTTTCATATCCCTTATAATGTATTTAATCACAAATTAATACTACCACTATAAAGCTGACATGCAGCCTGGCAGAGGTGGTATACCATGACAGTGGAACTAGATTGGGCACAAAACACTATTAATCTTCTCATAAATTTAATCTTCATGATTCTTGTTTAATTGTACCCAGATATGAACAAATTTACCTCAAAAAAAGGCAAATAATCTTCTTAAGAGTTTAAAGGTCAAACACTATGCCGTGGGACACGGAGCCAAATTCGATTTCACTTTATGTCAGAAACAAATGCATTGACAGTGACTCAGTTCTGGCTACACATTCTGTGACTAATCTTAGGCCACCATAAATAAGAAGCTGACAACAGCTATTAAACTGTTTCCATTCCCATCCATGAATCTCCAATTCCTACTATCCAGTCACCACAAAACAATTCATGCAAACACACAGTTAAGGAAATGTCCTAATAATAACTAGTTTGTTGTAAATATGACTAAGCAATAACAAAGCAAGAAAGGGTCAGCGCAGTGTATGTGACAAAAAGTATTGTAGTATAAATCCTTCTCTTAGGAAAACTCCCAGTGATAAGGCACGTAAGACACATATTGTAACAAACTAAAGACTAGTGTGGGGCTTTTTTTTTCCCCTGCTAATACAGCTCTTTATAACATAGACCACAAGAGACTGCCAGTCTTCCTCTCAAGCCCAGGCTTTATCCACAGCTATCTCAGTCTTTCTCCAAGCACTAATTAATAGCCAATACCAAATTTTGCAGAAATCCCAACAATTAACTTTCTCAAGTGCCAGGTTTCTCTAACACTACTAGAAACCTTTTCCTCATCCTCCAAGATGTAAACTACCAGGGAAGCCTCCTGTTATCCTCTCTATCAGAGGGTAACAACCCTGCTATGAGACTAATTCCAAGTCTGAACACCATTTCCAGGTTTAGTCTTGCTCAAGCTCTGAGTTGGCTGTTCAGCAGCCCTTGTTTAAAAGAAAGATTTGAGAGTTATGACTGCATTTAAGAAGTGTACTGAAGTGCAATAGCACATGCATCCACATCCAGGACAGCAGCTAAGCTCATTACATTACTTCCAGCCAACTGTCAGATAGGAGGATGCTCACATGTGATATTTAAACAATACCTTTTCAAAAGTGGACTTTGCACCCTGCTGATAAACAGAAGTTTCTGAGCAAACAAGAGAATAGATGACCCAGGCAGAAGTCTTAAATTGCCAAGGAGCTGGACAGAAGGGCACCATCAGGGATCACAAAATGGCAGCATTTGTAGAGAAGCTGTTGATGAGGAAGCCAATTTAGAGCGAACATTTTCAACAGAAATAGGTATGAGTGTCACCTCATAGTTCAAATAAGGGATGTGGTGGGGCTGTAGTAGGATGGACTGTACCATGAGGACAGGCAGCCATCGAAGTACAATGCTGGCTATTTTCACAATGTTGGCCACAATACACTAGCAAGGGGCTGCCCTGCTTTTTCTTGTTTGGAGCTGAGCCATTTGATCTGGAACCAAATCAGCAGTAGTTCAGCTGACAACACAGACATGATATAGATTCATCCAGACATGCACATCCATAAGTCTAATTTTAAGAAGTGTGGAAATCAAAGCTCGTAATGGGACACTAAGGCTTTGTGAACAGGAGGGATCCAAAGGAGGTGCATGCCACTCAGGAAGTCACCAACAAGAAGTCTAAGCGTAAGGGTAAGTCTGATCTCCTCCAAGTTCAGATGTCTGATTCAAGTCTGCATAGCAGAGCTGCTTCCCTCCACTTGTCATCCAGAACATAAACTTTTTTGCTGACACAGAGTGTATTTAGTACTTGACAGAACTGAGAAAACTTACTCTTTCAGTTGAAATACATATGAAATGGGTGCTGCAACTCATCTTTTAAATTATTCAATAACTTAGTAATTAAATTATTACAACAACTAGGTTTGGTTTATAAGCATCAGGGGGTAGAGTTATGCTCCCCCATCCCACTCCCTCTTTCCTTATCCAGATGTTCTGAATTAGAGACCTCCTCAACTCCACTGCATAAATTGATGTCACCGAAGAGAATAGAAGAAAAGAAATTAAAGGCAGTAATTGCTCCTGTAATTCAGTAGAAAGGTGAAGTCTTTTCTGGGTCTTGCTCACAGAACTTAATTTTAAATTTTTATATTAAACTATCAACAAAGTAAAAAAAAATGATAAATAGTCCCAAGAGTAGAAATCACCCCTGACTGGGGAAGAGAGCTGAAACAGGCCTGTGCTTCCTGCACTGAGAGTTCGGATCCTCGCCACATCCAATTTAGAAGGTAGGTACATAGATATTTACACAAAACTAACACTGTAGTTTGACCAGAAATTCATCCCCATGTCAAATGAAAGCACCAAGATTAGGTGAAGGGTGAAGTGTGTGTGTAAAGGAAGACAGACTTTGGGTAACAATTTTTCACTTCAGTGCCAAAAAGCCTGCCTATATTCTTCTTTGGATTTAGCTCACAATTTTCTTTCTTGTTTAAAAAATTCTACCCATCAAGAGTAATGACAAAGTCTGCTTGTAGAATCTAAATTCTTCCCAATTGCACAAATTGTGAACAGCTTTATTTTCAGTGAAGTCACAGCTAGTAAAAGCAGCTAGCAAAAGCAAAACAGAATTTTTGCTCCCAAAAACTTTTTCAGACTTTCAGTCACAAATAAGCTAAAGGCAGATATTATAAGGAAAAAAATAATAGGTGGTCATAAATTAATAAAATAACTCATCAAACTCACACAGCTTTTTAAAATGGCAATTAATTCTCATCACCAAGTTTATTCTAAAACAGGAGAAAGGGGAAGTCCTGTTTTTCTTCATTCACTATTAGAAAGAAATTTAAATAATGGAAGGATTTAATTACCTGTATTGACAGTTATTTCAGGTCTGCTTGTTTCATAGTCATCATTTCAACTGAGCAAAAAAATTAACTTGAATAATTTTTTACCTTTTTCTGGAAGGGTACTGGTATTGCATATCTGTTCTTCACCATCACCAGCAGACGTCGCAGCTTTTATTTTAATTTGATAAGTCATATTGGAAAGCAGATTTCTAAAAGTATGCAGTGTATCATAAGATGAAAAATTTGTAGAATTTCCTTCGACTGTAATGATGTAATGCGTAATTATACCGTTGGATGAAGCAGGAGGGTCCCACTGCACTAGGATTGATTGCCAGCTCATTGCAATACAACGAACATTCTGGACAGCATCTGGCACTTAAAAGATACACACGCACCAAAGATTAACATTCACATACAATTAAAGTGGGAATAACAGAATAACATCATTACAGAAGCAGACCCAATGTTCATAGGAACAGTGAAAGATTGCAGTGTCAGACGAATCAATAAAAGAGACACATTGAGAGAACAAAAATTTGTCTTTGTCCCCATTAAATGGTTCATTTCCAACTACTATGAATGTGATTGATGATAGTACTTGAAACAGAAGAAGCCACCTATCTGGCTTTTCTCTAGTTGTGTGATCCAATTTTGTTTTCACATCTGCTCATATTCTCCACATGTTTTTCTAAATAAAGTGCAGTAAAACCTACACAGTACTGTGAAATCCATATACTAACTCCACAACAGCATCAACAGCTGAAGGTCCTTATTTATCTGTTAGCTTTGGTTTTTTTAAGCACTTTATCACACCTCTCTGTCCTTCCAGCACAGGTACAACCTGCACGGAAGTCATGAGGCAGGTTGCAGAACTATCGTATCAATGCTATTATCTTACAGTTCCCAATCTATTTGCTGGTTCCGGCAGGAAAAATTTTTTAAATGCTTATAAAAAAAAAATAATGAAATGTAGCAAATATAATCATGTTTAAAATAGAGCAATTATATGTGAACAATTGGTTAAATGGAAAAATGAATTAAAGTATTTCTGTAAGGGCTAAATTACTGGCTCTACTATATAAGAGAAAACTAATACACAGTGAGGGGTGGCCCAGCCTACTTTCTCTATTGAAACAGGTTCAGGAATCCATACAATAGTAAAAAGACTCTCAGTGAGATAGCAGAAATAGGGGGAAACATATTCATTGTCACTGCACAGAGGTACATTAATCTCTTTAAAAAGATTAATTTTTTTTCAGAATTTAAAGAAAAAATTTCTTTTTAAAAAGCAACTTCTGCAGAATAAAGGTGATTAACTGGCACTGTTAATAAAGACTAGGGACAGAATTCTTCGAGGAACTCAGTGAGGAACTGATCCAGCAATTGCCCAAAATCTGGGTTGGAGGGAAAGGAAACATTCTGCAACTACCTAAGCATAAAATCTGAGAAAAAGTTATAATATTACTAGATCATGCTCCTGAGAGAAATGTCTCTCCAGCACTTCCGAAGAAAGTACCATGAGTATGGAATGTTTGTGGTGAAATGAGACAACTGAACAATGACCACGGCTTTTTAGCAGGACAGCCTTCAGCTGCAGGGATCCAACTGCCAAACTGAACCTGTTTAGTGATGGTCCAGATTTCTGACAGTGTGTAAACTCCTGGGTACAATAAACAGCATAAGTTTTCCCAGAAACCCTGCTTTATCAGTTCCAACAAGAATCTTTCATTGGAAATGTGATTTCGGAAAAACAATAGTCACATGGAATCTTTTGATACTTTGTCTGCTCCCTTTTGCGGACAGTATAAAGGAAGATGGGAGTCCCCTGACCCATGCCAGTTCCCTGGCACTGACAGCCCTTAGAAAGCTCAGGAGCCTGGAGATTGCTCTGACCTGGCAAAGGAGCTACAGTTTTGAGCAATGGCTGGTTTCACTAATCCACAGTTCTCACAGGCTCTTCTTTAGTGAATATTGAGTATTTCACTTTTAGTGGACTAAATGAAATTATTTCAAAAATATTAAAACTTTCTATTTGTTTGATACAGTTTCCAGTTCATTTGCCAATATTTTGACCAGCTGCTTTTGATACTGCTAGCATTTCAGTTATTTTCACAGGGATCTGAATTATCGCTTTGATCTGCAAAGACTGATATCTATCTAATTTTCCTCCCTTTATCTGTGATGCTATTAAAATATTTATAGTAGCCATATAAGCCTTTCATTTCAGATGAGGACATTTCTAATTCTACACTTCCGACATCAAACTTCAAACCCAGCCTACAACAGGAACGTGAATAGGTGTTACATAGGCAGAAGGCAATGAGATAGTGTTACATTACGTTTTCTTTGGAGAGAAAATGAAGACTGTTGTTCAGCCATACAAGGAAAATATACATAAACATATATAAACAGAACTGCAGCTTAAAAAAAGTCATGTCTAACCTGATTCCATCGTTGTAAACTGGACAGCATTACTGAACTGATTGCCATTCCCAAGTTTGGTAAATGCAGAGATACTGATAGAATAGGAGCTGAATGGTTCTAATCCAACAAGGTTTGCTTCATGGTTTGAACCTGAAATATTCTTAAGGAAGGAAAAATTACCAGTACACAATTAATCTCTACGAACATTGTGGGCCTCACCTGTAACCTACTGAAATGAACAGATTTACAGCCATAGTTTTGCCTCTCCTACTCTGAGTATATTTCAGTCAAATACTGAAAACTTTTGTCAGCTCCACACCAACTCATCAATCCCTCTCACCTTCTACATCCTTGCTACACCTCTGCAATGGAAGTTGTCATGGGTCATAGCTTCTTATTTCTTTTACTTTGCCTGAACTAGATACACAGATAAATGAAAAGCTTCAAAAAACAGAACAAAACCAAACCAAACCAAACCAAAAGCAAAAAAACAAAACAAAACAAAACAAAACAAAACAAACAAAAAAACCCAAAACCAAAACAAAAAAGCAAAACAAAACAAAAATCAAAAGTTAAAAAACACAATTCAACTCCTTTTAGCTGTTTTTCCCAGAGCATGCAAGCCATATCTTATTCAAATGTTGAGAGGACTATAATAAAAGCAGGGAAAGAGCTGAATTTCAGCAAGAAAATCTTGTGGAATCAAAGTTATCAGAGAATTATGGTGCCTAAATACAGTATTTCTATAAAAATTGCTCTGCCTGTCCTGCTGCCACAACCTAAATCTAATTTCTTGCCCATATAATATTACAAAACATAAAGAAATGTAGGGCATAGCAAATGCATTCAAGTGCTCCAGACAGTTTTTTTATTCTAATTGGATTTGAGACTGCCTCAGATGGACAATAATTTTGACTGGAGAATAATCTTTAGTGGTCCCCATGAACACCCAAAGAATATGTTTCCAAAGGTAGCTGGCTGCAGAATTCAAAAATTCCTTTATCATGGATGCACTGTGCTCCTTCAAGTATTATAGAAGAAACTGCAGTGATGCCAGCACTTCATTCCACAGTGGGGAATAACAGCAGACCTCATAAGGGGTAGCCAAATAGACTACTCCATGATTGATTTCCAGCACATACACTTAATAACAACACACACAGTTTCATTTCATGCCAAGTCTCTGTAATAAGAACTGTACTGGTGAGGGAGTTGGGGTAATGAAGGCCCTCATAGTCACACACCTACCTTAAACTGTGCGTCTTAAACTGCTATCTCACTGCAGCAATATCTTTTCCCTGCAGCTTTTACAAGCATCTAGGGTGAACAGGACTCACTACATAGTTTCTGTGACTGAGATGCAATCCTGACCTCAGCTTGCTGCCTTTGCAATTCATGGTGCAAGTCTTGATGTCACCCGGTCAATCAGACTTAAGCAGATAGAAATGCCTTGTTCAAATTTTGTATATCATAGAACCATAGAGTCATAGAATGGTTTGGGTTGGAAGGGACCGTAAAGAGCATACAGTTCCAAACTCAGTGCTGTGAGCAGGAAACCTACCACTATACCAGATTAATCAGCTTTCATTCAACTTGGCCCTGAATATTCAAATAGCAACTATTTCAGTTAAAATTTATTCAGTTATTCCTATTTTGCAAAAATTAAAAAAAAAAAATTGCAAACCTCTAAACAGCTTGTAACTATTTCTCAAAATGACTAGGAATCAGTCTTTTAAATCCTGACAGTCCATAGATACTAAATAGCTAAACAAAGATAGCCTCAAAACAAGTAACTTCTGTCGTTTTCTAACATCCTTACACTGAAATACGAACTAAATATTAATAAATCTCACCATTAATGAAACATTAGAAACTCAAAGCAAATTAAAACCTAACAATTTTTTTCTATCTAATTTTAAAAATAGAATTACAGTTATGGTGGTAGGGTAAGTAAACTCTCTTAGCAAACAGGAGTTTAGAGGAGCTTCATAATTCTAGGAGCATAACAGACATTTATAATATTTGTCATATATTTTGTTCATAAAGCATGAAATAAATATTTTAAAAAATTAAACGCTTCATTATAAACATACCCGATAAAATATTTTTTCTGTGCTGTTTTGATAAATCTTAAAATTATATCTCATAATAACACCATTTGACTGGGGACTTGGATCCCATTTTAGCCACACGGAATCTGCAGTATAGTTGATAATGGTCAAATTCTGGGGTGGAGCTAATGGCACTACAAAAGAGAAATACTTTTGAGTTCCAAACGACAAAACAATCCAGGCAAAACAAAGCACTTTAGAAATGCAGGAGAACATAAATGTTTTTGTTAACATTTTTATATGAACTAAAGGTAACAGTACTTCATTGCTGTTTCAGTCTTTTTCTTTCTCTTTGACATGCAAAAAAATCCATTAATCCAGAATACATGCTTAGTCAGAAAAGGATCTTAGAGATCTAAAAAAATCTACTAATCATTTAAACATCCCCATTGCCAGAACTAAGACATTTAACAAAAGTCATATTACATGTATTACTGGAATGTGATATCCTTTGCTTCCTACATCATATATTGAGCCCAACTCAACATATATTTACAAGATATGTAATTTACCATGCAGAGGAGGGGAGATCAACATATAGGGGACCTGTGTGAATGTGTCAGAAATATTTCCATGTTTTATCATTTTTCAGTTATATGGGGGCATGAAGAGAAAGGTACTGTTGCTTGCTTCAAAATCACTGACACTTGGCACATAACACATTCCAAAACCAAAAGATATTTCCTCTTGGAGTTATTTTTGTAATCTTATGCAAAATGTGACTTTATCCCTTGCATTCTGTGACAGGAGAAAGAGCACTCAGAAAACACTTCCTTTGCAGTGTTTCCTTCTTCTGAAATCTCTTCACTCACAGACCAATGGAAAATTAATCCTTCATCTCAACAGGTCTGATGCTCAGACCTAAGATGGATGCAGTAACATAGGGCTGATATTTCAAAGTGGGTTACAATTGAATTTGCTCACCTGACTCATCTGTGTAGAACTGAAGCACAGCAGATGGACCAGGTCCTTTTATTGTTCTTGCAGCTACATAAATGCTGTACAATGTGAATGGCAGAAGGTCTTCCAAGACAATAAAATTATTGGTGGTAAAGAAGGAATTATTCCCTTCTGGTCCAAATAAATTTAAGTCATAACTTATTATGATACCGTTTGGCTTAACAGGAGGGTCCCATGAAAACATAACTGAGGTAGTGGAGAGATTTGAAAATGTTCTGATTGTAGGTGCTAATTCTGGGACTAGATGAAGAAATAAGAAAGAGAAAAACAGGGATAACCACAGGAAAATCTAAGTTACAATGAAAAATTCTATTTCATGGTATCAAAATAGAAATGTGTAGCAGTTGTTTGTGTCATTATAACAAAATGTTGTTTGTGTCATGTATAAGAAAAAAGCTTCAAGTTTACATGACAAAAATAAACAATATTTTTGTTTCCTTTTAGAAAACTGTTTGGGTTTCTTACTACATTTTATTAGGAATGAATAAAATATCTTTATCTTACCATCTTCATCGGTTCTTATATGCAGACTTAGAGCATACTGTTCAGAAGATCCTTTATCAGTGGCTGGTGTGATTTTCAGAATGTAATCAGTATATTTCTCCAGATTGTCAAAAATTATGCTTGTGTTGTAAGTAAGGAAAGACAAAATCTTACTGGTTCCCAGTTGCATTAAACTTAAAGAAACATGAAAGAAGACTAAGCCATTTGGCTGGGATGGTGGATGCCAGCTTACATTCACGGAAGATGAGGAAATGTTTTGATAGACCAGATTTTCAACAAAACCTTCTGGGACTATGAGAGATAATAAACAAAAAATTAAATTCATGGATTACAGTAATGAAACATCCAAACACAAACCAAAAATAACTCTTCAAATTATGGTTAGTCTGAAAATATCACATGTCACTTGTCATGTTTTTTACAACTATCAAAAATAACTTGTGTTTCAATATCAAAAATAGAATACTTTGGAGGCATATATGGATAATCATTTATATTAAATTTGTTTAAGAAAAGTTTCTTAATGATGGTTTAAGACACTATTTTTATTGCTTGTGAACTTTGCTTAGTATTACAAAGTAAAGACTCAGATCAAAATGCCTTCCTTGCAAAGAAAAATTCTGCAGCATTGAAAACCACACTTACTCTTTTGTTTGGTTTTTTTTACTTTACCATCAAAACAGTAAAATAATTTTCAAGTTAGAGAATATTTAATAAATGTAAGCACTGATATAAACTGAGTGTTAAAAAAGTTATTAACTTACTATCCTGATCTGTATACACATCTATTTTTTCACTGGTTTTGTTTCCATCTCCAAAAGCTGTGCTTGCAGTTAACCATAAAATATAATGGCTGTATTTTGCCAAGTCATCCAGAACTACAAATGGGGGCATATTGATGTTGCTGTCAGTACCATAATCTGTGAAATTCTGGAGGGAAAAAGAAAAGGATAATATTGCCATTGAAAATGTTATTTATTCACTGATTTCTCTTTCTAGTTCCCCATTTAGCCGTCACCATCACCACCTCCAGATATGATTTACTATAGTGTTCAGGAGACATAAACCCACACTTTGACTCCTATTGTTACTCCTTGTAATTACACAGAGCATGTAATTGATTTCTCCTCTTGTTCATAGTTGTTGAATGACAATTTGCAGGTTAAATCTGTAACATTGCAATGTGTTTATCCATATTGTACCAAGAAAATGACAAAAAAAGTACCATCCACTCATAGCTTAAATGATCACACATATTACTGCCTTGCCTTATCATCATGAAGCAAATCAAAGGACTTCTCTCACTTTATTTTATTTTTATGAGAGTAGATTTTGAATTTAAAACTTTCACCAGAGATCTTACTGCACCACTTGATAAACTGTACATTCTGTTAGTTGTGCCTTCCAATAAAACCATGCCATTATCTCTAATGCAAATGTCTATACACAGTGGACCATGTTAAACTGAAGACATCAAAAGAAATATTTTCTTTGCTCAGTTATTGCTAATGAAAGGATTGCACCAGAATCTAATCCCACTTCCCTTTGAACGATATTAAAAAAATCACTAAAACTGTGACTGTAGCAGCAGGTTAGTGCTTTAGGTCATCCCTTCTAAGGAATATATTCCTGTTTAAAATCAACCCTTTTGGAAAATTAAAAGAAAATATATAAAACAGATTATTTATGTAAGGTCAGCTATACCACATAACTAATTTGTTGAATCACCCACCTCATTATGCAAACCTAATTTAGATGATTCAATACAAATTGGTTCATAATTTGAAAATTTTTGAGAGGTTATGTAGCCCATGAGCATATTCAGCTCCAGCATTGGGTAGGAAGTCAAAGTTTTGCTCCTGATTCAGAGAGTCAGTATCCTCTGTGGCAGCCACATTGCCCATTGAGCAGATGGCACAGGCAGCACTTCTCAGGACCAAAGTCCTAATTTTTCTACATAGCAATATTTTCAGGGGAAGCTGCATTTTGCCCAACCCCCTGCTGAACTGACACACTCCAGTTATTTGGCCTGCTTCCTATTTTTGGTGTTAATCTTATCCATAGACCCCACTTCTTTAAAATCAAAGCTAGCTTTCAGTTAAATTCTTTTCTAAAAAAGAGAGGCTGTGAGAGAAGACTTATTAAAACAGAAAAAAATGCAAGAGTAATGTTTGAGTATTTAAATTCAGAAACACCACATAAGAACAGAAGCATGCTAAAACTGTATACTAAAAAATGGGTTATATTTCTCATGAGCAAAGTTCCTACTAAAGAAATCACTGCAAATGCTCTACCACAGAGTTGAGTCAATACTGTGCAAACTGTATCCAATGTTGATGTCTGTCACTAATATGTATCAATTTATATATCTAATGCAACACTTCCCTGATTTTTTGTACAGGTAAGATAATTTTATTTCTGCCGAAAACAACAGGTAACACTCTCAGAGATTTTTATGTTAATATCTGAAGACTTGGTTTTGCCTACAGTCACTAGTATTTAGATAATATAAATAAGTAAATAGTTTGGCAATGAAAATTTAAACCTTTGTTTTGAATGCAGAACAGAAGCTGCATGGTATAAATTTCTATATCCACTCTTATTGACTGACTGTCGTGGGTTTGCAAAGGTTCCCTCCTCTTCAGGGCTTGTAAGTAGTTTGTCCAGGTAAATTTATGGAGTAAAGCCAATCAGAAGTTTTGGTAATGCCTTTGCCAATTACATATTTAAGAAAACAGAAGAGAAAGGTTGTGGCACAGAAGAAATTGGGGAGCCATGTGAGGGAGAGGCAGCAGGCCCCAAGGGGTGCCAGGCCTCCCTCCTCCCCCAGACCTCGGCCCGGGGAAGGGGTAGCACTGAACTCCCCCTGACCAGACATGTAACAGAGTGAAGAAAGAAACTTAAAGGAGAGCTTGGACAAGACATGCTGCAGAAAGAATTCCAGCTGGAGAGATAACGGAGCTTTCAAGGTTAAAGCTGGCAGCCGGAGAGGGAGAGAAGCTGTGAAGGGGGGAGAACTCCTTCTTCTCCCCCCCACTTCTCTTTCTCTCCCTTGAGCAGGGAAAAGACTGAAAAATAAAAATCCCTGCCACCTGTGGAAGATCGTTGGGGAGCAGAAACTCCCTTTATAACTCATGAAGAAGCCTAAGATGAAATAAAGTCTTGCTGGACTGCGGCCATGGAGAGAGGAACCTTACGCTAGCGCTATACGGCCTGGGTAAGGTCTTACTGAGATTCCGTGGGAGGCCTGAGATAAAACAAGAGTCTTGCTGGACTTGTGGCCACGGAGACGAGACCTACGCTGGAGCAAGTCGGCTCGGGTAGGATTTATGTGATCCCAGTGAGGGATCTACACTAGTGCAGCTGAGTTTGTGACCCTAAGGGAAAGCAGAGAATGGAAGAACTGCTGTCCTGAGGGATAGACCCACATCGGAGAGGTCTATCAAGGACTATTCCTGTGGGAAGAGACCCCACAGGAAACAGGGGTGGACTCAAAAGCTGTTATCCCCTGTGACCCCGTGGTGAAGACCATGGAAAAGCGAGTGTCCCCTTGCAGTCCTTGGAAGACCTTACAGGATCTGGGTAACCCCCAGCCTTCGGCCTTAGCCCAGGACGGAGGTAGGCCCAGCCCTGAGATCGAAACAGAGGAGGGAAAGAGACAGAGAGAAACTGTTCCAGCTGCAACGAGTCAAAGTTGTCGTCCCAGAGAGAGCAGAAAAGAACTTTCAAATGCTGCAGAATTGCTTAGAGGAATCTACTTCTCCTCCTGGACTGACACAAAGGGGGGAGGAGTACTTTTGTAAATATATAGTGCTTTTGCTTAATTAGAATTGTTATAGATATAGTTGTTTAGTTTTTATTTTGTTAGTAATAAATCCTAATATTATTTCTCCCCAATCATATCTCTTTTGTCTGCATAAACCTTCTCTCACCTTAGAGCAATTGTGTTGGGGGATGTGGTAAAAACTGTCCCCAGGCAAACCCACGACACTGACTTAAGGCACACTGTTAGTTTTGTCTGAAAGATTAGTTTAAGTCAATATCAGTCAAAATACAAAACCATTACACCTTAATATCGGACTTTCTTCTAAAAGTAGTTTGAATCTCACACTATGATCATAACAAACTGAAATAGCAGTGAAGAGCTTTGCATTACACTTGCATAGGTTAAGATACAGGAAACAGACAACAGAATTCTAAGGTATTTAACTAAACTTTCTGATGCTTATGAACAACATGACAGAAGATATCATCTAGCCCAGAAGAAGCATTCTCATACCATGCTGTTGTTATTATTAGTAGATATTGTAATGAGAAATAATTAATAATTTATAATAACAGTATCTTACAGTCAGATTTTTTTTAGTAAGACCTTACATAATTATCTGAGTTTTCAAGGTAAAAATGTCAAGGGTACCACATCAAGTTTTGATTCTAGATTTAATGGGAGTTTATTGGTATGAACAGCTGAAGTTCAACTCTTAGTTTAAAAAGCATACCTTTACAATTTAACCAGCTGTCTGGCAGTTAAGGACTCAGTGAACCAACATGAACATTACAACAACAGGGTTTTGTTGGTTCAACAAAAACTATTTTAAGAGAGAGTCCCTTTACTATGAAGAGCCCAAGGAAAGGGGATTATCTCAAACTTCTGATATGATAAAATATTAGAAAAAAAAAAAAGGAGCATATAATTAGGAGTAACAGTAAGCAGGAAGAATTGTGTGGGTACAAACTGAGAAAAGACAAAACTTGTACTAATTGTACCCTGGGGATAGAACAGTATAGGAAGTTTTACAATTAACTGTGGCTGCAGATGAAAGCAAACAGCTTAGGATCTTTGGCTACAGCTGAAGAAATTCTTCCTTCAGTCCCTTTCTTCATCCATACATGAAAGAAGTTTTGACATAGCAAAGTATCAGATTATTAAAAGCAGCTAAGTGTAAGCAATACACACAGGCCATGAAAGTGTCAGCAGAAAGCAGTATATTCTTCAGGAAGCAGCAGATATTTCCAGTGGCATAAAGCTGTATTTAGTTGCACACAGAAAATGCAGTGCTGCTGTTCTTCACTGTTAACCTTTTCCCTCTTTTCTCCTTTCTTCTTTAGGTTCATCGCATTGCACTCTTGTTTTGTGTCAGAGGATCACATACTTGACTCTGGCAATCAGATGAAAGTGGTGACACTGTGAGGGCTAACCAAAGCCATCCTTCAAGGAGCATAATGCACACTGTTCCAGTAGCAACCTAAGCAAAGATATTTCCTTTTTGTGTGCTGTACCATTCTGAGGCCATGTATTGAAAAATTTGCAGCGTATTTTAGGGAAGTTCTGCTTTTCATCCCTATTGTGGTCATACTGGTGAAAAAAATGTTTGATTGTTAATATAGCATATTGTTTACATCCCCTTTTCTGCATCCCAAGGGTAATCCAAGTTGACTTTCACTCTTAACTGTGTCCAGTCATGGTCACTTCAGTTGGCTCGAAGTAGATATTGGATGATCTGGGGTCTGATGTTCAGTTGCTTACAAAGGTTGTAAATTTTTTTCAGTATTTAGCTCCTGGTTTGCCTGGCAGAGTAGGATAGTTGTCATCTGTACTGAAATTCCTATACTGGGGAACTTTATCCAAGCAAAAATTTATATTTGTAATTAGCACCTTTCCCATTTTCTCGCTAAACAAAACACAAGTATATAGAAATTGAATAATAGAGTTTATTCAAGTGAAGGATATCTTCCATAGATCAGTATTTAGCCGTGAGACAATTACTTCGATAGATTTTTTTACTTCTTTCCTCGATAAGACTGAGAATGTGGACAGTATGATTGCTTCAAGCACCAGGCAAGGTGCAAGGAGCAAAACTTGCAAAGCTGCTATTGCAGACAGTGAAAGCTCAAACTGTAGGGAACCAGCAGTGTACAGAGAAGAGATGTGAAGAAGAGGTACAGTGTCATGTTCATCTGTGTATGAAGGGTCAGCATACATGCTATATCTTTACTGCACTGGGACACAATAGCAAACATACACCAAAAAGTAGCATTTTCCCTAGACCTATGTAGCAGAAGACAAAAGATAAACCTAAACTTGAACCCAGCCCTATGTATGTAATGGTTTCTTCTACTTGGCTACCAATCATTCCTCCCTCTCTGACACATTTTCTTTTACAACCTACCAGCATCCCCATAGAAACAGTCCACTCATCTACCAAAATCCTCAAATCTAACCTCTATCACTAAATATTTGCTTCTGCTATTCTGTTTCTGAATCTTAGGTCTGATCATCCCTGGCCTTCTGGCTGGGCGGCTGCAGTGTGATTTTTCATGTAGACTTATAAAACAAAGAAACTATACATTATTTTTCTGACCTATGAAGGTATATAACATTTTCCTATGTGAAGAAAAGCTGCTTTTCCTGCAAGTTTCTGCATAATGACAAGGAGAAAACTGCATTTTTTATCTCAGGTATTTTGCTATGTTTGTGGGTCCCCTAAACAAAATGCTTCACTCTGCAGGTACTAACTCCTAGTTTTATCATATTAATACTCTGTGGTTTATATTAATTAGGTTTTATTATGCTTGAGGAATTTGAGAATGTGTGATAAGGGAGACACTGAGACAACAGAAGAACACACCAGTTTTAGTATGACTCTTGTAGCTACTTCAGATTATGTCAGCATTGGTATATGTTAATTTGCTTGATATTCTTCAGCAAGGGTGGTTTTTCAGGCATTTGGCAGATATGGTTTAAGACTTGGACCTCTGCCATTATGTCCTGTAAAGAAGTAGATTAAAGACTGGTAGAGATTGGCTGCCTGCAACAGCACATCTGAGAAGTTTGGGTTCCTTGAAATGTGAAAAGATCATCTCCTTTTTCAACTGTCATGGATAATTTCTAAAACTGAAAATACAGTTTGGATAAACATAAGCAGAATGGTGACCTCCATGCAGAGTGTTCTAACTGACGATTATTTCTTTCCAAATATGTGCAATAAAAAACTTAGCTACAGACTTGTAAATACATGGGTTTACTTCTAAATTCCAGATAGCCATAAGCAGCATGTATGCATACAGTTCTGCAGCTCCCAACTGTCTGTATCTGTCATATATATATGATGTATTTATCTGTTGTAAAAAGAGTAATATAAAATATCTGACAGAAATGAGTTGCCTTTTTTCATCTGTTTGAAATCTGTCCTGCATCCACAGGAATTCTAAGGTATAGAACAGAACTGCAATGTAGATATGGTAGTTGTCATGTGTAAACAGTGAACAGACAGGATGTGAAGGGCAGAAAAGTTAAGGGAAGCAGAGGGATTAAGATTCAATCATGATTTGAGAGATTAATGGTCATATTCCATAGACAGTAAGAGACAGATGCAACAGCAGCTGAAATCTATCTTCTGGTGGCAGAGGGATAGGATAAAAAAATCAAAGCTAAAAGGATGTAAAAGGTACTTTCCACACATAGAAGTAGAGCTACTGTCAGCACTTTTCTGCCATCCACTACACAGTATGCCAGAGCAGTGGTAATTTCCACTTGTGCCACCATCTTTTCCCTGCCCAACTACATCACATGATAATGAAACTGGACCCTCACCTTGCTGGGCCAACACTATTGTGCTTCATCTTCCCTATCTTCCTCCTTTATTTCCAGAGTCTTGGGCCCATCCAGACAGATTTTAGCTCTCAGTGTATCAGTTTCACCTTACTCATTCATCTCAGAGTTTGACCTTCCTAAAGGAAAGACTAGTTCAAGTCCACAGTCCTCCTCTAAAATCTCCCGAGATTTCCAATTAGATAAATGCAGACATTCTTCATAGGATAGGCGAGTTCATATAATGCACTGATGTAAAGGTTTCTCCAAGGGTTTTTTTTTAAAAAATGTTTTTGCTATCGCAGTGTGTGCAATAGAGATACCTTCTGAACTGTAGCCCTGATTTTAATCTCATCAGAATATGAATTCATGGCACAATCTTGCTTGCATATCAAACTGTGCAGAGACTGGCAATCACACAGCTTCACAGAAGTCAGAGAAATGTAAACACTGAAGTATGTCAGCAATTATTCAGTCACAGGTATTTGTAATACATGTGAATATTTCTTCTAGCTATCCTCAAATACATGTGTACCTCATCCTGGACATATCTTGCGCATAAAGTTATGCAGTAGAGGTTATTTTTCATGCATAAGTTTCTTAATGAATTTATATTTTTTTCTTTTCTTCCATATGTGTAAAACTTTTGACCAAAAACCTGTAAAGGAAGCTTATTTCTCTTATTATATTTTTGTACCATAATATATTAATAGAAAGGAGAATAGAAAAACTATATATACAATTAAGTGCGGTGCATAAATAGAATGAAAGTAAACAGAACAAAAAATCCTACAAGGAAATGTGTGGATCACCAAAACATTATTTATAATATTTTCTCTTTTAAGCTTTAACTTAAAAATCTCAATATCTTTGAGATATAGGAATCTCGCATTATCTTCTTATTTTTAAGACTGTAGAAACAATAATTAAAAAGTAAAACCAGAACTGTTACAGAATTTTATTCAAATTGATAGATTAGACTAAAATAAATATGGGTGGGACATGATTGTAATGGGTCTTGTGTCTATCCATTATATATGTTAAGTATATATATGAGCTAAATGTATATATACATGTATATATAATTTTTGAATAATGAAATATTACACAAAATGTATTGGCTTTAATGCTTAATTATATGAAAGCTCAATGAGATGCACAATGAAATATATATGATTACAAGACATGCTTCTGTCTTTATAAGTTAAAAAATTACATAATGAAAAAAAATATTAAAAAACATATATTGACAATTATAAAATCAAGTTAATCTTTAGTGAATTATTAGAACATTTCATTGACTTCTACAAAAGAAGAATATAAAAATAAGCTTACCTGTATGAATATTCCTGAATTATTTTTGAAATAAACTGAGTAGTACAGTATATTTCCATTAGGCTTTTGGGGAGGAGACCAGAATAGCATTATTGATGTGGAAGTAAGGTTTCTGTATGCAACATCTTTCGGTGGATCACTTGGTGCTGGAAAAATTTTGAGTTTTAGCATACCTAAAGCTTTGTACCTCAAGGTTTTGTACATTTTAGTGCCTGAGAAACATCCACTATAGATTTGATAGCATCCTATGTCAAATTAAATGTATTTCTGATTATGGTATAAAACCTGCTTTTGGAAATTATGAAAAAAAAAGCCACATGTAAATGATTTTTTAAAACACTTTTTCAGACACATCTGTATTTAGCTGCATTTTTAAACAGATAGTGTTTTGTTATAGAACTGTAATTCCTGCTTTGGATACACAGAAAATCTAATCTGCAGACATGGAAGTTGACCAAGTAACACCTCTATACTCCAGTTATAGATAATAGGCCTTATTAAACAAGGCTGACAGAAATTTAAGGCTGAATGAAAATAAAGGTTCATACTATATTTAAGCTTACCTCCTTCAGAAGTTCTGAATGTTATAGTATCACTTTTTATATTGCCATCTCCAAATCTTGTACTTGCTGTTAGGTAAGCACTATACTCATTGTTATATTCTAGATCCGTGAACTCCAATGATGTTTCTGTTACATTAACACTCCTTTCTGACATTTTATTCCTGAAGAAAAAGTGTTTTATTAGTAATATACACACACCATATCCATATGTATACAACTATAGCATATGTTATAAAATTGAAAAATGCAATATGTGGTAAATACAAGTATTTTAGGCTTTAAAAAGAGACTAGGATCACTTTGTCTTTTATGTTGAAAAACTCACTTTTGTACTGCTGTATCATAATAGGGCTCTTAATGCTGTTTTTTAAAAAACACCCAAAACCTCCACAGAAATATATTTACAAATTACATCAACAAAGACAATGATTATATGGAATATTAAGGAGGGGCATTTCTCCTATGAAATAACTCCTATGAAATTTTTATGTGGTACCCTTGGGAAGGACACAGTAGGGCATAACTAAACTGTCTCTCTGGACAGGAATAGCAAAATATAAAAAGATTATAGCAGGGAGCATGCCCTACTGTGACTCTGTGAAATTGGTCAGAAGGCTGAAGTTATAAATGGAATAATAGAAGATGATATGGAACAGGAATTAGCTGGTGCTGAGTTAATTCTGGTGGAATGTAGCAGGGGATCAGAATGGAACTCTAGTAAGGTCAAAACCCGCCTAGAAAGACTGTAAGATGTAACATTAATAAAATGCTGGTATTAACATAGGTATGAAATGATTATCAGAAAGTAAAATAAGATACAAGAACTAACTAACTTGAGTTCAGAAAGTCTGCTATTCCTTGTAAAGTTAATGTAATCTTTTAAGAAAAAATAGGAGGGGAAAAATCGCACTGTCTAACATTCCATTCCTGTAAAGATTTCTGTCTGAGTAGGTGCTCTGAGCTCCCAATAGAATTTCATACAGGGGGATGATAATTTGATAAGTAAAACCAAATATCTTGCTTTAGGAATCACTATGGAGCTCTTCGCTAATGAGAATGGGTTCTACTTCTAAAAAAAAAAAAAAAAAAAAAAAAAAAAAGGTGATTCAAAATTATTAGATGGGCCAATTTTCATCCTTTGATAACTGAATGAATGTCCCCTTTACAAAGATCACTATCTAATATATCTGAAATAAAAACAACTGCAATGAGAAAATGTGTCAGAATGAAAAAAAAAAAACAAATTCTTTCTAACCCCTTCAGATTTTGAGTGGAATTGAATGTCACTTGACATGGGAAATACTCTTGGTAACAGAGAAAGTTAAAATTTACATTTTTACCAAACTTCTGACATTTTAATAGTCAGTAAAAAGACACAAAAGGCTGCAGCTGCAGTTATCAAATTCTATACAAAGACATCTTTTCCTGGATCTTTGCCCAATATATTCTTATGGAAATCTTATGGATCTTATGGAAAAACATATCTGGTTATAATTCAAGTAAGAAGAAAATCCACTGCTTAGTGTTGCAAACATTTCTACTTCAAGAAACTTCATTCTTATAACATCTTGGTTGCCAAAAAACATTTCAACAACCAGACATAGGAAGAATAAAAGCTTGAGGTGTTCCAAGAGAAGATAATTTTCTGCATAGAAACAAATGAGGTTGACATAAAAATAAGAAAACACTGATCAAAGTGAGTGCAGTCTTTGCAGACAATGAGAAAGAAAGTATGTAGCAGAATCAGCTAAGCCAAAAAAATTTACTGAAAAAAAATAATATAAAATTTTAAATCAGAGCTTTCAGAAATGCAGGTAACAGAGGTTAATTATTTTCACTTGAAAAAGACAGGTACCGTATTTTCTTAAAAATCTTTACCTCAAAGTAGATCTGTTCAATGATTATCTGACATAAATTTGCTGAAAAGGATAATGCCAAAAGACAATAGCTACATATATTGTTCATCAGTTCTGTAAATAAGCCTTTAATACTCTTGTAGGCTCAAGGCACACAGGCTTTACTACCTGCTAGCACCCAAAACCACCTTGTCCTGTGACAAATACCATGAAATACACCGCTGAAAATCTTCCAGATATTACTCTTTCTATTCTAGCGGTTGTATATACTTGTTCCGCATCAGCTAAGGAAAGGTTACCAAATGCTCTATAACTGTTGCAGAATACTTAAGAAGTGGAGGAACATTTATTTAATATCTGTAGTAACCTTCATCATTCTGCTTTATTGAGAAGCTCTGGGATTAACAATCTCCCTCAAAATATATTGTATACCACCCAAAAGCAACAACTGTATGACACTGCAGTTTGCCTTGTCAAATCTCACCCTGCAATGCATTTTATGAAACCGTATAGACAATTCTGTTAAATACTTAAAATTCCTCTCCTTCCTCCACCCCTCCCTCCCCCTCAAGGAAGGAGTGAAGTTATGGCCCCTTTGAATGCAATGGAGTTTTTCTCCAATGTCCTTGCCTTAACATGATACCTAAAGCCTAGATACCTAATTTTAGATATGGCACATATCTAAGAGAGAGCAAGGGGAATATGTAAGTAAGAGGGACAAGGCTTACTGCAAAAAGTTATATAGTTGCTTAATTAAAATATTTAGAAAGATGGATCAATTAGGAGGTTTTTTAAAAAATAATTATTGTTACATACTTTGTCATAATAACAAAAACAGTAAGTAATAAGGGAATTTAAGGATGAAAATTTGTATAACCACAAGTCTTTGAACACAGCTTGAATCAGAACCATAGCCCTTACCATGAAGTAACTCTTCTCTAGCTCAAGGACAGTCATTAATTTAAATGGGGTTTGTCATTAAAGAGCATCACACATTCCCAGTACAGTAGAAGTAATAGAAGAAGACAAGTTTAACTTTTCTGGAAAGAGGAGCTCACTCCTGTTCACTTTATCACCAAATTTACTAAAGCTATAACTAAAAAAAAAAAAAAAAAAAAAAAAAAAAAAGGAACTGAGGCCAAAGCCTACCTCCAAATTGTCAAATAACAATAAAATAATAAATGTAAGCTCCATAGTAGTGTGCTTATAACAACGGTGGATTTGCACATCTGGCTCACATCTTACAAGGTGCACTTCAGTATTTGCTTCCTGCACCTTAGTAATAGCAATAACATGGTAAAGCATGAATGTAACATATCAAAAGTGATCAATAACAAAATATTTTCACTCCCAGTAGAAGTTACAGATAGATCTTTGAAGACATGTCACATCACTGGACCAAACTATGTTATACAGAGAATAGGACAGAAGCTGCAAGTTTTAAAGTGACAAAATTCCTTTCTAGAGGTGAAAAAATATCACAAGAGGGATGATGGACATAAAATAGGAAAAAAAGAAAAGATAGAAAAAACAAAACAGCAAATTAATAGTATCTGTTCAAAAATACTTGTTTGCTATGAATGTAATAAATGCAAAATATAAGAGTAAACATAATTGATAGCACATACAAAGACTCTGAACACGGCTCTTACACACTTTCTATAAAAGCAGGCAATATTTTTCTGTTTTAAGCCTATTTCAAATCTCCTTGACAATTCAGCATGGGCTTTTGCCCTGCCTTACAGTAGGTCTAACCAGAATATAATGAAAATAGTACCATGCTCTAGTTTAAAATCGAATTCATTTACTATAATATAACCTTTGGAAAAATGCTTACAAAATATTTATTACTCCAATTTTCAGCTACTCTGAATTTGTATATACAAAAGTCTAGCATTTTAAGTGCTGAATGAATATTCATTCTCCAAAACATGTAATCAACACATTGTGTAAGAAAAACCCCACATTCCTGATGGGTTACAGATTAATATTTATTCTCAGAACTACTTCCAGAAAATCTTACCAGACGTAAACTGTATAATAGAGGATAATTCCATTTGGCTCCAGTGGAGGTTTCCATGACAACTTCACAGTGACACCCAACAACTGTTTTACAGAGAGGGATTGGGGAGGAGAACTCGGAGCTATAAAATGAGAGAACAGGACACAACATCTTGTTAAACAGTTAAGATCAATGGGATATGCAGCATCCTTAAATAGGTTTTTAATTATTTGTGATGGAAAGTGAACTTTGTACCACATAGGTACAGTATCCATCAGCTAATGTTAAGGCACAGCTTCTTTTCCTTTTTCTGACAGATGATAAAGCAAGATTTTGCATGGTGGTGTTAGAACATCTGTTTCTGTGATTCAATGGAAAAAATACTTCATGAGAAAACAGAGCAGTGGGTAGGTCACAGTGATTCCCCTACTGCCCAAGTAGATTGCTGTAAATTTTTTCCCCATTCTAATAAAAGCAAGAGCTTTATAGTATGAACACATGTAAAGTATAGCATAATAGTTCCCCTGAGGAAAAAAAGTTGCTGTAAAGAATTATACAAAGCACCAAAAGGTGGAAGAATGGATAAGCATGGCATTGAGAGACAATAAAATTGTGGGATACTAGGCAGCAGTAAAATTTATTCACTCCATCAAATAAGGATCACATTCATGTATTTAACATATCACAGTGGCAAATAAAAAGATAGGCATTCACTGAGACCCTTAAAATTAATTTTAAGATGACCTCTACATGACACCATACCACCACTGCGTGGGGAAACATTGTAAGTAAATGAAAGACCACATTTGGTTTCATTCTGAAGTTTGTATTAGTTCTGCTGAGGAAAATAAACCATGTATGCATAAGTGATACTGCTTTGCATTAGCACGTTATTAAGAAATAAACATTTTTCTTCATCCTGATTCATGGACCTATGTACCACTGTGCAGTAATATTAGAACCACTTTTGTTTTTCTCAAATTAAACCCAAGAGCATCATGCACTAAAAATTCAGGTCATATCTGTAGTCATGCATGAAAATGGAGAATATGAGCATAACTATTAGCAAATCTATGAAACATTTGGTCTGAACCTTGGAACACTGTGTTCCTGTGAATAAGGAACATGTGGTGTATTATAAATATTGTTGGTTTTCAGTTCTTGTTCCTTCTTTCACTGTCTTGAAAATTGGCATAAAGGTTTGATAACTTTTTACATTTCAGACAAAATATTTTCTATTTCTCATGAACAAAGGTTCACTGTATTCAGTGAGTGTCTGTATTTACTAGATTAAAATGTTGACAGCTGTATTTAGTGTTTTATTTGTTTTATTATCTTCAGTGACTGTATAATAAAAGATCTGTCATACGGTGAATGTCATCTCTTTTTGGCATGTCTACTTCATTCTACAATTCTTATTCAGAGGATTTTTTTTTTTGCAAAAGAATAGAAACTACATTGCTACATATAAAAACACTCTATGAAAAAGATGGATTTATCCAAATTGGCTGTTTCCAATCTGCTCCAGCAACATAACCCTTGAGCATTGTGTTTCTCCAGCAACATAACTCTTGATTCTGTGAATGTAAGCCCATCAACACCTTGAAGATTTTCAGTGATCCATTATCATCAATAGCTGAATTATAGGCAAACCAGTGTTCCTAAGACATGAAAAGAGACTTAATCCAGGAATGGCTGGTGGGATATTTGTGTCAATGCCACTTTAGTACAGATTCTCAGAGACTTCCTCTTTAAACAATGGAGAGAGACAGACACAGGCTCTTCCAAAACGTGTCACAGCACCTAATTTAAGATTTTTGCTTTGAATTTATTTTCATGATTCCCCCTGCAGAAACTATAGAGGTGGCCAAGGATAACTTCCTATAACTAAATTGTGTACTGAAAGTACAAATATAATTCTAAGGTTTCTCTGCTGATTTGTGATCTACTGTACAAATTAGCAGGGCTTGCAACAAATGTGTTCTATCCTCAGCCTGCAGTGCAGAACAACCCCCTGCTCAGTTTGACAGTCCAATGCTACAGACTTTGAGCATTTTCATAATGTGAATAATTCTACATGTATCTATGTGTATCTGTACATGCATCTGTTTAGAAGAATACAAAAATCTCCAAAGAAAAGAATCTACATAATGCCCTTGGACCATTCAAGCTGCCTTTTTGTGATTTTCTCTTTCCTCAGCTCTCACATGTCTGAAAAAATCAAACACAATATTTAATTCTACTGTACAGTGCATTAGATTATAATAATATGAGTAAATTCAGATTCTTCAAATTCATAAGGTATTGGTAAGAGTAAATGTCCATGCACAGCAACTGTGCCATTTCACGTAGCTTGTACTGGTAAATATATTGATAGATAGATGGAGAGAGAGAGAGAGAGAGAGAAAGAGAGAAAGAGAGAGAAAGCATGTTCGTGTGTAGATAGACTGACACAGATAGCAACAGAGAGATGTAACTGTCCAAAAAAGTGCATAAAACTTAAACATAGCTGACATGAAGTGTAAGAGTAATTTAAGAATACAGGCAGGCAATAACACATTGCAACTTCTGTTCTGACTTACCATCTTCATCAGTTAGTATATGCAGAGGTGAACTGCGAGGGCCCTCCCCAATTCTGGTACTAGCAGACACTTCTACAGTATATTCTGTATACTTATTTAAATCTGAATAAAAAAGAATAATTCAGTGAACCAACCATTTAGTGGGACAAATCAGTTTTTTAATGAAGTATTTTTGAAGTGCTAAGTAGGCCTATCACTTACACTAGTCTGTGTCACTGGAGATGGAAATAAGCATTTAGAAAGTTGGAAGATACAGTATTTTGCAAAAGCAGGGGCAAAGCTCTAATTACCAGTTTATACTTCATATTCCTAGAATGCTTCTCAGTTTGTCCTTGGTTGTAACTCTGAAAATGTAGTGGTTAAGGTATTGAGCTCCCAGCATTAACTGCTGTGTCATGCCTTGGCAATAGTGACAGAAAAAGAAGCAAAGGTGAGTGGAAAGCGAAGTTTTTTATCCATAACTTTTTGTCCAGTATTTTTACCCAAATTAAAATCAGAAAGATATGTTGGTGACTTGAGGGTTTACTTTGTTACAATGATAGGTCTGCAAAGGTATCTAATGAAGTTACTTGTACTTCAAATATCTAAAATAGAATGAGATATATGTTGGACTCTGTATCATTCATGGCCCATTTCACCACGTTACACAATGGGTTATTTCTCAGACAGGTAGCAAAAAACTTTATATAAGAACAAAAAGGATCATGTCCAACCAACGAACTAATTTATCTCCGTCTGTTGAAACACTTCCCAGAACAATTTACAGTTCCATAAGTTCCAGATCATCATATGCTGACCTGTAATACGTAGCATCAGAAGAGTAGTGTTTATAACTTTTTGCTCGGTCCCATTAGTCCTCTTAAGATATATTGTGTAGGTCTGTATAATTCCATTGGGAATGGATGGTGGAAAAAATGATAATTCAATTTCCATGGATGAGATGTTCCTATAGGTTATATTTTCTGGTGCAGAATCAGGAACTAGAAGAAAAAAAAATTATATTCATAGAAGATTTCAGTCAGTTTCCTTGATTTGTGAAGAGTTTCTATAAAGTGGTTTAATAGAAACATTGCAAACCTTTGGATTTGTATTATATTTTTTTGTATAAAATACATTTTAGAGGAGGCTGAATTGGAAGATCAAAAACATGTGACAGACAGACACCATAACAATAAGATCATTTTTAAAAATAATTGATAGAAATCATCTTAATATGCCTGATTAAAAAATCTAGAGCATGACACTAAACTTTCCTTCTAACACTCCAGAACTATCACTTCAATTCTTCATCGTAGCTATTGTTAGGAGATTTTCCATGTTGTGCTGCCCTAATTAACACTTTGCGTTACCAACATGAATTTTCTTTCTTCTCCCTGCGTCATCTATGCAAACAGTATAAACACATGTATGAAAAAAAAAGAAGCCTGCTGTAAGAGCCCTGAAAGCCTGCCCCTCTTAGAGGTTTGGCTGCTGGATCTCAGGGCCAGCTTAGCAATAGTGTCAAAGGCTGCCTCCTCCTTGCTTATGACAGGCTCCCAGGCCATGCTGCAGGGAGGCTGCAGCTGGGGCTGACCACTGGCCTCTGGGAGCTGCTTTCAGTGGTGGCTCTCATGCTTTGCCCCTGTTTGAGCTACAGCTCCTGCTTCGTTGCTGTCATGGCTGTGCTTGGCCATGGATCCACTGATCAGTTCCCTGACTTGCAGACTGACACTGCAGTCTGGCCTCAGCTTGGCTCCACCATTACAGACCTGCCCAGCTGTCACCGAGCTGTGTCTGACTTGGTTGGTGCCACTGCACCTGCTAACTTTCTTTCCTGGCTTGACCTCAGACCTGCCTCGTACACGTGAAGTGTTGGCTCCCCATCCCTTACACAACAGCTGACCTTGCTGTTTTGCTTGGTTTATAAAAAAGAAAAACAGGATTCAAACTTACTGCCTTGCAAAGCAATCACATATTTTTAAAATTAATTAATCTTATCTCCTGGGCATCAAAGGTCATCATAAAGTAGCTTATTGTGGAAAATTTTCATTTTTAAAAAAATATAATATACTCACCAGTTTCAGAAGTTCTGACCAGAAGTGGGAAAGATGACTGATTCCCATGGCCAAGTCTGGTGAATGCTCTTACAGAGATGTTGTAGAGAGTATATGGCTTCATTTCATTTAGTGATATACTTGTAGATGAGGCATTTTTAATAAAAAAATCATTGGAATCACTGTACAGAACTTCATAGTGAGTTATGAGACCATTAGGCTGCTCAGGTGGTAACCATCTCAGATTTATTTCTGTTGCACTTACATTTATTAATTCTATGTTTTGAGGTGGGGAGTCTGGTTCTGCAATACAGAAATCAGGAAAAAGACGTTTAAATTAACTGAATACAGGGCTAATAGCACAAACCTATTGGATCCTGTCATTTACATTAGCTAACTACCAAAAGAACTACACTTGTCCTCTCACTCTCCTCAAAGCCTCACTTTTTATCTCAATTAATTTTGGTATGTCTTCTTTTCCACTAACAAAACTAGGCATCTTTTTGAGTCACAACACTTTTGCTTTTCAAGAATTTCTTTTCTCATACACTTTTAAATCTATCTAAAACTTCATTTTTTAAGGAAAAAAAATATCTTCTCTCTACTGATCTCATGCAGACTGATCCTTCAGATCCTCTCATTGTCTTCTTCATATTCAGTTCTTTAAATTTAGATTCATGCCCTCTTACTGCTTTCTACATAAATAACCACCCTCCTTATTTCACTCAATCACCTATTGAACAACAAGAGGGACTGGATGCACTGTAACTAAATTCCCTTTGGTGACCCTGGTGTAAATCTTAGAGTGAAGGTCATGCACAAAACAAGTCCAGCTCTGGGATAGCGTGTTTGCTAAATCTACTGGCAGTGTATGAGTTCATGTGACTCCAGCCAGCTAATAAGGCATGGAAGCGTTGAAGGAGTGAGTGGGCTGCACTTACGAATAAAATCAGCTCTGAATGTCAACTTTGATTCCTCTGAAGGCTTCATCACTTCACCCCTGAGATAACCTGTCTATAAAATTTAGAAAAAAAAATACTACAAACCCAGTATTAAAGGATTCATTTTGTGTACAAATTACCTATCTGCTGATATTTCAGAATTCATCATGGTTTTTTTTTGACTGAAAGGTCTTACAAACCACTTTCATTCCTGATTTCTGAGCACGTGAATGGAAAGTGTTAACTGTAACAGATCACTGTTCTCTGGATGACAAGACTGCCCACAGGGATACTTCCCATGTGAAGAAGCTTAATTTTTAATTGAAATACATTTTGCAATTTATCTGGCATGGTACAATATTTAAATGCAACAGCCTAGTACCTTCCATCCTAACACAGGTTATCTAAGACTGTTGTAGTGAATCTTTTTTTTGGAGGTATCTGTCTTTTCAAGAGTCAAACAAATTGTCATTCCTAGGTTGGCTAAAGTTAGGAGACACAAATCTCAGCCTGAATTACCCCAGAAAAACTAAAGAACAGAAGGAGAAGACAAATAATTATGTATAGCCTGATAACAAAGGCAGGAATTACTGTTGGTTTTCTCACTAATTTTCTCAAGCCTTACACAACTCTCTTACAAATGGATGAACTGTTGGCCTGAAACTCTACTTTGAAAAATTTCTTTAAGACTCAGAGGCAAAGGAATTGTAAACTTTCAGAGAAAAAATATTTAGATAAGTAATTTTCTGTGCTTGTGATATGCATTTTCTCTGCAAAACTAATAACATAAGAAGCATGCAACTTTAAAAATATTTGCAAGTACTTTAAATTTCACTGTTGAATTTGATATTTTGAATGGAGTGGTTATTGAAATCACTTAAGCTTCATAAATCCCCATGGTTTTTAATCACATAATCCTTTCCTCTCCGCTATTGATACTCAATTATTTTTCTTGTATTATAGTATATTTGTCAATGAGAGAGATAAATGACAAATGGAAAATCACCTTCTGTATTACTTTGGTAAAAATTGGTAAAAAAAACTTTACTGAAACCAGTGAAGAAAACAAGTGATACAAATGAGGAAAGATTGATACTCATGACTCTGCTCTGTAAATCAAGTTCATGTGTTTTCTTTGCAGAAGCCAATGACAGCTTCAGCTATTGTCCCAGTGCCTTCATGCACTTTATGTACTTTCTTCCCCTTTATGTACATGCCCAGTCTTCTTTCTGAACAAACACAAACTTCAGCACAGAAGGCAAATCATCATTGCAATCCATGTACTTACCATCTTCAGGGGTTCTCACAAAAATGTCATTCTTTTCAGACAAAGCACTTTCTCCAACTGCAGTAGAGGCTCCCACTCTCATTTTATAATCTGTGTACTTTTTTAAGCCTGAAAAGATTAAGTAAAAAAATCTTGACTGTTAACTTCTTAAACATATTTATTTTGTCATAGCTACTTATGAAGCTATAGAACTGAATGCTGTTCTAAGAGTTTTTGATACACATTTCTTTACCTAAAAGACAGGATACGTATAATACCATTTGTGTGGGAACAGCCAAATAGGCATGCAGTTAAACCAACACACTTTGGAATAAGTCAAGTAGCATCAACCCTGTAACTAGCTTAAAGAATTTATTTGTCAAAATAAAGGATGCATATATGTACATCCAAATATGTGGGTTTATTCTATATGCATTACTCTGATTAGCATAAATAAATGCCTGAAACCCTATTAGGAATGGATTTACTTCAATTACTATAAAAATTATTAATTTAAAATAAGAAAATTACTAATGTTAGACAAATACTGTGAAAAAAACTCAAGTCTAAAAAATAATTGACAATTTAGGAATACTTTTCTGTGTGGACAGAAGACGCTGAGGCAAAAATTCCAAGGAGAAATCCATTTCACATATTACTACTCATACCATTTCCCAAATTACTGCTTATCTTACCTAGCCCTCTTCTCCGATCTCACATTCCCTACATATTTCCCCACAGTAGATAGGTCCAACAGTGGTGTCCCAATCTTGTTTCTAAATGCAGTTATGTTGTGTGCGTGTGGACGTGTATGAACATGTAAGACTTGATCCATCTACTTTGCAAATGGCTACGTTACATAAACTTGGAAAAAATAATGTTGTATAATGTGTTTACAAGTTTAAATTTTTACCTTTTTTAATGGAAATGACACTATACCTGTCATAAGTAAGCTGTTGTTTGAAGTTGTTGTGTGGAATGCTCTTTTTGTACCCAGTTCCATTGCATAAACTGTATAATGAATGATGTTCCCGTTGGGATTTGCTGGAGGATCCCAGTACAGCAAAACAGAGGAGGAGCTAATATTCTTGTAAGATATATTTTGTACAGAGCTTGGAACTTCAACAAAAACATAAAAATATAATAATAAGTAATAAATTACTAAAAAAAAATTCCAATATTCAGTGAAAATAGTCATGTAATGTTAACCTTGATAATATCAGAGTTACAACACTTTACCTTGTTCACATGTCCTGACCGTAAGAAGTGATGGTGGTCCTTCTCCAATAGCAGTGAAAGCAGACACACTAATTGTGTAATCTGTAAAAGGTGTGAGGCCCTTTATAACATATGACAGTTCTTCAGCCAAAAGGTTGATGGTATCTGTGAGTAAATGGAGAGAAACAGCTACGTACTCATAAATCCATTTTTTTTCTTAGGCATTCTGAACTCACTTTGGCAGTTAATTAACCTGGAACTATTTCACTGTAAAATAATTAACTTTCACGGCAATTACAGAAATATAAAGAAAAGTCTACACTCCATCTCTTAACTACACAAAGTAGAGTCTATTATAGGTCCATTTTCATGTGTACAATAGATAGATTGGCCTAGGTGAAAGAATGAATAGGCAACAAGTAGAACTGTAAGGTTGGTGAGAAATCCCCCAGAAACTAGGAAAAGGTATATTTGTATATGGCCTAGTCTCTCCAGTGATTTCAGAGCCATGGCTCCCAGATGGATTGATAAAACTTTTGAGGTTTTTAAAATATTTTAAATTGAGAAAGAGAGATTCCCTCTTCCTTGCCCTCCTAATGGTGCTAAAAGAACTATACTTGGAAAGGCTGCCTTCACAGATCTCTTCACACCAGTATTTTTAGTAGAAAAGTTGTGGTCAGCAGAATGAAGAAGACATGCACACCCACAAAGAGTTTTTGGTGCATCTACAATAAAGTCCAAAGTCAGCCACAATCCAAGTGTGATAGCCAAAATCATCTGTTATAAAGCAGTAATTATGCCAGTGCAAATGAAAAAGTGTGGGTCTTTCACATATCTGAGTATCAGGCTCAGAGTTTTGTGAAGGCACGGAAAAATCAGCAGACCCTGTTGAAAATTTGGCTGTCAACAGTTTTAACTACTGTAAATCCTTTAAAATAATACTCTTTTGCTATATCACAACAGACGTTGTCTGAAATCAATTTTTCAGCAACACAGACATATTTAAGCAACTCAATACCTCAAGATGGATGAGGCCATAAAAAGAAAATTTGCATTTCAAACACTGTATGTTTTCTGTGTATCACAAGGAAGATTCTTCAGGATTAACATAGTACAGAACATATCCACTGCAGTTTAAAATAATGGATTGAATTCTGGTATTAGATACTTGTGTATATAGAGGAATTCAGTGACTTCATTAAATTAATTTAAAAATAAAAAAAAATAAAAACCTTAGTTTCTCCCCACTGTTCAAAACACTGTAAAAATTTAGGGAGGTATTTGAAATCCCTGCCTGTCAGCTGAAGCCTGCTTAATGATTTGTAAATATCCATACTTGGTAAAGAAACAGTGGCCCATTGATAATACAGAACAAGTGTACTCACTAATGACATCACCATGTCATGGGGTCATCTCCACCTGTTTGTAACCCATATAGCAAAGTTGTAACTTTTTGACCTATTTACCTTCACTGACATTTGAAAACCTATTAGTCAAAAGGCTTAGAGAAATCAAGGTCTCTGAAGGGCTCGGAGATATGTTAATCCCTGACAATCACACCTGCTTTGGCAACTGTAATAACTGATTGTCTATGCAGCTTGGCTGATGGCTTTCGGGTGCTTCTTTCACTAGGAAGAAGGTCAGCTGGGTGACAAGGGGCTAGTTCCTGCCTGTGTGGCATTCCCATTTGCTTCAGAAGGTTATTTGGTAGTAAAAAAATCTGACTCCAGCAAATGACCCATTTATAATTTGCTTGAACCATGTGCTGGAGATCATATCTGGGACAGTGATGAGGGTCCTTCAGAACAAAGAAACAGATAGAAAAATAGCCTAAGATACCTTACCCAAAGCAGAATGCAATTCTGCAGCTCCATTTATAGCAGGCAAGTTATCACCAGAGACACTTGTAAATATTACTGGAGAAGCTGTCTGAATGCTGGAAAACATTTCAGCTGAACCTTCATATAAATCATTGGCTGTTTCCAATGAATTCCAAGTGGGAGAAAAAGGTTTGATGTTTTCATTTATTGTGTATGGCTCCAAAGAATCAATCAAATACTAAAAATTAGAAATATAAAAATAAATCACAAATCTTGACATCACTAAATTATATAATTAAATTTATATATAATATAGAAATAGTGTTTGTATATCTGTGCATAAATATATATATATATGCATACTATATAAATGTTGGCATACAAACCTTATATTTCACTACAGTAATTAACTTTACAAAATACAATCTTTATAGTAAAAAATCTCAGTTTCCTGTAGCCTACAATCTTTTATTCTGATTACTGTTTAATCAAATACCTTTTCTTTTTTTATTTCTTAAAATATGGATTTTATAGTAAGGTGGCAATTTTAGAGTAAGGCCTTTACCTATAATGCTGTATGCTTGGAGCTGTAGCGAACAGATACATATTTGAACTTGGGAGATTCTATTTGTACTAAGCGTGTTCTGAAAGAGGGTAGCAGGCATTGAAAGCAAGAGGACTTCAGATATCCCTACCAGGCTGTGAAGAAAAGGGTTAACAGGTTCACTAGGTCATTAAGACATAATAAGTCGAGAGGAAAAAAAACAGAAGCTAATTAATTGAAGGGGAGGAAAGAATTAGGGAGTGCATATGTAAAAAGGGAGAGTGAAAGGAAGGTAAGTGATATGACAGAAGGGACAGAGAACAAAGGTTGGAAAGGCAGCAGATATAAGGGGATCAAGAACAGAAAGGAGAGGATAAACAAAGGCAGAAGGAAATAGAGAGAGAGGCTAGAACATAGCTACAAAATGGTGTGTAAGCACCAAATCATTATGCCCCTTCAGAATCTGGGACCAAATCCTGGACTCCAGTGTCTCTAAATTGTTTTGCTGTCATCTGGAGCACTCCCCACTCACACATATGGCCCACTCATTGCCAGAAAGAGATGTTTTTACAGTGATGTAACTAATACACATTAGTTCTTTCCCTATGGAATCTGGGTGGAGAGAGGGAAAGGCAGCTTTTTTACCCCTTTAACTAGGGGTGCATTAGCCACAGGCAGAGATACAGCATCAATCTCACCTGAGCATCAAGAGGTAAAAGCTACATATGACTCATCTTCATCAGCTTTTTATAGCGAAGTAGTAGCTCACATTGAGATACTTTTTGCTTATAAGGGTTTTCCACATTTAAGACAACAACATTTTATTGCTACTAGTTATTGAGTATAATTAGCACTGTGGATCTGACAGTTCAAATCCCATAAATACTCTAAGATTTTGTCAGTGGGGTTCTAAATAAAGCAAAGTTTATTATGTTTTGGGTTGGTTTTTAATTAAAAAATTCAATACACTATAATAAAGCAGCAATAATGCTATACTAAGAACTCAGAAACTAGGAAATTCCATCATTGAAACATTTCTGTGCAGACAATTTTAATTTTTCTGTGTCTGTACTATGATACAATCTTTAATTATAAAGTGATATACTTCATTTTCCAAGGACGCCTGTCTGGTTTAATGAATGGATCCTTATGCCAATTTTTTCCCTTACTCCTAATTTAATGTTTGCCTCCAGGGCTCTGTATAATGTATATCATTCAACTTGAAAGTGAACTCCTTCATTGAGCTCTACATCAAAAACTTAGATTCTGATTCAGATCCAGTGAAAGACATCATTGTCTGAAATAAAAAAAAAAAAAAAGGAATTACGCAAACTTGGGGCACCTATATTCAAATTCAAACCAAAAAGCCCAGCCTCAGAAAGAATTCAATCCTGAGTTGAATGTTTACTAGGAGTCTGCACTTTTGTGCTGTGTACTCAGAGTTGCTCCTCTGAGATGTAAAGCACATCAGCACCCAAAATCCAGAAGCTAGGCTGACTGACACTGTAAGTCCCCAAAGAGATATAATCCCACAGATGCATGCAGATATCCTCAGTAAGCAACCATAGCATGGAGTTCAGCATGTAGCATCACACATGTCAATTTAAGGATGCAAATGGGGGCAGAAAGTCTAGGTGTGTCAGCCTTGCTAGTAACTTAACCAGCCTTGAGACACTTCTGCACAATTCACTTGTGCACAGGATTCACACCCACATCTTCCAGAGGTTTTGCTAAGTGGCTGTGTATCAGTCTAGGCACATAAATATGTGATCAGTCTAGAAAACTCTTACAGAGTGTGTATCAATCTGAGCACCTAACTCTTACAGTTAACTCACCCTACGCAGGAAAGAACTCAAGGACTCAGAAGGTCTGTGGCTTCCTGCCTTCAGTAGCTAAGACAGTCTGGATCATTCTGCCGGAATTTTTTTTTTCTTGTTATGGAGAGAGCATTACGAGAATCTTTTTGAAACACAGTCAGAGAAAGTGGAGTGAGGAAGGTGGGTTTTAAAAGCATTAATAACTCACCTGTGGTGGCTAATTCCACATTCTATAACTATCAGATAAGGCAGAGAGCAAATTTAATCTAACAAAAAAAATCCATATTAAAAAAAAAAGAATACCATATTTTTATCTCCAAGAATAATGTTTTCCAGAGTCATGAGTGTTTTCTGCACATGTACTTTAACTCTGTACTGGGTAATGATTCCATTTGGTTGTCGTGGCTTCCTCCAAACAATTTTTATATATGTGGCTTCCACTTCTGCTAAGTGTAAATCTGATACAGCACCTGGGACTAAATATTAAAGAAGAAACTTGATTTCATTAAACACCTGTGATTATTACAAGCTTTTTCAGTACTGCATGCAAAATACAACAGGTATCTAGTCAAATTTCACATCCTTTACTTTTGAATTGATCCTGTGCACAGAGAGAGTTACTTCACATATTTTCTTAGCAAACAAGTTGCAGTTCTAAAAATATGCACAGGGTTTTTTAACATATATGACATATGTATGGGTACAGACAAAGATTAAGATGATGTAAATCAGGATAGCTCTGCTGAAGTCTGTATATTGGAATCAAGCAGATCTTTGCTATCTTCCTATATGGAATCTGAACTATATTTGAAAATGAAAGGTTAGCTCTAAAATCATCAAAACCATACAAGTAAAAAAAGAGCTGGAAAAAAATTAATGTGACATATCTGTTTCATTTCCCTTTTATAACACGTTTTGGTTCAATTTCTTCATTAACTGTTTAGTCTTAATGGTACTGTACTTTCCATAGGACTGTCAGAGACAAAATAGATTTTTTTTCTATAGAATGATATTCAGATTTGATATGAAAAAATATTTTTTTTCCTAATACACTTCAGTAAAACACAATCTTGAAATTACTTGCATAATGAGGATTTGTAGATCTGGCATTAAAATAGGACATTATATGTTACTCTAAAAAAATATCAAACCCACCAAAATTTCCTTTGGCCTTTGACAGTGCATTTTGACACAAGATAAGAAGGACTGTACTCAGGCATGCTATCTTTGGAAATTGTCTCCGAGAGCTGCCAAAAGCAGCTGCTTTGGGAAGTAATATAATAAATAAGGATAGGTGTTCCTCCCAATGTTACACCTTGACAACAAACATTGCCAGCAACCACTGATTTTCTAAATTTGTGTTGTGTGGCATAAACATGAGACAGAAATAACTATCTTGAAACTGCTTATCACACACTGAATCTTGTTTTTTTTCTGTTTGCATCTTCAGATGTTGACCAAAAATCCTGCACAATCTCACATACATCTGAGATAAAACTTCATTTCTATGCAGCACAGGACTCTAATCTCGTGAGTTGATTATTGGGAGCCAAAACTTCTAAACCACCTGACTGCACCAGGACAAGACCTTGATGTTAGGTCTGCCTCAGAGCTAAGTTCCCTGGTAAGTTCCAGGGTGTTCACCCTAGTATGGGGCCGTGGATTTGGTGGCAATTAGTTAAACCAGAGGTTTCATAAGGAACATTAGGGCTGAACAGCCGTGGGGAATCCTGAGCTGCTTTTTGTTTCCACTTGCTGCCATCTAACGGGGAAGAGCTGGGTCCTGCAACTTAATTACCGTATCTAAAAATAACTACTTTCGTTCAGAAAGAGACTCCATGTCTTGCACAATCTCTGAGGGGCCCAGATAGCAGATAAATGCAGTGACAGTGTACGAACTGGACAAAACCAGAGCAATAAATGACATAAGTTTCAGCTAATTGCTTTTGTTACTTGTTTTATCCTTCTCTTGTAACGCTCCTGTAAGATACCCATTCTCTCCTTTGCAAAGTACCCAAAAGGTTCTGAAGGGAAAACTGAAACCCTCTATCATGTACACTGCATATATTTTGCTTCTCTGTGATTACTTACCATCTGCAGGAGTGAAAACTGTAAGGTTTGTCTTTGGCCCCAAACCAGCACTTGTTTCAGCACCGACATACACATCGTATGTTGTAAACGGCACGAGGTTACTAAATACAAACTTAAGGTCTTTTGTGCTGTTATCCAGAATATGACCTGGAATTAAAAATTAAGAGATTCTAGCTCAAAAACAAAAACAGTCCACGGTACTTTCCAGGATGATGAATGATGAAAAGCCAAACTTCTTTGGGGAAAAGTTAATTTCAAAACAACTTCAGTGGAATAATACTGAATGTATGGGGGAAAAAACAATCAATCAACAAGCCACTTCAAGAAGGTGTGGGGTTTAAGAAGAAAGTATTTAAAAAAATATATATAAAAAATTTCTACTGCTTTTCCTGTGTGGTCTCATAAAAACATTAGACTACAGCTCATAAACTTCTTACTTAACTACAGGCAGTTCTATAATTTCTCTATATATACATGTCAGAGTTCAAAAAATTTCCAAAAACATCCAAACTGACTCAAACAGTTGATTGCATACTGCACGAGAATTAAAATCCTCCAGAAATCTTTAACAGAAAGAGAAAAGAGTAGAGATAAGATAGAGAATGATTTGGATGTAGAAGCACAGTAATTCAGCTGCAACCTTAGCCCTGAAAGACTGAGGAAAAGTTGCTTTTCTCCATTCCTAAGAATATCTAATGTGAATTTAATTTTGTACTCCTCCTCATGATGGACTTTTCCCTTAATAGTAATCTAAAAACTATTAAAACATCTAATAGTAAAAAGGATACATAACACTGCTTTCAAACATTCATTTTTGATTGACAGGCACAGTAAGAATACAAGTGTAAGGAAACAATCACAAAAAAAGAAAAGAAAGAGAAATGGTGACATCAGCTCTGACTTACCAGATGGTCCATACAGCTCAACTCTGTAACTAAACTTTCCTGTTACTATGGCTGGGGGGTCCCACATTACTGAGAAAGACTTTGATGTAACGTTGCTCTTAGCAAAATTTTGTGGTGAGTCTTCTGGAACTTAAACAATATTGGAAAAAGTCTTTGAACATAAAACAATTTATATTAGAATTTCCTAAAACCACATATCAGACAATTCATTTTAAACATAAAATATTCTGAAGGGAAGATACATTAAAAGTATATCTCATTAAAATTACTAAATTCCTCTTTTAAGGTAATGCTCAGAAAAGGTATCAAGAGAGATGGTAGTATTCAAATAGTCACTAAGAGACAAAAATGGCAGGGATTCTACCAAGTTTAGCATGGATTTCACCATTCTATAGATTATATACAGAAGATGCTAAAATATGATTGTGAGGCTCAGCAGTACAGAGCTCACATCAGGTAAGTTTTCCTTCCTTGAACAGGTTCATTTTTCACATAGAGAATAATTCATATTGAAGATTTCTTGCAGCTCTAATGATATATATTACTATCCCAAAAGCTAAGCTTGTAACCAATGAAGTTGTTAAAACATTGTATACATGAGTTATTTTCTATTTTCACTACACTATTTGTGCAAATTAAATGAATCCAACACTCAAGTGATTGCAGAATGCCACCCCTGGTCTCTCTAAAGTATCCCTTACTGCATTTATGAAGTAATGAGAAATTATTACTGATATTAAAAACAGAATCCAATTAAAGAAGATGGAATTGTTTACATCCACATAGAGTAAAATCATGTACACACTCACACTGACCAGTAAGCCCATCTCCCCTTTCACAGACCCCTGGCTCTATGCAAGGAGAGAAAACCTTATCTTCCAAACAGTTTACAACTTTCTATGTGTGTGGTGAAACTAAATCCCATTGCATAAGCTTTTCATCACTTTCCAGGGTTTTCTTATTACCAGTGCACCTATGCTAGGATGCTAAGAGGGTGAAAAATAAACTGGAAATTAGCCCTGGTACCATTAGAAGAGAAACTGTCCAAAATTTCATTAACCCGAACAGAACAGCAAACTAAGGCTATTCTATCAATTCTATCAAAGTAATTCAAATTAACTGTTCTAGAAGGGAATAAAATTTCTTTTCATTTGAATAGTGCTATGAATTTTGTATGTGAAAGGGAACTGAGTAATTTCAAACAGGGTCAAGCAAAAGAATAATGTACTAGCAAACAGAGAGCCAGAATAACTCTTCTAAAATACCTTTATGGTATAGCTGTACTAACAGTGCTGTCCACTACCTAAGCCATTATAAAACTCCTTCTCCTTCTCTGGACCTTTTTTTCCAATTCTAACTTCTCAATGCATTGCAAGTAATCCAAAATCAACTTCACCTAGTGCTTAAAGATTTCTTTATCACTGAATTACTGCCTGCAAGATTGGGTCCAGACTGGGAACCACGTGACAGGAGTTTCCTTTATACTGCTTATTTCTCTACAAAGGCAAAGCAGCTTTAAGAGCACTGCTATGGACACAATACACATACTTTTTGAACACTATATAACTGACACTTTTTCCCTCCATCTTTATTTTTAATTCTCCTTCCATTGTACTATTAATTGCAGGTCTTAAATTATCTTCAGTTTTTCATAAAATTTGATCTGTCCTGACCATATCTTTGGTACCTTTGACTCATAATAACTGGACTCCCATTCAGTGTACATTAATAGATACATTGTTACACACATTTTCAGTTGGTTCCATCAGTAAAATTAAGTAATCATGTAAATACAAAAGCACGATACAGATAAAGACAGATTCAGACTGAAGTATCTTGCAACAAAAATTCAAACTGGTATTTTGAAGTTTTTACCTAAATCTGAGAACTTATTTCTATTTGAAAGCAGTATGTACCTGATTCTGGTGTCCGGACAATTGCACTGTCAATGTAGCCTGCTTCAGTGGTAACTGCAGAAACTTCAAAAAGATAGGTGGTATATGGCCTGAGGTTAGTTATAACAAAGCTAATTGGTTCATTCCAAACAGAGCTCATCTGACTTGGTGCCTCTGTATTTGGTGCAACTGTAGTCTGTGAAGGAATTGTGGATTTCCCAAAAGTAGTTGAAGGAGTGGTAGTACTCCAGAGAAATGATTCACTCTTATCCTATAAAGACAAAATATAAAACATGATAAGCTGTATCTATAAGATATAATTGCAAATAAATGTAGATCAAAAAAAGGCAGACCACCTTTGAAAAAATATTAGCCTGAATTGGTTCTCCATTTTACACTCCATTTCCAAATTTAGGTTGACAGTGCTAGTACATCCTGTCAGTGACAGTATTATAGTTTCCTGCCTTATTCAAAAAGATCTCATATCTGACTGAATGGAAGCATCTCTCTAGGATTCATTCAATTATTCCCAGATTCCATTTTCAGGGTTCTGTCTCTCCCTTGAAAAAAAGTTCTGTAGTGAGGTCCTTTTACATCTCATGTATGTTCTATGTATGTATGTTTATATATATATATCCATATGTCATGGATAAAACCAGACAAGAGTTTCTTAGTACATCCTGCCAGGAGACAACTCTGGAAAACTGTTAAAACATTACGATAACCAATATTTATGATTCAGTAGGTGGCAGCCTGCCTTCTCCTTCTTCAGTGCTGAATTAAATCAGCCTGGTGTCAGGAATCTTCACAATGCCTAAGATGATTTCCAAATAAAATCTGAAACCAAACTTATTGTAATTTTTGCCATTTAAAACTGAACTTTTCAGTAATGTACTAAGCCTAGTAACTGGAGTGGGCGGGGTGGGGGGGGAAGGAAAAAATTTGAGTAGTTGCAACACTCTCAGAGTAAGAAGGAAAAGGAGAAAAAATGCTAGAAAAGAGAACTTTCTTCAAGAAATTCTGGAAGGGATACAATGGTCACAGGTAACCAATGAATAGCCAAAATTAAGAAAATTTTCAATGAAGGCTTATTTTAAGAACAACTTTAAGACTACAAACATATTTTTGGAAATCAGTTTGATAATCATAGATCTTTTTATTTTGATATAAAAAGTATTTCAAAAATATTGAAATGCGATACACAGAATAAAGCATGCCTTCAAAATATAAAAAACAATATCATAAAAAATAGGACATTAACATTACTCTATGTCTTCACTGACCAAAAAAATCCCTTGAGTACTTGGGGTTTTTTCTAACTGAATATCCTATAAAACAAGCAAACAAAAAATTAAAAATTGAAAGCTGAAAAAAAATTATCTATTTTGCCATTTTCTGTTAAATGGATGCCAAATTTAACCTTTCTTAACATTTTTACTTTGATTAAACCGAGCTTTTCAAGAAAAAAACATTCCATTTAAATGATTTTGAACAGAAAGGTTTTTCTTCAACCATGATATCCTGCCTTGGCTCTAAGTTTGTAAGGCATTTGGAATTCTGAAAAGCAAGCCTCTCCACCTTTTATGTCTCAAAATTCAATGTGTAACTATATTCGATGTAGCACTATATTCTATGGGATAAGTCTATTTCCATTTTAAAAGGTTTATAGCACTTACATTACATTCTGGTAACCTCCCAGACAGAAGGTCCTCTACTTTAACCAAGACATCTTTCACTACAATTCCACTTCTTGCATGTTTCACACTAATCTTGAAACTAGTTATCTTTCCATTTGGTTGCCGAGGGAGAAACCAGATCAGATTTACAGCTGAAGAATTTAAGGCTTCAACTGTGAGATTCACTACTTTACCTGGAGCTTGAAAATAAAACAAACAAAAGCAGTGAGATAAACTTTTCTTCTTAGCACTGAAAGAAAGAAAATTCCTCCTTTTTTTTTTTTTATTTTTTTTTTTTTTTGGGTAATGCTATTTCTCGTTTCTAAACTAGAAGCAAACTGAAGCAAATAGATAATCATTCACAGACATATGTAGAGCAGCTGATATACAACCAACTCTTTCTCAATCTAGTTTAAGAAAAAATAGAACTATTTCAGTCTCATAATAAGATAGCAACTGTTTTGGTCAACTTAAAAATATTCTTTCTAGAAGAAAGTCACCTACTATGCCAAAAGTAGCAAAATTTGGCCCTTTTTTTTTTTTTTTAAGAGCATCTGACACTGGGTGTTTTATTTCACTTTACCTGTGTCATCTTTTCAGCCGCAGATAGATCTATGGTAGCTTTAAATAACTCAGTTTAATCAGACTATTCACTATTACTGCAGAAATGGTGTTCTTTGTATTAGTGACAGTTTCTGTGGCCTTTTGTCAAAATATCTGTATTAATCACAGCACAAAGGAATGAGATGCAGCATCTAAATGAGATTTTACATGCTATCTGGACTTTCCTGCAAATTAGAGCACTGTGTCTCTCTCTTAGTCCTGCCTACATGTGGCACAGTCTGCAGCAAGTCCTGCAATAGGTAGCTTCGATACTATGGAGAAAAGGGTTAGCTTTTTACACTCCTTTAAAAAATAGAACATTCCACAATTCAGATCTTCCACAGATGAATTGAGACAGCTCCTCCAAGCTTCCTATTAATGCTTTCAGTCCTGCTAAATCTTTTCCAGACCTTTAATCTCTTTTCCCCTCCTCCCAGACCACAGGCTTTAAATTTAAATAACTTTATCTTCTGGCTAACTTTCTTACTTTAAACTGCACATCTGCATATTAATCAAGATGTTTGGCTTTCTTTAGCCATCAAAGCAAGAGCTAAAAAAAAAGGTTGAGAAGGTAAAAGTATAAATGTAATATCAGTGACACATAACTCACCTAGAATTTGAAGAAAGCTTCCAATTACATTCATAATAAGCGATTTTAGCTTTAATAAAAATGTAGTCAGAAATGCTACAAATCAAAAACTAAAAGCTTATGCTCTCATATGGACAAATGTTAGTGTTATCTCTGTCAAAGATGAGTAAACCATAAAGCTCACAGAAATACAGTTTTCCATCAGCAATAATGTACATAGAATAGTGAAAAATAATGATTTTTCGTAGCTCCATGTGGCAAGTTTACTACTCCTTCTCATATTTGGTTTCCTATATTATTGCATTATCTTAGAAATCTCATGCAGAGTGATGATTATCTGACATTAATTGAGATATCTCACTCTGTAGTTTGCACAGAAACAGAAAGCAGCCTAAACATAGAGGGACAGTCACTGCCATGGCAGCATGAATTCTGTATTCCACTGAGGTGGTGTGGCTGGACTGGTGCCAGCTCTTCAGCCAAGGCGCGAGTGCTCCTAGAGCACGAGCAAGACCACAAACACTGTAAGTAAAGATTATGAAAACTCAAACTACATTTTTTTAATCCTCAAAACAACTCTGATTTTTAGTTTCATTTCAGATTTTTTTTTTTTTCAGAATTAAGACATACAAATTTAGTAAAATAGTTTCTTTTCTGGGCTCCTTAGAACCCAGCACTAAACTAATACGGATTGATTTAAGCAGGCAATGCCAGAGCTGATCCCACAACAAAATCTGTCTCCTAGTACTGTTGCAGGCAACAACAGATGGGTCCACTTAATAGGTAGCTCTGCTCTCCCGTGACCTTATTTTCTGGAAGCAGCCTACCTAGAAACTGGCATAGGAAAAGTCCAACAGGGACAGGCTTTGCATATAAGAGACACCCATATGTGCATACCCCAAATACTGTTATTATCAAATAGAACAAAATAAATCTTTGTTAATTGAGAGAATAAGAAAAGAATTAGGATTTTGTTCTAAATGCATTATAATTTTTTCAAGTATGAACTTTGCCATAGATAGTTTATTTGAACAAATTAGAGAAGATTTAATGAAAATAACTAACAGCTTTATTAAAATTACCACTTTCTGCAGTTTGAAAAAGGAAAAGATCGCTAAACACTCCAATACCAGCACTGTTCTCAGCAGCAACCTACAGGAAAAAAAAAGAATCCACATTAGAGAATCTATAGAATATATAGTTTCAGGAATATGAAAATCTCAAGGATACACAGAGATTCAGTTTCTAGCTTTTAAACTATAAATATACAAATGAACATGCCTTTTCTAATTGCGTTGTTTAATTTATACTCAATAGGTAAATGTAGAAAAATAAAAGGGAGAAAGTATGGAACAGCATAAGAAGTGGAGAAAATCACATGTGAATATCCACACATTCAGAAGTGCTGAGTCCCTATTTTATGGCAGTCAACCACAAGAATAATATCAGTGGCACTCCTGTTCCTTAATGCAATTCACTTAAACCAGCTTTCACAATCCTATTTTACTTTCTGTGAGTTAAAAGAGTAAAAAGGAATATAGGTTCTCTTTTATTTCTCCTGAAGGATAGCAAGAGCAGGTCAACCTCCCTCAGAGGAGAAACTCAAGGAAAGCATGTTTTTTCATGGAAAGACAACACTTCAGGGAACTGTGGATGCACTTTGTGGTGGATGTGCTTCAGAGCTCATGATCATAGCAGAGTCTTCCCACAGAAGGAACTACATTGAGATTTTATGGAGATAAAGAAAACAGCAATGTTGTTTGTCCGGCAGTGTAGGACTTAGTGACAACCCAATGCAGTGATGGGCATGGCATGCATTATGGAATGAAGTCTACCTTCTTATTTTGAAGTCTACCTTCTTATTTTGAAAAGTTAAAGAGACAGCAAAAGATAAAGCATGAGCAAAATTCCAAGAGTGTTGTTGAGAGGTGTGTGAAAGAAGAAGCAAAGTGAAAAGCTCTCCAGCTTTCTCAAGAGTCATTCCCTCCTGCCAATGTCAAGCAACAAAGGTATGGCAGTGGAGCTGAGGGAGCTGACAGCACAGACTTTGGGGAACACAGGGTGAGAAGGGGCAGATATGCAAAACTAAGTGTGGATTGCTGTAGAAGTGACAGACAGCACACAGGATGGGAAAAAGAAAGCAGAAGGAGCCCACAGGTCAGAAAGGGAAACTTGTTTTAATCACTTCTTGGCACTAAACAGTGCATCTGTCAAAGACTGTAAAGCTGTTTAAACAAAAAGACTAAGCCACAGCAGAAAAACACAGCAAAGAAATACAAGGTAGTGTGGAAGATTTAATCTAGGATGTAAAGGAGAATGTGTATCACTGGCTAGCTCCTTCCTAAGCCACACAAACGTGCCCCACATGCACACACACCTCATGGCTACAGCCAATCCTACCCACTTGTGCATCACAGAGACAGTGACTTGAAACATCCTTAAACATTGGTGAATTCTACAGTAATTGCAGTAGCTGAGGAAATTGAGTGGAGAGCTTCAGGGGACTGACAGGCAGCCAGAAAATTCTGACAGTATTTAAATTGCATTATATATATCCTCACTTAAACAATGGGGTTTGTTATCTCATCTCAAAGTAGGTATTGTAAAAAGAGTTTAGGAAGACAAAACAGCATAAACATGGAAACTCCTATTTTATACATGTAGTTTCAAGACAACTCAAAGTTACTATGACATAAGTATGCAAAAAATTGCATGGTAAAGGTTTCAGCTACAAATGCTGATTAGCTGTGAAGAGAAATCAAAATAAATGCTTACACAATGTACCAGTATCTTCTAGAGACCACTGCCACAAAGAGACATTATAGAAAAAAGCTTGAAAACATTTTAAAAGGACAATTTTACTACACAGATAGCAAAGTACTATCCAAGGTTCAAGTAACTGCAGTTTACATTTGGAAGGCTTATTAATTTTTACGCTTCTACTTATGTTGTCACTGATTATTTAAGTTCAGGAAAAAAAATCTTCCATGCACAATTTCACAAAATTATCGATGTTCAGATGTTCAAAATTATCCATAGCTCTGCAACATTTAAAAAAGTTAACTCTTGTAACTGCTATTCCCTTAAAAGTGTTTTGGTTTGGTTTTTTATTAGATGTAAAGAAATCAAGACTGGACTGTTACAAACAGGTTGGAAACCCATATTCAAATCTTATAAGCTCTAATGAACTGCAATGTCACAGTATTTACCAGAAAGAATTTCACAGTAAGATCAAGCCAGATACCCTAAAACAATGAAGAATTTTCACTTATACAAAACTCAAGAGCTACTTCTGAAGATACAACAGACCTCAAACATTAACCAAAGAACGACAAGAAATTCCTCAAGAGAAGCAAAACGTATCATATTTCTTTTTGTCCACATATATGAGGTAGAAAATTTTCCACCTTAGTGGTTATTGGTGGGTCACAAATCACTGAATCAAATTGTGCTCTAATATCAATGTTTCAGGCACCAGGAATGGGAACAATTACTTCCCATATATATCAAGAAAGGGCAAATTATTGCTAAATAAAACAAATTATTTAAAATTACTCACAGCTTTTCCAGGGGGGATTCGTATATGGAGTAAAGAATGTAATTTCCAAAACCTTTAATAATGAACCCTACAGAAGAGCTCTGGAGGTACTTCTGACTGCAAATTGAGTTCTCTTAATAATGTAATTTGTCTGAGGAGATTGATCTGCTTAGATCCTAAGTGATAATGCTTTTATCAAATAGCAGACAAACTTTTTTTTTAGGGAGGGGCTGTGCTTTGGGGGGGGTTTTAGCAGATCACTGGAGGCAGGAGCCTAAAGGATAAAAATTTCTCAAGCTGTGGATATACTGGCTTTCATCAACATGGTCATCAGCACTAGATTCACAGTGAGCAACTTTCCTACAATGGTAGGCATAATTACACTTTTTACTTTCTTACATACACACACCACCCCTACAAAGGATCCTTGCACAGCCTGATTCCTAGTCTGGTCAACTTCAGTTTTCTTTATATACAGCACAAAGCTGTATGAAATTAAATCACAGAATATTCTAAGTTGGAAGGGACGCAAGAAGGATCACCAGGTCCAACTCTTAAATAAAGGGCCCAACAGAGATCAAACCCAAAACCTTGGCTTTATTAGCACCCTGCTTTAACCAGCTGAGCTAATCTCAGGGTCACAAAATGGAATGAAGCAAATCAAAAACATAATTTCATTTAATTATTGGTTTTAAAAAGAGGTTCTTATGAAAGAGTAAGTCAGGCAAAGAATTGCTTGGCAAGAGAATAGCAGTTAATTTCTGTCCACCTGAAGTCACGTATTATTGAAGAGTTCAGAGATGGATCAGGAGTGCCATAGAAGTGTCATAGAAGACATACTATCCTGGATCTGACTGAGATGATTTAGAAATCTATGTGTAATAACCCAAGTGCAACAGTCATTTGAAAGATTAAACCTCAATGAAGATGAAGATGGGTTTAGATACTTCTGAAAAATCTACCCTTTGCTTTTTATGTTTTAGCGCATAATGCCATATGTCAATAAAAATATCAATAGAAGAAACTACATTTCAGTACAGTTTTGATTAGAAATATTTATGACTATTTCTGACTATTGTATTTTGTTGTATGGCAACAGTAATTAGCAATGTCCCCCTGAAAACTGTATAGGGACGTACTATAAACTTACACAATTTACAATAAATAAGAGTTCAAAATTCATTTGTAAAGCTTTTACCATAATTTCATAAGTTGTTCCAGGATTAAGACTGGTGAGAAGAACTTCCAAACTATCTGGTTTTGTTGTGACCTGTGTATAAGCTGTTTGTCTCCATGGGCAGACCTCCTTATATTTAACAATATAGGAGAGAATTCTGCCATTTGGATGCAGTGGCATATTCCATGACAGCAGAATCCCAGCAGAGCCCACTCTTTCACCTGCAAGGAACACAGGGGGTCCAGGATCTAAAAAAAAAATGCACATATAAACCAGTTTTTAATTAATTTTCCTGATAGAGAAGACATATTCACATATTCTATAGAGAAATTAAATCATCTGCCAGCACAAACTCATAAAACTACTGAAAACTGATGTACTTTTGAATAAAAAGCTTTTTTTTTCTGGCTAGAGTCCTATTACAAAAATGACTGAATGAACTTCGGAGCACTTCTATAAGAATGTAAAAAATATAATGCTCAAGATCTTTCTCTTAAAAACACAATTTAATGACAATTCGATATTTGACATATTCTAGCATTCTTAACTAAAGTTTTTTTCTCTGAAACATGTCAAAAGCAAATTCACTCTCTTAAAAAACACATCTGATATGGCTACTTTTTTTTGAAATGTCTCTGAACATTTCTGTATGTATCACTATACATATAAATTGGGGTATGGATATTATTGCATGACAAAAAAGCAAATTTTTCAAAAGCTTGTAAATCCTCATGCTCTCATAGAACACCTCAGATTCAGTGTATTTTTAAACAAAAAATTTTAATCACTGTTCACAAAACTGATTGTAATTTCTTGGATACTACTGTGCATATAATAAACACAAAAAGGTATAGTCTAAAAAGAAATCAACACAATTTCATCAGTCATTTTTAACTCACTTGTCACATTTGTTGTCACTGTTCTACTTGCAGGTGAACTATAAAGTGAAGAAGAAACTGCAGAAACTGTAACATTGTATGTTGTTCCAGGAATAGTATCGGAAAAATCAGCCTGAAATAGGACATAGATTTATTTAAGCCTTTTACCAAGAAACACAAAAATGAAAAAAAAAAAAAAAGAAGCAAGCAAAACTACAAAACACAAAAAAATCACAAAAAGTTTAATCATTTCATTACTGTAAGTGATCTGTTAATAAGCTTTTAGAGATGTAACAGTATTTGCAACAATAAAAAATAGGAATTTACATCTGTTAGCTACAGTACACTATTTTGCTGTCTTATTTAACTACCCTCCATAAGATTTATATAACATTCAATATTAAAGAACAACAAATTAACTATTAATTTTATCAGAGAATCACTTATCAATGTATCTATACAGGTTTTTCTATATTATCATCATTATCAAAATAAAGATAAGGCATTATAAAAGTCCTCTTTGAAAAAATGAACAAAAAAGCAAGCTGAAAAGCAAGCTTTTGACCCTTAAGCTAGTCCATGCTTTGAAATCAATATAATTATTTTTTTTAGCAAGCAACTATATAAAATACCTGTGTCTTTGCAGTTCCAATGAAAAACAAAAGCAAAATATCCAGAGCAAACATTATTTCTGTTAATATTATTATAATTTCCAGATGGCAGACTCAAAAACTGCTCCTATATCTTTTTGATGGCTTAGCAGTGAAGTGTTGCCTGCATTAATGATTTAAGCGCAGGTCTTCCTGGCAAGTACACAATTAATGAGTCTGTATTACTCAATAGCTCTGCCCTTCCCTTGTTAAACTATTCATGAACCCTTGGATGATTGGCTATATCCTTCTAGTAGACTTAAAAAAAAAAAATAAAGAAGTAAATTCACTACTCGTTGTTAAGTAACAAACTCTGGATGCTGAAATTTGCCAATTTTTCACTAACTTTCATATTCATATTCGCATTAAACAGTTAAGGAGGAGAGCTTCAATTTCTCCCCAGCACAGTGCATAAGGAAAAGCTGGCCATGCAAGTCCTGAAATAAAAGCACATACCTGATACTCTCTAACTCCAAGATCTAGGATAACAACAGAAGCATGATCAGGAATAAGATCCACATGAAATCTGTCTACAAGTCCATATGGCAGTCTCCAATACAGTGAAAAAAAATATGATGAAATGTTGAAGAATCGAAGTCCTTCTGGCTTTGCAGGTTCTGAAAGAGAATTTTGGAATAAAGGACATTAAACCCCCTGAAAAATATATTAGTAGTTACAACTGAATGTAAAAGCATCCAAGAAGAGTTTACTTACCACATGAAGGATGATTGCTAATTAGTCTGGGTACTACAGTTGCTATACTATCTCTGAGACTTGGCTGATAGACTCCCAAGTATGCTGTGTAGAAATCTCCATTCCCAGAGAGCAAGCTCAAGGATCTCTGCCCAGTGTTCAGTTAACAACAATCTCTGCACAGTCCTAGTGGTGCTGCTGCCCTCAGCCTTGAAGTTAGCACTACTACTACTGACATAACAGTGTTGCTGTTGAAATTCAAGATATAGCTGGTGCTTGTTCTGGTGCTAGCAGGTTCTTAACTCTTTTATAAATTTCATGTATTTGGAATTCTAGTAATTACTCCAGTGATTTAAGTCCCTAAAATTTGGGTGGTCTGCTCCCTTTATTAAAGCCAAGTTTCCACCTGCTCCTATCACAGTATCTCATTTTCATCTGCCTTTAAATGAGTATCATCCACTCGCAGACTAATAACAAATCAAATTTTAAGTTCTCCAATAGGTCATTAAAATGTAGCCATGTGTATCTATCTCCTTTCTACTCTGGAACATATACACAACAGCTTTCCCCTATGCTTATCTCAGAGTATGCCCAGTCAGTAATGCTATTTGTCACATTTCAAATTCACCACTACCCTTCCACTCAGTCCTCTGTCTGCTTTACTAACATGGTTCTCCAGAATCTAGATTAAATCTTCTAGCACTGTTTATACATCACTATCACACTGTGCAGTTTGAATATCATATTGCTTCCACCCTGAAAGAGCTCCACTCCTTTCTTATTTGCTCTAAATCTGCTTAGATTATATATCTTCCATGAACTCTTTCCACTGACTATTCAAAGTGGCAGAATTATTTCAAATGGATTACAGTTCTGCCATCAAATAATCTGAAATATTAAAATATACAAATATACCTTTAGATGTTATATTCAGTCTGTATTTGTCTCATTTTCACTTTTAACTCCTTGCTTTATTTTAACACTAACAGAACAAAAAATACGTGAATAATAGTGGAGGTGGGCAAGTTTAACAGAGCATAGTTTCTTCCTTTTAGTATACTCTTATAAATTTTAAATCCTGCAGGTATCGTCAGTGCTACTATTTCCATGGATCTCAACTTCCTCTAAACATGGATTTTATGCTTTTAGAGGTCTTTTTATACTAACCAGGATTAATCTCGGAGTGTAGCTTACAATATAAAGCCTTAACTCTGCAAACATTTGTAAATCTGTTTAACCTCACTCACTGCAAAAAACGTACTGAAATGAGGTAAGGTAAAACACAGCTCATGTGTAACTCCTTGCAAGTTAAGATCTGAAACTGGCCAAAAGAAATGCAGCACAGCTAAAGACATAATGTTTCTGGTAGTATATCACTACATGCAGGTTGCACAGGGTATAAGTAATGTATGTCCAGAATGCCAGCAAAATATTACATGCCAGATCTCCTGAAATTTCAGTGTTATGCTACAAAATAAGATGTGAAAAACTCAACATGAATTGTTAGTGGCAGGTACTACTCACTGGCAAAGAGAGAAAGCAAGAAAACATACAGACCTGTTACAAATTCAATGAAAGACGCAGCTCCTTCAATATTTCCTTTCACTCTTTGCAGTGTGAAATTATAAATGCCCCCAGCAGTCAAGTCCATAACAGTGAAGTCAGTCACTGTTCCTGGAATCCTTAACATTTTTGTAAAAGTGTCATTTGATAAAGACGCTTTATAAGAAGTGAAGTTTGTCTTGGTTGGATTCCACATTACAGTTGCAGATGAAGTATTTACCATTTTTAATGTCAGACCACATATCCCAGAAGGTTCTGCATAAAAATTATTCAGATTAATAACAAAAAATTTAATCACTATTCCTTAAAACATAAGAAAATACTAGTTTTTTAAAATAGATTTTTTTATTTAAATTAATTGAGACTTCACAGGGTCATGAAATATTGATACAAATTTTAGAACTATGTTTGTATGGCTATATAGTAAACAGTGCCATAATGTTGCACAGAGTAAAACCTGGAGATGTATCTCCTGTGTGCATTATGTAATTTACAGAAGAAAATTCCAAATTTATCAGATCTTTTGTAAGAACACTAACACCACTCACTGGTAAAACAGAATGAGAATGGAACACTTTTTAAGCAGAACTAGAGATTTTCTTCAGTTTAAAGTTTTCTAAAATACATCATAGGCCATGTAATTTTGGAAAACTGTTCATCTGTTCACTTAGGGACACAGTAAATAGCATAGTCTCAGTGATTACCCCTTTTTTCCTTTTTAAATAATCCTTTTGATTATATTAAGAGTCCTAAAATTGCAGACAATGCACAAACTACACCTCCATTAATCTGTGCAGCTCAGCTGCAGTTAGGAAAGAAAAATGTTTCCATTTCTCCTAAAAAGTGAATCATCTAAATTATTGATTTATCTTGCTTGAAACTTTCCCAAAAAATATTAATTAACATATTCTTATTATTCAACATGAAAAAAAATCCTAAAGGTTTACCACTAAAATTATAAACTCTCCGTAATTTAGCCAAACACTGTACTCATCCACAACTCTCTTGAAAATATTTACTTGAGGATAAAAAGCACCTTTAGGACCATGATAATGATTATTCTGCTGCACTTTTGACTAAGAAGAATCTGCAGGACTAGATATGGGGGTTTTTTCAGAGATTCATTCATCTTTGAAAAACTAAACTTGACTATTAGTTAAGGAGTTATAGCCCAAACAAACCACAGAAAATCCATTGAAAAAGGGAGATCTATTTTCTGATTACAGTTAGCTGCTCTTTATCCCCTTTGACAGCCAGAATTCTATATAAGTCTTTTTCTTCAAATCTCTTCCAAAAACAAATTTCCCTCTTTTTATGTTGCATCACAGGAGTACTGGAAAACACCTTTGCTCAGAGACAGAAAATGGGTGCAAGATACTGGTTTCTGGACCTTGTTAAACTATCTGAAATACAGTTCCTCTTACTATATTAAGTGTTCTGTGGCCTTGTACAGGAACAATCCTCCAATCTATGGGCTTGCAAGAACTTAAGAGATACAGAAATAATTGTAAATAAAATTCAAGGGTTTTGTCAAAGTATAGAAAGCTATTCTGGCTCTGTTAGAGCTGGAAGAATTTTGACTTCACCTTGTTTTTCAAAGAGCTATCTTCAGCTATGTCTACACTCCTCAACTTCAATCCAGTGTGTTACGTGGAAGGGTCCTGTTTAAACAAGTATCTAAAGAAGCAGAACTTGTCTCACAAAGATAAAATCTCATTTTGAAATGTGTGACCCTTTCGAGTCACTTACAAACAATTATTTAAATGTCTCACAATATTTACTGGTTTTCAAAATGACAAGTTATAAGGTATTTTCTTACTTGTGATGACTTTTTTCTCCACAGCCACAGAGGAATCCAAGCCTTTAACTGTTCTTAAATGAAAAACATATTCTGTCCCAGGGGCCAGATTTTGCACTACAGCTCTGCTGTCATAAACAGTTCTGATAAGCAGCTTTTCATTATTCATTGGACAATATGAAAGCTATTGAAGAAAAAGAATTTCTTGTATTAGACCATTAAACCTTATAAAAGTATTGTTCAGAGATAGCAACTACCTGTTAATATAACAATATTTAGAATATTTTCCATATTTTAAAGACAAAAAAATCAGAAGCTTTATATTATGTTCCACACATACTCTAAGATTCATTAATAGCCCAGTGAAAGCAAGGACTTTAATAGTAGATGTAGAAAACACAGTTAAGCCATGGCTTACAGGTTTTTGCTCTTGGATGAAGGATAATAAAGTATACTCTGACTGCTCAGTCACACAGCTGTACTGATGAACTGCACAATTAACTAACTCTGTATCTTTCTGGCAAAAAAAATATCAAAAAAAAAAAAAAAAAGAAAACAAAAAAAAAGAAAAAAATTACCAAAAAGACCCCACTCAAAACCATTCAACCAAAAATTCCACTCATTCACTCTTCAGAGTTGAGATACTGAAAAGAGTCCCAAGGAATCAGTCACTCAACTCTGCTCACTGCTATTCTTTTGTTTACAGCCACTGCAGAGAATAAAAGTGCTGGAGATGCCAAGTGATTGAAATTTGGGCACTTAACTCCTAGTGGCTCTGTGGATTCCTTCTGACCTCCCAGACAACTCTAAGGTGACTAAAAAAATTCCTGTGACAGCCCTTTGTAGGGACACAGGAGGCTGTCCCTGCAGACTGCTTCATATCTGCACTAGTGAAAGGCAAGATGCAGACTGAGCCTGCCCTGCAGAGGAGGGCACTAGACAAGCATCTCCAACATGCACCCATGGGTTTCTCAGGCATGGCTGTTAATACTAAGAGATCAAGGTTTGCAACTGCCTACATCAGCAAGTCCTGTCCTGCCACATATTATTTCCTCCAGCAGAAGGGAGATATTATACACATGGCAGTGACCTGAAAGCACTTTGTTTTAGCTGCTATTCATTTGGGGAAGAACAATCCACTTCCCCCCTGTATATTTTACCAGCACAGTGCCTATTTATGCAAACTAAATCTTGGAAACTGTCATCACCTTATTAGAATTACAGCACTGCAAGATGAAAGAAGCAAAGCTATAGATTAAAGATTTACATCTAGTATAAACAAGTTAGGAAAGTACCTTTTGTGAACTCTTCGCTCTACAAACTACAATATATTGCATAGAGAGTTGGTGATCAGAGATGATGAATTTTAAATGATTAGTAAAATGATCCCTTTTATGCAGGTGCACCTTACTAAGCAACCAGTCTACAGAAGCCTTTCTCATTAAAGTTTTAAAGATAAGCTCATTTATTCAAACAAAGCACTGTCTAATGTGGCTGGCTGCTCACTCTATGAGATGCTGAACAATAATACTGTGCCATAAAGATCAATATTACAGATGACAATTATTTTCCACAGGATGGTAAAAATAGCATGACCACATTCAAAAGTGTATCTGAACTGGTTCAAAATAGGAACAAGATAATTGAATTTAATTTTAAAATTTGTAAAAGTACTCCAGGCTACACCAGCAAATAGTGTTGAGAGGTTAACTGGCTACTCTTATCCATTCAGATCAATGCAACTTTACACTAATGAAGAGAGAAGAAATTTCAAGGAACTATCCTAAGGATACTTAGATTTCAAGGTTTATGTAAGGATATAACTGAAGTTGTGGGAGAGAGGGAGTAAAATAACTGGACACTGTAGTATTGGGGTATAAACGATGTAGACCATTAAAGCAAAGTACTTTGTCTCATTGTAGTGCTACATTCTAAAGAATATTCTAGCCAAGTAAGTTAACTGCACAAGATTATACCTTGAAATCTGTGTTGATTTGAATGACATATTTAAAACAACAGTATACTATCATAAAGTTTTATTGACCACATGATTGTGTTGATACAGTGGCTGCAAAATGCAAAGCATGATACAAGACAGACTGCAAATGCCAGGATGCCAGAGAGAAAATGATTGCATGTCATAGGGAAACATGATCCACAGACAAAGTATTTAGATGTCATAGTGGATTTTTTCTGAAAGAGAACTGAGAGAAGCAAAATAACTCTAGATTTTGTGCAAGTGATACGGTTCAAACTACAAATGCTGAAGAGCCACGCTGTTGTATCAGCCATAAAATACTATTACTCAGTTTCTTTGTGAGAAAAAAAAATTAAAAGTCCAGTGTAGTGAAATTTAATTTAAAAAGGAGAGCTACTGAATAATGATCAAGCAAATTAAAAGAAAATTAAGGGGCATGTCCAAAAATGTCATGGTATAAAAAATATTGAAATGCAACTTTGCCACATAATACGACTCAAAAAGTTTGTAGAGGGAATGCAGAAAGAGCAAAACCATTTGAACAGTAAAAAGTATTGCTTTGAGAAAGATATTATTAAAACCTGAAGATCTCGTCTATACAAGAAAAATAAAATCTGTAACTTGTATAATTTATGCAAGCTAACTTAAAAAGCACAGGGAAACAGGGCAGAGCAGAAACACACGTCAGCAGGCCAAAAGAGACTGAAAGACAAATTGAAAATAGTGTAATAACTAATAAAAACAGTGATTTAAACACACAATGAGCTTATCTGGATGTTGGAGAAACCATTATCTGAACAAAATACAAAGTGAACACTCACTGTAGACAAGGTGTCTGAGAAATAGTAACTGAACTATTTGTTTCAATGGTCAAGGATGTTCCTACACAGAATCATTATTAATGAACTATGAATTTTGAGTCAAATTGAGTTGTCTTGAACTGAAATGTTCACAAAAGAGGTCTTTAAAATAGCCTGATAGTATTCAGAAAGGTAGATAGCATGCTATTGCCTAGGAAAGAAATAGGGAGCAAAACAGAAAACACTACTAACTGATTACTCCATTGTGTACCCACACGTATGTCAACTGATCTCAAGAAGGATATCAAAGGCTTAGAAAAACTAAAGAAAGAGATAACAAGAGACGTAGAATATCTTCCATAAAAAAATTCTGCTCAAAAGACAACTGAGAAAATTGAAGTTTATAAAATGAAAGGTATGGGTATGGTGAACAGGGAAGTATTAGCTATTTCTAATAACACAAGAAGCTAAAGGATACCATGTTTGAAATAAAAAAGTGTACTTTTTTAAACAGGGCATAAAAAGATCCTAAAGTATAAGTGATTGAACAAATTCAGGAATAGTAACTGGTTTTGTTTATGCATAACCAAATGTCTAAACTTCTTAATGCACAAGGCTGGGAGGGTATAGGCAGTATCAAATGTTTGCAGTTTTGTCTAATAAGTTACTTTATTTAACAAAAAAAAAAGTTTTATTTTGTAACTTTCTAAACAAAGCATTTAGATTCTTCTATATGGAATGTATTTTTTTATCCTTTACTGTAATTAAATGAATTAGTATTATAAATTTGGAAAGCTAAGAAGAAAAGATTCCATTGCAGTTGCATTCAAACCTTGATCTGTAATCTTTCTTATTGCACACTAGCTGAAATATCAATTTTTGAAAGCTATAAAAAGCATAATTTTAGAATATTCTTTTTTTAAATTGCTATGCAATAGGAAGCATGTATTCAGGTGGCCTTTCCCCATAGCAGTATTCCCTCCCATACTTCCATGGGTTATACACGCAAATGTTTATTGCTGGGTTTGCAGTAACTTCATTGAGAAATCACAAAAAAAAAAAAGCATTGGTTTCTTCCCATCCTTATCTCACCTGAAACACATCAAATCCTCCTCTTGGTAGTTTCCAAGAAAGATAAACTGTATTCTCTTCTTGTCCAAACACCTGTAAATCTGATGGTGGACCAGGATCTGAGGATACAAAATTTAAATTTAAAATAATCTATACTAATTTTAAGGAAATTGGCATTTACAGAATACTCTGATGTAATTCATTATTTTATAGTTCCATGTAGTAACATATTTCATTTTGCACTTATAAAGACCTTCAAATAAATGCAAACTGTCTTGACATATTAGCAATAGAATCAGAAATAAAATAAAAATTTGTAAATTTTTATAGAAAAAAGTTTTATCATCCTAATATTACTGCTGATTCAGTTACTGGCAGAATCCCATTAAATACAAATGGAACTTGCTTGTATTTAAAAGCTTTTATATGTCTAGTAGCTTTCAGAGATATTTACATGCATTAATCCAGACATTATTAAAATGCATTGATTTAATAAGGAATAGCTTTTCTTAGACAACACCTTAAAATGTAACAACCTTAGTTATTTGAAACTGTGAAAAGTCATTAATAAACTGAACCTACAGGTGTTAATCTTGAGGATGGTAGGGTGACTTCTTTTTAGTCCATTGGTTGTCACAATATTGATTAAGAAATCAGTGCCTGGTAGAAGATGCTCAAATTTGTACATCCTACAAAGATTAAAAGAAGAGATTGTGTTCCTTAGGATTCTAAAAATGCATGTCTCTTCATATGCTTATTCTTTATAGTTTTACGGATATTATTTACACGTGATGTTTACACGTATATATTTATATGTTGTCACTCAAAAAATATTTTAGTATTATGACATTTTAAATAGGCTGCATTACTCTATGGTTCACAGCCAGTTCAAGTACTAGAAAGTCCTGAAGTATTAAATTAAACATCCAGAATGGCACACAGGTTCGACTAGTGCTTATTCCAGTGCAGTATTTTGTTTGCTCTTCTTTGCACAGGCACATTATATAAGACCTGCAATTTGTTAAAAAATGCAATTCTTAATGTACATGATAAAGTATAGATATAGATATAGTTGACATATAGATATGTCAACTGAATCATCAAATACATCTAACATATTAATAACAGCACAGGCTACTTATTTTAAATAGTGAAACAGCTGCTTTGAGTTATATCAGTTATTTTTTAAATGTAATTATCATACCTTACACCAGAAGGTAACATTTTCTTCTCACTGAAGTCCTTACTATTAATTGAAAGAACATATCCATCAAATATATTTTGGGCTGGTGGCCAGGTGACAGTTATTGATTCAGAGTCTCTGCTATAGTTCAGATATTTAACTGCGCTTGGTACTGTGTGACAATACAACAAAATGCATTGATTCAAAAAAACATTTTAAACACATTTCTTTATGACAGGCCTCTCATCATCAGAATGCAATGAAAACTCCACATATCCCTCCTTATCTCAAGGACATACAGACTACTACAACTGTGGTAATGTGTACAGGGACTTTTGTTACCCAGGAGATCTAGAGCCAAACTGTTTGCTACTCCGTAATGCTACATAGTGCAGTTCTGATATCACTGACGTGGAGTTCCTCAAAAATGGACAATTCCTCAAGAAAAGAAATGTCAGTCTAAGTGGTAGCATACTGGACAGAGACCAAAGTCATGACTGGCACAGTATTTCTTATTCAACAGTGACCAAATGCATATCTCTCTAGAAAAGCAAGAATTGCATAGAGTGATAATCCCCTTCTTAATCTCCCAGTCTGCAGTTTGCAGCCCAAGAACTTCATGAGCCGAAGGTGATTTTTTTTTTTTTTTTAGTTTAGTAAACCTCAGCAGATTTTTTTTTTATTAATGTCTTTGGTCTTCACTTGAACATATGATCACAATCATCACACAAAACATCTTGTGGCCAGAAGTTCTGCAATTTATCTACAAATTTAGTAAACAACCATTTGCATTTGCTTGTCTTTTACTTTCTCTCTTCTGGTTTCAAGTCTTTCGTTCTTGAAAAGGAAATGTCAGTGAATTATCATTGCAGTCAAAGAATAAGAAAAATAACAATGTAAGTGAATAAGAAGAAAATTATGAAGATGGTTGAATTATTTTCTCTGAGTTAAAAAGGAAATGCAGGAAGAAAGCAAGACAGGAGTAAAACAAATACTGAATTTGACAACACAGTGGTCTCACCTGTGTCTATTTCCTTTGTCACAAAAATACTATCTCTGAAACCTTCCTTCTCTGTTCGAATTGCAAAATTGTACAGCTTACCAGGACTAAGGTTGGAAAACATTGCTGTTTCTTGCTTAACCTTCTGGACCTAGAAATACAAATACAGCTTTCACAAAACTGCCTGCAAAATTTTCTTATGTAAATGGTACATCCAACTATTTTAATGGGGGATAGAGCTTCTTCTTAATAGCAGACTGACAAATAACTGCATTGCTTATACACAAGCGGTGTTCTAAAAAATATACCCTGAAAGCACTTGCACAGTTTGTGCATGTAACTTCATATTGCTCAAAATCTCCATCAGCGCGATCCCAAGTGATCTGTATTGAAGTGTCAGTAACGTCACCTTCTCGTACATTGAGTGGAGCTGCCAGACCTACAGAAGAACATAAAACACATTACGGTTCAATCCAAGACCTTGTTCAATCTAACACTTTTTATATCTCCTGTGGAGACATAAGTGAAGATAACCAGTAAGAGATTCAAACAAATAAGAGGGCAAAATCTGATCTCAGGCATGCAGAGACCAGTAATTCCAAAACTGAGAAAGGAAAAATGAAGAAAGAAAAAAGATATAGGAAAATTACTTGCTTCTTTGTCTTAAAATTACATGAGGCTGAGCATGCATTTCTCCAAGGACAGAGCTGGCACTCCAAGTTGGGCAAGTTCTCCAGAATTAAGCTGATCCCTCCAATACCACCACCATAATGGGCATAATGTACTTAAATTTTGTCAAACAGCTCAGCAAAACTGGTTATATCAGGCTAGACAAATACACTTTATTCCTAATTAGTATAGTTTTGTTAGTTACAACTCAGATCACGTTACAGAGGAATACCTACTCTTCTTTATATCTATTTCCTCCCTATCACAGCTGTTTCTGGCTGGAATATACCAATATTTACTTTTTTTTCAAGAAAAACTCTGTACATGTGAAGGTTAGGACACTTCTTTCTTCCAAGTTTTTTGGGGCCCAGAAGAGACAGACAAAAACTGGGTTTTCTAAGGCAGTTTGCCACTAAATTTAGAAAATGCTGTCATAAGCTTGATCAAACACAAAGTTTTTATTGTGAAAATGCTTGAAAGTTGATTTTTCTTAAAAATATGATATTTTTAAGCAAAATCAGCTTTCTAGTCTTTCACAATCTGGGTAAGATTTTTTCTGTTTTGCCCTCATTCTCCTCTTCTTTATTCCTTAATTCTTTCTATCCTATCTTAATTTTTCCTTGTATAAAATTTCTAATATAAAAGAAACAGAGCAGAAAAGAATTTCAAAAGAAAATTATAACATGGGAAAAGAAAAATTTATGGAAGTATGAAGATAATAAAAAATAGGAAAGTCAAACCAGAATTTCAGCAGGTATTTTTAAACAGTTTTTTAAGTTTCTACTAAAATTCCATTTTTAAAACCCTTGCTAGAATTTTTTTTCACATCTTTGTTATTGAATTTATTATCTTGGAGAATCTCAACGTTTTTATTATTTGCTGAAAGATGTATCAGGAGGAATGAGCTTCATAATTTCAAGACACAGAAGTAACTTCATTGATACTCATCTACTTGTTTAAAGTAAGCAGTCAAAACGTGTTTTGTTTCCTATAAGGACAACAATTTAATACAGCCTCAATTCCTGAAATATTTGCTAGACATTTTATAGACAATATAAAAAACATAATTTAGCAAATTTAGAAATTATAAGGTATTGTTATAGTCTTGTTTAAAAATCAGCTAGTGTTAGTACAACTACAAATTGCTTACAGATCTATCAAGATGATTTTTGAATAGCATGTCATTTCTATTGCATTGAAATAAAAATAAAATGGGAAAGGTTGAACAGTCAGGATGTTATATGGTGAAATTTTATAAGAACTTAAAATACTTACATGTTTTTACACCATATACATGGTAACAGGAGCTCAACATTTTTCCACTTTTTGTGGAAACACAGAAATCATATTCTGTTCCTGCAGTAAGGTTTTCAACTGTTATTTTACCATCACTTTTTAAAGTGAATGTTGCATTAGGTCCTTCTTTACTTGTGACATAAATGCCATCAAATACTCCAATATCAGGCATGCGAACAAATAGTGCCACTGCATTGCTATAAAGCCCATAAGGAACTACAATTTGAACAGGCTTGGGCTCTAAAAGAAAAAAAAAAAAGCCACATATTAAATCAGTTGAAAATAAATTAAATGAAAACTACATAATGAATCTGAAGCAACTACCCTGAGAAATATGCTTGCCCAGTGCAAACTAATAGCTATCACAGTAAAACATCATTGCTCAGAAACAAAGAACAACCTGATCTTTTGTTTATTACTGGAATTACCTTCTCAACCACAACTGCACTAGAAAGGTAAGCAGGATAGCTGGAAAAATATACAGAAACATAAATGTGGACAGGGAGATGACCGTGGAGAACGAGATATATTTGATGGATACAACACTGACGTGTTTAGTTGTCTTCCCTTACAGTTGGTTCTGACAGCTGTGAAATATCCCATCTAGAATTTTGTCATCTGTGTCATGAATGAGGTATTAAACTTAATCCTATATAAAAAATTATGAAAAAATACTAAGATGCTACCCTCCAAAATACTGTAATCATTTAGAAAAAAAAAATGACAATGCAGCATTTCATGTATCTTTAACCTGACGGCTGCAGCCTTTAAATACCACTGTATAAGCGAACCTTTCACATATGCAAAAAATTTAAACTGACTAAAAGCATTTCAGCATTTTGGTAAACTAACACTCTTCAGTAAATCCTTCCCTATGGATGAGGAAGACCCTTTGATAAACAATGTAAAGCTTTTACTTTTCACCTACTACTACTTCTAACTCTCTCTATTCCTTTCCTAGTACCCTCTCACTAATGGTAGGGCAATTTCTTTCTCACAGTTCACAGAACAACTAATGTATCTCCAAAAATAAATAGCCTGTTTTGAGCAGTACAGTATTTTCCTATTTCAATGCAAATTAATGATTCACCAAGTTTCTTCTGCCAGTTGGAACAGGATTTCCAGCTGTGGGTCTCATTGCAGTTGTCACTACGATCAGTGTGTTTTCCAAGGTTGTAGCCTCCTTGCAAAAATTGTTAACTTTGCTGTTAACAACTAGGATTGGATCTGTACATTTTATATTTTAGTTTTGATCCTTGGCTATCTAGCAAATTGACTTGATCTACAAAATCTGTTAGAAGTAGCAACAATAGTTAGACCAATGTGTGTATTATAGTCTGTAGTTTCCACCACAAACAATATCTTACTTAAAGTGCATTGAATGGTCTTCAGTTCACTCATAGTTCCATTATTCACACTTGCCACTGCTATTTCATAGGCCATTCCAGGAATTAGCAGATCAATCTTAAATTCTTCTGTATTGTTTAATATAAACTTTTTCGTTTCACTTATGTCTGCATTAGGTTTCACTTGAATGTAGGATTCCTGACAGTCTTGTGGCAGCTTCCAGTGAAGGATTACACTCTCTTCTTGTACGTCCTCTGGGTGAATATAAACAGCTGTCGGTGGACTGACAGCTTGATCAAAGAAAAAGATGTCAGCATAAAACCATATGTCAAACTTACAATCAATCTACAGTCACTTCCCAATGATGTCTCTTGGTTTATTTTTTTCTTCTAAAACATCATGATTTTAGAACTACTGATTTATTTACTTCTTTCTTAAAATAGTTTGCATGCAAATACATGTTACAGGCAGATTCTGCTTTCTGTTTTCTCATAACAAATTGTTAAGAGACTTATTTTGCAAGCATATTCCATTCCACTGGACATATACAGAGTAAAAAGATGACACAGTCTGAGTTGCAGTATCTATTATTAGAAAAATTAATTAATCTGTTTTAACCTAAAAAAAAAAAAATTGAGAAATCATGGTAATGTTTCTACTTTGCTAAAATTAAAGACACAAACTATAAATCGTTATTTCTCAAGCAGAATATCACTTCTTTATCTCATACTGATATGCTGTAAGTAGGTAAATGGATAAATAAATAAGGGTATAGGTATATTCACAATTTTGGAATGTTCTGAAGAATATCCCAATAACCACAACCTGTACAAGGCCTTAAAAATACCTTTATGCCTTGTATTTTTGCTTTAAACTCTGCCTAGCAAAATAAAACAACTTAACAAATGGATACATCACCTGTTGTGATTAATATAGGCTTCTCATGGCAGCTGAGAGTTCCTTTCTCTCCTATGTTCTGTAAATACACCTGATACTGATGATAAGGTTTTATATTTTGTATGACCATTGAAGTCTTGCTTTTTTCAACTGGTAACTGTTCCCAGATGTTGGTTTCAGTATCCAGTACATTGACAAGGTAGTAATGAAAAGAAGCACTGGAGGAATGCTGTGGAGGATTCCATTTTAAATGTATTTCTGCAGATGAAACATATGTAGCCTCTAACTTCTGGGAGTGCAACGGCCCTATTGAATAAGATTAGAAATAGAAATAGGATAATAGTTTCTCATGCCTTTCACCAACAACTGTGGGGTATTTTGTTGGGTCTTTTCCCTTGTTTGTTTCTTTGTTTCCTTTACACAGAGCCTGAAAACCTCACAATACATGCTTACACACAGGCTAAAGAGTATTGGAGCAAATCTAACAAAGCAACTTTGGCAGTGTATCGGTGACAATGAATATTGACACAGAGAATACTCCTACTTTCTAATTGAGGTTTTTTTCTGAATCACCTAGATCTTCATGTAGAATCCAGTCTCCCCATTTAGGTCCTCTCTTATAGTTTAGTCAGTTCAGAAATATTATCTAAGACAAATGGTATGCATCACCGAAGTTCATGGAATCACGGAATCACAGAGTGGTTTGGGTTGAAATGGACTTGAAAGATTATCTAGTTCTAACCCCCCTTACATAGGCAGGATTACCTTCCACTAGACCAGATTACTTAAAGTTCCATCCAACCTGGTCTTGAGCACCTCCAAGGATGGAGAGTCCTCAGTCCTATTACCTAATCTAAACCCACCCTCCTTCAGCTTAATGCCGTTCCCCCTTGTCCTATCACTACATGCCCTCATGAAAAGTCCCTCTCCAGCTGTCTTGTAGGCTCCCTTTAGGCACTGGAAGGTGTTAAAAGGTCTCCCTGGAGCTTTCTCTTTCCCAGGTTGACAGCCCCCACTCTCTCAGTTAGGGCCTATCTCCACAGCAGGGGTGCTTCTGAAAATGAGAACACTTCCACAGCATCACCAAAACAGGAACACAAAGAATATTTGCACCTAAAATTGTGTCCATGAAGTAGTTCTTTCTTGAGGACATCTGCACTTGATTGCCTTTAGGTGCAAAGGCATTTTTCATCTCTACCAACTGGTGGGTTTCATTTGTCTTCATTCAGCTAGACTTTCCCAGAATACAAGTTAATTGTGAATGAATTTTACCTAGGCCATAGTGCATCACACAGCAGGTCAAAATATAGTGGATTTTTAAAACATAAAAATCACCTTAATCTTAACTGCAGTATACAGGAATACCTCTGCTTGTTCTGACAAAATCTTTTACTTCAGATTTGAAAATATGCTTCTGCATTTCACCAGCATGGTCAAAAAATATTTTACTGCTACTCTGACATCCAGCTTTACCTTTGGACATCAGTAGAAACTCTGTGAGTAAAATTATTGTAATAATGAGATTTTAAAATATGCTTCACAGAAACAGAATTTGTATGGCTTTCCTCTTGCAGCCACTGAAAACTCTGAGTTTCTCCTAATCAATCCCAACAAAGGATTTTAGCAAAAAGCTAAATGAAATTTTTAGAATCCACTCTACAAACTTGTAAATACTGGATCAGAATTCATGTTCAGACTTATTTATATTTTCGGACAAAAATATCAACACAGGAAATTGTTTAATTAAAAAAAAATATAAAAAATGTATGATTATTTGGTTATTATTGCTATTTATTTTTGTTACTTACTTGTTTCAACCTTCAGAATTGGACTTAAGACAGACTGCGCTCCTTCTGAGTTCCTTGCTGCTAATAAAAAACTATAGTGAAGGCCAGGAGACAAGTGCACAACTTTTGTTTGAGTTGCATTCACAGGTAAGTTCAGAATGTATGGTTTCCACTGATCAAAGTAGTACTTGATTATAAGTGCAAAGCCTGACTTGAGCCACATGCCCATATTGCTCCACATAAATACAGCTTCAGTTGTCTTGACATCATGCACACTAAATGTGATGTTTTCTGGTACCAAAGGTACTGAAACAGAACACCAAAAGTTAAAAAAAAAAAAAAATCACTAAACCCTTTTTCTTTTTGTATTTGTTTCTTCACATACAAATGCAATCAGGGGAAGGTTTCTAAAAATACATGCAAAAGATTGAAAAAATATAGTTACATTCATATTCACAAATATATGGCAGCTGTAGGTAGCAGAAAAATCCTGTGAAGAAATAATCTGGACCAATAGGATCTCTCTGAAGGGCGTAGCAGTCAGTTTGGTTTTCCGGTATCATTGACAAAGCTGAGATACCAGCTTTAAGAAGATAAGGAGAGCCATCTGTCCACAAGAGGTGACCTTCTTCCTGGATTGAAAAAAAAAAAAAAAAGGAAATTAGAAAAACATGTATTTTTAGATTCTATTGATGAATTCTTAAGGCTTGCCTCATTGCAAGCATATTTGTCTAAAAATGTCATTAACTTTAAAAAAAAATCAAAACAGTCAGTGAAAAATAATAATAAATCCAGTCTGAGAACAAAAATATTTAGCTGAAAAAAAAATATGGCTAGATCCACAAGCAGATGAGAAAATTCTGTCTTTTTCTACTGTTTGCTGGTTGCTCAGCATTTAGGACACACTCACAGCTCCCTCCAAGTTTCTTACCTTTGAGGTACTTTCAGTTATTCCAGCAGAGCTCTACAAATACTAGACTGGGGCAACATGATATTTTGGAGGAAAGATGCTTGTAGAATATGCTTACAGCATTGCAACAGAGATCCCTCTAGTGGGAGACAGGTTTCAGTCTGCACTGCACTAACATCTACTGACATCTACAGGGGATTAATAGAAAACCCAGCACTTTTCTGCATGGCATTCAGGCACTCTCAGGCGGTAAACTTGCACAAAGTGCTTTCAGGCATAGCAAGTCCGTGGTCCTACAGCTTAAGTAAACGTTTTAAATACTGAAATAGAGAAAAGTTGAGGTACCACCACCATTTTAAGGCTTCTGTTTTTTACTCTTTCATTAAAGGTGTTCAAAAGTGGGGAGAGGGGGGGAGAAAAACATATTTTTTTGCATTGCTCTGAAAAAACAATAAAAAATCATGTTTGTTGAGACTATTTTATCAATTAATTTGTTGTATTAAAAAAAATCATAAAATATTTTGATATCATTCATTTTTCCCAGGAGAGCAAAGAAGAATTTCAATGGTATGAAATAACTCAACTTGACTTTCAGGAGGATTGTGGGTATAGTCTGCCATTTCAGAAATGCTATATAGATCTATTTCTTTCTATACTGCTCTTCTTGGTCACCAGAGTTAACAACAAGCACAGGAAATCACAAGATACTACTGTGATGCAAACCTCTGCAGCAAGGTTTGTAAGAGAAACCTCAGTGAACAATCTTTGGCTACCTTTCTCACTTCCTAGCTCTGAAGAACTGCACAACATGTCAGGACAGACATGAGGGTACCACCAAAGCATTCCATTCATTCTTATCCAAGGCAATGACCTACATCTCTGTTGCTTTTCACAAGAATGTTCAGCCTCATCAGGAATGGTTTTAAGTCAGATACAGATCAAAGTAGGGTTAAGGACGGAGACACTGTGAGAATAGAGATACTACAGAACTAATTGTGCTCACAATGTCACTAATTTTTATCAGTGTCACAGTGCTTGGCAGTCTTCTTAAGGCTGCTGAAATCTTCTGAGTAGGTTATGGTCTCAACTGCTTATTAAATATTTCAAATCCCATGGGTAATGAGAGAGAAAAACACTTGAAAACAGATATTTAGCTCCCTAGTGTTCCAAATATGAATGAGAAAGCAAAAATAATTTAATCCGTATTTTTTATCTCAGATTTTAAACAAATTCTGCAAGTCCTAGTGTATGTCCCATGATCTTTGAGCTCCTGAGGTAAATATAATTTGGTGCAAGTACAATTTAGAGTTCTCATAAAATGAGAACAAACAGCAATTACACCTCAGAATGAAACATGTTCATCCAGTACTTGAACATGCTAATTCAGTACAAATAATTAGGAAAAAAGTGCTTGGAAAACAAACATTTTATTATTAACCCTTGCTATTCTTAAGACACGGTACTCATCTAGTTCATTTAACTGACTGACTCCCACAGACATAAAAATGCATGTAATTATTAAACAGTTGACTAACAGTCAAATTCAAAACTGGCAATTAACTCTTTTCGGTGTAATCAGAGTTAAAAACCCGCAAATTTCTAGTACTCTTTCCAACACACCAAAATATTATGCTTCCCTGGGACATCTGTTCCTGGCAGCCACTTACAAACCCCTATATTTCTAAAATACCAAGTTGGTTATGAAGAATATCACTATGGTGTAACAACTACAACCATTTGAGAAGTGACTCTACAGTCTCATATACAAAATAATATTACATGTAGAAGACATATATTAATAGTGCTTCACTAACTAGGATGATTAGAGCGCTTGTCTAACCACAAACCTGGACAGATCTGTGTTTCTTCAGTCTGCATGTTATCCCACTTTGACTTGCTTGTGTAGTTCCAGCCAGTAAAAAATATTCTTTCTGTTTTTGTGGTAGTATGACACCACTCCTGGTCTCACACATAAAGTTTGCTTTGGTTTTACTGTTTTCACAGCATTTCTTTTTAAATTATTTGATCAAAACAATATTAAAATTAAATTTCAAAGTGCAGATTTTTTAAACCGAAAAACAGTGACTTTCTCCCAACCTTCTGATACTTAAAAGAAGTTTTCACTAAACCAAATCACAGAAGACTGGATCCCACATTTCTGGCAAATGCCTCCATCTTTCTAAGCACTTTCCCAATATTTTTATTTACGTCTGTAGTTGTTCCCAAAACAGATACACCATATCACGGTGAATCATGTTATAACAGCAGATGAGACATTGAGAACCTTCTTATCTCAAATATGAGGAACAGGAAACCTCTTACAAGAAATACCTTGCTCCGATTCCTTCCTCCACTGGCCTATCCTACTGGATAGACTTCGCTAAGCTTACTACTCAACATTTTAGACCTGCATCAAAACTGAGAAAGCCAACCTCAGACTTTGCTAACCACAGTAACGTATGTGTAGACTAAGATTTAAAATCTGGTAATACAGCACCACCTACAGGCTAAACAATATCCCAGGGAAATACACACACAAACACACACACACACACACATACAAGAAAATAAAGAAAAGTTAAACAGGTTATGTATAAACTACAGGTTTTTTTCCTCAGCTAAAGCTTTCCAAAGATTTTCAGTATTTCTAAATAGGAAGAAACAATGATTTCTCTTCTCATTACTAATAACTACATAAAAAATAACCGATGTACCTTTTAGCAATATTTATTCCAGTTGGGCTCCACATATCAAAATGTTCTTGCTTCCATATGCGTAATAGCGAAGAAGATAAAATAGACTTACCTTTAAGTCATTAAGACCTGTCCATATCATGATTATTCGACTAATTTTCTGGAGATATGACAACATAAAACCATATTCTTCTTCACTCCCAATGTCAATAAGATGTGCCCCTTGTGAAGACGTTTCACAGATTTGTTGTGCTGCTTTCCAAGGCTTGCTCTCCTTACCCATTCGATAGCAGCTGCTTTGGAATGCCACCCACCCTTGGGAACAGGTGCCTATAGGTGAAGGATGGGATTTAAAGAGAAGCTGTATCATTCATGTCACTGGTACAGTGTAAGATTTCTTATAATTACACAGACATTTTGATGACAATAGCTTTTAATTAATTCGTGGTTTCAACCCGCCCAAATATTTAGTAACTATGAGTCAACAGTCCTTCAAAATCCTGAGTGTCTTAAAAAATCTGATTGAATGAATTAGAAGAGAATAAGCTACAAGCCAGTGAAGGGGAAAAACAATAAAAAACAAGAAAAAAAGATATCACTAATTTTCAATCCCACTCCAGAAAAAAAAAAAAAAAAGAAAAAAAATCATTCTTTAAGCTTAGTTTCTGATGGTTCATTTATGTATAAATTAAAAATGAAGTTAACAAATAACTTACTATTAAAGCTTCCTGAGTTTAGAAAAATAATTATTCCCTTGACTTTGAGTGTATATTATTCTTTCTTTTTCTAATTTTAAAGTTTTTAAGTTGCATTGTCAGAGTAGCACATTTAAAGGAATGAAGTTATATAAACAAACATCCTCAGAATCCTGCCTCCTTTACAGAAGTTCTTACAAAACAGCACAGCTAGTTTTCATTCAGCATTATGTTATTCAGCAAATACAAAACCTTCATTTTGAATGTTGCAAAAAGTGTTCCAAATCCTTATCAAGTTCAGGATTTTCATTGCTTTTTCATTGAAATTATGTAGCAAATTCAATACATACTCAAATAATTACAATTCTTAACTTCAACATTGCCTTGACTCTATTTCAGACTGCAAAAATACAGTTAGCTTAAAATATTTGCACATAAAAATCTTAATTATTTCTACTAAAAATTCTAAGAAATACTAAGTAGAAATAACTTTTGTATGTCAGTAACATTCGATTTCTTTCCACTTTTCAGAACTAAAACAATCCACAGCTACTATAAACTGTAAAATGGAACACAAGATTTTACAATTTACTCTTAACTTACCTAGAAAATATGCAGTCTTAATTTGCATTCACTGCAACTACAAAAAACTCTAATATATACCTGTTTCAGCTTGAACATCCAGTGATTGAGACACATTAACAAATCCAAGATGTAATTGTTCAAATATAAACTTAAACGTGTACAGGGTGGCAGGTGTCAAATTTCTCCATACAAAGAATCCACTGGGACTTTTTATGATCTCAGAAGTACCATTCAGTGAAACAGAAACTGAAAATTCTTTGTTTGTCATACTCCAATTAAAAGACACTGTAGTAGCTGTCATAAATGTTTTTATGTACTTTTCTGAAATTCCACCTAGTATAACAAGAAAAAATAAACACTGTCTTTACCACAAAGAAATAATTAACTCTGAGTTCCATCAATATTATTATTTTTTTCTTTAGAGAAGTGATGAGAGATACACACAGTAGGGAAAGAAAGATAGCATCATTTAAGAAAGTCATGGTTTAATTTATTGTCATGGTACATAAACTTATGTCTGAAGCAAAAAGAAATAAAAGTGCACAGTTTAAGGAGTATTTAGCTGTAAAAGTACATACTTGGATAGAGCAACAGTAAAGTAATAGATGTCCAGTGTAGTAACACACCAGTAGCATGAACCATTTTCTGTAGCTTGCTGAATGTACTTTCAGCACTCAATGGCTGCTGCAATGTTTTCAACTATGTATTTTCCCAATTATGTTGTTTGTATTCATATCCTAGTTTGTATTCCAAAAGTAGTGTCAGCTTGTAATGTGTACAAAGGCAATGCTATAAACTATTTTAATTAACAAAATTAAGATTATAAAGCCCTTTCATTTTAGTAATTGGTGGGACTTACGGTCCTGAACAGATTTACAGCTGTAGAGGACAGTTTTATAAGCTCAGTGATCAGACTGACAGATTCCTATACTAAAAGTCTGTCCCAGTGAGCTAATATCGTCAAGCTACTAATTAACCCTTTTTAAAGCAGGAATGTCATGAAGAAGAAACAAAAATATTTAATTTTTTTTTAAGTTATAAAAGACAAACAATCACAACCCTATGTTGATATGGAATTGCCCAGCTTTAAGTAACTTTCTCCGTGGTCTTCTTCTATAAATCTCTCCTCCTAGAACTACTGTAGTGTAGCAAAACGTGTGATATTTTAAAGTCTCATGAACTTTTACATCAGTCCCATATTTCAGAATTGTTACACTAAACAAATGTGTTGTATGAAATTATTCCTACTACGCCTCATGGTTAAAAATATACGTCAATGCAAAGTTTCTAAATACATGACTAACCTCTAGATTTAAACCCCTGCTCCTCTAATCTTCAGTTTTAAACTAACTATAAAGATACCGAGATATTTTTGTGCTACTCTACTTACGTGTCTTAAATGATTTCACACTTAAGATTCGGCCATTTTTTAGGGATTCTATTGTTACATCATACTTCTTATTTTCCTCAAGCAGAACTGTAGTACTGACAGGTTCCTGTTCAACTTTAGAAATATTTCTTACAATCTGCAAGTAAAAGAATTTCTGAATATAGTGAAAGTAATAAAAACACAATTCATAAATTATTTATAAAATTTTTAAAGGGTAGCTGATATTGCAGAACATCAAACTTGAGGCTTCAGTTAAACTGCCAAATACCCAACATTTAAAGATTTAAAGCAAAACCTTTTAGAAATCACACTATTAACAAACACCTTCATACTGAAATCCCCTTCTTGTCTTTACGTTCCAGAACATCCTGTACTCAAAATAAGAACAGTACCCTTCTACAGAGAGGTAGGGGTAGTGTCTACGTCTCTCCTGGAGAAGTTAGACTCCTCATTCAAAGAGTTCTTCTCCTTGAAGATCTTGCATATTCCTAATTTCGAACATATGCTTATCTATCCTTATTCAATAAAATACTTGAGGGTCTTTTAAGTTCCACTGGTTTAAGGATGACTCCGTAAGAATGTACATAAATTACATTAATTACAAAATTCAGTAAAAATTTTTGAAACTTTCTCTTTATTTACTATTTTGAATTTAAAAAAAAAAAAGGCAATCAAACACACAGTGCTATTAGATACTGTTATTTACAGCTTAAATACATATGGAACTACTCAGTGCTCAGCCTGATGAAATTTACTTTTTGACTGAAAGCATCTGTTTGCTGGCATGTCACAATATAGTAGTCTGGATCCTCTCCTTTGGGCAGTTCAGTCCACTCCATCAAAACTGCTCTAGCAGGCTTTTTCCCTTGGTCACAGTCCAGACACTCTGAACCCTGTAACAGAAACATACAGGAATGCAACTTAGTAGAAAATGTACTTCTAACTAAATAAATTCTGTCAATTTTAACTGGTTTTAACTATAGCTTGTCAGCTAGCAATAGTTTTTATACGGACCAGTATCACCAGCCCTGCTGTGTGACATACAGAGGTTTCATAATTTTTTACATGTTCTGCAGGTATAGGTTCCAGTTTTCTTTCTCTCTCTAGAGGTGACCAAACCATGTCAGTTGAACCAAATATGACAGAAATCTGTCATCATTTTAGAAACAGGGTCAGAGATTTCACTTGCAGTGGACATGTTGTAATCACAGTTAGCAGACAGTCAGGAGCTGGAGGTCTCAGTCCTATTCTTCCATTACACATTAAAGACTTTAGTGGCATCACTTTCACAATTTCCAAATATCTCAGAAAAAGAAAAACAACATTCAAGACCTAATGAAATAATTTATCAAACACACACCTCACTACCAATCCAATTTATCCATGGCATACAAACTTCATTCTGTGTTCTTGGCCACAACAACCCCACGCAACTCTACAGGCAGAGTGACTGGACAATGGCCAGACAGAAAAGGACCTGGGGGTGCTGAACATGAGCCAGCAGTGTGCCCAGGTGGCCAAGAAGGCCAACGGCATCTTGGCCTGTATCAAGAACAGTGTGACCAGCAGGACCAGGGAAGTGATTGTTCCGCTGTTCTCAGTGCTGGTGAGGCCACACCTGAAGTGCTGTGTCCAGTTCTGGGCCCCTCAGTTCAGGAAGGATGTCGAAGTATTGGAGCGAGTCCAAAGAAGGGCAACAAGGCTGGTGAAGGGACCAGAGTCCTATAAGGAAAAGCTGAGGGAACTGGGGTTGTTCAGTCTGGAGAAGAGGAGGCTCAGGTAAGACCGTTTCACTCTCTACAACTCCCTGAGAGGAGGTTGTAGCCGGGTGGGGTTCAGATTCTTCTCCCCGGCAACCAGCAGTAGGACAAGGGGGGAGAGTCTTCAGACTGGATGTGGCACTTAGTGCCATGGTCTAGTTGACATGGTGGTGTTGGGTCACAGGTTGGACTTGATGATCTCAGAGGTCTTTTCCAACCTAAGTGATTTTGTGGTTCTGTTTCAAATTCTTACAGAGGTCAACTCATTCTAGACAAAAGTCTTCTGTATTTTTGACACAACTTTTTTGATAACTTTACCTGCCTTTGAAAGACTTTGGATTAACATTTCAGATAAGCAGGTTCCTACTCTATTTGAATTTCATTTGGAATCAGGAATTCATGGGCTTTTTCTATCTAATACAATCTCGATTGCACCTCTCAAATTCAGATAAATTGGTGCATGTGATGCCAATCCCTATCACATAGCATTTATAAAATATGCAATTCTGCCTTTTATGCTCCATTTTTATTTTCTTTATGAATTGAGATGACAAATGCCATCATTTAACAATGAACTCAAAATATAGTTAAAAAAAACTAAACAGAAATAAAAGTCAAATAGGAACCCCTAGGACACTAAAATAAAAGTTAGGAGTTTCATTATTGTATTACTTTATGTTGTCCTGTAAAGTAATCTTCCATAAAAAAAAAAAAAAGTCCACACATATAAAAAGCAAAAACATTCAGCTTTTTTCTTTTTTTGAAATACAACATATCCTAGAACTCAGTTATCTTACTATAACTTCCTTTAACTAATGACAAACTAACATAACTATAAATCTATCAAGATTTAATGTTCAGAGTTTGGATTATACTTTTTGAAGTATATACTTTATAAAGGTTATAAAGCCTTTAGCCTCTGTAAATTCTTTAGAAGAGGTTACATAAAACCACTGGGATGAACTGACACACTAGACCAGTGTTGATGGCATACACACAAGTCTTTTGAGGAACATTTTTTCTCAAAAAGTTGCAGGCTTTAGTTGACGGGTGTATAGCCAACTTGTGTTCCCTGTAAACAATCTACTGCAGAGAATCCAAAGGGTAGGAAAATATGTTTTTAAAGATACAAAATATATATTTGGCAATAACTGAATTAACCATTTAAAATAATTTTCCACCATCATCAATAATGTATGCCATTTTACTGTACATAAATACAATCTCCTTAGATCTAAAAGGCAAGAACTACATTTTCAAGTGTACACCGAAATTGTTCTATACTTATATCCAATGAGAGGGATTTAAAATGTCCCTTTTTGTTGTCAGCACCTTGCTGGTAATTTTTAGGCCCTTGTCCAAAGACTGCAGCAATTTAAAAAAAAAAAAAAAAAAAAAAAAAAATTATTAAATTGAGCACAAATACCTAAGGTTCAAATCTATTTTCAGGTTAGCTACACATCAACCAGGAGACCTAAAAAAAACAAACACTTATTGACTTCTGCTATCGACTGCTTCTCAAACCAAGACTCAAGTAGTCTTCTCAGTCTGAAAAAGAGGCACTTGAGAGAAAATACAGCAGAGGTCTTAAGCAGCCAGAAATGAGCAGAGGTGGATTTTCATTTTCTCTTCAGATACAAGCACTGTGAAGGATGAAGCATAGCTGGTATGCTCCAGATTCAAAGCAAACAAAAAAAAAGGCAGTTCTTCACGAAATAAATAGTTTATCTGACAAAGCTAAAACAAGTAATAAAAGTTTCAAGGGGTGTCAGAGAAGGCCAATTCATGTTCCTAGAAGTGAACTACATTGAAGCTCACAAAATGCACTGCAAATACATCCATTTCAAAAAGTCTTTAAGCTACAAATGGTGAGAAAGTAATACAGTATAAGTAATTCTCATAAGCTATTCTTACAGTCCTCCCCAAAGATCTGCTTTTTACCACTATCAGAGGTATGATATTGAACTCACTGAAGTTTTTACTTCACCCCATACCTGTTTAAAAGGTGACTTAAAGATGCTGGGATCTCTTACTTCTTCTGGGGAACAACATTAAACCCAAAGCAGCACGAAATAAAAGAGATTAAGGATCTCAAAAGAGCTTCGAACAATTTAAATAGAAGGAAGACTGGGAATGTTCAGTAGCACTAAATGAGAGCTCCCTGTGACTGCTAAAACAATAGAAAAAACAAACCAGTCCAAATCACATACCACTTATTTTGAACATTCAACAAAAATAGCTATCCACCTTCAAAACACAGAATATTTTTCTTACCTTAAATAAACATTTTAATAAAAGCAGAAGAAGAATTGCTTGATCCATAGAGAAAGAAATGTTATAAGTCCCAGTGCCTCTGAAGTGCTTGAATCACCACAGCTTCAAAGCAAAATCATGTTAGAATATCTAAGACATGAGGGAAAAACAAATACACACACTTATACTTCACGTGGATGCAGCACCAGCCAATGTTGGGCCCGAGATTTTTGTGTTTGCTCTGGCCCTGCCTTTTCCCAAGCCTCGTATCAAGTTTCCTGAGATCAGAAGGCCTTCCTTTAATTCCACTGAACTGTGGATATGATTGCTGTTTGTAGTAATTTAAAAACCACTCAGTGCAAAAAATGTCAGTTTTGGGTTTTTTTTAGTTTTTATGTGATTACCAGATCGAAATTCATTAAAATCAGTGTACCCCTTACTTACTTTTTTCCAGGCTCTGATTGCTTTCTACAGTACAGAATTCTAGCCAGATGCCCCTTTGTCAGTGTTTAAAATAAGCCTTAAAACACTTTTCCATGGAAGCACTAAGCATAGTTGCAGAGCCCATTGATACATATTATGATCTTACACAGGTCCAACAAAAAATTACCTGCATAAAAATCAATAAACAAAGAATAGGCAAGAATGAATAGCAGTAGGACCACTGATCTATTTTACTGATGTATTAAGGCTCCTTAAGGAACAAGAACTCAGCTCAGAAAAATATATTGGGTGACATCCACCTTTGGCAAGATCTGAAGCAGCAATTTCAGTTAACTTACCTTAGTGTAATTCCCAGTGTCTTAACTTTCCCCAAATTAACCTTTTTAATAGAAAATTAGTTTTGCACTGTGTTCTTTCAAATTACATTAGTTTAATAAGCTGATAAAAATTGTTTACTAATTACAGAATAAATACCACTAGATATATGTACCATAAAAATGAGCAACACTCATACTATTTACTGTGTATTTTCTTAGGTGCTATCATCACATCATTTTTCTGTGTTGAGCTGGTATCTTGTTTTTCAGTGGGTTGTTACTGATTTTTACTAAAACTGTATCCAACTGAACTGTGAATTGTGAAATAAGAAATACAGTTTTTAACTAAAGCTTTATTTAGAACTTGTAGTAAACAAGGCAGGCTTACTCTCACCAGAAAAATACCATTTTGGAGCTTTTATGTTACCCAGGCTCAAGGACACCCATAGTTAATCAAAAGCTGCCCCAATGAAACCCCTGATCTCAAAACATTGAGTCAATCTCCTTCTCTGAGAAGCACACACATACAGAGCACACACGAGTATAATCACCTGAGTGCTATTTTAGCTATCAATGACAAGAGTAAGCTGCTGCCTATTCAGCTGTTTCGCAAAGCAGACATACACAATTTTTTTTCCCCGGAAATTTGTAGTCATTGAGCACAAAGGGAGGCTTTATTAACAAAGCAACTTTCAAGACACCAGCAGGAGCCCTCTCTGCATTAACCTCATCAAATTAAGTGTGTGTGCACATTCCACCTTAATCAAAAGAACACTCCCCAAAACACAACCACTTCCCTTTTATTCAGCATTTCCAGTGATTAAGTTTTAGCATCATTCACTATCGGTTTTCTCTAGAATGCAACATCAGTACCGAAGCAGCTCTTCAAGTTCCCTCATACAAAAACTGGTTGTGAAAATAGAAACTACATGTACGAGACATTTCTTCAGACTACCTTCTTGCAAGTAAGATTCTCAAATCTTGGATCTTAGGGAATATTTCACTGATTTCAATAGGTATAGGACCATCTATTTGGTCTATATGTAGAATTATTTTTTCAAATAGGCAAAAATTACAGTTCTTAAATGATCAGTATGTGGCTGCTAAAATCTGGTCAATGTATTGTATTCGCAGTTTCTACAGTTCATTGTCCTTCAGCTCTGAATATGTCTTTCCACCCTAAGCTGTGGTGACCTGTTAATGGATATATAATTTTTGAAGTTTCCCTGTTCTATAGGTAGCTTGCACATTCCACTTGGCACTTAAAGAAAGGTTAGAGAAGATTTAGTACACTATGTCATGTACAGACCCTCTCAACCATAACCTTTTCTCAATAAAAACCTTTCTTTCTTTTGCATTAATGTTAAGTGCTCAAGTCTATTGCTCAGAAGATTTTTTTACGTTCATGTTGTGAATGCTTTTTGAAAATATATTCCCCAGCATAGTTGGCAGAGTGAAACCCCACCAACTCCTCACTGTAACTATACAAATTTTCTGCTAGTGTTCTGGCCTTCATGCTGCCCCTCCGTGACTGCTATATTGTTATGGCTACGTGTAACAACTCATTTATGTTTTGTCCCCTGTACTAGATCGCACCACTGTTGGATTTTTCCACAGGACATACACCCATACATAATTACAGCAACAGCATCGCCTCAAGGTAACATCTGGAAAAGGATTTGATGAGACAGAACTCAAAAAAAACAGTTCAAGTTAATGTTTTCCATTGCCACAATATTCCCAAGTGGTACCTTCATGTTTATTTGGCAGTAAGTTTTCACACAACATTGAGGCTCTGAAATAATTGGAAATTCAATTTTTCCTTTGAATTCTTACAAAAGGAGAGATGGAAGAAAAATAGGTGGAAAGAATTATATAGAACCAATGCATAATAATAATTTAAAAAATAATTATCCAGGCTCTGTACACTGAGTTTATCAGCAGTGCAGAAGGTCAAGAGAAAAGAAACAGTGTCATGAAAAATGATGAAGAAAGAGAGAAGGGGGAAAGAAGCACATCTGAAACAGTGATATGTCACTGCTTAAGTCCTGTGAACAGCACAGTGACCATTTTTAACCCCTGAGTGTGTTCCTGTAATGCCTCTGCCTTTCAGTATATTATGTGGCTTGTAACTATGTTCAAATACAAAACTTCAGGCCTGATCCTGCCAGAAAATTTCACCAACGCACAGGTTCATACATTTGGGAAGAGCTTTGCCAGCAATGTGGAAATAAATCAAGGAAATGTATTAAGTTTTACTTCTTGTAACTAGTATACAGATTTGGCTAACTAAAAAAGTAGAATATTAGGTGCCTATATAGTTATACTCTCAGATTTTATTATGAAAATACAAAATAAGTGGCTTAAACCTGATTTTAAAAGCTGTGCCTCAAATTCTAATTGCATATTGGGGCAAGAGTTGGTCTTAACAAATGTTCTGGTAATAAGGCAATGGAGTTATAGAAGTCAAATATAAATAATATGGGCAAAGACTTACGATTTTACAGAGGCATATTCAGGTACAATCTGATTTTAAGTATAGAGATATATTTATGTAAATCCCTAAAAATCGGCATAGTTTTATGTGTAAGCCTTTATATTGTAGAACTCCAAGCACAGTAGAAGAAAGCAGCGGCAATGTAGGAATGAAGGGCCTGTGGAAGCAGCTACAAATGGGAGACATGACAAGGCATGGCAGGACTGCACTCCATCAGGCACACGTAAATTCATGCACACTCCTCACATTTTTCAGTGACAGTGTGGGAGTTTCAGAAGCATGCATTCCGAGCCTTTCTCTTAGAGGAGCAGAAATTATTTGAGTCTTCATTCCAGAGAGGGTAGGAGGGAGGGAACTCTATGTGTATTAAAGTTCTTTTAGTCAGTAATAAACAGACATTAATTTTCATATTTAACTAAGATTCAAGTTGGCTCAGCTTTCCAAAGCAGCTCCCAAGACACCTGTGCAAACAGGGTTACACACAACTTGAGGCAGGAATGCAGAGATGAAGAGAGGTGAGAAAACCAAGACAGAACAACAAACTGCATCTACATTTATATTTAAGTTGCAGGCAGAGGAAACATTTGGAGCAGAAGAGTCCTGCCACGTTGCAGGCTCATTCAAACCTTCTATCAGTGGCAAGGCCTGCAAGGGTTAGTTCACCCTATATAAAATATACCACATTGTGCCAATGTCATCTTCATGGAGGTAACAGGGATGGGTTGGCTCTAGGAAATGGTTCATGGGTTTCAATAGGCCAAAGCAGCCCAAGTTTGAAGTTTAACCATAAAAAGAAAGGCAACCTTAGAACCATCCTATCCAGCTACACTGAATATGTATGATTTTGCTGTAGGCTTCAGTCCCTACTGATTGTTGCATTTTAAAAAACAAAATAAGGTAAGTGGGGAAAAAATATTTTAATACCATTTTAATATCACTACAGGTTGTCGTGAAGTTAATTTTAAACATCACTGCTTTTTTAATTTCCAGGTTTGCCCAAGATTTTGCATTAGCATTCATTTTTAGTGGCAAAGGTAAATTATTGCATCAACACTGATTTATTATCACTCTGCAAAATAATGCTTATTAAATTCTTTTTAATTACAAATACAGTTCTAAATCTTAGAAAAGCAAATGGCTTATAAAAAGTACAGCTGTTCAATCAAAACACATAAAGTGTTCAGAAATTATAATTAAAAAAACGCTGTACTGTGAGAGCTTCATTCTTATCAAATGCTAAATTCATTAAGAAGTTTTGGGCCAAACTCTCGTAATGCAAATATAGGATTCTTACCTCTATGTTAAAAAAATCAAAAGGCTCTAAGGATATATTGTTCTTTTAAAAGTTGTCCTTTTAATTTCCTCTATGAGTAAATAAACTATGGCTATGACAATGATTTAGATTTTATTTCTTGCCCACATGAAAAGTTTCTGTACATAAATTCTGACAGCAGTATGAGAGAATATTTTAGTTCTAGGCCCTGTGATCTAATACAACTTGAAATATCTGCCATACAAATCATAAAAATGTGCAAATGAAGCATATGTTTTCTCAAAGCGTCACTTTATTTTGATCACTGGGTTATCATTATTTCTTCATAAAGGCTAAATATTTTACTGATAATACAATGGATTCCTCCTTAATTTTTAAACCAAGTCTCTATTTTTAAGGATATGGATGAGTAGATGAGTCTTGTTAGTAAAGACATATTTCCCTAGATAAGCTATTTTTCTTTATAAGCCATCAAACTGAATAAAACAAAAATTTAAAGATTTGTCACACAAAGTAGCAAAAGAGCCTCGAGTTTTAAAGGGGCTTTAAATTTTATACTTCTTATTTTTCATTGCAATAACCCATGTGACAATCCAAGTTTTTTGTAATTAAATGATAACAGCTTGAAATTAAAACTGTTTGTCAAAAGGTTTTCAGAATTTTAGACAAGAATTTTAATTCTGAATCTATTTTGATGACAAGGAAAATACTGTCGTACTTTAAACCATATAAATTTAAACCATTTAAACCATATAAACCATATAAAGTTTATAAAGCAAAATAATCTTATAAAAACAAGCCCAAAATTGTATCCTTAATTTTTAAGAGAAGGTTATATAACATGTCTAATAAAGGGGAGATTACATTCAGCCTAAGATGCTGAATCATGGACATTTACAGCTTGATTGAGCATGAATAACTCACCTAACACCTTCAAAACTTTTATTTTACTCGATTTTTTTTTCCTGGACTCAAAAATTGTGAACCGTAAATTCAGTAAATAGTCCAAATTTCAGTATGTTTTTAAAAAATGCATTTTATAAAAATATATTGAACACAAATCTTCAGACTGGAAAACAAAGGAAGAAACCCATTATGAATAGTTAAAATGTTCTGGATTGTTTTTAAATAAATATATATACATATAATCTTACTCTATAGCTAGTAAAGAACCAATTTCTGTTCTGTGAAAAGTGAAGAATTGATATAAAATAGAATTTTTCATACCAGAAACAGCTTTTAGATATTTTTGATAAAGGCACAAAATCTTGAAATCTTCAGTCTTTGCCTAGCCATGCTTCATATTTATAATATACAAAAAATTAAATATATGTCTAAGGTTTAAAGATATTATTACAATTCTGTTGTGTACTCTGAAGATTTCCTACAAGTACTTATAGATCATAGTTGTGTTGTTTCTCAGTGACTTACAGTGTAAGCAGAGTACAATCATTGATAACAGCTTAATGGGCAAAAGGTGGATTTTTAAGCAAGAAAAAAAGTGTTGCAGTTGAACTTACTATTTTTTAGTAAATTAATTCAGTCATTCTCAAAACCCTAATATGCTTCTTTCCCATTTAAACATGAGACCAGTGATAATTTTCAACTGGGGGTCTCCAAATAAAGGAACTACTGAGAAATCCTCAATTTTGATAGGTAGCCATAATCCAAAATCTAAAATATTGGAAACACAGACATTAACCAGCTTTCAACAGCTCATCAGAAAGCCAATGAGTAGAAATAAATGATGGTTACACCTTGTCCAAAAGGATTTGTGTTTTTCTTTCTATACATGCCAATACTTTAAAAGACACTTCGAAGAATAACAAACAACATCTTTACTAGATTTGTGAAAAGTTACATTATAAAGCATAACTGAGGACTTTCTTATCTCTCCGAAGAGTACTACAACCATCCATGGTCAAAAAATCATGTCTGGTGAAAGGAAACTCATTTTATTTCTTCAGATTAAATTGCATCCACAGTAATGTTCAGTTCCATTGGCATGAGCAGTCTATAGGCTCCTGAAGGACGTACATAATTTCAGTGCCATTTCCTGAGCAGCGCAGTGGCACAGTCAGATTACGTGTTCCAATTTCTCGACAACATTTACAGAATCTTAAATGGCTATCAATATTGACATTGAAAATTGTTGCAGAAGGGCATTTTCCATCACAGGAAGCCACGTTTATCTATGAGTAAAATAAGAACTGCAATTAGACATCTTAAATTTTGTTGCAAAAATATTACGTTTCAAACTTCTTTGCGATTAAAACCCACTTTTACATTTGAGAAGCTTTTTAATTTCCTGAAATTTAATGGGGGTAAAAAAAGACTTTGTCGTAAGCACTAATAATCCCAGTTATTATTTAAAGAAATGCAATCATACTCTGCCCTTTCCAAAGTTTGAGAGCATCAACCTGGCTAAAGAACGCGTATGTAGTTCCAAACCAGTCACAGCAGATACCACCATCTGATAGGCCAAAATCACACAATTTAAAAAGAGTGCCAGTAGGGAAGCTGGAGAGAAAAGGAACTGGAACTAAGGGTATGAATAGGAATTCTGGGGACATGAAAATCTGGAAGTACTTCTGAGTGAAAGATAAGGGAATCTGGACTGTGCAAAGGGTGTGCAGCCATCAAGGAAATCAGGAGTAAGAAGATACTGGGAGAAGAGGGTTGTAATACAAATAGTGGTGAAACGGTATGAGCCTTTTTCAAAGATGGGTAGAGAGGGAAGGAAATATGATCTATAATAGAAAGTCATAAAAAGGAAAGCTTCATTTATTGTTCAAAGGTCATTCAAGACATGACCTGGCCAACATTCTTGTTACTCCTCTGAATGCTGTAGTTCTGCAGCAATGTAGAAGCATCACAGCTTCACAGAGGGCTCTCATTACTACTGCAGACCTGAGTCGTAAGAGACTCTAAAAAGAGTTTGTTTCCACTGCCTATCCGTTTCCCTAAATGTTTTAGCTCTCAGTTAGCCTTTCTGTCAGCAGCAAAGCAGAGATTTTCACAGAAGTGGATGACCGGGCCAGGATCTTTTCAACTAGCTTAAAAAACCTATGAGGTTTGACAAAATCGTTCCTTTTAATATTCTTTATTTAGTCAATGCCATGTATTTATTTTGTCATATTGCTGTCCCTTAACCTAAATTGTACTACAGTTACTAAAGTAACTGTGAAACTTTCCAGCATCTTCTCTTAACTGGAAAATTACTGTAATTCCATTTATATATTAATACTACCTCCTTACGAACCCTTCTTCTAAAAAATGCACCACACACTCCTACTATTAAAATTTGAACATGTCACTGTTGAACTTCAATCAGGATGTCTTTTAATATGTGATGATATTTTTCCTCTTCCCTAATGATTGTTCATGTTCTTCAATAGAATCATACCCAAGGCCTTTTGGAAGTTTTGAGAAACTTTTTCAAATTCTCCTCTTCAAGTGCTACATGAGAAATACATTTGCTACTCAGAAATATCCAGGATTTTGTAGATGAGGCTACACCAAAGCTGAGAAATAAGATGTCTTAAGCAGACATATAAATAAATGGGATCATGAATTTATGATACGGAGACCCATGCTATGTGCAGAAGAAGACACACAGAGTGTAAAGGTCTTCAAAGGGGAACGGAGAAGTGTTTCCATCACATTCTAAGTTGAAAAATGTCCAGTCCTCTTTTAGAGTGGGATATTTTTTTTGTGCTGAAGAGTTCAATGCTTTCATTAGTTACAAGCAATTATGGTGTGTATTTTTCACTTGAAGCCAGATGTTTTTCCAGTAGGAGGGCTCAGTGTTTCAGTCATAGGAATAGGTAGTTTTACTGTATTTATGAGTAGGATAACATTCCTAGGGTGAAAGGTGTCCTTTTGAGAAGACAGCAGCATTTTTTTGTTGTTTGTTTTTCACTGTAACCAACTTCTTAGTACTTGATTTGGCATGCCACGGGCCCAGCATCAAAACAGCTCTTTTATGCTTACCGGGCTTTGACTTATACAGTCATTTTTTCTTATGGTTGTCCTGATCGTCATTTTCTGGCAAATTCTTTCTTCTTTTTTGCCTGATAAAATACAGAAAATGCATACTGAATCGATACACCTTTTGTACTGCATTTGCTACTAAAAAAAAGTAAAATTATTAACATAATTTAAATAATTATACTTTGTTTTCTTTAATGTACACACAGAAACTATTACTCCCATATTTTTTTTAATCTAACATATTAGTAAATAGCTCTTGTGCAGAATTATCTGTTTTATAGCTGGCACATATGAGGCATCAAGTGGCCCAAATAAGCTATATAGATTTTATAAATATTAAAATATTAATATGATTTTAAATTGTACATATGGCAAGACAAATATAAGCAATGAGGAAAAAAGATGTCTCAAGTAATTTTGACTAGTACTAGAATTAATTCTGTTTTATTGGGAATGTTGAATACAAATAAGATTTTAATTCTGTATTTTAAAAAATTTTCAGAACTTAACATTGAGAAGGTGAAGCTGTGAACATGATTACACTGTTGATATTTGCAGGTTTAAAAATTAAATATAATTACATAATTTCAACATATTTTTGAGAAAGACGTCCTTTAAACAAGCTTTGAAAGAGAGAGATGCACAGATTTGCTAAATATGGTGCCCTTTTTATCACTAGATTTGAAGCATGTAGCACTGAGTCAGCATACAGAGCTAGGATTAGGGAAATACTAAATTTTTACATACAATCTGGGAGATAGTGATAGGACTTGTTTCCTTTTATTTGAAAAATAAAACTGTAGAGTGCAAAGCCATTTTTAACATACTGAAAAATTAAAAACATCATTTTTCATGCTGCACTCCATATTGGACTGTTATTACTATCTGTGTAACAGAAGTTAATTAGATCTCCTATTTCACTTCCCATCAAAATCATGTATTAGTTTTGCTGTGGAACCATTCTGGATATCCAGCATATAAAATAGTAAGCACTATTCAGCAGAGTTTCTCTGCCTTCCACACATGCCTTCATGGTTGGGTGTACACAAAAAGAAAAACTCTTCTGTTCCCCAGAAGCTTGAAAGCACTTTTATAAGATAATTGAGCTCTGAGCAACCAAGATATTTTGCAACCACAGCTCCACTCAGTACTTAAAAATCAGGTTTGCTGCAGAGTACAGCTAGATCTTAATCTGTGCATTCAGAGTAAAACAAGGGTTTTACAAGAAAAAGTTCTGTGATATTTCCATCAGAAAGTGTTTGTCAGCATGAATACATGTAGAGAATGCAATCCTTTTATTGCTACAAGTCATGTAGAGATACAGATGATATTTCAGCACATAAAGTGCTGGTATCTAATGAAGCTGCAATACTTTTCTCTCCCCAATCCTCAACTGTAAAGATCTGCATTCAATATCAGATGTGTTTTGTTACTCACTCCTTGTTTCAGTAATGAGTTTCTGTGACTTACCTATCTTAAAAGTTAAGAATTATGACTGTAATGCAACAGTTCTGCAACATTCTGTATTTTCTGTGTAAAATGTACATATTACCATGCTGTTGCAATTGTATGTTTCTGCCCCACCCTCAACATCTTCCTAACCGTGTAAAACATATTATTTGTGACGAAGAAGAAATAAAGCATAAATCCATATCTGCAAAGGTGAGATCAGACAGTAACACACACTCTTGCTCTATTTTAAGAACCAAAAAATTCCATCAATAGTTTCAGAAACCTTAGATCAGATTTAGAATCCCTTGGTAACAGCATTCAAAATTATGATTTTTTTTTTCAGTAACATTTTATAGTACCACTACCCTGTAAAGTAAATTTATGTAATAACACAAATTCCAACAAGAGCAGGAGGAATAACCATAAATGTATGAACCTAATTCTGACAGGTGCTGAGCAGTGAACCTTAACCAGGCTTTATAAAACCACTAATCTGGGAGGCCAACAGAGGATCAGCATCTCTCAGTATCAGGCCCAGAACCATTAACTGCATGGTAACATTTATTGATGATGACAGCTATGACACATATATCAAGTACTGTTTACACTATTATCAAAAAAAAGGAAAATACAGTATTAAAAATAATACCTGGTTCACAATTAATACTATCAGTAGGCACTACTGGATTAATGGCAAAGGGTAATAGACCCAATCCAGAACCTGGCAGAATCATTAGGAATAGAAGATTCTCATGAAATAAAAACATTTCTGTATAAATGACATTTCATTAATTCTTACACTGCCAACAACAATTTTTCTTTTAATAAAAGATGATGAGCTTCCCTGTTAGTCTTCTACAATTTAGAAACCCCGCAGCTGCTTCAAGCCTCACTAAAGATGGCCTAAACTTTATTACTCTCCTGATTAACACAAAACTGGAATGATGCTTACTTTGAAACCAAACTTTTGCTATGAGTCTCTCTATGGCAAGGTAAGAATTAAACATATGCACTCACTTTGCATGCATTAAATTAAGCTCTTTCAGAAAAGTTATTTGTCCCCATTAAAACCCCAAGGTGTTGCAAGCTCTATTTATAAGTACTCTTCTTAACTGCTTCACCACAGGGCACATGCTTTTAGTTAAAAATAAAACAAAATAAAAATAAAATAGCATACAATTGTTTGAATTATATCTCGGGGTTTTAGCAGCCACCTCAGCAAGTATTTCTGAAGTATAACAGTGGCCACAGAATATGGCCAAAATTATTTATCAAAATAAAATAAATGATCAATAATTTTTAAGACTAAGTTTCTAAATAAAGTCAACCTAATTTTGAGGAGAAGTTAAATATTTTTAACACAGTTTATCTCATGAGAGAAAGAATACTGTACGTAAGATCGTAGCACAATTTGGTGTGTTACTTCTCTATGGTGGTTTTCATTAAAAAATGTACTGTATTGTATTAAAATACTCTTTATTTTCTACATTTTGTATACAATAGAATACCAATATTTACAGTTCACTTTTTAAGACTAGCATAACTTGGTATTTTTCTGTATTAGATAAATATCAATATTCCCTTTTTTCATCAAATTATATAAAATACATTGCAATTTAGTTTTATGTAGTAACTGTGCAATATATGGTTATAAGTCTATGACTTGCTAGTCAATATTATTAAGTAAACCTTTGTCTACAAAAATTCCAAAAACTAATTTGTTCATATATTTTTATTCTAATGTTTACGATAAAAATGGCCACAAAAGAGGGGGAGGATTTTCCAAAATGTTGAACATGTTCTTGCTCTACACAATTAGTTTTATACAACAGTGGGGTTTTTATATATAAATAATTATATTCCTAGAAAACAAAATTTTCTTAGTCAAAACTGCAGCATTAATCAATTTTTTCTCAATTTTTTAAATTGCCTGAATTTTGAAATTTTTATGTCAGCCTGAGTCACATTTCATCGTATTTTAAAGTTACACACTCAGAAAATGTGTATGTATTGCCAGTTATTAAAAATTTGATTTTATCTGAGTTGCTATCTTCAGTATTACTATAACTTTTCCTCACTTGGGATTTTTAAAAAACTATTCTAGTATTTTGGCCCTAGAAAATACGTATTAGGGACACAGAATAAATCAGTAGGTTTGAAGACATATTGCAAAAATGGCACTGAATTAGGAAGCAATTTTAGGGGGAAAAATTCCTTATCTTTTATGGTGAAAATCATATAGGCAATATTTTAGAGCCATCTTAGCAATAAAGTGAATTTGTTCATTTTTTTAATTGAGATAGCTTTTAATCTTCTATGGGTTATAATTGGAGAGATTTGGTTATACTCCAGAACAATAATGTTAAAAATCACCAAGTCAGCAGCCAAATGAAGCCATACGTTTTAATAAGAGTAGTTAGGTGACTACAACATTTTTTATGTGATTTGCAGGGGGACTGCATGCTTTTTCTTACTTTATCTCCCAGCAACTGAGGTTAAAAAACAAGCCCTCCAAAATCAAAGCCAAACTAGCACATACTGCAGCCTCCATCACTTACAGGTCTTGCAGCAGCCATCATTATACGTCTGCACAATTCCTCCATTCTAGGAAAATAAAAGGAGAATATAGCAAAAAACACTGTGCCTGATGCAAAGGTAAACTGTATCTCAAGACATTCCCTGTTTTAAAAGATGCTCATCTAATAAAAAGTAGTATCACTGAAATGAGAAGAATTACACAGATATGTATCAGCTGAAGGTTTGGTTCACAAATTCTTTACAACCTTTGAAATTGAAAATGAGGTCATCATTGCTGACAAATTCAGTGATGTTCAGTTGGTATTTCCTTTGAAAAAATCACTTAATTTCTAGAAGCATATTTTTATATCATCCACTACCATCTATTTCCCCACCACTGAGACTTATCAGGATAGTTTAAAAAAATTCCTGTGTGTAGCCCAGAACTGCATATCAAGTAGTCAACAGCACTCTTAAGATAACAACAGACAAAAGACACTTTTCAGCTTCTATCTTTTCATGCAAGCATACATTTTTTTATCTCATTAAAGAAAAATCACTGAATAAGTTGTTCAAGGACTTCTGAGCACTTAGACACTTGAATCCATATTCCTGAATGATCCTGAGATGCCTGGCTGAAGAGCTTTCTTCTCAGCTACTGGTTTAAGTCTATGTTCAACATCTCTGAAAAACAGGTCAGACTTATTCAAGAAGTTAATTTTAGGTCTCGATTCTTTAAAATCTTAACCATTATTACTAAGGAAAGATCCTAATAATGGTGTCAAAATGGTTCCAAGGAAGAAACTCAAGCATAAAGTCAAAGTAGTACAGACACTAATTTTAGACAGACCTTCTTCAGGATTGGAAAAAATAGGAACTTTTTCAAACAAATGCAATGGATAAGTAGGACTTGTACTAAATTCATAATCTGTAGTCAAGGCAACAATGGTACTGACCCTCTCTACATACATATTTATTATTATTTGTAGCTTATATTAAATATGTGGTGTACTGCAAGTGCAAGAATTATAAGAAGTATTATAAAGTTAGAGAAGTATTAAATTAGAAATTAAACTGTAAACAAATATGCAATGTATGTGAAGAATACATATTCTTCAAAGCAGTTTATATGGGTATGCCACATTTACATTTTTAGATATATGATGTAGGTAGATACCCTTTCATGCATGATAGATATTTTTTATTCTGTTATAAAATATTATTTTAAGAGATAATAAAATTTATATATACTCTGTCATCTTCCTAATCTTTGCACAACTTAAGGAATTTTTTAATATAGCCAACTTTTATATGCAGCATTTCTGGATTGCTTTATCTGATTTATTTAGTCTTTGTGTACTATGGACTTGGCTAAGTATTATTCTAAACTAAAGTAAGACACAGGGATTAGCACCTTATATAGTGGTATGTTAAGAATGATTCCAATTCCACAATATTTTAAAAGCAGTCATCAAGACCCAAACCAAATTTTTATACTGCCCACAGATACTTTGTCAGTCGAAAAGCAAACAGGAGCATAGGAAATGACTGCAAATTGCCAGTTTACATATTTTTACTTACCACTTTTTTCATTTAAAGGAACTACATGAGCTATGCATGCATTGTCAAGTGTAAGCCAAACTCCAGAGCAGTTATTGTCACTTACCTGACCCAAAGTACAAACCTTTGTACACTCAGTGTCATTAAACGGGGGGCAGACAACATTTGATCCCAGTATGATAGCCCCTGCAGCAGTCTTCGCACATTTGTAGTTCGTGCAGTTGGAGCTCCAGGTGCTTCCTTCCTGAATATATGAACCAAAGCCATTGTCAGGAAAGCCAAAACATTTCAGCTTAATCTACAGCTTCAAATGCCTGTAAAACTGGTGCCCTCATGCTGTAGTACCTACTGGAGTGGAAAGTCTTGCATACCACCCAGAGGTGACAAGGGGAAAGACCATCCTCTAACTACCAGTGGCTACTCCTCCCTGGAGCCATGGCTCTATTCTCCAGCATGCTGCTCAGCAGGGGTGTCCTAGCGCAGAATTAAAGGGCTCTGTGCGAGTTAAATAGTTTCTTTTGCTCTGAATGCAATGGGAAGTACGAATCAAGTTACAGCCACATGTAAACTTCCATGTATGGCCACGCTGAAATACACCATCAAGATCCTGAACCCCAGTGCTTCATTTTGCACTCTTCCTTTTTGTAGTAACCAGAATGAGAAGAGTGGCCCTGAGAAGAGGGGGACATAGCAGTCCTGATGTGGACTCAGAAGCTCCCAACACATCTAAATCACAGTATATGACTTAGGAGTTACAATTTGAACCCTTCCCTGCACTTGGAGCATATCCAACATTAAGTAAATTACAACATTTACATATATTTATAGAAAATATTACAAGAAATAAGATGAAATAAGGTATTTACATAGTGTGAAATGGCAGGTCTTTAAATAAACCCACTCTCTTCCTATCGTACACCATCAATAGTCTCTAAGTGTATAAACAGCTGTAAGAAGGCACGAAGAAAGACTGACAGCATGAGTTAACTAAGAAATGACTGTCAGACACCTGTTTATTGTATTATTACAGTTATTTCCTATCTCTGTCCAAAGACACTTACCTCATACACAATAAGTGTTCCATTCTCTGTATGAAAAGAGCAGGACACATTTTGACACATCCCACAACAAGTATGGTGACTGAAGGAAGGAATATATATTTGGTGCTGGAAAGAAAGGAAAGAAAAAAAACAAAGCAAGTATTTTTAAATATATAAGATATAGAAATTCTTTGATTTCTAAAACTAAAAATACCAAGAAAAACAATATACGGATGGATGGATGGATGGATGGATGGATGGATGGATGGATGGATGGATGGATGGATGGATGGATGGATGGTCAGACAGATACATTTACGTATGCTGCTAGAAACTGCCTCTAAAAATAATCCTGTAGATACAAGGCACACATCATCATTGTTAAGTTCTCATATTCTTGCTGAGTTAACAGGATTAACAAAAGTCTTCACTAAAACTTTTACCCTAATTGAGCAGTTGTGCTCACAAATTGCATCATTCCTGTATTTTAAGAAAACTCACAGGTTCACATTGCTGGGAACAGTTCATCATAGTGAAATGCATGGCATTGTATCCCGTGTTCTGATCTTTTTCTTGTAAACACTGTACAGTGTAACAAAGGTCTCCATCCAAGTATTGAATTACTGACTGTCCAGGACTCAGTACTGTGACCTCTTGGAAGATGCACACATCATCCTTCTCTAAAATGAAAAGAAATAACTGTTACCAGAGAGGGACAAAAAAATCATCAAACAAATTAACAGAATCAGTGGTAAGACAAAAGTAGGGCAAAGTCCTATGCACTGCAAAAGTATTCTAACTTTTAGACTTGATTGTTTGTGGTCTTAATTACTAAAAAGAGGGAGAGGAAGTATAAAACAACTTAAGAAAATGCTACAAAATGCAAAACTGCCTAATATTGATAGTGTTCCTATAATGGAAGTAAAAAAAAAAAGTGTTGTTCTTACTTTTAAAGTGTTCTAACATTTAGCATTCAACTATTCTGCACAAAACAAAATGTAGCCTTTCAGTCAATAAACAAGTATGTCTCCAATTACCTGTAGGCCAGTAATCTGCTCAAGCTGTACCATAAATACGTGCTTTGCTCCCTGAGGCAATTTAGCCTGGGCTGCTGTCAGGACTGCAGCATATCTCCAGCAGCCCCATGCACAGTGAAGTTCAAATCTAGTCTACCATGGGGTAGCTGAGTGAGGGAATGGATCAGAAGTCTCATTTTAAGATTGGCTACCTACTCTTGTGCTGGCTGAACAGGTCTGTTGTTCTGGTGTGAGATGTTGTGCCATTTGTGCTTGGAAGTGGATTAGGCGCAGCTGCATTGCTCACAGTCAGCTGCACTTCACAACATGCTTTCCATTTGCCCCTCACCAGAGACTGTACCTGACTCTGACAGCATGGGCAGTTTTACAACACTCCTACACCTCGCAAAATGGATGGGCTAGTAGACAAAGCCTCATTTTCAGAAAAGAGGGTATAATTGCATAACTAGATAGACACACATCAAATCAAGACAAAGAAGCATTTACATTTGAGAAGGTTACTGTGGTCCTATTTCTGCTTTCTTTGCATGCCTTTTCTGCTAAAAACTAAAACACAACAACAAGGAACATGAAAAAGTTACCACAAATGTAGCGAGTGCATCCACAAGCACTGGAAACACTGCTATCTATTTTTTTAACTTCTCCCTGAGTATAAAAAGATAAAAGTTTGCAAAGTCATGCACAATTAAATGTAGTGCTAAGCAGACAATTTTTCTCTAAAAATGTAAAATATTACTTTCATCACTTCTACCCCTGGTTTCATAAAAGAGAAAAATTATAATGTACTCAAGAAATAGTAGCACATTCAGAGTTATTCAACATATTTCTCTCTTTAAACACAAAAAAACACTTCATTTTCTGTACAAGTGCATAAGAGCAGCTGAGTAAATAAAAAGCATTTTTTTCCTGAGACACAAAGTTATTTCAATAATACGCACATTAGTAAAAGATTGCCTTCTAATCCCTAATTTACTTCCAAAAAATAAATGAAATTCAAATTTAAAACCCCTGATTAGACTTTGTGTTATGCAGTCTTCACATATGGATATTTGATATGGAAAATATTGTCACTGTGGTTATAATGGGAGTTTGAACATTCATTCATAACTATTTTCCAGATCACAGTCCCTATTATGGCAAACTACATGAGAAGGAAAATATTTATGAATTCTCCTATCAGCTAAATTCAGTAACATTAAATCATTGTCATCTAAAGCATAAATGAGTCACAAAAAACCACATTTCTCCAGATGATATGTATAGTCATAAAACTCATTCCTCATTAATCATTTTTAAAAATAGGAACTATTTCTGTAGAAAACCTTATCAGCATATTGTTTAGTGTCAATATTGAATAGGACAATATTAAAGTTGCTCTTCTTCTTTTGACATCTTGCAACACAGAAAGTGAAATTTCTCCAAGGAATAGTTGACTGTGCAGACACTTGGAATCCCATCCTTGACCTAGGGACTGAGAGGCTGCACCACCCTGTCCATGTTCAGCCTCATCACCCTTTGCAACTAATTGAAACAAGGAATATAAAGGGAAGAGTAACAGGGCTGAACACCATTAATAAAAGTATCTAAAAACACCGCTTACCAATTTACAGGTCAGCATAGTAGCATTTTCACAGTTACATTCTGAGGAGAAAAAAAAACAAACGTGTTAATCCGATAGCTAACTGTTAGCTTTAGTTAACAGCTGTGGCTAAGGAATAAAGCAATAATTACCACAGTGCCATTCTGGACAACATTGCCCAAGTATTTTTTCCTTCACAGGTGTCATGTCTTCTGTGCAAATCATAGGAGGCTCAGAACAAAGATTTTCATCACAAACTAAATGAGGGAAAAGACAAGAATGAGATTTTACTCAAATTTACTTCGTAATTTCCAGCCTACATTTCTTTTGACATGCTATTTTTAAAACAATGTGATATTACATAAATTTTATTGTGTTTCTTAAGCATCTGAATTGCATTTGAAACTTAAAAAATTAAACAAAGTGATTTTATTTGCCTTAGAACATGTTTAAATTTTCAGAAAACATCACACAGGATTCATTTAATATTCTTCCTACTTCAGAATCACTCAAGATTATAACCAGTACCAAAGACAATTAAAATCATAGTCTTTGGAAAACACACAGTTTTTTCTTCTCAGATACAGATGTTCTGTAAAGCACACTCCCATAAGATAATAGGGAGCAAATGCCATCCTGGGATGACCCTAACTAGAAAATACCTGCCTCTCTTATCAGCGGTGGCTTACTGGGACTTTGAAAGATCATACACTAAGATGTAGATCAAGCCTGCCAGAATTTGGCAGAAAACAATGCCAATGGCTTTTGCAGAAATTTCACCTGGGCAAAAGTGCTAGGAAAAGGACAGGACCAAAATACAGAAACAACTGAAGTAAAAATTACTAAACTCCAAACTTAGTGGAAGACAATTAATTGCAGTTACCCTGCAAGAGCACAATAGGACAAGACTGCAGCAGCATAAGAGTCAATTTAAATTAAGCAGTTACACTTGTAGACATTACTTAAGAACCCATAGCACAATTTATGTGTTTTATGAGGCTATGAAAGGGACTAGGGTTACACTGCAAATATTTTTCTTTTGGCTGCTCATTGTTTACAAGTAATCAACCCAGCAGATTTTGGGACTCTGGGTCTACTCCTTCCCCTAAAAGCTAAAAGTGCAAAGAAACTGCCTAAGCATTAATGAATGGTACAACAGAGGTCAATAACACAGAAGCTATTTTAATAGATGTGTTTAAATATACGAACAATTGCATACTTACACTCCAAGCACGGGATTCAGTTCCACGTTAATATATCAGTATTTAGGTCATCATGAAAATAACTATATTCTGTTTGGTGAACTAAATAACCTCTCCAGACTCCACTGACTAGTCTCATTAGACCACCACTGAGCATACCAAGAACTTTGAAACTACCTCGAATACAGACACCTTCATTTGGATCTCTTAGTCTATATCTGAAGCCCTCCCTAAATGCTGAATCAAAAAATCTACACACACACACACACACACACACACACGCACACAAAGTCTCATGTTTTTACTAAGTTTGGCAACATTCTGAACTGACAACAGTTCCACTCACCGCAGTAGTAATGAGGACAACAGTAATGTATGGTATTAAGGTCTACAGTGAGAATTTCCCCTTCATCACACAAAGGAACAGGCTCAATACAGGATTCACAAACTAAATATACATAAAAAAAAAAAAAAAAGACATTTACAAAGTTTTAAACACTAAAAAGTTAGCACATGTGAATCCATTTGATAGACTAAATAACAAGTACTACTGTGCGTATTACTCACATAACAGAACTTTCATGGATTTTATATAAAAGCAACAAAATTCAAGTATGATGGTGAAAATTATGTTGAAAAGAAAAGATTCCTAAACCCCAAAATAATTACGCTTCAGTCAGCCTGATCCATGCAAAGTCTCACTGAACTCTCCAAGAATTCCTAGCTTAAGTTATTTGGTTTAGAATTATAGTCTGGTTTTGTAAATTTTTTACTATTCCCTAATTCTCTATAAAAATATTAGAGGCTTCTTACCACAGAGATGTGAAAAACAACAAGGATCTTCCTGTTTTGCTTCAACAATAAATTGGTCTTCTCTGCAGTCCAGCTGGGAAGCATTGAAACAAACGGAAGGATCACATTCTGTAGGATGCAAAAAAAACCTATCTTAAAAGGGGTCACTGAGACAATACTAAAGAGATAAAGAAAATATATTCTTGATCTACTTAGTAAAATAAAACACCCCAAATCAGAAATGACAGAAAACACAAAGACAAACAAAATATGGGAGGACAAAAAACATATCTCATTGCCTGGTGGCATTTACGGTGTCCCATTCTTTTAACAGTCAAAACAACTTGTAATGCAAATTTTTTTCAACATACAATGCAAGTATGGAAAACTTCCCAGCAACTCTTGTTTTGTATTTCCCTTACCACATCGGTACTGTGGACAGCAGGATAGGGGATGGTAGCCTACTACTAATTTTTCATTGGGTTTGCATGTTGGAATAATGGCATCACACAATGACATATTACATTCTGTGGAATAAAAAAAACCCAAAACACAATCAATTTGGGTGTATTTAAACAGATACAATTGCAAGTTCTATAGCTCAAGATATTTACACCATCTAGTACAGAGATCTACTAAATAAGAGCAGCCCAAGCCAGATTAAAGTGCACTCCATACCATCATGTAGACTTTTGAGCTCAACACAAGCAAGCAGCTATATCCCTCCCAAAACAGGCATTTACTTGCTCTTCTTCCTACACATGAAGCCAGCTAAAATGTCCCACTGATTTCCCCTAAGCAAATTGACAATACAGCATTGGATACAGGTATCTAATGAGCAAAAGCACCACATTGGCTGGACCATTTGTTCTCAATTTCCTTGAAGATGTGAAGAAATAAGTATATTTTTCTTAATGTTTTAGGAGTAATAAGTTTACTCTCTTTCCTAACAATCATGGCTAGACAGAATATTAGTATGCAGTGATCAGCTCACAGAAAACTGCATCTGGAAAACAGCAGTAGATCACAGGATACTGCTTGTCACACCAAATCACTAGTAAGGAAAGCAAACAGGGTCTAATGACTGCCCCAATTACCAAGGTACTTCTATCATCACATATAAATTTATTATTAAATTTCATGCAAGAGCTTAAAAAATAATTTTTAACAGGAGTTTTTTTTAACTGGTGGACTTCTAGGAAAAAATTTATTTCAGCGAGTCAATTTTTATACAGAAAAGAAGCCTGAACTCCTGGCCCAACCAGCCACAAATATCTAAAAATTACTTCTGAAAAATGTTACCTTGAATCCTGCCTAAAATTTGTAAGCTGCCAGTGAATGTCAAGCACTTACCTTATACTTCTGTTACTGAAAACAAGTGTGGTACATACCACAAACTTTCTTGGGACAGCAAGCTCTCTCTTCAATGACACGGACAATAACTTCTCCTTCTCTTTCACAGACTGGTGGTGGATCCTCATTGCATTCAGGTTCTACAGCAACAATGCTTCCATTTTCTAAACAGCCATACATGCAACAGCCTCTCATGGACCCATTCCAGATCTCCCCAGCAGAGCGGGGTTGTCCTTTACTATCTGTGCATGCTGGAAGAAAAAACCCATTACATGCCTTCAACATGTAGACAGCTGCCATTTTCTGTAAGCAATTACGAACTGCATAAAATTATTGAATAAAATATTACATCTGTCAAGCATTATGATAAAGGAATCCAAGAAAGGATGATGACCTTAAAAGCCCCAAAGGAACAAATGCTTCACTAGGTATGAAAAGAGGTGAGGGCAAGGGACAGAACCTGCCCATGCTATTCCTCCCTGAGTACTAGAAGAAGAAAAGCTTGAAAGGTATGGAACAATGACCATCATTTTTCCCCAACAGAAGTGCATCAGCACTGGGTCTTAAATCGAAGTGAACTGAAAGCACAAACTGCTGTAGCTTGAGACACAGCTAGGCGCTGTTGAATGGACATCTACCAGATTCACACTTACTGAGGACTGACACAGAACTTAAACTCTTACACTGAACTGTGGTTAATATCATCATATCTGCAAAACTACTCTGTTCTGATGTACTTACTACATTTTTCTTCTGGTATACAGAGGTCAGAGTCTGTTCTATGCAGAATGGTGCCATTTTTACACACACAGTCTTCCCTTAAATAGGAGCAGGGAGAATCTTCATAGAACCATTTATTTAAGCATGTCATAGCTTCACAGGGTTGCACACAAGGCTGGTATTCCTTGCCCTCAGGACAACTCAGTGCTGCAAGGAATAAAAACAGGACATTGAGTGTTTCTGTTATTCTTTCAGCGTTTCATTATATAAATAGGTAGTAAGAACAAATGACTGTATCACAGAAAGTATGCATTTATACTTTTAACAGTACTTTCGGTAAGCAATTCATTCAACTGAGATTAAACTCATTCACCACACTTTGACTAAAAGAATACATCTTAAGCACTTGTACCCCAATTTACCCATGCTATGATAAAATACAATAGTTACAATAATAATAGAAAGTAATATATTTTTATCTCATCACTAAACACTAAATTACTAAAAAACCTCATCATTAAAGACACATGGTGTATAGAATATGGCTATAGGCTTACAACAGTAATCAGCTGTCCTCCATTTAATGCAGATGTTGTGCTTGTTGCACAAAGCCACATATGCAGAAAGTGCATCACACTCATAATTCCAAAAATAAGTACTGCTGATCCACATCTTCTCACAAAATTCCTGTGGTGACACCTAGGAACATATGGCAATTGGGAACTAAAAAGTATAAGGACTTTATGTAATTAAAACAAATCATTAACTACAACAAATAATACAGCCCCAAGGGAAGAAAAATCATTAGCAATCTCTACATTTAAAAACTCCTTTTTTCTCAGAACACTCATTCTAGAAAACTTAAACAACCAGAATTTTTTACGCTCATCAGTAAGCACAGAACACAGTCCTAAGGAAATTTTCCCACTACTTGCAAGAACTTTTCAGTATAGTCCTGTCAACTAAAAGTCAACAATCTCAGCTAAACATTTCTGCTATACCTTCCATAAAATCCTGCTGCAAATGAATTATTTATTACTCTCCTTCTGTGTCTGTAGGACCTGAGAGCCTCCGTTACTGAGTCTAAATGTAGGTGGTGAAACCTATCTTACTTCTGTTGTTTCCGTTTGCGTAAATTCATAACAAGGTGGAAAAGTCAGATTTTGTTTCATTCTGCCTGTTTGCTACTGTGCTGCACTGGTGCTACTCTCCCTCCTTGATTCCAAACTGCTTACCATTGCTCCCTCTCACTAAGTTTCTGTGGCAGATATAGCTCCTTCCTTTCAGAAGAACTCCCTCCCTTTTTTCCACCTGGGAAAAGTGAGGAGAGGTCTTGGGAATGTGAAGGAAGGGGCTCAGCCACCTGCAATACTTTTAACAGCATTTGCCGGTGACGAAAACCCAAAGTGTAACACAACACAAACTAAGGGTGGAAAGGCAGAACAGCAAGAAGTGAACCAGGAATCTGAACACATCTATCTCTGAGAAAAAAGGGTCACTTGAGTAATTAATTTTTTTTATTTTTAATTACGTGAGGAAAGTCAGTCAGACCTCAGAGATTTGGGATTTTCTCATTTTCTGTTCTGGGAAGCAGCTGTGCTGCACTACCCATCTCTAGTGGGAAGACACATGCTACAGTTGTATCTCCATTAGAAAGTACAGTTTTCAGAAACAAACTATAATGATTTCTTTAAGAAATGCTACCAAATTCTCAACACAATAGTGACTAGATCAAAATTTAACTGGAAATTTCTTTAGTCAAATAAGTCTTAGACTGCATGAGTCACTGTTGTATGCAGCAGAAGCATGAGGCTTTCTGTTCTAGTGACCCATAACAAGGATTTAATAAAAATAGCTCTTTTGGAACTTATTTGTCTTGACATGATGATCTGGTGTCTCGCCTTTGAGACTTTTCTACTAATTATTTAAAAATAAATAATTTTAAAAACAGCATAATGGCACAGGAATCAATATAAATGTATGTTTACATTGGACAACATGACAAAAGTACTAAAGACAACATGACGGAGGTATTAAAGCCACCCATTCAGTTGTTCAACTCATGAAAATAAGCTGAATGCAAAAAATGTGCATCTCTCCCTCTTTTCTTAATTATATAACTTTTATTTGAATTGCACCTGCAATTTTTCTGATCTTCATACTCACTTTCTTGTGACAAGGGACAAAAATGCTTCTGTTTAACAGTTCCATACAGTATGTGCAGTTATCTTCAGTACAGTTTCTTACAGGTCTTCTGGTTGTTACATCAAGTGTTTTCTCAATTTCCCAACTCTTAATGAACATTTCAATCTCCTCCATATTTGTAATTATAGTCATGTTTTGCATTTTCAGGTCATCACTAGGATCTCCATTACACACCCCTGGAGACAGAGCATCATATTTAAAGCACAAACAAACATGCCATATGCCTACTTTGGGAAAGAAAAGCGCATTTAATAAGGTAAGATTAACACTGCATCATGCTGACCCGTGCAACTTAGTCACCTGAGTTTATAAATGAAAGCAGAGATATGTCCACTGTAGTTCCAACCTTCTGCTTGTGACTTTAATTCTCACCCCAATGGCTAAATAAAACAAGTAGATCATACAATACAGCTAATTTTATCTTTCCCAACAATTAACTAACTTTTGAGAAAAACTGCTACCAAAATGTGATGCTGAGTGTAGCAAATTCACTGATACGGTACTAGATTCTGATCTCATTCTACGGAATAGCAGTCAGCTCCTTGTGAGTAACTGTAGATGGCCTTCAATTAACTGCTTGTCACTCATGATTTAACATGTATTGAAACTTAACTGAACATTCTAAATGCAAGAAGTTGTGAAAAGAATCTTTTGATGAACAAATTGCTTTCTCAAGAGAAAATATTGTTCTTAATTTATTAATACAAAACCACTGGGGAAAAAAAATTGTATGTATTCTGTTGATTCATCAATTAAAACATATGATTCCTATAAGCACGTAACAAGTGATTAACGCCAAAACTTTAATCTTCATACTAGAGGTCTATATCTCAGGAACTGATCAGGCAAAGTTCTCTATCCTGCTTCCACTTTCCTTCTGCAGTGTTAACCACACACTAAGCCCTGCAGTCTGATGCTCTCCAGGGTCGCTTGATCGAACTGGGCTAGCTTGGTGTGACAGGCTGTTTTTCTTTCAGACAGCATAGAGAAATACAGAAGATGTATCTGCACGATAAGAAGCATTTGACAGTAGCACAACATCCCACTATTCTTAATTTTTCTGCTTCCTCCTGCAGATCACTAACTGCTGGAATTAGAATTTGTAGGGTCATGCTACAGAATTACAGAATAAACACAGTTTTTAAAAGGAAACCAATTTACCACATAGGCACACAATTTTTTCTATTATGAGAGGGAGAGGATTGAAGAATCCCCATCAGGAATAAACAGCAGAGAATAGCACAGGAGTACTAAAAAACGTTTCAGACTTTCCTGCAAAATATCAAATAAAGCAGCACTTCAAATTGAACTTTGGATTTGTCTGCAAATTCTTCCTCTTTGTATCTTCTTACGACACAAAGAGCAACTCTTCCATAACTATTCTATAATTCTTCCTACATTTGACCTCATCTCATCCCACTCTAAACATGCATAGAGAGGATGGCATGATACTGGGAAAAATGCAGGGCCAACATTCACCTTCTCTCACTAGATCTAGGAGAACTTCCCTTTTGTTCAATCAGAATATAGCAATTGATTTTAAAGACTTGATTTGTTTACATTTAAAGCATATCTGAATTGTATTGTTTGCTTTTAAAACTAAAAGTGGTTTAAAAGATCATAAAAACTTTATTTTCCTTTTCAATATGGGATATACTACCTAAAATTACAATGCACCAGAAAATGAAAATTTATGATAGAATTAAAGCAATTCTGAAGTACCTGCTTACACTTCTCAATATTATTCATATGGGCAGTTATAAAAAGGCTCTCAGGGAAGCCTGAAACATGCTAAATTTACCATCATTATAATTCAAGTCTGAGACAACTCAGCACAGTTTTGGACCTAGATCCAACCTCAAGAGGTCTAAATTCAGATTCACTATCCTCGGGAGATATGGACTTTTTTTCAGTATTTTTTGCTCAGCAATAAGATGACATCACTAACAACAGCCAGATACTCTTTTCTCCATAATCACTGAAATATGCAATGTCACTACCTGAACTTCATTAGCAGCCACTTCTCCGTTGAAAATTTTTCCCATTTCTTTACTTGACTTCAACAATATTCTTAAAAACAGGCAGAAACAAGTAAATTTTTTAGAAGTTATTTAGATACAATGTGCTGATCACCACTTGTTCTAAAAAGTACTTTATTAGCAGGTGGTGCTTTCAAACAGAATGATTAATTTATTGTTATTAATTAGCATTATTTCACAAGCCCACCTCACACAGGATCGTCATCATAGCTAATTAGGGTCAAAAGGAGAGCTACAAGGACAGCTGATCACGGACACAAAAGAGAGTTGCAAATTTCAAATGGAAAGTTATTAAATAAGAAAAAAATTGTGACCATAGCCTCACCACAAAGTCCTTCTGTCTGCATCGATGTGTTAGAGTGTAATTCATACTGTATATCTATGATGCCTGTAATATGAGCCCACTTGATGCTAATACCAGCTGGGGTATTAACAACATACATTGCACCAGTGTCCTGAATACTCAGTCCTTCTTTTGAAAATGGTAATGGCTGAATTACAGAATCCACTACTACCTAAAATAAACCAAACACATTTTAGGGATAAAAACAGATTGCAGTTATGTATTTTATATGTATTCCTAATTTATAACAAAAGTTACTTTTGTACAGCTTCTACCACATACAACAGTCACAATGCTTACAACACAAGGCTTCCCATCAGTGCCATTTCCTATAAATGCAAATGAAGTAGGCGTGAGAAACAAAATCTTTTCTAACTAAGGAAGGAATAAATCTTATTTATCATATATTGTATCATAAAACAAAACCTCATTCCAATTATTCACAGTTATCTGTTCTGACTTGTAATTGACTAGCAGGAAAGGCAGATTAAGTATTTATCCCATCTTGGAATATTTTTGTTCAGTTTTAGGGTTTCTGAAATTACAGTCTTAAGTATAACTGCTTTTGCAGCTTCTTTAAAATCTCTAAAGAACTGTGAAGTGTTATATTGGGTAAATGACATATAAGTGAATCATGGTATCAGAAATGTATATTGTTTTGCTTCTAGGATATCATAAATTACAAGGAACCTGAACTGAAAAACTAGTCCTAATCCTGTCGTATTTAATTTTAACTCAGTCTACAACAGAATAGCTCTGCAGCTATTTTTTAAGTGTACATACTGTTGATATATACTTACTTTTCTTGTTAAGCGATTGATAAGCATTTTACATGTGGGTGTTGTGACATTTAATTTCTTAAAACAGAGCCCTGAAGTGCTTGCAGGTGGAACCTTGAAAGAAAAGTGACAAATAAGTTTAATTACTATTTTTTTTCTAATTCTGTGCCAGCGCTATTGGGATTTTTTTTCAATATATATAACATTAATGTATTTTATAATTAGTAAAGTAAAAAAGTACTTACTAGTTTTCTTATTGAATTTGCAGTCTGAAAAACATTAAAAAAAATTAGAAGTGCAATTATAATCAGCAGCGTTTTTATTTATCAAAAATAAGTTGACTATTTTCTTTGTCTTTAAAGTTCTTCTACAATCAGCTAAATAATTACACTAATTTAATATATACCTTATAAATAATAAAAAATTCCCAGCTAGAATAGTGCTTATGCTGAAATGCCCTTTCAAACAATATTTCTTGAAGAACTACAGCTTCAGATTTCTAAAGCTCGTCTGCCTATGTGTTCTACATTCCCACCTGTAGACTGTAATGAAGAAATAGTGAACAGAGGAATTTAATAGAAATTTGATAGCAATTTAATAGAAAACCTCTAAACCAGTACATGAATGTTGCACTTAAGAGTCTTACAGTTCAAGTGTCCAGTTGCCCAGTGAGAGTAAATAAAGAGGGATGGGAAGGAAAGAAGCCTGTTGAAGTTCCTCATCAGTAACTTGTTTATCCACAAACCAAAGATGGAAACAAGTCATTTGCTCAAGGGCTGAATAAATTAGGACTACAGACAATGCAAAGGAAATGTATATATAGATTCTAAGGATGAGACTGACCTGACCTTAACTGGCAGTCTAAAATAAAGTGGCCAGATCCCTCTGTAGGCAATGCAGAGTTAGACAATTACAAAGAACAACTCACCACAGTAATCCCAATGTCATTAGTACTTTCCTAAAATAACTACAAAATATTTTCTGTGACTATCCAAAATATTAGTATTTTGACCATATTGTAAAGTATAAGTTCAAGGTCACAAGAAGACTTGTGCATGGAGAGCCTGGAAGGAGACATGCAGATTCAGAAGTTATGGCACCTCTTCTAATTTAAACATAACCTACATTTGAATTTCCTTATAACAAAACAATTAGTACTTAACCTGAGACAAAATATGTTTATCTAGACAGCATGATTAAGCACGCTCCTTGAAAACTAAATAACTTGCCATTTTACCGTGGGTATGGCTTTTGTATCTAAGTTTTAATTGTCATATTTTTGCAGAATTTCATACCTATAACAAAAAAATTCAAGAAACTATTACAGTTATTGCAGAAATGCAAGAATCTTACCTGATTAGCAGGACATTTTTCAATGTGAGCAACAATAATTTCTCCTGGTAACTTGACTAAAATGTAGGAAGCCATATTGCAGAGGGCTATGTTGTTTCCATCAAATGTAATAATACTCAGTTCAGACAGTACAGAACATTGACCTAAAAAAAGTCATTTAAAGAGGTTATCACAAAACCAAATACAGGACATTTCTAAAACCTTTCAGTTCTAATATTATTTTCCTTCACATTTATGTTTATATATATATTGATGACCTTGTTCTGCAGACAGCATATTGAGCCATAAGCAGAACCAAATGTTTAAGTACTCAGTGGAAATACCTTAATCTACTGTTGTGTGCCCAAGACAGGGGAGAATGTTTAAAATGGTGAAAATTTTCACTTAAGTCAATGTTTTACAGGCAAGTCAATGAACTTGTACAGTTTGAGATAAAATATATGTATTAAAATATACCTATTTTGAGATACTTATAACAAGGAGCTTTTGTGTCTTATCTTGAAACAAATATAAAGTGCAATATTGGTTTAATTAACCAATGAAACCAACTACCTTTGGCTATTACCATTAATCAGTAACTGCAAGATTTAAACACAACTTCTCTTTAGCCTTTTTTTTCCACTGTCAGACACTCATCTGCCATCTTGTCAGACAACTCATCAAATTCTGCAGTTTCTAAACATGAGTAAAAACTGTAATTACAGTAACTGAAATTGGGGATTCTGTCTTTCAGAAAATGCTAGAAATTTATTTTTTTTTCTTCACAAAATGTTGAAATCTTAACATTTTTACTGATAGAAATTCTGAAAATTTTTCTCAGCTGGAAAACATTGGTGTTCATGCTGCAGATGTTATTTCAATGTTTTCATTAAAAACAGAATATTTTGATTCTCTATAGTATAATGTGGTTGAATGTCAATTCAAATATACCAAAACATTCAGTATATTTGATTCGGTTTTGCTGATGAATAGCTCTTTTAAATTCATTCCAGTATTCAACCTCATATTCCCACTGGAATAAATCCTTAATTTATTACTTGAAATTTACAGGTCAAGACTCTATATTTTATTAAAAAATAAAACAGTGACTTACAGGGACATTTCCATTCTGGACAACAACTATCAGTGTTAACTTGAACAGGCATTCCTCGAAAACCACAATCTGGCTTCTGCACATCCTTAGGGCAGTTTCTTGAAAGGTTGTATAACATCCAACCCATATTAACACATACATACTGGCTACATTTGTCAACAGATTCAAGATATCTTGGCTGTCGTATAAGGGAAAAAACAACCAGAATCAGCTCTAAGTTCATTGCCCTTATTAAGTTCAAACAATTATTTATCCATCCCCCTGCTCTGAGATAGTATCAGCATATCTACCCGCCCCTCATTAGTTATTTTGGAATTTGCACTTGTGTGATTGTAAGAGGTGGAAACAATACATATTCCATCTAACACCACACCCTTCCTGTTCCATCTAACTTTGGTGGAATACCCTAGAAAAACCATCATCCATTGAGACTATGCATTATAGTCAGTAATAATCTGAAGCATTTTAAGAAACACAAAATCATGCATTCCCATCAGTTTAAAGCATATGACAAAGAAACAAATGAAAAGGACAGAGTGAGATTAGGCAGAAACCCAAAAATTCCATGGAATATGGCTTTTTCTGCACCTCAGTAATATATTTAGCTATCTAGAACAAGCACATAGCTTTAAAGCCTTTTTTTTTCAGAGCAATGCATCCAAGTTGTAGGATATACCAGGGCAGTGTAAGAGCAATAATAAAACTGTCTTCTAAGAGTAACTGGGTATTTAAAAATATACAAATTACATAGAAAATAGTAACTATTTAAAATCTCTAGTGTTACATACGTAGCACAACAGAATAGACTGAAAAGTAATATACAATTTAACATATAGGGACAAGTAAAACGGATCATACCACACACTCAGAAGATGTAGACATCAGTGTATGCATCATCGTACCAAAGTAAGCCTTGTCAGCTACAGCTGTTGTTTCTGAAGAGGAAGGCAGAGCCATTCCACCACTAGAATGAGATAAACCTATTTTAGTTCTCTCTGTGGCCTCTGTTAAACTAAAATAATGTTTAATGGGCTTCTGTGTTGGGATTTTGGACCTATCTGATGTTGTTAGACCTGGGACTCCAGAAAGAGAGATATTTTTTACTGAGGTTGTATTTCTTGAAAAAAGCGAACTCTGAACCGCAGTTAATGGCAAATAAGGAAGGGAAGATTTGTCAGTTGTGGTTTCCTTTGTCTTGGTAACATTTCTTTTTTCATGTGAAGTCTGACCACTTTGTGAAATTTCCACAGTTCTCTCATATGAGGTTGAGTATTTAACTTCTGAAGCTGTATATGAGGTACTCTTCATCTGTGACAATGGACTTGTAGTACCAGTTGTTTTCATTACAATAATTTTCGGATTTTCTTTAGTGCTCTGCGAAGCTTGAGTTACTGCAGTTGCAAACAAAGATTTGCGTGTTTCTATGGTGGTAAGAACTGAAGCTGAAGCCATATAAAAATCAGCAACAAAAGAATCAGTGGTTTTTGTAGTTATCCTAGAGGCTAGAGTAGTGCCTGAAGTAACTAACAAACTGGCTGAAGAGCTAGGTGGTATTTTTGCAAAAATATAAGGTGCTTTTGAGGATGTGGCATTCACTGTTTTGTTCATGATCATTGGTGTAGTGGATTGAGTGATGATTCCAGCTGATATGGCTGATATTTTTCCATCTTCTTCTGAAGAACTTACCGAAGAACTCTGCTTTCCTAGAGAAATATTAGAGATATGAGTGGTCTTAGGAGGAGATGAAGGCATAAAGGGCTGGATTTCTAAAGTGGCTTCAGAAATTTTAGGCATTAGTAACAAGGGCATTAAAATGGACGATTTTAGTGCTGCTGAAAGGTTGGTAGAAGGGCTTATATCTAAAGTGAATTTAGAAAAATCCACACAAGTCAGAACACCTATAACTGGAATTTTTGAAGTTCCTTGTGTATCTAGAGATGAAACTGATGCTTGAGTAGCAGTTATATTTTGTGTTAGTGATGATGTGCTATCGACTGTGGGAATCAATGAAGAATTTGTAGTCTGAAATGTCACATAACGTACTGATGTTGATATCAAGATTGTAACTAAAGACGATGACCTTGTAAGAGAAGGATCTTTAGGAATGAAAGTGACTGAACTTGGAGCCACACGGTCAGTTCTCAATTCTGTACTGAACTGCTTGGGTATACTCTGTAACTTCTGAAGTGTTTATTGATGTAGCATTTAGAGGTAATACCAATGTCCTGAGAGGGAAGACTGTAGACACAATGGATTTCACTGGCTTTTTAGAAGTGGATGGCACTGAAATCAGTGTGCATGATATACTTATTTTCTCTTGAGGCTTTACTTACTATAGACACATCAAAGATTGTTGAATTGAGTAGTGGAATGGAAGCTGCAGAAGGTATTTTATAAAGACTTTTGGAGGCAACAGTGACAGCTACCATAACTTTGGTCTTTAGGGAGATAATCAAGGAATGTACTGGTATAGATACTGTGCATGTTACAGAAGGAGTTGGACATAGATACTGTGCATGTTACAGAAGGAGTTGGAGAAGTGTTTATAGGGATTTGAGAAGCAACTTGAAGATACAGTCATTATTGGCAGAGCAGCATAAATACTGCCTTTTTTAATGGAGATGACTGCTTGGGAACAGTCATCGAAATTTGCACTGAAGATAAAAATGGCTTTGGAGAAAAACTAGCTCCAGAACTTGTATTTAATGATATCAGAGAAGCTTTAGACAAGGGCTTTGCTGTTTTGAAATATGAAACTGATCAGTTTAGGAAAACTTATCTCAGAGCTAGCAAATCTAGTAGTCATAGGAATTTGAGGAGCAGTTGAAGTCAGTGCAGAAAACCACGTTGGGTAAACTGCAGTTTGACCAATGCCAGACCTCGTTCTAACAGACAAAGTAGATACAGGAGAAGTAGATGTGCTTAATGTCAACCATGGACTAGAAAAAATACAGGTCTTGTGAAAGTTGCTCTGCCAGCCAGCAGAGCAGACAAAGACACTTCAGAGGATATTTCAGCTCCTACAAGTCAACCTTCCCAACCCCTACAGTCAGCTCAGAAATGACAAAAGATAGGTTGAAGATTAAAGTTGTTAATGCTGAGGTAGGGGGAACTGTTCCTAGCTGAGTGGTTGGTGTTTCAAGCGAAAATGGAACTACCACTAGGGAGGTGGGTGTTAATAATGCAGAATGTGTTGGAGTAGGACTTGCACTGAGCTGGGCTGTTGGACTTGCTGTTGTAATAGGTAAAATTAAAGATGTATTAGAACTGACAGTATATGATGTGACTGCTGATGCTTGAAGAAGAGTTGGAAAATACGTTGAAGAGATGAGTTTGGAAAGGACAGTAGGGCTGGCTGTGTGGTGAAGTACATTAGAAGGGTTCACTGTACTTGGTAATGAAAATGTTGAATAGGTGGCTGCATTGGATGCTTCCAATGAGTAGAAGTCTCTAATGGACTGTGCTGACATATTCATTCCCCTTAAAGTTGTGTTTGCCTCCATGGTTATTTTGTCTGTCACATCAATATGAGTTGGTTCATTCCCCAAAGTAACAAATAAAGGAGGTGTCTGAGGAAATCTCTCCATGGTAGCATCTGTGTGAGAGATTAACAATGAAGGTTTCGTTCCAATTTCTGATCCTGTAGGTGCCACAGGTATGCCTAAAAGTAAAAGTACATGTTTCACTGTCTTTTATGGATTATTAGTAAAGCAAAACAGCAACATCTATCTCTACTCAAGTCCCATTTAAATATTAGCAAATCAGAGCTTGCCAGTGGTTCCAGGTTGTCTGATGATTTTGAGGACTCAGCTGACTCAATTTTGAAGCAACAAGGAAATACCATAGAAAATTCAGTAAATCCAAAATAGTAAAATATTTGGAATAAAGATAAACTTTGTATTAGCAAATATCAAGCACAATGTATTTAAGTCAAAATTTGTAAAATAAGACACAGTACTAAAATTTAATTTTAATATTAAAAGAATACTGTACTCTCCAAAATAAGCAAGCAATGTGGTATCTTTACACACCAGAACTTATGAAATAGGTGTTTTCAATTTGTTAGTGATGTCCTGCCTTCTGAAAAGAATGAACTTTTTGCCACAGCAGTATTTCTTTTATTTGGGATCTTTCTCTTATATGTGTATAATATACTAGCATTATATAGTCAAATACAGTTTTCATGAGTATAACATCATGACTAAAGGTAATATTTAACCCACAATTAGAGATATTAAATAATTAAATTTTAAATATGGCTTTTTTGAATGTAGAAGCTGTACTTTGGGAATTGGCTGGAAATGGAGTCTATGCCCCAGAGAGACAATATTCAACAGAAAAATGTTCTGCTAAAGCACTTAGTTTTTAAAAAATGAACATTTGATTAAGCCTCTCCTGGGATCTCTAGAGTAAAGTGTAAGTTTAGACCAGTATAATAAAATATACTTACAGTCTTCTGGATAAACACATCTATGTGTGATCTCATCGAGGATCATGTTTTTGGGACAGTATGGCATGCATCCTTCAACCCTATAAAATATTTTATAATCAATTCTGAAGCCACAGTGGAAGCATAAATTAATTTTAAATTATTTTACTTTGGCCAAAAAACAAAAAAAAATATATCTCCCCTATCAGAGCTCTAAGAACTTTCTAATGTAATGGCAAACACAGAATTTTGAGGTATTTTAAGGTTAAAAAGCTATTGAACAGCACAGTTCTGTTTCTAAATTGCTAATAGTCAATTCTTTTGCATAGGCTGACAAACACAATAGCTTTGGACCATTCTGCTTCCACAACCACGTGGAAGTTTAGATCCCTAAGCAAAAAGGTTTTCCAAAGAATGATAAATGTTCATTTGAAACATTAAAATATTTAGACTGACTCTATAGAAAGTCTTTTGTTGTGTACTTTCAGCATAAGAGAGTGCAGACAAGTCCATATAATCCCATACTTTTTCATTTTGAGAGGACTTTTTAATAAGAAAATCATGGCATTAACAACCAGCGTGCCCATATGGAAAACACTAAGAATACAAACACAGAAAATTAACAATATTAGTAATATTCCAAATCATAAACTGCATATGCCTAGGGATGTAGTCTGAAATTCAAAATATCCTTTCTTTTCCAACATATTGTGCCTTCGGTTTCTAGGCATTTTTTCGTTTGGTTTTTTGTGGTTCCATAGGTGCCAAGAAAGTGGCATCTAAGGCAGTGGAGACAGGAAATCTTGTCACTAAGACACAAGGTAGTATCACTCGTGTGAAATCACTCTCTTCATGCTAATGACTCTCTCTTAGTATACAAGTTCCCTCCTCTTACAGGAGAGGGCGCATTACTCCCTTACTTTACCTACAGTTTTTGATCTCTGTCATATAAACACCGAAAAGTGTTAAAAAAAAATTTATCATCATGGGATGCTGGTTTAGGATGTGAACATAAATCCATTGAAGGAAATCGCCTTCATTTCATTTTATAGCTTTCTACTTAACCACTACAAGAAGCTAATCCTCTGGGCTAAGTACAAACCTTCTTGTGTTGAAATATCGCATGTAAACAGGAATATATACTGTGGGAAACAAGAGGCTTATTACAAATATTTTTATAAGACTTGTGAGAGTTTCTCACAAGAGTGAGACTGACATCTGGATGAGTAAAAATGAATGGATATTGCAAGTGCAGAAATTTTCAGAAAGCATATTACAAAAACAATACAGTAGCAATATGAGCTTAATTTTACTTACGGAGGAAGGAATTTACATGCTATTCCTTCAGGATCACTACATGTCTTAAAACAAGGATTAGCACAAGATTCATATCGCCATTCACAGATCCTTCTATAAGGCACAGAAGCACTAAGTTCTGAGAAAGAAGGGAAGGGTATTATTTATTGATTGTATAGTCAATCAACCATAAATTTACAGCCTTTTCTATACCATACATTGGGATTTTCAGATAAATGAAAACATGGAAACCAAATTGACAAATTCTTCAGAACTTTCAAATAGGTGAGATTTTGTTCAATTTCAAGTATTTTAAATTCATTCAAGCTAGAAGACACTTCAAGCTTCAGCAATAAAAACAGCTACTCACTTTTACAATATATTCTGTTTAAAAACCTTAAAAATCAGCTGAATATAGTGAAGATACTGTTGGTTGCAGAAGCAATGCAATTACCCTATGCATTTAAAAGAATAAATATCTATATCTCACTAATGAAATATTAACTTGCATCATTTTGTGACGTGAATTTCGTTTTGAAAGTGTAAACAAATGAAAATGTAGTTCAAAGATAAAGTGGCTATCATCTGCAAAAATTACAAAATAATAGCATTTTGAGATGGAATGGAAGACAAAGAAAGAAAGTAATTAAAACTAGGATAACAAAGTTTTTTACTATTGCTGATGAAAGACAAGTGCTCTGAAGGCAAGCAGAAAAAGAATACTTATTCCTGGCGATTATGTAAAATTTACCTTCAATGCTAAAGCTACTGAAATGTTTGAATGCCTCTGAATCATTGTACTTCGCCACTTTAACACTGGATGAAGTGAGAATGATGAAAAAGCCTTTTTTACTGTGCAGTTCAAAGGCACTGAGCCCTGGACTCCAGAGACCATGGTGGTGGAAGAAGGTGGCTCGTCTCTGAAAGGAGGCACTTGCCTGCCACTGCTCCAACCCAACGGTTTCATTGTCATGTACATACAGAAAGTAGTTTGGTCTTTCAGCAGATTCCAGGGAAACAAGAGAGAGAGCTTCCAGAGAAGGAAAAAAATAATAATTATAGTAAGATTTTCACAGAAGACAACGTACAGTTGAGATTAAATTCTATATATTGGCTTTTAAGTGGCTCCTTTTAAACACCTGCTTTTCACAAAAAAAATATTTCAGCCTTATGTTACACAAAAGACAGTTAGAAATGCAGTTCAGGGTCTAAGAGAGACTGATCATATAATCCAGAGCCACCAGGGAGCTAATCAGTTAGATCAAAACTACATTCAGCCTACTGCTAACAGCCGTCAAAATTATTCATAAGCAGTCTCAGAACTGCTCAAATTCTTGCAAGTCTTGGAACTTGCTCAAATTGGGAGTTTTTTCTCAAGTTTGGACAAATGTCTGACAACTCAGCAGTACCCATATGTCATTAGTAAATAATATCAAATTGTACGAACATGCTTGACTTCATCTTGAGGTCAGGGGTTTTTTTTACATACAGTCATACCCACCAAGACAGTAAGAAAACCTGTTGCCAAATAAGAGACTTGACCCTCTATTTGCTCTGCCCATGCCAGAAATCAGAAGTGAAGAAAATTCTCTGAAAATGAAAGAACTTGATTTTGGACTTGAATAAAGTCTTGAAATGTCTTTAATCTACATGAATATTATCCCATTCCTCATGGATATGAAAACTACCTGTGCACAGATATAATGAATGTTTTACTTCCACTTTACATCAGCTGAAGAATTGACAAGACTGAATTAATTCTTTTGTTCTATATACTTTTTGTTTCAAAATCACATCTAAAAACCTTATTTCCCCACTGAAAAAAAATTCAAATATTTTTAAGCTTATTTTGCTTTCCTGTGAAGACAGACCTTTTCTAATTTGAAGGTTTGGGATTTTTTTCAACAAATTAAATTATATGAGAAAACAATAACAAAATCCATATTGACTTAATTGACACAAATGGCACATATGTGAAGAAAGCAAAATATATACAGAAGAAAAAATATTTTAACATGTTTATTTTTGGTTGTATAGTCTGGGTAAGTCTTTGACAAATGAAAAATAGCGCTTAGGAATAGCTGTTCACCTAAGAAACTATCTTCTACATTGTATGGAGATGCTGCTTACTAGCAATGCAGAAAACAGGCTGATCATTCTAAGTTGCACATTTTCTAGTCCAGTGAAAGTAACAAGTAAGAAGAAATGATAAAGTAGAATTGATTTTACTGGAGACAAAAATATCCTGCATTGACCTTCAGTGTTGAAAATTGCTAGATACATGTGCAAAATTTTCCAGTTTTCCAGTTATACAAACTATTTTTTTTTTCATAAAAGTATTTTATTCACTTGGGAGTTTTTAATATTTCTAAAACAATCTTTGAGAAGTCAGCTTTAAATCTGGCAGTGAGATTTTCTACTATTAAAAAAAATTAAAAATTAAATTCCTTTTCAGTTTTGAAGTTGGCCTTTTCATCCTCACTTATTTCAATAACTAAAAATATCTAGACTATTTTGGGAGATTTAGAAGATGCTGCAAAACAATCACTCATATAGTTTGAGAGATATATATTGCCATTAACAAAAATGCTGAGAACACTTACATAAATCTTTATCTTTGAAAAGACCTGGAGTTATCATGAAACTGAAAATTACATTTCCATATGCTCCGCTTCTAGGCAAAGGAAATATCCTTCTACTGGATACATTAGCCCCTATAATTGTGTCATTTGCTCCAAAACTTGCCAAAATATAGGGTCCTTCACCAAGACCTAAGGGAAGAAAAATCAAATAGAAAAAGAAAAATCCTCATTGCATAACATACAAAACTTGTCTTAATTTTCCGCTTGGTTTCACTTGATAGTTGAAGCATGCATAATAGCGTCCTTAACTTTAAGCCTGGTAGACAGCTAAGCACCACACAGCTGGTCACTGACTCCACACCCCCTAAGAGAATCAGGGGGAAGAACAGAAAAAAATTCGTGGGCGGAGATAAAGAGAGTTTAATTTGGTTTGGGTTTTGCTTTTAATGAAGGAAAGAAAAAGAAACAAAGAAAAACAATTGCAAGAAAAGTGACGCAAATAACCCTAATCCCTCGCCACCAGCCAGTCAATGCCTAGCTGGGCCATAAGCAGAATAAGCCCCAGTGTATTGGGTCTGGCTGAGCTGGAGTTCATTTCCCCACAGCAGCCCTCACAGTGCTGTGCTTTGCATTGGTAGCTAGAAGGGTGTTGATAACACACCAGTGTTTTGGTTGCTGCTGAGCACAGCACCAGCACTGAAACATTCTTTCCTCAATCAAGGGCAAGATCCTGGGAGGGGATCCAAGTAGGCCAGCTGACCCAAACTGGCCAAAAGGATATTCCATACCATATGACGTCAGCTCAGATGTAAAGGCTAAGGCAAGGAGTGGGAAGGCAGGGATTCATTGTCTCCAATGGCTGCTTGCTGAGGAACCACCACATGTGTTGAAGCCCTGCTGCTCGGGAGTGGCCGACCATCGGTGCTCATGGGAAGTAGAGAATAAACCCTGCTGTCTTTTGCTTTGGTTCACTTTTGTGTGCACAACCTTCTGCTTTTGTATTTGCTTTAAATAAACTGCCTTATACCAATCCACAAGTTGTTTTTCCAGGTGGTTGTTTTTCCACCTTACTCTCATCCCTGTTCGGCTGGGAAGGGGAGTGATAGAGCAGCTGGGCGGGCACCTGGCATCCAGCCAAGGTCAACCCACCACACCCGGAAAACTTCCCTCCCAGTTTTTATTGCTGAGCACATGGTATGTTCTGCAACATCCCTTTCATCAGTTCAGGTCAGCTGTCCCAACTGATGTGTCACCTCCAACTGCTTGTGTACGCCCAGCCTGCACACTGGTGGATCAGCATGAGAAGCAGGAAAAACCTTCATGCTGTCTAAGCAGTAACTAAACCACCATTTTCATCACAAATACAAAATATATCATCATATTAACTATACGAAGAAAGTTAACTCTATCCAAGACAAAACCAGTACTCCATTCTACTTTTTCATGGAACTGTAGAATCATTAAGGTTGGAAAAGACCTTTATGATCATCAAGTCCAACTGTCAACCTACGCCTACCACGATGTTCACTGTTAAACCATGTCCTCAAATATTTTTGAGTAAGGTAAAATTCCCTGCTACAAAGTAATTATGGAAATTCAGTTATACCTAGCAAGATCTACATGCTGGTAGATGGCCCTCGTACTGGGCCAGACAGGAGGAGAAAAGAATCATCTCTATATGATGCTCCTTATAGGATGTAAGTAGCAAAAAAAGATATATTAAAAGCCACATTCCTATCATTGCAGGTTTCCCTTTCAACATCTCGCACCTTACAAAACATGTGCACAGTGTCCAAATATTAGAGGGGATGACAGGGGAGTTCATTTTATTAAATCAATACCACTCTCATTCTAAGGTACTGTTCTTTTTACAGTACAATAATTGTAAGACTCAAGCATAAATCCCTTAACATATCAATTTCAAAATATTGTAGGTCCCAATTCTGAAATTTACAGTACAAGCACAAGCTAGCATTCTCCTAGAGCTTCTCCTTGACTTCAGTGATATGCTATATGGTGGATTAATCCACCCCCACACTGAACATTATGAGGTTATTATTTCAGGTATTAGGGATTACTAAGATCATTCAACACAGCTGGGCCACTGACCTTTACTCATTAAAAATAGAAGCAATGTTAAAACTACATACATCAAGTCCAAGACAAAGCCCATAAATTAATTCTGCGTTTTTAAGACAGGAATAGCAAATATGACATACCTTGATTGTAATATTCACAGTCATAAGCTAAAAGGAAAAGAAAACAAGTACATTATTATTACAAAGTAGCAAGAGAATCCATGCATATTTGCATTCTAAAAAATGTAAAGTTCACTTTCAGCAGTGGAAGTTTCATCTTTCACAAGATATTTCAGCCAGGGATTTTATTTCCTTAGGCTTTTGTTTAATGACATATAGCTGTATTTAAGTAGGTGTGCCAGGACAGCAGACCTGAAGCATGAAATGTGCTACAGCCAAGAACCCTCCTTGATGTCAATGAAAAGAAGAATGGACTGGGTCTCCTTCCAGCCCCACATGGAGCACTGGATGTACCCCAGATCTGCTACCCAGGTGCCTTTCCAACAGTCTCTGCATTAGCACACCCTGAGCACAGTCACCCCTCTTCAGTAAGACAGCAGATTCGGGTGTATAAGGCTAGCACAGCCAACACATAGACAGCTTGAAAAATGTGAAGTATGTTTATTATCCACCTACTTCAGTCATATTTGTATAACTGTGCAGCAAAAAGGCCAAAGGCCTCAGAGATGAGCTCTGGTGCATACTCAGCCCAGATACACACCACAGAGCAAAGGAGATCGCCAGTGAATCGCTGCTCCCTGCTGGCAGCACTTGTGGGCGTAAGCTGCAATACTAGTACACAAACACTCGCAGTCACCACCAAGATTGCAGTTGCATGTATCTGTGTGACAATTTTTGATAAAAGAAGTCACATCAATCTGTAGGGGGGGGGGGGGGGAAAGGAAGAAAAAAAGAGGTTACTTAATTCCATGAGCTGTTCAAATTTGCGTTGCAGCATTTTTAGCAGGAGTTGACTGAAAGAATTAAAAAAAAAAGATATTTTCCAAAGTTTGGGCATATTCCTGGACAAAAAGTACAGTTATATGTCAAAAGAAAATTTAAATCAGTGACTACTAACAAACATACCTGTCCACACACTTTCTGTTCATCAATTTTGGACAGTATACTGAAGCTGGAAGTTCTGCTTTTTTTTATAAGGCAAATACTGCCATCTATAGTCATCCTGTCAGTTTTGCATGAAAAACAACAAAGTCACAGCTACAGCTATGATTACCAAGTAATTAAAGTAATAATTTGTGGAGGAGGTTTTGCTGAGTGAAAGAAAGCTTAAGCACACTGGTGACATTTTTCAAAAAAATACTTCTGCACTTATGAAGATTTTAATATACTTTGCCCCCAAAACTTCATTAGATCTGAAATCCATATCCTCATTCTAAAATACTATCACATTATTTTTTCATGCTTTTACATGATACACTATTTCTTGAGTTTAAATCATCCTTTTTGCTCTGTTTCCAAAACAGTGTTCTTACTCAACACATGGAATGTTTAAAGCGACGCTTTTCTTCAGTTTAGTCTCTGGTCTAGCTCAGCTGTAAAGCACTCAAATGGCACACGTCAGATTACAGAAATACCATCACAGCAACAAAGCACCATTTATCTAACACGGAGGCAGCTTCTCAGCTGGCAGCTGCTAGAAGCTGTCAGGGACAGGACCAAGATTGACTTTCTGCCTTCAGTGGAGAGTGATGCCATTTTGCTTTCATTCTTTTTCTTATTTTGAAAACAGGGATACCACTGAGGACATGGGGAACGCACACAAGCATTAGCTCCATTGGAAACAACTGTAATAGCTTTGCAGGAATCACTAAACAGCAGATTGGCTCCAAAGACATCAACCTATTGCTCATGCCTGCAGGACAGCACCTCTCCATGGATCAGCAATATCCTGCTGCTGTGACAAACCAGGAGCCTTAGGTCAAAGTTCCTGCTGAGCTCAGGAATAATGAGGAAGACTTTTTCTTCTGCAAGTGTTGAGGCTCCTTAGACCCTGCTGAATTCAGTGCTTATCTGGACAACTGCAATCCATCAGTTGCAGCCAGACAGAAATGCAAGATTTTTGTCTCCCTGAAAACTGGGGTTTCCAGCCTGAGTTGAACTCTGAGGCCACGTGTCCCACAGGCAGGAGCTTGCCTCCATGCACAGCAGGATCCTCCTGCTTCAACACTTTCATAGAAGAAGCAACAGTAATAGTGCTGCTCCAAGCACATCTGAAACCCATATCTATGTTTTCTGTCCTTTCCATGCCCCCAGTGTCAGTCTCTGCTTAGGCTTTTTCCTTGGCGCTCAGTTCCCCACCATGCAGCTAGCAGTCTGCTGCAGATGCCCTTGATAAGAGGTCACTGCACATTACATTTGCAGGAGCTGTGTTTTCACATCCTAATAAATAGGTTTTAAAAACACATGAAAGATGTTTGCTTTACAGGCTTTCCCGTACAAGATAGATGCATACGTATGAAAATACTTGACATGCTGTGCACCCGACATACATTTTTTTAACAAAATCATGCTAAATTTTTGGCATAATGTTTTCAAATTTTAATCACAACATGAATAAGGTATAGAAAATGAATGTTCAAGAGCAAACATCCTTCTTTATGAGCTATGATAATATAGCTTCTTAAAAACTCTGAAAAGTTCTGTTTTTATTTATTACTTGTCACTTTTAAAATACACTCATCACTATGTTCTCAGGCACATGCTCAAAAAATTCTTTACATAGTAACTTAAGTCAACATTAATAAATCTCTTGGGTTAAGCTACTGCAACCTCCTACACAGGCAAATTCTTAACCATGTTGATATCAAACTTCAGTCCTGAAAGTCAGGAGGCTCAGCTGCAACATCTAATACTAAGTATTCAGTATTAATAGTCATAAAGAAAATAAGAGACTGAGACAAAATGTCATAGTGGTTCTTGCTTGCCCAGGTGTAAAGAAGTACCTAAATACCTCTGGGAAGCTAAAATCAGAAATAAGGAAAAATGTATAAAGTATGTCTTGCACTGATAAAAGGTGGATTAAAATGGAATAAAAGATTACCACAAGCCATCTTGTCTAGACTGACCTAAGGACATTCTTGTAACTCAAGTTCCAGGCTCAGCCAGGTATTGGGAAAACAAGGACACCAAGCCTCAGAGTTTTGATAAAAAGCAGATGATAAGCTGTCCACTAATTAAAAATATCAATAGCTCTGAAGCTGAAATCTTGCTTTCTCATACTTCTTTCTGTATAGGACAGGGCAATTAACAAAATAAAACCACTTGAGATAGGTACATTACACATGTTTAACTTTACATACTTAACTTCGGAATCCTTCAATATATACAAAAGCCTTAAAAATTTAGGTACCTATATAAATAAAAGGTATCAATAAAACCTAAAGAGAACACCACTTTGATTATTCAGTCTACTAACTCACAACTCCCAGTTATCACCATTATGTTTAGGCTCCAGTCTCGAAAAGAATGAGGAGCTCTGCACAAATGTCACCCACCCACAAAGAGATACCTGCAGGGCTTTACTCTGTATCCTCCCTGACATTCAGACTAAGGGGAACAGCAAGAAGAAATTAATTACTGTAATTTTATTATTTTCATGACAGAACATCTTGGATATTTAATAAACTTACCACATTGCGACAAGGTGCAAAAACATCACTGTATAAAACTGAGCATTCTTTTTTGGCATAAGGGAACTTGCTCTGATGCACATCACATGGTCTTAGTGTTTCATTTGGGCTCTTGCACTTGAAAACAAGCAAAACCACCACAAATATTTTATGGCTAGGTGTGTTTATCACAGATTCAGATACACTATAGTATCGTATAATTCAATACTTGCATAATCAGAAAACAAAGAAGTTTAAATACTATCTTCTTCATCGTCCTCTTTCCCTGATTTGCTACTATAATTGAAAGCGTTTGCACAAAAAAAGAATCTTTGTGTTTTGTTTCGAAGTACTAAAATGTTCCTGCTGTCTGCTCAGTGCATAAAGACAAAATGTTTTCTTTGTGACACATTATAATCATTACCAGAGCAACCAACTGTAACATCACAAACAAATACATGGTCCAAATCCGTCCTGGGTGGCTTTTCACTGACTTTAAATGGAGTCACACTACGGATGGCTTTAGCCCTGTAAGTTCAAATAAAGAAGCAGCAGTAGGAAGGCAGCAAGCCATGAAAAAAAAATAGAGTCAAAGATCATCATGATAACTCAAAAATGGCTGAGATACAACTCCCTCACTTAAAGTCACTCTTCAAAAACAAAAACACACAGCTTCACATCTACAGACATAAAAATTAAAATGTCCTCTTATGCAGTGACCATAAGTTTAGAAAATATCTGTGCATCATTTGCTTATACTGTGCTCATTTATAAATTAAAATTATCATCTGTTTCTGTAATCTTTTACTGGACATGGGACTTACCTGTCCTAATACCCAGCTGTCTCCAAATACCTGTGCATTTCTCACTTCCATGTTGTTTGATGTAGTCAGGTCATTTGAAGTATATTTGTCAAAATTTCCACACAAACCTGCCAGTTTACCCTGGAAAGGAAGAAGAATTTTTTTTTCTTCACATAAACTGACAGTCAATAATCGGTACAAATTACAATATGGAATGTAACGTTTTTAACTGAAAAAGCTGAATGTGACTCCGACTTATACTTTGAAAGTATCTGACACTCTGCTATGCTTATGGTTCCATATTACAAATATCTTATTAACAGAAATCAGTGGATTTCTTCTTGTTTTCCAGAACCTGTTCTTACTGTCTGCCAGTGAAAATGGGCTGGAATGTAGTAATATTTTTTCTGAAAGCTTAGTAGTGCATCCAGTGCAAAAGTCAAAAGTTCAGGTGAATTACCTCATGATTGTGAAGCCTGACTAGTTGTTGTCATTAAAACTTGCTGCTTCTAATTTTAGCTCACAATAGCAAGAATATTTATAATAACAGTTATAAAAGAGACAGCTGCAGCTTTCTGGTGTTGGGCACGTGCTGCTGATGGAAAAAGCATATATACATGCATGCATATATAAATATATAGAAAAATAGAAATTTCTGCACAACAGCAAAAAGCAGAGTTAGATTTTTAACGTACTGTGGCTCATGCTAATGAATTCTTTTTTCTTAAGGTCTACTGCAGACATTATCTAACTGAACTGCAGCTTCTGGAAAAAACACTTATTGGAAACAGAAAGAGCTGGAAATATTTGTGTTCCTTCACACAACCTGTAGAACTCAGCTCCCTGCTAGCTTACTCAAAAACAGAAGATTTTTTCTTTTCACTTTGTGTATTTATTGATGATAAATCAGCTTGTAGGCGAAGTAAGTATTTTATGGCTATTTTGGCAAAAGCCTATAATAATTTTGCTTTAATACCACATTAGATGGTCATTATAGTTTTGACTTACACTTTGAAAAATCTGATACTGTATTCTAGCATAGCATGCTTTCTTTTCTTTTGCTAAACGAGCCCTATCTTGATACATATATGTGTTCATGTTTGAAACAAAGCAGAAATGTAATTCTGAGATGCACAGATAAGGTTACTCTGCCATGACCCAAAGACTGAGTTACAGAGACACCAAGGCAGATGACGATGTAGGAATGGAAAAGAGAAGAGCAACTGGCAAGAGAAGGAGCTTTGTTCTTCCCTGAATCATGGCTGAACCCTGTCTCAATATACCCATTAGCTTTAAATGTCAGTTTTTGTCAAGATCCTTTCCTGTATCTTGTCTTCTTAAATTAAACCCAAGATGTGACTACATCTCTTCATCTCAGAAGCCTCTATTACATTGCAGGGTACAGTTCCATCATCAGTCTAATCCAGTCTGTGCTATAAACCTGCCGTCTTCCACCTCACTAGATACAGAATTAAGAAAACATGCAGTGAACTGGGTAACTCAAACTAAGTCTTCCTTCCAGCCCCCAAAGTATCTTTGTGTCAGAGCTGAATCACTGCATATCTCCAAGGTTGCAACGTGTGGAGCAACAGAGTAAACATGCATGTAGGAACCACTGTTTCTCTTGTTTCTCATGTTTCTCTTCGGGAGTCATGTTTTCCATCTTTTCTTACCTGGGAAATTCTAGTAGCTGAGCACCATGATAAACAGCTATATCACTGGGAAAGTTAGTCTTGAAGCAAAGACAATCACAGTTATTCAATAAGAGATCACATTAGTGATATAGAGAAGCTACACAAAATCTCAGGTTTTTATTTTGGCTCACCTTCCACTGAGGTCCAACTTTAACATGCATCATAGTCTTCTTATCCCACAGAATTGTAATGTCCTGCTCTGGAAAGTGTATCACAGTATAATATCCAGCCTTCCAAAGCTGATATTTAGATTTGTTTTCCTGTCCCCCTAAGGTCTTCTGACAGAAATGAATATTTATTAAGATTTAATAAAGTAATTCTACCAAGATATACAGCCAGTTATCTACAAAGTGTATACTGAAGAATACTTGATCTTTAGCATACAGCTGAATCAATAACAGTACTAGAAATGTTGTTTAATACTTTGATATTTTGTCTTTTCAATTATTAAAGTTTGCTTCGATTTTGTACTTTGGTTTCCTTCTCAAAACCAAGTGGAAAGAAACTCGTAAACACCAGTATGTTTCAATTCCTTAAGACTTTTGAGCAGTCTTCTTTGTAGGGCAGATAGAACTCAAAAAAAGCAATGAAAAAAAAAAAAAAGATGTGTCCTGGGACCTGCTGCTTTATTCAGACCTAGGCTCTTGTAGTATATTAACTCAGACTGAGAGACGCTTTCCAAAAACATGCTCCTTTAGAGCTGTAAATTTGCAATGCTTATCTTAAAGGACAACCCAAAAAGGAAAGAAATTAACTAACCTGCTTCTCAGAAGGTTCACTAAAATAAATCTCAGTGTCTCCAACAGTGATGAAAACATTCTTCGAGCAAACAATATCATTGTCAAAGCACTTTTTGTTTTGAGCAATTATAGATATATTTGAGTTATCTGTGCTCTGCAACATTAAGAAGAAATCATGTTACTTACAGATTCAATTGCATTTCACTCCTGAAGGTTTATTCTAGGCTTACCATCACAAAGGTGGATAATTTAGTATTCTCACATTTTTAAAATAAATTTAAGAAAGTTACCAAACAAGGAAATGGATTTTTAAATTCAAAGCTGAACGCACAAACAACTCATACTTTGGAGTTAAACACAAAGAGCCATTATGTTCAGCTGTGACTCCTTTTCCTGAGGACTTTGCAAACTCGAGGATCAGCCTACCTCTAAAATAAGAGTCTGATTTAGGCTTCCAAAATGTGCTTATACATGGAATTGAATATTTATGGTTCAGTGTGGTTGTCAAAATTGAGACATGCTATAAAAAGAGCTTTATTTTTAAACCAAGGTACACGAGATCAAGCTGTTTTCATGTTTTTAAAACCAAGAAACCTACCATCTGTCAGTAGTGGATAGAACAGTTTTTGTACCACTACCCATCAAAATTCACAAAACCATGAGTCATGCTCAATGTTCTTGGAAGGGGCAAAGGTTTGTGCCGATATTTTTGTTTGTGGGGTGTTGTTTTTTTCTACATTTGGAAGATTTCAATACTTTGTCGTCTTTTGATTTACTGCTATTTTAGTATCTAAAATTCAAATCTACTTTCTAATCCCATACCTCTTGGCTCTTCAGCTGTAAATTTTGAATTCTAGGCACAAAAAATCACTTTTGTACCTTGGCTTAAGATGTCTGTTTATTCACCTACAGCTTCTATGGTTCTTCTGTATCCTGCACCTTGGTGCAGGAAAACTATATTTTCAGAGTTGATAACACTACCACAAACAAAAACAATGTTGAGTTACTCTTATTATTTCTTATTTTAATTTGCTTTCCAGTTCATTTCTGTACCAATCCTTGCAAATCAACAAGCAGCTGTAACTATAGAAACGAGTTGAGAGACTTAACTTCACAACATTAATATCAGTGCTTCTGAATCTGGTTTAATTTTTATTCTAATTCAGTCCTACAGTCATCAGAAACCTGAGACAGATATGAAATAAAAATAAAAGATATGATAGATATGAAATAAAAAGCTATATATCTCACCCACTGAGTCATCTAGTCTCATATAGGACACTTAGGTAGTGCTGGGAACAAAGATGTTTAAACTCTTCTTCTTACTCCCACGCTCCTTTAGACACTCTCTGAGACTATGATTTGATGAAATGAATTGCTGGTGCTAATGGGCATGGTGGGCAAGATGGGAATGTCCCCAGTCCTGGGAACTCCTCTTATCTCCCAGCATTCCTCTCAGAGAGCTCTGCTTGACCACAATGGGAGGGATCCCTTGCCTTGGTTTGTGCCCACAGCATCTCTCCCCAGGGCTTTGCTCCCTCCTGTGGTCAGTGTACTCCTTGAAAGGTCCTGGCTATTTACTCCTAACTACTTCTTACCTGTCTCACATTTGTGCACTTCTTTTTTTCTTTGCTCATTAGAACTCAGGAGTAAAAAAAAAAAAAAAAAAAAAAAAAAAAAAATCAGCAATTTTTCCTCACCAGTGAGGAGCACTGCATACAGAAAATACAGATGCTACAGGAAACAGTTTGTATGTTCTTTCTTAATAAAAGTCATAGTGACCAAGCTCTCTGAAGAACACTAAAATAAAAACCAAACCTAACCCCAGGTGATAGACAGTGTAGAGGTATTTTTTTGCCACACAGAGGAGGTGCTACAGTTTTGCTGCCCTTAGCCTAGCATGGTCCACAAGCCAGAGGTTGCCTCTACTTGGCATAGAAAACACTCTACAGAAGGCATGAGCTAATGCAATGAACGCAAGGTGTGGAAGACTGCCTGCAAACTCTGTGTTGCTCTAATGCCAGGGCTTAAGAAACAGATGGTATTTGTCAGCAGTTAGCTTGGAAAACAACAGTTACAGTGGGCAGAGTTAGTCACTAACTGCTTAGTGGTAAGGGGGTGTAGGAAATCAACTCTCCATGATTTAGCAGGGGAATTGAGTTTTTAAAGCTTCAAGGTAAAGAAAAGTTCATCTGTTCCATTCTGTTGTAAAGTTGGTTTAGGTTGCACTCAGAATAAAATTGGTCACTACCTTATTGGGAAATACACTGTATTTAATTAAGCCAGGCTTGCTGCTTGAGTCAGTACAATAATTATTGCCCTCCAAGTCAGGTAACAGCCCAGAGCATTTTTGGATTTGTTGGAGCTGATGGTAAATTAAAAAGGAGAAAATCTCATTAGTTTTGTAGATAGGATACAAACTGATACATTCTGTATCTGGCCAAATGAAAAGCGAGCAAGGAAGCTACCTCCCCACCATGATTCAGTACAGAGAAGGACTTGCAGTCTCTGGGTTTATTTGATGTCTAGGACATTGTGGGCTCTTTTCATTGCATAATTAATTCCTCTTCAGTTAACCTAATCTCAGCAAAAGGGGACACTCTGAGTCAATAGGGAACAATGTCTTCACTGTAAGAAAAGACATGGAGGGCTTGATTTTAAATAAGGATAGTTAAATCAGGCTAATTATCCCACAGTAAAAACACACCTTTTTTGGCAATGAAGGCAAGTCCTTGAAGCAGGAGCGGGTAGCTGTATTAGCTATGCTAATTGAAGCTGCTGCCTGTGCCTGACAGTCCAGGCCAATCCCTTCAGCTGAACGCATCAACATACTCAAGTCAGAAGTTTTTGTGTATGGTTGGGATTTGAGCCAAGGGCAAAAGCTGAGTTATATTTCAAGTTAACTCTGCAATAGAGAGAAGCCTGGAGCCCGGAAGTGTTTTGCTGACCAAAGCCAGAACAAGGAGTCCTAAGACATGTGAAGTGCTTCCTTACTTGTAAGACTGTTAAATTACTAGAAATTATGCAGGATGGAAATGCAGAGAGACAGTGGTGGTGGTTCAGTATGAGTAATCCTGACATTTAAGAAAAAAGGGCTGTGCATTAAATCCTAAATAATCTGGGTTTTCTCTTTTTCTAATTAAATGTTATACATAAACTCAAACATAAGATACATCATTATGGATTACATATCTCTTACGGCTCAAAGCTTTCATAAGAATATTTGCTCTACATACATACTCTTGCCATTCCTTCCATGGAACTCAATTAAAATTGAGACCTTTCCCAGCCATACGGTACCAGCTAAATTCAATGCTGAATGACAGTTTCTATCACAGTCTTCAAGTTATTCTGTAACTGCTGCACATGCAACCTCCTCTTCAATAAATCAAAAATAAAGTGCAATTGAAACTGAGTACTTAACTATTGCCAATGCAAAAGAAAGGACTATTAGATAAAGTGAGGATGATTTTTTAATATTTTTATATATATAAAACAGTGAAGTCTTAGGCAAATCTCATGAGTTCTTAGGGAATGTGATAGTGTAAATGATAATGATCGAGTTCCATCTCTCTAATCTGCACTGAACACACACATATGAAAACAAGCTTTTGTCACTACCATTAGAAGAAATGTCTGAGTAGACACTAGAAGCAGGTCTAATGAATAACAAGGTAGGTTTCTTTGTTGGTTTTGGGGGTTTTTTTCTGCACAGTTTTTATCCAAGGCAGAATCACTCTTTACCTTTTTAGGTAAAATGCACCCAACAGGGGATGTACTACAGTTCATCATGTGAAACCTACTTACGCTGACAGAAACTAGAAATAAAATGGTTTTCCCACTGCAAGAGTATCTTCCCACGTAAATTAACATATCCAGTCTGTTCCAACTTAATGTCAGTTTCTTTGTGATAACATGGAGTTGCCAAGCAACAGGAAAGACAGAGTCACAGCTCTGGGCAGTCAGTCAAAAGCTCATTGTCAGTCCCACTTCTCGGGACATTCTTTTTCTAGGCTTTGCTGCATTTTTTTTCCATATTTCTTCCTAGTCAAAAAAGCAAAGCACTGCTTTCCTTTTTCCTCTCTCTCTTTTTTTTTTTTTTTTTTTTTAGCAGTGCTTGGGAATGCTAGAGTTTATTTTTGTTATAAACTTTCTATTTCAATATCCCGTTAGAAATTTTCTATCCCTCTTAACCAATAACAACACTGCACAGTGTGCTTACATAGTCAAAATGCAGCCTGGGAGAGGACAATTTAAAAGTGGCTGTATTTATTTCTTTGGAAGTTTCATTAAAATCTCTACCTGTTCAGTGTAAAGACTCATTCCTTTCCATTCTTAAATCTCTGATTTACACACTGGTTTTGACTTGTTCCCTACAATATACTAACTTACAAACTAGGTTGGCATAAAGGGATCTAAGGACATACTGGAAATAGATTAGTCCTATCTTCCTTTTGTTTTAATGACGCTTTATATGTTTTCATATCTAGCCACACAAACAAGTGCAAAAAGCTCTAAAAATACAGAAAAAATATACAATAATTTAAAAAATAGAATTTGCTTTCTCCTTTTTACATATTTCAGAGAGAAACCCTTAGCTCTGTTGAGACTTAACATTTCAGGAGATTTTATGGAAAGTCAGAATTAGTTTGGTTGTTGTTTACTGGGCTCTGAGTTTCTTCTGAAGGAATTTAACACTTGAAACTATTACCTCTAGTAAGCTTGACCCTAGGAGAAGTAAAACATCTTAGCCCAGACTTAGTGAGCACTTAGGCATAAATATTTAAGTGGGTTTGGAGAGTAGGAAAATGCCTTGGCGCCTGACATGTACTTGCTCTGTTAGTTTCTTGTGCCATTATGCTGGGGACTTGATCTTCAGATAATCAGTAAAAATAAAGTAATTATGCAAAACTTATTTTAATTTACACCAAGAAGCATCTCTTATTGAAAGACTTCTTTTGTTTTCCTGCTGCACAAATTTCTCCTCTACCTTTCCAAAATTATATATATATGTATATATTCCATGTAATTTTATTTGATCCCTGCTTTTACATTCTGTACAAATTTGTATCATCAAATGTTCTTCCCCACAGCTATTAAAACAATGGAGCAATATTACTTGGAGTCAACAGATGGCACTGATACACATTGTCTCAGTTTGAGAAGAAATCTACATGAAAGTTGGGAAAAAATACTATAGGAAAGATAGTAGGTGGATCCTCTTACAGGAGAGAGAAAAGAGAGGAAAGGAATAGTAAAAATACTTTTTTTTCACTGATGTTATGCATTTCTATACAAGTACTAAAAAAAAAATTAAGGACCTAAGGACCGGAGGACTAAATTCCTTATGCACATGCACATAAATTTTCTTTTACTCTACATCTACATAGCTGCAGATTATTTTCACTTAAAATAGGGCAAGGAAGCTTGCAATACACTTGTAAGATATAACACATTTTTTAGCTTTGTAGCACAGTTGAGTAGAAATGGAGGAGAGCAACATGACTGAGTAGATTCACTGATGAAATTTCAAGGGGAGTGAGATTACTCCATTTACTGACTCATCCTCAAACAACTTCCAGATGTTTGCTAATGCATCCATGATAACTCCTTCCTATTTCTTTAAAAGCAACTTCTGAAAAGGATACATCTCCAGCAGAATAAACTCTCAAAAACTCAAGAAAAATGTGTTACAACCTTGTTCTAACTCAGTGTTTCTTAATTTTGAAAAAGTTGATTAATCAGGCAGACATCACTGGAAAGGTTTTGTTTTTCTTTTTTATATTTTAAGAGAACTATACTAAACGTTTTGAGAAAAGATCATTTAAAGCATATTTCCTTTTGTTTCATTTACCTAGCTTTGCCTGCTTATGTATCAGATTTGGCTTTTACACAGGTCACAGTACCACAATCCCTGTCTAATTAAAAATTAGATCATCTGCAGATTAAAGATTTAAGAACTTTTGAATATTCGTTTCCAAGTGACACATTAAGTAACATGAGCTATTCTGAATTATAAATCAGCAACACACTTGGTGGTGTTAGTTTTAATATCTAAACATGTATTTTTATGAAACCTGTTAGTGTTGTTTTATTAATAGGTGCTAGACAAATATCAATATTTTATCATTGTTGGTTGTAACGATAAAGTACAATATAACACGAAAAAAAGGATAAGAACTCCAGGAAATTATGACAGGAGGTAGAAAGCTGGAACTTGCACAAAGCTTTAACGTTTTTCAGTATAAAAAATGTTACATGTGCTCATTTACACTGCTGAAGTTTAGTTTCCATACATTCAGAAAAAAAAACTAAAACAGAACAAAACAAAAAAACCCCACTCATATCCTGTTCTAAATCAGAGTAAATTTAATTCACAGTTCTCGTAGCTCACTAACAACCAGAGACAGCATCCACAGGTGACTAGCCTGAGCATCTCACCACTTCAAACACAGCAAAGAGCTTACATTTTACTACTGCCAACACACCCTACAGCTTCCTGAAGCAACAGCACACAATGCTGGGTTTTGTTTATCTTTTACTGTGCTGTATCATCAAAAATCCACAAAGCTATACCCACCATAGGCGCTCCAACTCAGGCAGCCATTCTTACAGGGAACTGCCTTTTCAGGCAGCCATCAGAGTAAAATATTTAAGAGTCAGTATAGCCAAAGGGCTGTTGGATGCTGAACACCAACGCAAAATCAGAAATTCAAGGCAGAAGGTCACTTTCTTCGAGCTCTGTGATCACTAAATGGCAAGGTCCTCAGAAAGAGGATCCAACTTCTGAGTCACACGATGAACACACCGCCTCCAAATTGCCATTCTCATGGTAAGAAACTTTTCCCCAAGCCTTTCCTGGAAGCTCTCCATGCTAATCTGCACAAATTGAAAGAAGTCTTTCCTTTGTTGGAGAATAAAATTGATTCATTCACGGCATAATTTAATGGTCTGGAGAATCAGGTGGGGGAGACAGAAAGGCATGTAGAGGTAATTGAGTCTGAAATCACTGATCTGAAGAAAATAGAACCAGAGCATAAATCCATTGCCAACTGTAATCAGATCTTTTGCTCACAGAAGGAATAGAGCAAATAGAAAAACAGGTACAGCTGAAGACAGAGATGGAAAGGGTTTGTTATTGACCCTTGAAGGACTTTCAGAGACCCAGGAAAAAAAGAGGGCATCCAGAAAGGTTTCCTCTGAAATGATGGGACTGATGAAAAGCAAACTACTGGTATTCTTCACAATTTATTCACAGTAAATAATATCTTCACTGAAGTGTAATCTCTCTTGTTTGGACACAAATTTTCATACAACTTGTCAAGAAACGCATCATTATTTCTACACAGTTATTGTTGCTATAAATTATATGGCAAGTGTTTTAGGTGGACAGATTTGACATCTTTTGGCACACTTATGAAACTATTTACTGGAATGTGGTTTGAGGTAGTTAATTAAAAAATTTAAGTCATTCTGATTGTAGCCCCATGTAACAGTTTTATTTATATAATCTATTTATTTATTATAAAAGATTAAAATTAGAGTCTGATGTCCAATTTTAAACATTTCTAATTTCAAATTCAACATTATTTACTTTCCCATTAAAATTTTCAGAACCTATTAAAAGAAATTACTTGTCTTAACTATGAATAGTCAGTTTGACAATGTTAATTAACCATGAACCTTCAACTTTAATCCTCTATAGGATGACTAACAGCAAGAAGAATGTATTTATTTTACAAATAGGCTACGAGAGAGACTGTGCAAAATAATTTATAATTCTACAGGTTTGCCAACTTCATGGATCTACAAACTGGCTACCTGGCACAAATGATTTTGAAAAAAAGCTGCACAAAAAATTACAGATATAATAAGGGGAAAGGGGATCAATGCTACTTCCGAATCCTCAGATATGACAAGTATTTGTGAACTTGCTGCTTTGTGACTGCTCTAACTTATGTCCAGTCATCATTTAACAAACTTACCAATCAAGATAAATGTATCAGCAAGGAATGGCTAAAATATTACCAGTGCATCAACCAATCTCTGTATTAAGCATTCTAATAAAAATATCATCAACGAAGAACTTTGAACTTGCTTCAAAAGTTACAAAAGAAGGAGAATGCAAGAAACAAGCTGCTTTGCTGTATTCCCCAGGGCAAACCAGGTACCTACCTCTGGGGACTCCTCATCAATAGGATAATCATTTGGGAAACTGTAGCACTGGTTCCCAAGATCAGGCATGTTTTGTTAAATGAACCTCTGCCTTAACAAATGGGCTCTCATGTGATGACTCTGATCCAAAAGAGTTACATCTGCAATTCTAGTTGGCATAATGGTTCAGTTGTTTGATCAAATGGATCAAATGGTTGTTGCTTTCATAATCCTCCAACAAACTCTGGCTTTAAAAGAGCCGTCATGGTTGCATCAAAAAGATGACTTTAAAATGGTCAAACCCTCAATGTCAGGTGCAAAGAAGTGAAAATATTTTTATTGCATCCTTTAAGTTAAGACTAATCTATAAAATGGGAATACTCAAGGGGGAGGACTTAGTTATGCTGACCTCCATCTTTCAGGATATAGGAAAAAAACAGTCCATTCTTTTCTCTGCTCTAGGACCTTACTGACAACCTACTAAAGTTAGTGGAAATACTGAAGTCAGGGGTTTTGTGTTTTTTTAAAAGGCAGGTAAGCATTGCAGGAGAACATTGCAACAATCCTGTCATTTGAGGATATTCTGATGGGTAGACTATCCATCTAAATTCTTCCTGGGAGTCTTCCCCAAAGCAGAGAAAATATAATTCTGCTTCATGGAAGAGAACACATCTGAGGTGCTCCAAGGGCACAGACCCTCCAAGCATTAATAAGGACACTGAGTTGCAGGATTGAAAGCCACCACAAAACTAGAAAAAGGCCAACACTCATCATAGAGAGACAGCAATTATACTACTAATAACACACAATAAAAGTTTACCAGAAAAATAACACTATTTTGTTCGAGAAAGAATGTAGCATCAGCAAAGACAAAAGATAAGCAAAAAATAGAAGAAAACAAGACATTTAAATACTTTTAATTAAAAAACTGTCTGACTTTAAAATCATCATTCATATTTAGAATAGCTAAAATGAAATACTTTCATGATCTACACCAATAAACAAGTTGGTCCGCTAAGATTTTTTCTTTACCTTTGAAATTACTGAGGTTTTAAAATATTAGAAGTAAATACTGATGTCTTTTCTGCAAATGTCATCTATCTATACAGAGACTTTACTTCTTGGTGTATAACTTAACTCCTAATTCCCAGATAAGGATGACGGTATCATTTCATGAGACATTACTGCCCTAGTTTTTTTAATTGCTGCATTAAATCTTCTTGGTAATTTTCTGACTGATGGATATATCTGTTGAACTAGTTATAAAGGCCTTTTTTATACACCTACTGTCACCTTAAACAAAAAGGCCTGACAGATGATACTGATGTTGAAAACAAAGTTTGAAGTTTTATAATTGGCTGGAAGTTGATACTTGATTTTTCTCCTACAAGAGCACAAGAGCTCCTTATTAAAACATAATAAAAGGTAGGGGTGAGTTCTTTGCTTGGTACAGTGCAGTGCAATACAATGACAAATCAAATAATTGTTCAAACAGATCGGATTTAGGGAGGCCAATGGCCAAATCAAACAGTGAGGGTTGCTGACATGTATGGGAACAGCACATTATCATGCCACTAGGGACATCAGATTCAGATTCTTGCACTCATTTCTGCATCTGGGAAGAGCTAGTATGACAATTAATTTATTGTAGCTATAACTTCCCTTATTGCACCGCTACAACACTGTTGTTTAGAGTATATAATTTAGCAGAGACAAAGCTGTCCACTTCTCACAGGAAAAAGGCTAGTAAAAGTGAAAGGACAAACTCATTACAGTGTGGTAATACACAATATTACAACCACTTCAGATGCTTCAGTTTCAGGTGTCAGGTGAGCATTTTACATGTTATCCATAAAAGTCAGCCTCATAACAGCACTGCAAACTACCATTAAATCAATGGAATGTGTACTAGTAGCTATCAAATCTACGATGTTCTGCAGTACCTTACAGGCAGGGAATATGAAGCCCACAGCACACACAGCCCCATGGCAGGGGGATTGGACTAGATGATCTTTAAAGGTCCCTTCCAACCCAAATCATTCTATGATTCTGTGATTCTACTAAAAAAAAAAAAAAAAAAAAAAAAAAGTTGGTTTGTAGAACAGGTTGCATGATGTAGGTGCTGCTGCCCTGTACAACTGTGCCTGCCAAAAATGTTAGGCAAGGCATTTAAACTTTTGCAACTATATATGTATTTTCCCACCTTTCATCAAGCTACCCTGTTTGGATAACAGGCTATAAGAGACAAGGCTTTCTCGCATACCTTCTGAACAAATAGTAGCTCAAGGTAGACTCATCATATTACTCAGATACTATTATTAAAAATGTATTCACCTGGCCACAATATAGGGGAAGGAGATTAGAGAAAGAGAGAGAGACATCAAAAGCTCTACTCTAGGAACAAAAAAGTGTCCTTCAAACACGAGCAACCTCGTTATGCCATCAAGTCTGCATATATAATGTAGCTTAACCACATCAGGATGTGGTACAACTGTAGTGTAACTGTGTACATGCAAGTAAAAGAAAATGTGAAATTGCAGAACAGATGACACTGGATTATCACTCAGGCTGCCACTATGAAGATGTCAATTACATCTGTTTCATTTATTTTTCTCACATAAAATTCCATTCCTGCGTAATAGTAGCTAGTTTAGTGCTTATCTTACTGTAGCATAGTTATGAGGCAGGTTTTGTGTTCATTGATTAGCATATTTCATTGTTGAATTTCATCTTCCATTTACTTATGTAGTGTTTTCTGCCATAAGATATTCCAAACCTTTTGTTTCAGCTGTTCAGACTGATTCTTTATCATCAGCATACTCTACCTCAATCCTCACACCACCTTTTCAAAATTGTTTCTGAAGATGCTGAATGCAGGTCTGAGCACAGATCCCTGTGCAATGCCACCAGGATTTTTCTGTTCTAAAAAACAAAGGCCATTTATTCCTATTTTTAACTTCAGACTATTAATTAGTCTAGTGGAGGGCAACAAAGACCATTAAGGGACTAGATCATCTCTCTTATGAGGAAAGGCTGAGGAAGTTGGGCCTGTTCAGCCTTGAGAAGAGATGACTGAGAGGGGACCTTATCAATGTGTATAAGTATCTGAAGGGAGGGTGTCAAGTCAGGCTCTTCTCATGGTGCCAAGCAATAGGGCAACAGGCAATGGGCAGAAACTGATGCACAGGAAGTTCCACCTGAATATGAGGAAGAACTTTACTGTGCGCTGGAATAGATTGTTCAGAGAGGTTATGGAGTCTCCCTCTCTAGAGATATTCAAGAACCATCTGGGTACAATCCTGTGCCATGTGCTCTGGGATGACCCTGCTTGAGCAAGGAGGTTGCACCAGATGACTCACTGTTGGTCCCTTCCAACCTGAAGCATTCAGTGATTCTGTGAATTTATGTCTCAAAGAATCCTCATTTTCATCCTATGAGAAACTAGTCTCTAAAAAATATTCGTTGAAATCTTTCTTGAAAAGGTCTTTAAGGTAAAACATAAACACATTGACCTGACTATCCTTATCTATGTATTTATTGTCTTTGGAATAACTCAGAAGATTTATCATGCATGAATTTCTTCTTTTATTAAAAAAAAAAAAGGGGGGTGTCCAACTCTTCCTCAATTGTAATTTCTCTTGATTATAATTTATATGAATTTCCATCATACGTAAATCAGACATATTGCTCTGTTCCTGTCAAATTCAGCCATTAAGTCCTTTTAAAATATTTGGTTATACTGCCATCTTCCATTCCTCTGATTCTAGGATTGCACATCACATAGTTCATCAGTTCTGTGTTTTAGTTCCCTCAAAGCTCTTGGGCATCTGCCATAGGATCCCATTCGTTGCTTCTTTTTCTTTTTTTTTTTCCCCTAAAAATACTCCAAACATTTCACAGTCCAAAATTAGCCCACAGATACATCATCTGTTCCAGATATAATTATGCCATGCCTAATTTGTAATAAAGAGTCCTTTAATATAGATCATGAAAGTTTTCCATATAGTAAAGAAGAAAGAAAAATTATGAATAAGTTTGGCTATACTTTCTCACATTTGCTGAGTTTGGGGGAAAAAATCAGCTTGAAAAGCTGAAAAAAAGTCTGAGAAGTCTTAAAAACCGTCTATGTAGACAGCATTTTCCTCATTTTTGTCATGTTCACCTGAAAAATGGCCCATTGGCAGTGCGCCACATGCCTTAATTATCTGCCTGCCAACTTTATTCTCAGATGACAAATGCTCCCCATGGTTTGTTTCCAGGTAGGTTTTTTCTTACATAGTAGAGTGGCAGGTGACATTTGATTGTAAAAGCAAAACATTCCAGTATCACACTGAAGTTTGAAAAAGCATCATGGATTTGTCTGAATGGATAGCATAAGAATTTAGAAATGACAAGCCACCTTTCCACCCCATTATACAGGCAAGAAGATTTTACAGGTAAAGTAATCCCCGCTTTTTATATCGTAGTGGAAGAAGATTTGTACCAAGGTTCATATACCTCTAAGAGTAAGAGCTCTTTTATATGATACATGCCCAGAGTTTTCTTTGAGGTATTATTATCTTTACCAAACCTCTCTTTTTTTTTTCTTTTTAAACAGACTCAAAAATCTGGAACCAACTGATTTTATTTCACAGCTGTGAATACTCTATTAAAGCATATGCAAAATAAACTATTTGCAGTAGTCCTTGTTGAGAAACTGTATTTTTTGTTTTAAGGTTAGACGGTCAGGAAAAGGAGTATTCTTCTAAACATATTACTGTAACTGAGAAGACAGACTCTTTACCTTAAAAATAGCAACAATGATAATAAACAATAGTGGGTTTAGTAATAGAATATATTTCTAAATGTCAGTAATGGTATTTTTAAACCAAAAAGGCTAGCAATGTATTGTAAATGTGTGCTGTGAGCAACATTGGCACGTAGCTGCCAGACAATCTCAATGAATGATTTCATTATTGAATTATGAAATCATTGTGTTTGATATTATTATACACATACAATCCAGATCTGATGCAGATCACATTCAAGAAGAATTCCAAGTAGCCAGAGGTCATCACTGACCCTCTGCCAAGCAGGGTTTATGGGTAATTTTTAAATAAATCTATAGATTATACCTAGTTTGAACAGTTTCTATAGGGTTATTCTTTGCTCATTGCAATGAAAGCAAGGTTGAGGCAGAACAGAGAACGTTGGTTTTTATTTTTCTCTAAACCACATAGATATATGCAAGAACACACCCCTTTACAGTTCTCAAACAGCTGAGCACAAAACGTCATTTACAGATTCTTCCTTCCCGTCTGTTTTTACACCTGTTTTCTTAGTGTTTCTATAGATCAACTCCCAGTGTTCAAAATACTTGTCCTTTCATGGAAACTTTCACTTGGACACACAAAAATGTATGAACAGTCCTCTTACCTTTAGCAGGTAAGTTTGGCAGTCACTGACATAATCATATTCCAATCCATCAAAGGTATAATAATGTCGATCTCCATAAATAGTGCATACAGCAGGACAGGGGTAACTGGTGCAATTGAATATGCCTCTCCGACAAACACTGTAGGGAAAACTAATAATCAGTATCTTCTCATAACAGGATTGTTTTCTGTATGTTTTCAAGAAAAAGCTTTCTTGGGTTCTTTATTTCAAATCCTGCAGAAATTCATGAGCAGAAGAAAATTCTTGAAACAGAGAGCTATTCTGTGGATTGTTTCTGAAGTTATTGGTGATAATAACTTCATGGCAGAAAAGTGTTGAACATTTTGCCATCAGCCCATATATACAGTAAAAATACATAAGAAATAAATGCAAAATCTTAAACTTTTCATGGCTTATGGAAATATTTCCATCACTGCCTCCAGTATAGATAAGACACCATGCAATAACATGCTCGTTTGTAAAACATGAATATTATATTTTTCCTCAAGGAATTTTGATGAAGGTCTGCACATCTTCAAAGCAAAGTACCTCCAGTTTCTATCTGTAAGATTTTAGGTTATCAGACCTAAATTCCAGTTATGGAATGAGTTTAAGAAATTAATGCTGATATTTTGCAGGAATACTTTTCCTGTCAGCTCCTTTCAGTAGTTTACACAAATTTGTATGAAGGTAGTATTGGCATCCTCTAGTTTTGCTTGTGTAAGTGTAAATGCTCATTTGATTTGCCAATGCAGATTTTAACTGATTGAAAGCTGCCAAGCCAATTTTTTTTTATTATTAAATGTATACTTAACTAAATATAGATATTTTTGCTAGCAAATTATAATTAATGAAAAACTGTTTTGTGTCAGTATGTATCAGGTAAAGCTCCTTAAAAAGATGCTGTGTGCTAGCTCATTTTTCAATTCTAATGGCCTTTTTTTTTCCTGGTTGCTCATCATCTTCCTATCCAGTCACTCATGGTAACTGGTAACTTACACTCCAAAGAGTCCAGTTCCAAAAGAAGCAGATTATTTACTACTGTCATACATTTAATGTCTCTTTTTTACTCCTTGGTTGTCTTTCATGATATTCTGTTCTCCAGAAGCCAAATGTCTATTCTTCCAGAGATTAACTAATATGTGTGGAATTAAGCATTTGGGTTTGACTGCTCTTTGACTTGGATATCTTCAGCTTACTTTTCAGATCTGAAGAAGCACTCCCCCCAAAGTCTTCCTACTTATCCAAGTCTATTAATGAGTCTAATAAAATATATAACCTGAAAGTGACTACAAACAAGCATATTTTTGATTTAAAACTATTCTACAAATTTTCTGTTTCAGTTTCACTTTGGGTCTAAGAGATCCAGATGATTTGGAAGCATGCGAAATGAATGTCACTCACCAGGTGTAACATGGTGTAGCTATCACTTCTCCTGACAGAAATTCCCTGTCTTTCCAGGTGCATGGACAACTGTCAGGAATATAACATTTCCCTCTGTGCTCAGCCATCCTTTAAAATAAAAGAATTAGGAAGACAAAAAAGTAAATTCACAAGCAGGTCAACGTAACTGAATATATACTGTATTGTCTAAACCCCACTAAGGGCAACTGGTCTTCCATCCAGCCAAGGACAATTGTTTCATCAGCAATAGTTTTCCACATCAAATGACCTTTATTTGCACAGCGGAAAACCTCACCAGGTCCTTCTACTGTTCTATCCAGAAAGGGGTATGTTGGTGTGGGGCAGCAGCTCCCATGCAGGAGCATAGGTTATGTGGGTACTCCTCCCTGCAAACTGCAGAGCACCAGTGTGTCATGCAAGCTGCTGAGGCTACAGCAACTGTCCTGTTCTGTGTGCAGAACGGTGAGCTGGGCTATGGCAGCTGTTGCAGAGCTAGCAGAACTCTGCCATAGCCAAAGACACGCAGTTTAAAAAGGCCCATGTTGGTTGTTGGTTACCTGCCTACACCAGGGAAGTTGAAACAACTAACAAGGTTATGACAAAGCAAAGGCATTTAACGCAAAAATTATCAAATCTAATTAGATCATGAATAAGCAATCCAGAGATGTGGTCAACAACTTTTTGCTATCTCCTCATCCCTATCTGTTTTGCAACATTAACTTTTTTAAAAAAACATTACTGACGCTCCCAGTGCTGCTCTCTCTTTAGGGGAGCAATTCCTGCAGTTATCATTGCAGCACATGGCTGAAAGTACAGAGAGATGTTTTTCAAAGTATGATCTTGAGGTTTTTTCACATGAAGTGGAAGTTAAAAGGAATACACAGCTTAAAGTTTTCTTGATCCCGTAACTGGTTCAATAAACAATAATCAGCTGTATGTAAATGAGTCAAGTGTCCAGAAAAATTACTAAGTATAGGAAAACACCAGAACAAATGGCTTGGGAAGGTCAGAGCTCTGTCAGTGGAAATTAAATATCTGTCAAGAATAACATAGGTATTGATGATGCTGCCTAAGGGCGGGATAATAATTTAGCCCTGTGAGATCCTTTTCCATACTACTCCTCTATACTTCTACAATTTATATTAGCCTCTTATATCTCCAGCTCAGTGTAAGGGTGACTTTCAGTGTATCTTTGGGTGATGAAATTTGCTGTCATTCTCAGTTCATTTCCTCATAAAAATCTGTGCTGTTCTATTCAATTTTAAAGCAATACAAGAGATTTTGAGAGTTTCTAATTATTTGTCACCTCTTCAGCTTCTGACTAAAAGAACTACAAGCTATCATGCAAGAATTTTAACAATAGAAAATGTAAAATATTTTTAATTTAAAAAGACAATTTTTGGCATACTAGAGTCTATCTTGTCACGTGTTTCAAAAGGAAAGGGTTTCAATACCACACACAAACTCCTCTACTTTATTAGCACCATAAGTACCCAGGATGCTAGACTAAGGTGCCAGTCTCCAGAAGAATTTAGGATTCCACCCCAAAATGTTAGGTCATCCAGTCAAACAATGAGTAGTGGTAGAAATAAGATAGGAAAGAAGAAACATTGAGAAGAACAGCATCTCAAGATAATAAAAAATTGACATTACAGTAAATGTCTCTTAAGAAGGTTTCCATCACTTGTCCAATTAGATTTAATATCAGGAGGTATATGTTTAACATTTTCTTGTATAAAAATAAAACTTCTGAACCTAATTTTTAAGATAATCTGGCTTGCCCTTCCTAGCTAAAAGCCGTACTCACTTCTTGGAACCATGAGTCATAATGGGTCCAGAAATACCATTTAACAATGAGAATATTACTAACTGCACTAAATGTTATACATTTAATTTTCCATCTAATAGCAAAGTAAGTGTTTATTCTCTTATGTAATTAAAATACTAATTTTTTTACTCTATTATTTGACAGAAACTTGGGATTTGGCTTGTCAGTACCTCAGCTGTAATTTATAATTCAGAAAATAATCAAGTAATATTTGATTTGAAATGGTATGACTGTGAGAGCAGGGATTTAGCTTTGGGTTTTTAACTTATATTTTAATTTCTTCAGATTTTCAAATGAACTTTCATGTCAATACTGGTAGTTTAAGTTCATGCAAATTTCATGATGATGATGTTTCAGTAACAATTTACTAGTTCACTATTTGTAGAGATTCATGCATTTCTTTATGTTAAAAATAATTGTTTATTCTTATAACACTAATGGTCTTGAAAGCTAACTTCTCAGTTGAGGCAGAGGTTGTAGAGGACTACAGAATACAAGGCAAGAACAATCAGTGAAATCTGTCCTTCACCAGTGTTTAGTCATCTATGAATGTCACAAGGTGCTGGAAGGGGAATCCTAGCAGTCTCATTACACTCTGATCTGCACACAACTGAGAACATTGGCTACACACACAGTGAAATAAAATGGAATGTTGAGAAAAAACAGGGAGCAAGCTGGATATCTGATGGTCTCTGCATGGAGAAACAGTGATACTTCAACTGAGGCAGGATTACAGCATGGAGCCTTACACCAGGAAGAAGGAGAAAAGGGCTCTTGAAGACAAAAGAAAGAGTTGGCCTTTTAACTGTTACTGTATGTTTATAGAACAATAGTTTCAAATTAGAGGTGTGATACCACTAGAATTTAAAAAGCAAAACAAACTATGCAGAGTTGAACTTGGAAAATATGTATTTGGCTTGTGTTCCAGGTTGCTCCATCAAAGCTTACCCGGGGGGGCAAATGCAGCCACTTGCACAGGGTGGAGAAGGGACACAGGAGAAGTTCATGGCAAGGTTTGCACAAGAGATCCCACAATTGACACCTGCTGCTGGTAATCCAGGCACAGGAGATCTGCAGTCATAGTAGATTTTTCCATCTGGGCATATGTGAACTTCAAATGTAAAATACATGTTAGATGAGATCAACTGCTCTTTTACACTGAAGGGTTTCTATTTGGTTTTGTTCAGAAACTATTTATTTTAATGTACAGTGAGCCTACATTACAGTACACATAAGAATGCAATCTGAATAGAAGTCTATAACAAAATCTATATTACAGAGATATAAAATAATATTTGTTCTAATGGAAAAACAAAGGCCAAAACATAATATTAAGCATCTGGATCTATGCACCCTGAATCACAGTTCCTTCTTAAAGATATAGTAATTATGCCTTAGACAGAAAGAATCTTTAGAAGTGGCATAATTTTGAGAGTATTGAAATCCCTTCTAAATTCATTAGAAATGCATTAAAAATTTACTTTCTAGAAATCAAGATCTTAAGGCTTCCTAAACATGGATAGTGAGCCTAATTATAGGTATTCCTATGAGAACATACTGACCTAGAAGTCACATGCAATTAATGTTTTTTAATTTCCCAAGTGACTTAGTAGTACAATTTGTGCTACAGAAAAAGAAAAAAAAAAATCAAAACAGCTTGTGCTTCTTACTGCCTATTTTAAATAAGTAGTGACGTTAAGTATCTCATAATAAAAATACATATGAGCAGAAAACCAAATGACTGTTCAATGTCAAGATCTTTCTCTGTGCAACTTTAATATGGGACAAGACTGTAAATGACCTGTATTTTCTGTAGTGGCTTCAATACATTTCACTGTTCCGTTCAAACATTGACTGGAAAAGAAAAGGAAACCCATGTTTATTCAAGGGGAAAATGTTTTGTAGCCACCATGTTTAAAAAAGATAATACAACTCAACCCAATTTAAACAACAGAAATCAAAAGGAGAAAGAATTTTCCAGGTATCTTGCTAAAATAATCAGGTACATAATCCAATTTATATTAGGCTCCCTTTTACTAAGTGTGTAACAAAAATAAAATCTCTATACAATAAACCTTCATTTTACATGAAAAAATTCTCAAACCTTTTAAAGTAGCATCCAAACTGCAATACATGAAAGTAGCATCCAAACTGTAATACATGAAAGTAGCATCCAAACTGTAATACATGAAAGACTGGCACTCTTGGCACTCAAACCTACCAGGAGCCTGTTGACGTAGAGAGGATTTCTCCAGGCTGGAGGGCTTTGCCCTTGTAATGACAGTAACAGGCAGATCTGTTAAAAGAATGTTCATGCATTTAGATACAAAAGCAAGACAAAATGGGATTTAAGGGCCATCCATTTATCAAGCTATTACATGACCCGATTCGGGGTTCAAGGAAACATAAAGTCCGCTGGGAAACCCCTGGTGTTCGGCAGGGAGCAGGCCCTGCCCCGTGTGAGGAGCAAGGTCCACAGTCCAGGCTAGCAGAATAAAGAGATCACACAGAGCTGTTGGAAAATGGTGAACTCCTTTATTAGGCAAGGGAACAAGATTTTATAGGGGTATGTGTGGAAAGGGCTAGAAAAAGGGTGTTACAGGGATGGACTATGTAAAACTTATATATGGGATAGGACAATACAAAGGAATAGGGGTCGCTCTGCTGATAACTAAGAGGGCTACTATTGGGTCAAGAGAGTAATAAATCATTTAGGCTGTCCTGTCTCTCAGGCTGCTGTAACCCACAGCAGCTTTCAGGGGCACATATGGGGCCTGAATGTTTTCTCTTCCTATACCTTGGTTTCCTGTTCTGGACAGTTATCTTTCCACTGGTCAAACTCTGCTGCAGGTCCCAATCCAACCCTAACAATTATAAGCAGGCCTTATAATTCATCAACTCAGTCCTTATATGTATCCTCAATCTTTCTTTGAAAGACAAGAACGTAATGACAACACTCAAACTGCATTGAAGTCACTGGCAAAACTCCTATCATCTTCAACAAAGCCAGGATTTTCCTCAATCTCTGTATTATTTATTTGCTATTTCTGTGCATTAATGTAATTTTTTTTCCCAGTTATGGGAGTAGCATGACAATATGTAGTTCCTATTCAAAGTATTGTCAAAATCATGGGATAGAGCAATTCTTATAGCAAAATCCATTAACTCTATGATAAGAGTCAGATGGGTTAGAATTAGCAACAGAATTACCTAGACACCATGAAAAATGTGATTAACAAGTTACCTTGTACTCTTTAATAGTTTGGGACAGTCTTGATCTCTATAGTTTGTATTTTACTAATCTTTCCAAAATATATGCTGCAATGAACAGAAATAACTCTGTATAATCTTGAAATTTATATAGATACACATTCCAGTTTTTAATTCAGTATCTGAAATGAGTAACAACCCAGGGTAGTAAGCTGTAAAATTTTGGTACACAACATACAAAACCTATTTTCTCTCATTGATCATTTTCTTCCATTTACCTGAAGGGGTTTGCATTGCGAGACAGAAAAAAAGACACTCCTAGCCACTCTTTCCATCCTACCCCTTACTTTATGGATTGCTGTTATGTAGATTCCTTCTCATTTTTTTCTAAGGTGTTAAAAACAATGTTTTCATGTGAAAATGTTTTCCCATGAAGTAAAAAAGTTTTACCATCCTTCTCTAAAGCAGTTTGACATATCTGCTCTGAAGTGCAGTAGATATATGTACACACAGTAGCAGACGAGGCCCCACTATTGATTAGTAACAAAGAATATGAAATCTTCATGTATTGTTTGCTGTCTTCTTTAGGCAGCCTACATCTTGAGGAAAACAGCATAAAAGCTAATTTAAATCTCACTAGAAAGAGGAAAATGTGCCCATACATTTTTATCTTTTTTTCTTATGACTTACATTGATACGCAAAAGTTGACTGATTCCTCAAAATATTTCCCATCAGGACAATTACATCCTTCTGCACAGTCATCACCACAGATATTTGCCATAGAAAGTGAAGCACAGGAGTGTTTACAAAACGAAGAGCACTGATGATAAAGCATACCACTCTGACACATTACAGCTGGAGGAGAGAAAGGGAGAGAGAAGGGAGAACAGTATGCTCTTAAAATGTGAAAAATAGAAAACAAAGCAGTATCACAGGACTGCAAAAAAGCAAAGCAAAATGGTCTCTTGCTGTAATGGATTTCGTTGAAAAGCAAGAGAAAAATATGCTATTTTACTGATTTCTTAAGTTAGGAATATTAAGATTCAGGTAACAACTCTTTGGCTGGAATCGTCTATTTTATAAGCAATGGGTATCTTATATCTGTTAAACAGGGCATCTATCTAGTAACTCAGGCTTCCAAGAGAGATAAAATGGTCCAGTTAAGGTTGAGGCATTACTATATGGCTTAGAAATTGAAACAGAGGAGTTGGGCTTCAATAATCCTTTTGGATCCCTTGCAACTCAGGATATTTTATGATTCTGTGAAATGCCTTGTTTTAAATCATTACTGTATCCTGCTTGGCAATCACTGCCCAACCTCAGGTGCCCTTCCCAGCCCAGCTTGCCTTTCCTTAGGCAACAATCCCACTCCTGCCACTCCCTGATTACTTCAGCCTAACTGGGGCTTCCATGTGACTACGGGGTTCAAACAAGAAATTTCAAATCTCTGTAACCAACAGAAAGGGAAGACACTCGTTGTGAGGCAGCTCAGGGCTCAAACTCAGATGCCTAATGTAAAGGCTATTATCATTCTCCCCGAGTACATCATTATACCATGGCACAATCCTAGTTTCCAGGAAAAAAGATCAAGTACATTTTGTAGAACAAATGATATTTGTAGAATTTCAGATATTTCTAAAAGATATTCCATTATGGAAATGTTACTCACCACAGTAAGAAATATGAGACCTGAAGTCAACGATGACCCCATGCTTGCCACAGACGTAAGCATAATGTGCCAAAGCGTTACACAAACAGCCGCTCCCACATTTGCACGCGTCGAAGCGGCACAGCTGGTAGTACAACCCTGGACTGATGTAGGCATGGCAGGGAGCAAAAACTTCTTGATTGATGATATCACAGTGAGATGCATACTCAGCTAAGAGAAGATGACATTGTTTTAGCCAGATCCATTTTAATTTAACAGTTAATCAAATTAATAGGACAGAATATTAAAATCAAGTATAGCCAGCTGTGCAATAAAAACTTCCATACAATGTCTTTGTGTAAAATTTTATAGTTTAAAATTGATATTATAAGCAACTCCCTCAACAATAAACTCCACTCAAGATAAAAATAACTATACTAAAACAGTTATGCCTTCCTCTAATAGTACAGGAAATTTAAATGCCAAAATAATATATTTCAAAAGAGCACTTCATTTCAGAATATATATCTATCTATATATTTCAGAAGAGTCCTTCAAAGTTTGGAATACGTTTCTTTGTACTTTACGTTTCATTTAGCTTTGAAATCTACAACGGCCATATACTTTTTGGCATGTGGACTCAGGAAGTGTTACAAACTAGAGCTTGAGGGCACACAAATCCCAGGTTGGCCATATATTTTCTAGCACCAGCAAACCCTCCTCTGACCACTGAGGTGGACTAACATCACAAATGTTGGAATATCTAAGGAACACCACGAGTGTGGATCATATTTAAACCACTTTTGCTGCTAAGAGTCTCCCTACCACTCAGCCTCTCTGTTCATTTCCACATACACACAGTGGCACAAGGATTTCACATTTTACAGAGTCTCTCAGAAAACTAGATCCAAGGACTGAACTTGACTTGGTTGAAAATTAACCAGACAAAATAAGTAAACAAACAAGGAAACAATCCTTGATTTTTTAGTTTCATCAAATCAGGATCATCATAGACCTAGAAAAGATGCTTGTACACGTAGCATGGGGTAGATCAGTTTACTCTCCACTGCTTTTTTCCAGTGATCGTTATAGAACTGTAGAAAAATTCTGGCTGGAAAGGACCCTCAGAAGGTCCTGTTGTCCACCCTCCTGCTCTAAGCAGCTTACATTTATGCCAAACTCCACTTCAACTGAGGCAGCACAGAACTGAAGGTGAGGCACGAAGGATCTTGGAAAGAGCTAACTTAGCTGAGACAAACTGCTTTAGAAGACAGATAATGTGGAAGGCATAAAAAGTCTTAGAATGCCCCACATTGTTAGAGGTTTAGGGTAATTCTAGGCTTGCTCCCACAGGGTCTAAATATGGATAAATCACACATCCTTAGTAAGGTCTTATGTCTGAAACACTAAAAACATTAGACTACATTCTGTCAGAATTGGCCACTACAGCCTACCCATTGTCTTCATTAATTGAAAAGGACAGGAATGCAAAAAGGAGACAGTGAAAGTTCAATAGAAACCATAGGCATGTCAACCAGCCAAAACTAAATCTTTACTCAGGAATTTGAACAAATCCAAGGCTCTCAGTTTATTGCTTCAGTTTTTCTCAGAGAACATAGATGGAGGATAAGGAAACAAGCATGGAAAAGCCAAAGACAGGACTTTTAATCTGAACACTGTCTCATGTACTTTCTTTGTTGCTCTACAAACATGAATCTACAAACATCTTTCCTCTCGACTGGCATAATTTACAGGACCACAGACAGAGTTAATTATAAACTTTATAATTTTAGATGCACTCTGCATGTGTATTAGACAGCAGAATTTAGTACTCGTGTTCAGTACACCCAGCACAAAATTATCAACTAGCTTGTATTTATCAAGTTTTTGCTTATTTGCTTCATTTTACATGGAAAAGAATTCATTTTATGGAAAGAATGGTCTAAAAAAAAAAAAAGAGAAATAATGCACATCTCAGTCTGAAGGTGAAATACATGTATGTGCAACTTCTTCACAGAGAAAACAAAAAATGTCCCACAATAATAAGATACATCTAATTCCAACTCCCATGTGAAAACATACCATTTTGCTGATTAACATTACAGGGATCAACCACAGGAATATTGATAGGCACAGAGCAAGCTGAGGAAACCTTCCATGCATTGGCGTGAAGTTGTGGGGTCCCTTCAATCATCCCTGCTGGAGAACTGAAAAGGAAAAGATCAACACTGCAAGCATCCTGCTGACCTTAGGGACTACATGGGCGAGGATGCAAGTACATTAAAAAGGCTTAGATAGATGAACAGTCACATTGACAATCAGTATGCCAAAAGAATTTTCATCTGTGAGGTATGAAAGAAGAGAGGGCATGTGAAACTTCTTCCCCAATATTTTAGTCAAGTGAAAATAATCTTATACAAAAACTCTACCTTCACTTAGGCTTAATTCAAGTACTCTGAAATCAGTTGGAGGAGACATTAATGAGAGGAGATCTGGCTTTTATTCAAGTATATAAATGGAGTGACCTGTTAGCCAATTTTGGTGTTCTAGAGTGGGGCTGTTTGCATTTTGATGCTGGTTTGCACCAAGAATTTCAGAAGCATTTATTATTGCTAGACAAGTTTTGTGACATTATAGCTTGAGGAACTTTGGAGGAAATAAGGTAAAATAATAAGGAAAATGTGCCCTTCTAATTAAAATATTCCTGTAGTTTGGAATTACACTTTTTTTACATTAGAAATTGATGGGGGGGGGGAAATTAAGCAGAAGTAAGTGTGAACTATATGAGGATGATACAAGCAGTATCACACACTCTTTTTATCAGTGCTAATCTATTCGCTCTGAAGATAAGGGAGCATCCAGGAGTGGAAAAGTGCATTCAAGCAATATCATCATCCCATACCTTCTATAAAAAACACCGTAGCTTTCTATAATTACTTAGCAAAACATCTTAGAATGCCTGAATTTATGACTCATATTTTAAAAAGTGACTACTATTTTAATTAAGAGATTTTTTATGGGTTAGTTTAATAATGCTTGAGCATGTCAATGAAATTAAATAATTGGATGATTACGTTCAACAAAATTTTTCACTTGTTATTAAACACAGTCTAAATTTACAACATGCAACTTACAGAAAGTCATCTCTTAAATTCCCATTGTATGTTCCACATAGTCCTAATGTTCTTCTCTTCCATCTGACATCAACTTGAACATAGATCCTCTCTCCATCTTTAGCAAACAGTATCTTCAAACCAAAACTAGTTTTCAGTTGAACAAAGAAAGAGGATATATTCTGAATTTCAATAGCCCCTGAACACAGCAAAAGAAAAAGGAAAAGGAAAACAAAGTCACTGAAATCTAACATCCAGGTTGCACTGGTTTATCTACTAAAAAAAAAAAATTTGAAAACTCAGAAATAAAATGAGAAACTATGTACAACCTCACCATTATATATCCATACCCATTCTCTATCTGAGCTTATTTCAATTAACAACAGAAATCAGGAATTTCAACTACCGTCAACAGTAAAAACAGTACCTTTCTGTACCTGTGAGCCTGCGAGTTATCTAGGAACCCCACTTGCATCTTCTTTTTTTTTTTTTTAATTTCAAAAGAAAACACTGCAACTGCAGTATGTATGTGACTCTGGCTCATTTCTTAGTCTCCAGGTATATTATAAGATTAATTAACAGATATCTGTGAAGTGTAACCTTTAGATAGAAGGTTCTCTCTATTGATATGACATCAACATAGCCCCTTTCTTGGACCTGTATGTAAACTGAGCCCCTATCAAATTTCCAGCTTTCCTTCCCAGCAAATCCATTATGTGAGGAAACGGAAATTTCACAGTCACAGTATTCATGGGCTACTTGCAGCTGTAGGCTAAAAGTGGATCTACCTTCACAAGCAGCCTCTGTGCATGCACACACACCCCCTTAGGTGCATAAACTGAGAAAAGGAAGAAAAAATGCTTAAGGATGTTCTTAGCCAATAAGACTTACTAAATACACACAATTATCAAGGATGTGACACCGAAAGATTTGTCATAGATTATATTTGTTACAGACTATGGAGAGAGACAAGAAAGTGAGTAGGGACTGATTCAAAAGAAATAAAATGAAATTACCAAAGGAATTAGGAAGCAGAACTATCAACAGCATAAAAAGCTATTTAACTCATTGCCATAGGAAGCCTTAAATGCCAAAAGCAGAACTGTGACTGTAAAAATTCAATGAAGAAAAAACTGCAATTCAATGAAGAAAATAGCTGCAACCACCAGCACAGAACTCTCTAAACTCTGTTTTTCTGGAGTCTGGAAAAGGGCCTTAATCCCACTTTACTTTTTCAGAAAGAGACTAAAAATCCAGTAACTGATTCACTAAAATTTACAAAATTTAACAATATTATTTTTACCTTCAGTGCCTAATTTTATAACATGCTTTTAAGGCTGATTTATTTTACTATCCTTTTTAAAAAGGTGAAGCAACCTGCCTGAAATCACAACATAAGTCAGCACTGAAATCAATGTAGATTTCATGGAACATGTGGATTCTATTCCTCCTTCCCCCTAAACACAAACAAAATGAGTGGAAATTCTAGGTACTCTGAAAGATAAGAAATGCAAAGAAATAAAGGCATAATGAAGGACCGTTTCACAGACTTTAAAAGTATATTTCTCTAATTATTACTAAAGTTCTAAGAAGTGATTGTACACTTCATAAGTTAGATTTGAAGAAATTCCCTTTTCATAGACATATTATTTTAAAGTTTTGGAGCATATGAGAGATAGAATGTGAACCCTGGTAAAATTCTTCTCTATACACTTCTTACCATTGAGGTTAAAAACTTGATTAGAGACAGTTTGGACTTGACCATATCTTGTGAGAGTTACTTGTTTCCTCACATCATCTTCAAGAACTAGTGTTATAGACTCTATGCAGGTGTGGTCAAAGTCCTAAGTAGAAACAAGTTTCACCATCAGAAAAAGGCAATGAAATTAATACTACCATGGAAAACAAATCCAAACAAACAGGGGAAAAAACATCTGTATGGACAGGAAATAACAGAACTGTCATTAGGTACATCAGTTGTAAACTATCAAACACTAAACATTTTAGCTACTATGGCAGTCTAGTAGTAAGTGGACAGAGGTCCCCACTGTGTTAAAATATGTGTTAAAATACTGTGTTAAAAATGCCATACTTGCATGGCCACCCAGGCTACGGCTCACTGATGGGTTAACAAGTGTTTGAGCCACAATCTGACCCCATCTATACCAAGCTGGCACAATCAGACCACAAACGCAGCAATGCAGGAAAAAGAAACTCTTGCACATATGAAGGCACTTCCCATCTAGAAATGTAGTGATGATCTCTAATTGTAGACAAGAAGGATATAAATTCTCCGAATTATATTACAATAATTTATAAATATCTATCTACATCATTTTAGTGTGCCATCCAAGCAAAATTTATGAACCTAAATACAGAACAAAAGGTGACATATAATCAGCTTAAACTAACTGCTTTATGTTCCCCAGGGGCCCCTCTGTTTTCATCCAAAAACTTTTCAATATGCCTAGAGTCAGGCAAAAAGTTGTTTCCAGTGGCACCCTTGTCTCTCAGTGGCTACCTAACTAACCATTCCAAGCTTGAGGCCACCAAAAGTGCAGAAACAGTAGTCTCAACACCTATGCAGAAGAAGAAGGTGCTTACAAAAAAGGCAGAGGCATCAGCTCATAGTCTAGCTTTTGAAGGGAAACAAGAGACAGCCCCATAGTAGGGCAGCTTCCATGCATTGCTTCCTGCTGATGAGTTCAGACAGGGCTGCTCTCAGCACATGGCAGCTGTGAGCTACAGTCTCAGAGCCCCTTCTCCTGAGCGTCTAGGTGACTAACAGCATCATTAAATCCACTCTCACAGATAAGTACTTCTTATAAGCACCTTTACTTGTAAAGCCTATTGTTGAATGCCTGTCAAAATACTTCCAAAGAAATATGAGTGGTGGCTTGTCTCATTGAGTTTTCTAAAAGGCATTGTTCCAACAAATTAAGTATGTTATAATATATCAAATAAAAATCTAAAGCTACCAAAAAACATATATTGCCTCACTATTAGTGTATTAAACCTGCTCAGTGCTGCCAGAGGAAGCTTTTCCAAAGCCTAAGACATTGTTGGTACCATAACTAAAGATGTTTATAGTTTTTTAATGTGTGTAAATTAATAACTCTTTAGGCTTTATCCCTCTAAAGATGCAATTGGTTTTACAAAGAGCAATACAACTTGTAGCAATACAAATATTAACAAAAAAAAAACAAACAAAAAAAGCTGTTAGATGGTTTCATCTTATATCTGCTATTAAACATAACCAATAGTTTACAGCAGAACTTACACGAAATTACCTGAAATATGGATGGATCTATTTGTTCAACATTTCAAGAAAAATATGGCTTACCTGCCCACAAGGTGCTTTCTGTAAAGTGATTGTGAATTTGTTTTTCCCACTGCCTTTTACCAAAATGTACTGGCAAATCCCAAGAAAGGTAAAATGACGCCCATCAAATGTTGTGAAATGAGAGCTACCTGTGATGGAGCACTCAGCTTGAAAGAGAAAGGATAAACAAGAATGTTCACTTGCATAAGAATGTATCATTATTCTGTAAATTACGTAGGAGAGATAAAAAAGAAACTTTCTCCTTACTTCTAAGAACATAATCCAGGCTAACTTTAATCTTTCTAGCTATAATGGCATTTAGAAACAAAGTGTGCTAGAGACGCCTATTTCCATCAGATACCATCTCATATTGCACACTCCGCTGCGGCAGCATCTTTTGGTTCTAACTGGGTGAGATGCCTTTGAGCTACAAGTCTCCAAAATACAAGAGACTCTTCCCTTTTTTACAATTCAAAAATATCCTAGAATCTTCCTCTCAGCATCTTTTTCCACAACTGAGTGTGAAAGAGGACAAGGTTCTTTCTCCATTCTTCGAGGTGCTGTGGCACTGCTTGTTACTGTAGGTATAAAGAGGCTGCAGGTGTCTGTCATCAGGGGACATCTATTTTTTTTTTTTCCAGCTCAAATCAGGAATGCACTGCTGAAGCAAGTCTCCAGCTCAACCCCCCTTACTGCACTTTTATTTACACCATGGGGCAGCATCAAAGCACATGAATTAGATTTACTTTGGCTGCAGCTACTGCAGGACGTGCTCTGTGGGAGCACATTTAACCTGCTCCTGCTACTAATATCAATTCAGTACCAGACTAGAGTAGTAATAATTAACCTCCCCACATACACAGACAACACACACGACATATGAAGTGGTTCTCAATGTCAACTGTTTTACACTACAGATCCACACTGTCAAGCCTTGCTTAGCAATTAAGTCTTATTACCTCATACAGCGAGGGATCCTTAATTTGTGAAAAAAAAAATCTCTTTCACACATTTCATAGTACAATCTTGTCTAAGATACAGAACTGTCAAGGGAGTTTCACTACCTGACTGCTGCATGTTCCTCTGTGTAACTCATTAAAGAGACATGCTATCTTTAAAGATAGGGATCATTATCCAAGCATAAACTGCTGTTACAACAGAGAAAATGCAGCACACTGAGCATCAGAATGATGGTTTTCTTATTACTTGCATTAAAGTTGCACTTAGAAGTGAGAAGATCCTTATACCTGGCCTAGGTACTGCACATGCAGTAGAAATATATCACCTGTGACAAAGAACACTGAGCATAAACAGGAGATAGAAAACAAGAAGTGGATATAGCACACTGAGGTAGGACAGCAAGTGGGAAAAGATAGGATAAGTATGGTCAGGTTTCGCTTCAGTTGGCCCACTGCTACTCTCAATATCCATCTGCTTAATCTTCCTTCTTAAACTAGCATCCCAAACCCTTGGATCATATTTGGTTCTGTTGTCTTCTGAAAAGTTTATCCTTTTTGTTATGAGGAGAGAAAAGAATAATTAAATACAAATACCTGGGCAATCATGATCAGTGCAGTTCCAAATACCACCAACACAAATACTAAGAAGAAAAATCACAAAACAGAATTTTAGTGTTCTGATCTTTAGCAAAATAAGTAGTTTTGAGTTAATATGCCTTGAATTCCCACTTTCCATAGCATAGCCTGCTTATGTTAGTGATACACAGGGTTCAGACTGTAAAACATAGACACTAAATATTATTTAAAATGTGTGACTATGATGTTAAACTAACTATAGACAGCAGTCACAGAGAGATGAAACACAAAGGCTTTCACATACCAGTTGCTACATTCTTGTTCAATTTTTGAGCCTACAGGGAAAGCAGTTCCATGATAAGTACAAGGACAATTCGACAAAGAGATACAAGTTCCATTTTCCATAATGAGACCTATTGGGAGAGAAGTGAACAAATGAGATAAAGAACAAACTAACAAACTCCAGATCACTGTTCTTCCCACATCTGACTCAAACATTTAAATCTGCCAGAAGGTGATCTCACCAGTTTTAAACAAGAACCAGCAACAACAGTCGCACAGTGAGTGCAGAGAGCTCAGAGTGATGAGCTCAGAGTAAAGTTCTCTAAAAAGCAGTTTTCACTGTGAGTCCTTGCTTTACGAAAAAATGTCTGTCTTAAGCATGAAAAATTGTACAGACTCAAAAATGAAAAGACTCTGAAATCTCATTATCTTTAGTCCTTCTAGAATAGGACTGTTCATATTCTAGTCAATAATTTTTGTTGAGTACAGGTCTCAGAAAGTTTGGTGTCTTGTACAGAGCAAAACAAATTCTGTTTAAGAAAAATTTCTACAGATTTTGGAATAATTCAAATAAAGTGGACTAAATCTATGCAACATCTGATTGTAGGAAACATTAGTAATATCTCCATATTGTAACTGATATTCCATGCTGAGACACCTTTGTATTCTAGAGAAATGTTTAGCATGCAATAAAAGGAAGAATCACACTGACAATAATAATAGCTAGGGCAGAATTTACAATATTCATATTTTCAGGCTTCAATTTTAAGCACAGTTTATTTAGTCTTTATTATGATGTTGGATACTAGTTTTACATGTATTTTTTCATGTAACATTGACAGTATTTACCATCTGGACAGTAACAGCCATCTAAACAGTGCAGGTTGCTGCCAAGACAATCTTTTTCGAATGTGCAGGTTGGTGGACAACAACTGATACAGTCACGGTGAACAAAGCTGTCTTCACACTTCTCAGCTAGAAAAAAAACCCATGGTATATCGAACATTAGTGCAATTTTTAATTTACATGCTGGAAAACCCCCCTCTGTCAAAGAAAGAGTTGTGCAGCACTTCTGGTATAGGTAGTTAATCAGATAAAGTACAATGGATGTTTTGGAGGGGTTTCAACTGATGATCTATGGTGCACCTCTCAACAGTATTTAAGTCTTTCTTTACCAAGTTCTTATACCACCCCTCCAAAATAAATTATAATTTCTGTGACAGAGGAATATGTGCTCATATCTCAGCTAGTTCAAAGCCCTGTGCATGAGTTGCATAAGTGAGCTGCAGTTGATGGGGGGTGGTGATAACCAGTAGGAGCTGGATTAACTAAGTTAATTCTGTTATAAGGCCAGTAGAGGCTGAAAGGTCTTCTGAGACAAGGGGCAACAACAGATCTCCACAGATGTTTGTTCTTTGTCCCAGAATATGATCAGCACACGTGACATTTCTAGTAATCTGCAGAAACATGAATTTTGTACAGATCTAAATCATATAACAATGGAATTAAAATACTCCTCTAGCAAGACTTCATTGTTTGCCAGCAATAGTAAAATTGGTGATCAACTTCAGTATCAGCTCTGAGTCCTATAGTGACAAATGTTGGCAATATGGAATCATTTTAAATTAATACATATGATATCTCAAAAGTCACATAGTATGCTTTATTAAAGAGTCTTACTACAGGCAGGAAAGTCATCCCTCCAGTCCCGCACCGGGGACCCAGCGTGAGAGCATGCTCTAGCATACTCTGTCACTGCCCTGCAGTAGGTTTCATCATCATCCACTCTGAAATGACAAAATAAAAGAGTAATCAAGGAACTCAAATCTCATCTACCAATTTCTGCCATGGGACATTGCACAGGATATTTCACACAGCTGACACCACTCAGTCATAATGGCACACAGTGAAAATGTAAAAAGGAACAAGCTATACTGAATACACTGTTGTATTTTTATCATTTGATCTCACAAAAAGTTGTTTCATTTTAATATCACCACAATTAGCAAAAACACTAATCTATTATAAAAACAAAAAAAATAAAAAGTGCTGTTTATGGTGAAAGAGAAACAGGACCTCTTCTTGAAGACAATGGACAACTCAACAATCTCAAGATCCCTATGTCAGGCTCTCTCCCTCTTGCATGATTTAGAAACTCGGACCTACACTGACAAAAGACATTCTTTTGTCCAAGAACTTAAAATTTCCAATTGCTTGTAAGTCCTTTAACTTAGGTGAGAAGAATCATGTTGGTGGACTCCTGACCGTGTGCTGAAGTGTTCAGAGCTAGAAGCATTACCCACTGAATACTGTGGACAGACTCAGGTATTTACAACACAACCTTGGGCTGAGTCAATATCTCTGCCTTAGTCTACATAGAAGCTTACAGTGAACTTAACAGTGCACTTTTACCAGGATCAGGTAAAGAGATATTCATTAATGTTTAGGTAAGTTCAGAATTTATTCAGATCTAAGTCCAATAAAGTGAAATACCACCAACCTTTTGTTACTGTGAAAGTCTGACAACTCACATTTCTTACTGTCGGTGATTTGATGCCAAAACAGACCAGTCATAACATGACAGATCTGTTATAAGCATGACTGTGACAGATCAACTGAGTTTACCTTTCAGCACACAAGATCATGCTTCCAAAATTAATGGCCTTAAGGATATGTTATATTGTGTTTGTATTCTGCTTTCAACACATCTGTTATCAAATCAAACACCACTATTCTCTTTGTTACAATAATCAGTCTCTCCAGTTCTCCTTATCTAATCCAATTAAATGGGTCTTAGTAGAAAGAATACTTGGCATATACTATGGTCCCAAAAAAACTTCATAAACTGACTAAGCCACAAGAAGAGAGGTCTCTTTTACAAGCAAAGTAAGCCTAAATTAATGAGACACAGAAACCTCAAGGTTTTTAACATCCACACAACTGACATCAACACACAATGTTGACAAAAGCATGTTGACAAAAAATCCAATCCCCCTTAACATCACCACACTTATTCAATATCCTATTTGAAAATTTGCTTTTCATTATTCTTCAAAAGCCACATTAAACTGTTGAGTTACAAAGAGACTATATAGAGGCAACTCATCTCTTCTCCAAGTGAAATCAATGTACAGATCATAAATATTAGGAAGGACACTTTGGATATTTGCCTACAAATACAAAGTCTTCCATCTTGACTTTATGGTAAATCAGAAAACTAAAAATCCATCAAAAAAGAACTAACAAGTTGTAATGGATTATACTGAGTGATCTTTATGTTTAGACTTGTGGTCCTTTCCGTATGTTTTTGATTAAATTGATAATACTTTGAGAAGGTCATAATAGTACCTCATAAAAATCACGCTATTTATGACAATTACTTCTTAATTTGAAAACCTTACTACAAAGGAAGTGGTACACTGCTCAGTTATCTATTCCATTACTGGACTACAAGTTTAACTTGAATGACAAAGCCTAATCAGGAATCTGGAGAGCTAAGGGAAAAAATAACAGGTTGCATATAATGCCAGCAGCTGAGGGGGTGTTACTCCCACCAAAGCAAATGAGAATTGAATTTCTTTTGACAACTCTGAGTTGACATATGTAAAAAACATTGTGTTAAAATTGTCCTTGTTTGAACCATAGTGATTCCTCGCAAGAAACAGTCCAATTGCATCAGACAAATGGTCCAGCTCCTCCAGCATTGTTGTTCTTTCTCCGTAGTATCATCTCCATGTAATTTTGTTTTGGGACCTCCAGATACAGGTTTCAGGTTGTTTGTGATTAGCAGTTCATCTTCTGTCACTAGTTATCCTCCATGGATTTATATTCCATTTATTTGTCTAGTATTTCCTTGAATACATGTAAGGCCTTAGCAATCAAAATATCCCTTGGCAGGTTGGTTCTGTGACCTTTGTTTCCACACTAAATCACCCCCTGAGAAATCCCATTTCCTTCATTTTGAACTTGGTTCTTCCTAACTGCCCACAGCGTTGTTTCATTCTGGTCTCACACAAAAGCATGAGCATTCATTTCACATGCCAAAATTAAATACACAAGAACTCCAGCCTTACCTGCAAAGATCATTCATACAGCTTGAAATATAAGAATACGGATCTATGCTTTCATGACAGCTGAGAAAAGGAAACTGTAGGAATATTTGGCACTTGAGGAATATGTCCTGTGCATTAAGAAGAATCCGTAAATGACAGTTAGCCAATACTTTCTGAACAGGCATAATTCTCTTTGGGTTTGTTTCACTAATATAGGATCCTTTATGTCCCCATTAAACTTTCAGAATCTTGCAATCTCAATTTATTATTATATCTCTTTCATTATTTTTCCTAAAATTTGCCCTCTCTGCCTCGGCTGCCTAGGCATGTTGCTCCTAAGCCAGCTGGGACGAAAGAGTGTGAAATGAGAAAAAGAAGCATTTTGTGTCAATGCCGGAGCTGACCATGCTATTTCTGCAGTATTTCGCAATTGCCAAAATAATGAGGACTGGAAACTGAACCCAAGTTTCATGTAGTAATGAGGAGCTCTGCCAGCAGACTGGTGCCACTTGGCACATCCTATCTGAGCCTTTGTACTTTTAAGCTAAATATATAAAGAACTCCCTACCAACAGCCCGGGCCTGAGTCTTTCCTTTCTCAAAGCCTCAATGCATTAAAGACTTTTTTCAACATGCTATATATTGCTAGATTCTTGTACCATCAGTAGGCAGCAAATATTAAGAATATATATATGTATACGTATATATATAAAGTATGATTAACTTACCTCAGTGGATTCTCCGTTAGCTGAGCAAGGACTGGAAAAATCTGAGGCAGTAGGTACACAAGCTACATCACCTGAGGATTGCACAGCCCAGCTATTTGCAAATTCAGCAATGTCTTCTGTATAATCACCTACTGCAAGAAAACATTGGGAGAACAACAATGAAAAAGAAGTTGTCAACACCAACACAAAAGCCACCTTTGAAATTTCTAATCATTTCTCAGTGTGTTCATAACCTCAGGACCATACCAACAATGAGATACAAGGAACTCCCTACAAGAGTTTGGAAATTCACACATTTCAACTATTATTTTTATGATGTGATATAAAAGAATGACTTGAGATGGTGCTTTTCCCTTCATCTTTAAACAACAAACATTTGTTTATTTTTTTATTATTTGGAAGCACTTTCATCAGCTAAGATAAATATAGTCCAAGTGCTTTGTTGAGCAAGAATAGGCTTATGCACATATAAAGTATTTTTGTAAATAGAACCTTTTCCATTTGAATTTTGAATGATGAGGAGAAGCAAAAGTAGAGCAGATACACTATTTTACTGAAATAATTGAAAGAAGACTATGCCTTTTTACAGCGTTATATTTAAACAACATTATATTTAAAGTTAACATAGAATTGTTCACACAAGCTAAGGGTGAGCTGGTTTACTTACTATTTTGCAGTATCAGATCATCATATTTATTGCCATTAAAATTTCCACAAAGGCCACAAGGTTTTCCCTTATGATCTTCTGTTAGCTTAATATAAATACCAGAGTTTCCATCCCAAGCAAGAGAAAAACCAAAGGTAGTCTTCACCAGAATATAGTCAGCCAGCCTCTCAAGAAAAGCATTTCCAACTGTCTGAGGCAACATTAATCTGGAAAAACATAATCTGCTTCAAAGATCTCAGATGAGATGAGGTTCTTGCTAGAAAAATACCACATAAAACATCATCACCTAAGTCACTAAACCCTTTTTCCCTGGTGTATGCAGTCACTCCATTCAATTCTTCATCATGTTTTTGTTATCTTTTCTTCTGTTTAATTCTCTATATTTAACAATCAAAAATGAATGCTTTTCTGTTGTATACACCTATCAGTTGTACCAATTATAAGCCTGAAAGAATAGTGAATCTTCACTTTCAAAGCTCGGTTCAGCACACTGAGGAGTACTTGACTTCACGAGCATGCTGCATTGGGCAAGGAGCTGTATGATGCTATGACCTTCTGGGCACTGGGTCATCACTGGGTTAGACATCTGCAAATGGAGAAACTTACACTACAGAAAATACTATTGACAAAAAAGTTGTATCTCTTCCTCCCTTGGTCAAAGACCACTGGACAATAATAAGCATGGATCTAATCCTAGTCTTCCAAAGTTGCTTCTGTTGGGTTGAACAGTATCACTGCAGCTATCAGTCTCAGACACTAATATCCACAAAAACAGCTTAACTCTCTGAAATTTTCTGTAATTTATCAACTAGTAAAATAAACTTCTGATAGCCTTGACCTCATCTTTTTACTCAAAAAAAAAAAAAAAAAGGTAAATTTTGGGGTTTGATGTACCTCAGAAGTTTTGTGGAGTTTGTGCCTCAAAGGGGCTTAGAATCTTTGTTTTAGCCAATTCAGACTCATCTGGAAGAAGATCATGTCTTGTACTAGCTATAGCTACCAAGAATAAATAATGACTGCCTTGTTCAAAATGGTATCAGGATGCACCAAGGATTAGCTAGGGCTGCCTGACACAGACTTTATCTGTACAAAGTAGGCATGAATAATTTTTACAGGTTACAGCTGAGAAGCTGAACACAAAGGTAATGCAGAGAGTGTGTTCTATTCTCTCTCAAGTATTACATCAGTACTGTTACATCTGCTCCCACTAGAGCTCTTGTCAGTCCCAATATAGAACACCAAGGGATCAATACAGACATAGATTGAATTATTTTATCTGGATGGTGTAAAAAGCATCAATTTTTCTAACTCCACATCATCTTTTTGCAATAAAATACTAAACCCCACCATTAGAACACTTACCTGATTCCATTTTTTCTTACTTCATGGCCTGAAATAATTATTTCTTCCTGGTTTGAAAAAAATAAGCTGATGGACCTCTGACAAGTATATACAGAACCATAACAGTGAGGACTGTTATGAACCTTAGATGGGAAAAATATACACACAATAACTGTTTGTTCTCAATAATTTCACAGCATTTTTCATAAATTCATATATGATATTTTTCATTTCTATGGTCCAGTTACTGAAAGAGCTTTACAAATAAATACCTAAAATACTAAAAAGTCACACTTACAAAGGTACGTAAAACTAGGAATTCATGCTACCCCATACTACTGAGAAATACAGCAACCATTTAATAACACAAAGCATCACATGACAGTGATTTAAATACTGGATTAAATAGTCAGGTATTTTATGCTGATGAACTTCAGGGACACTGTAGTGAGCTAGCTTATAGCTGCCAAAGTAGGAACTGCAAACAGCCCTCCTGCTCCGTTTCTAGAGGTCTGGACTATGAGACAGGACTACAAACCAGTACAGAACTTCAGCATAATACCAGCACTCTCCCTGCCAGCTGGGACTCGTACCAACTGAACTACAACATGCCTTCCTGAACCACTCAGGATTTTTTGAGATTTTGAAATGCTCCCACAGATTACTGCAGGTACCTAATTTACATGGATCTGTTAAAATCCATTTTGCACTGGCTTTCCAGCTCTGCTAATGGAGGAGGGTAGACTTTTCTCAAGTGTGCTTTTGTACATATATAGCGTAGTGAGCAAGGGGATTGGTTTGAGTCATATATCAAGTTCTCTATCTTGAATACCATACTCTTGGGACTTGAAAACAGTGTGGTTTTGCTTGAGCAAAACTTCAACAGCTTTCATCAATCTCTGTGGGACTGAGCCACCTGAACATATGGGATGCCCTGTAGTGCTTTAAAAGCCTGTGAGCTTATTTTAGACATCACTGAAGGGACAGGGGAATGCGTTTTGAATCTTAGATGCCTATCATTATCTAAATTAAAATGTAGACAGAGTTTAGGTAACTCAAATATGATGTGTTACTCTGTGTGTGTCACCATTCTTTGAGAAGGATGGGAATTTGCAATACCAGTTTACTTGACAGTACTGTGAAGCTAAATAAATTCATAACTTGGAACATTTTACCAATCTAGTAATGGAGGCTGTAAAAATACCTTTTGTAGAAAATATCTGTGCATCACATACAGTGCTAACACATACTCGAATTAATCTTACTTAACTGACACTTAATCCTGGAAGTAAGAACCAGTTAGTTTCTTTGAGTGAAATAAACCAAAGCAGGAAAAGCATTAAGTGTTTTTACGTGTATAAAAATAATCCTAATTAAAGACAACATAAATGTTACTAGTCCTGACAGATGGCTTCTCTGTAAACCCAGTCTAAGACAAAAACACCATCAAGGAAAATCAAAATAATTTTTGTGGTTTGTTCTCCTCTTGAGAGGTGGATTATTAAAGCCATAAGGACCTTAATGTGAGGATTTGGCAAGGTTTTTGGCTCTCCATTGCCCAGCCTGTAAAGGCTGCAGTCTCACATTACTTACGAATTTGCTGAGTAAACATTTTCAGTTAAACATGACATTTTTTCCAGCAATTGAATGGAAGATTCTTTCTTTCCAGAGCAACTGAATCCACTGAAATACTGATTCTAGATTTTAATATAATCTTGGACTTTGCTACAACTTCTGAAAACTCCTAACAGTTCACAGCTGCATATAGAATCCAAAGAATTAAAACTATATTGTGGAAGGCAGGTGTAACAGCATCTCTCTATATCTTCAGTAAATAGAAATGGCAGCTTTAGTGATAGATTTATCTTCACTAAGTGCTGTTATCTGAGGGAAGAAGAGATCATCTGTTTATAAATAAAAAAAGGCCTCAGAGCAGAAATCAGCATGTAGATCTGCCCTCATCCCTGCAAACATCATACCCACGAAGGCTCAGAATTAGGACCCCTCTTGTCCCATTTTCCCTGCCCAGTCAGCACTAAATCCCAACTACTGTGTATAAAGGAATATAATGAGCTTGTATGCTCTCCCCACAGTAACTAACAGCCTGACAAACAGGGCATCTTTCTTCAAACTCAGTATAGGTTTGAACTCTCCCTGACCCAAAGCCGTTAACCACGGATACCCAGAAACTTGAAGAAATTACTAAAGAGACTGCCTTTCATACATAGGTCAAGATGAAGGCTTTTGAGCTGTTAATCTTCTCTGCATGACTTAGAGGTAATCCAAAATTAGAATGTAAATCCCCAGAGGGGACAGGATGGGAGAGCAAATCCCATCGGTCAGGGAGGCAGATCCTCACAGCATGTCAGTGGCTGTGAATTGGGGCCCAGTATGCTCAGGTGCCTGGCAAGTGATAGCTGTTTGTACTTTACTCAGCAAATCAGTTGTTCTTACAATCTGATAGCTTCAGTTCATTGAACTTTCCAAGGTTTGCTTTGAGATCCATGGTATCTCCAAGGGAGATCAAAAATCCCATTAAGGATAGTAGGAGTAAGAAATATTCTTTTTAATATCCTGACTCTGTTGATTATAATTTCAGCAGCATTTTGAGTTACATAGGTTTAGACATTTCCAGAAGAATAGTTTTATATCTAAGTAAGCAACGACCAGTTTGGTACATTTGCTGTCTCTCTACTTATTTTACTTACTCATTTACTTTTATATTTACTTACATACTTATTTCTAGTGTATGTTCACATACTTACCCAAACAGTGTAGTGGGGTTCTGGAGTACTGCAATCTTTTGCAAAAATATAGGAGCAATTTCCTGGGAAGTAGTAGTAGATGCCATCAAATGTTTCATAATGATACTGTCCCCACGACTTGCAAATCCCATCTCGGTCCTTACCAGTGTTAGGTACTGGAGAGAACATAATGAGTTTACAACAAGCACTGTCATAAAAAATTGACAGGTGTTACAGGCATCTATGAAAGTAGGAGCTTGGAAAAGAAATAAGAGCTTAAAAAGGAAATACATAGCAAACACAAGATAAACTTATTTCTTCAATTTTAAATAGTCAGTACTTTTTCTTAATCTTTAGTTCTGCAGTTTTATCCATGTGCAATCATCATTAAATTTTTTATTTGCTTCAGCGGAGACATTTTAATTACAAATAGAGGCAAGGGATTTAGATATCCTGCCAGTCCTGGAAGACAATTCTTGTTGTTCTCTACACACAGCAAATTACAGAAACTAGAGCACTGAAATAGTTGGCAATTTTATTTGCAGTAAGTCACTGTTAGAAAAAAGGCAGTGGCTTTTTGGTTGTTCAGCTAACTATAAAAAAGCTGGCTGGCTATGGATGTACTAGGCAGTGATATGTCTGTTATGGTGTCTGTGCATTATTACAGCCCAAGTGCTAAAATATAGGCATTCCTGCTCTCTATACATCCCTAACACTCCTAGCTACTTGTTGAATGACAATCTTACTACAGAGGAATCACAGATATGCTACTAACGGTATTGTTTTCAAAACCTGCATCTCCCTTGAAGCTGAAACTAAACCCTTTGGCCCAAAACTTACCAATTTGGCACCTGCTTCCTTGAGCCTGAAATAACTGACAGTCACAATCACCTGCCTCTGTGCAGGCTGCTCCATTAAGGCACCCCTGAGGACATGAACCTGTAAGCAAGCATAGCAGCCTTTTAGTAGATACAGTATTTTGCAAACAAGCTGTGAGATCCCCATTAAATTTGTTTATCAAGAAGATATATTAGCTGAGAAAATTAACCAACAACAATCTCCATTTTTTAACATTTACTTAATTTTATCCTTTGTGTTTCTTGGTTAGAAGAGAAGCAAGGTTCTCTCTCTTTTGGTTTGAGACTTGTAAACTAACAAAGGAGCAAAAGGTCAACCTCCTCCCAGCAAACAAAAGGTCAAGTTCCCATGTAAAGAAATCAAATCCCAGTCCTGCTGATCTCAAAATATGCAGGACACAGATTATTCTAATTGACTAAATTCAGCATAATTTATACATATGTTCAGCTCCTCCCTCCTAAGCATTACAGCAAAGGGTACATTCAGTTTATGATTAGTCCAGAATATATAATTTACAGAGTCAAAACCAGTCATAAACAACCTTCCCCACATGCTAAAAAAAGTCAGTTAAAAGGTTTTTTCCTGCTTAAGAGGTGACTGGAGTCAGAGACTTTAGATTCCATGGGAATGGCTTGTTTTATGTTATAATTAGTAATTCTTTCCAAAAGCAGTTACATTAAAGGGTTTTATAGTGTGTTTGAAAGCTAAGACCTCCCTGTCATTTATTAATCATTTGTTGGGGAGGTCTAAATCATAATTCTCCAAAAGTGGAGAAGAAAATAATCCCAAAGCAAAACCTCATCAGGTTTTGCAGATAGTTGTTTTCCTTCTTGGAGAAGGATTAAAACCCTACATAAAAAAGCTTTCAATTTTGCTGATGGAGATTAAAAAAGCATGGCAAAAAGCAGGAAGTAAAGCTGCTAGTGACATTGAATGGGAACAAAATGGGACCTTTACATTAAAGGTACACAGAAGCTACCAATTATTATGAACATCATTCTTCATTGTGAAAATTCCTTGCATGCTTAGTTTTGAATTTTTTCCATTTAAGAATTACTTTCCAAATATACACAGATATTCTGAAAATACTGACAAAGCAGAAAATATTGCTTCTAGAACAGCAGCAATGTGGAAAACTTCTTTGTTGTTGTTAGAATTGTGAGTTGCAAAATTGCATATATCCTTTTACACAGAAAAATGCAACAGAAGCACCTACCCAGGCATTTTACGAGAAGGATACCAAAATTCCAACCCAAGTTGAATACAATGAACTTTACTGTAAAACTCCTTCTGTAACTTGGGCCTCCTTTACATGTTTGTACAATGCTTAAAACTCTCCAACACAGTGCGTGTTCATTGCCTGAGCACCCCTCTCCCTTTGCACAACCAGTTACGTGCCTCTCTGACATACCTACGTCCTCTGCCGAGGCCAGAAAAAAAGTGGCAGAAAAGTTGCAACAGAACTAAACTTTAAAAAAAAAGACAGTATCAAAGTATTGGCTTAGATGGCTGTTCAGATTTGGTTGTAAGGCCTTACATTGAAAGTACAATTTTACCAGGAATTTTTCATACTTTAACATTGATAAAATGAGAAAATGAGACAGAGCAGGGTTTTGTAGGGGACGTAAAGAAGAGGGGCTTCCACAGCCCGTGGTAACACAGGGGAGCTGGTAGGAAGGTAGTATTTTCAGGACTCTCTCCTCCCAAGGGTGAGGAGCACAGCACTCACCTCCTGGTGGACTCTGCATCTGGGCCCCATGAAGGTGCAACCAAGAGGCAGCTTGAACCTGTCAGAGAAATGTAAAAGCAAAATCAGCATGTTTGTGGTTTACAGATGAGCTGACAAGAGCCTGAGGCCTTGCATCCAAACATTGGGTTGGGACTTTTAATACAAAACAGCAATTTGCATCTCAGTCAGCAAGGTGGAGTCCTGGGTGCTGCAGGAGGGATTGGTAGGTTGGGGAGGAGAAGTACGGGTTTTGAAAGGATGGGAAAAGGATACAGCTGTGCTGTGAGATCACTGCTTGCTTTTTCTCATGCCCTCCATTTCCAGTGAACTGCTGGGGCTCTACCTGGGAAGTTTTGCATTTCCATTTAGAAGGAAAAGTGAGGGGACAGAGAACAATCTGCCATTTTCACTTCAGTCAAATACCCATAGCTGGGGAGCTTGAAGATGTGACATCCCTCTATATCATCCCCTCCCCTGACTCATGCTCTGTGCTGCACCCTGGTCATCCCACCATGGCCACTCTGCTGCAATGGACTTCATGTCATCCTTAAGGTCCTTCAGAATTGCATTTTGGTTCATCCCAAACAAAAGAGAAAGCGGATCTGCCTGAGCTGCTTCCTGTTTAGGAACAAGGGAGCATCAGACTATGAGGAAGCCCTGGGTCTGACCCAGGACTCTGCTACTGCAGCTTGTCACGTCACATTGTTCCTTCCAAGAACTGATCCCGTTCCAGGCTGAAAGTAATGTAGGGCTTTTTCCCCCAACTAGTCTGACTGAAAAGTTTAGCAGGGTGAAGTGCCGAGTAGTTACATATTTCCTACTTACATTTATTCATGGCCAGTTTAGAAACCTTCTTTTATAAATCTGGTCCCTTTTGCTTAAATAGCTACTCTTCCCTCTGCTTTCTATTCATTTCCTATTTGATACTTTGTGAGAAAAACTGTTACCCTTCTGTGCTCCCCACAAACATAAGCACCAGCCTTTGGCTGCAAAACTAAGTACAAAATTTGTTTTAGTCTTTGCTTGCAAGTTAAGTTTTTTCTTCCCTCTTGACACCAGTCATTCTCCATGTCTGGAGCTTGAACTGATGGATCTGAAAGTGAATGGCCCCATGAAAGGACCATGTTAGGTTAAATCTTGCTCATTGCCTCTTACAGTGACAAAAAGACTTCCCTTTTCCAAATGGAAGTGCTTTGTGGGATGCATCCAAGTAGCATGATCTGTATAAAATCAACCTGAAATGGATTTCATAGAATCACCACTTGGAAGGCCCCCACACCAAAATTATTCCTGGTTACCACAGCCCACTGCTAGCTGGAGAGGGTCTCTTCCCTCCCTGCACAAGACCCATTTTCGTTTTCCCTGATAGCTACTCCAAACTGCCCTCCTCAGGAAGGTGGCTTTTGGCCTTTGGGTTATTTTGGGGCAGTAAAGCGTCCTTGGTGCAACAGCACTTCCATACTGAGGCCCCCACCAGTCCACTTCTCTCAGAGGCTCGGTTCATTTTAGCACAGCATTTCACACCCGCTGCTTTCTGACTCAATCAGGGGCACACAGATCTCAAAGGGACTCGGAAAAAATCAGCCCTGGTTCAGCTGCAGGCTCCTTGCAAAAACCCTGAGGAGAGACAGTCTCCTGCCTACCCCCATCAAACGGGGTTATAACCCTTGGCTGGGCTCCATAACCCAAGTGTGTACCAGTGGGGGAATGAGATCTCTCTGTTTACTATTCAATTTCAGTGCAGCATTGCCAGGATGCAACACTGAGGCAGCGGGGGCCGGGGCGATAGGAACCAGGGCTGCGCTGGAGCCACCACTGCACCACATGTGTGAGGGAACCTCGCCAGTGGTGCCGCCACTGGGCCTCTCACCAAACATGGACAGATTTCCAGGACATTCTGTTCACCCTCACAAAAGACACTGAGAGACATGGCGGGTTTATTTCCCATGGTGTGCGTCAGTCAGCTCATCAAGGGAAGGTTGCCCATCGGCTGCTCTGCTGAGAGTGAATGAAGGCATGAGGCCCCAGGTCAGTCGGGTCCGGGCAGACGGGAACTAGTTGCTGTTCCTCACTGTCCTCCTGTTACCACAGCCCCTCTCCCCACAAAGGCTCATTTGTAAGGATGGCAAAGGTCCAGAGCAGAAAAGGGAGGAGGGTTTTCCCTCCCTCCCACTTTTGGAGGTATAACCTACCTCAGCTGTTACAGGATCTCTCTTCTGTCGAGTTGCATTAAACTCATTTCTGAAAGAAAACAAAAGGGATCTTGTATTATCGAAAGTCCCTGGAGCAACCTGAATAAGCAACTCCCTTGAGAGAAGTGTTTCTCTCTGATTACCATGACTTTATCAAAGAGGTCTTTCTTGGGTTAACATTCAAAAAGGTGATTTTTTTTTTCCTTTTTTTTTGTCACTGTCTCATTTTACAGAATTGGGCAGCACTCTGATCTCTGCTTGAACAGGGAGGAACTCGGAGCTTGTGGGGAAACATAAACAGGCAAAACAGGCTTACACAACAGGATACAAAATTGTAAAGCTGCTTCATATTTACTTGATGCTATGTGTGAGTGGCTGTAAGTTCCCCTGAGTGTTGCTTGAATATAGTGATGGTACTTGTAATAGCGAGAGATGACTCTCCAGCTGGAGCCAACTTAAATTTGTGATTAAGTTTTAAAACGAGGGCATCAAACTATACAACATGCTTAGTTCTATCAACACTCCAGGATGGCATACCATTTGACATGCATGTGTGTTCACTAGATGTATTAGAGGTCATTAGATATTCGAAGCTTTGTCCAACTGGATGCTTCCATTGAAATTGATGGCATAGTTCCCATTTAATTCAATGGGATCAGGAACATTCCCTAGTTTGGGTTTTGTTTGGATTTCAGCTTCTACATGAAGATTTGTATTGAAAATGTTTATTTTAAGGTTGCACAGCACTTACTTCTCTGTGCTTCAAATAGCAGCTAGGATTTTATCATGCAATTAAGACTGTAGAAGAATACTCATTTAATGTATTTTTCCAGTCATGAAATCATGATCTCATGCTGGTTTCATTCCATTATTCCTCTAAGCATTCTCAAGACCATAGAAGTACCATTTTTCATACGGAACTCCATTTTTCAAACAGAGGACCCATGCCCATTACGTAAATACTTTGAAAAGAGTTGTAAACATTCTGAAAGTGTGTTCTACATCCAACCTACATGAAGATGACATTTTACATGTTGAATTCAAGGCTATATTTCACTTTCTAACTTGCACTGTGTCACACTCTTTCTGTTAGTAGGACTTGACAAAAAAGGAATAAAACCTTACCTCAAAGTTCTTCTCAAAGGAGAAAGCTTGCAATAAGATCCTGCAGATTAAAAAGTCATCAAGTTAAACATTTTTTTCCTACAGCATGACTCTGCCCTTGGCAAGCAATGTCAAGTTTAAAACAACACAACTGAATTTTGGTTTTCAGTGATCCTGAGTTTTCCAGAGCATCTTTGCACAAAATTTTTCTGTTTCCAAGGAATGTAGCATTACATGCTTTCCATCCTGAGGACTTGATTCTCTCAAGTATTATTCACCTGCAAGTTTTCGTGGTCTCAGTTCTGGTACATGCTCATCTCATGAAAGAGGAAAACAGTTCATAGTTCTTCAGAGGCACAGAACAAAACTGATAAAATACAAGAGGTGCTCAGAGCTTTCCAGAAGCAAACTTCTAGGGTTATAATAATTTTCTGAGTGTTACTTGTAAGATTCAATTGTAAATAATTTTAAATTAGTCCATGCTTAAAACAAAGAAACAAATAAACAAACAAAAACAAACACACAAAACAACAAAACAATTTCTCTTATTGCCTTAGGAATCTTTATAATTGGTGCAGGAAAACTATCTGCAAGGTCCAGTTGCACTACATAGAAAATAACATCATTTCTGTAACTATAAGAGCAATTATTTACCCTATCAGTCTAAAAATTTTAAACAAACTGCAGGTGCAGTCTGTTCAGACAAAATCATAAACCATACCCCACTAAAAATGATTACTCATTTGACAAAAATAACAAGAAAGACAAGAAGCTTAGATTTTGTCCATAAGTAATTGTTTTGCAACAGATTCAGACATATAAAAATGTATCTTTAAAAAAAAAGTTATATTTTAATTTCTACACTTGTGAGAGAGAATGGTGATATATATTTCTTTAATTTGCATTTATAAATTCCAGCAAGGTCAAAAAATATAATGATAGAAAAATATTTAGAGAAATCTTTGTAAAAGTTAAAAGAAATTGAATAAAATTCTTACCTTGCAAAGAGGACAGCAGTGAATGAAGCAAGAATATACTCCACGGTATCATTAAACTGAGCTTTCCTACAATGTTCATTTCAGTATAAGTTAGGAATAGGGAATTTATCCAAATTAATGCCTTTGATTACATGGCATCTTAGAACTATGTATTTCTACAGTGTGTTCAAATCCTTTAGAAATTAATTGGATGCATTAGTTAAAACAATGCAATGCAAAAAAGGCAAATAAAAGGAGACCTCAAGCTTGGTAGCTACATACAGCTTCAGGAGCTTTGTGAGTGTTGCATGCAACTTCCTGGCTGCATGTCTCTCATTAGTAATGCATGGTAACTCCTCAGCAGGGTTTGTATTAGTTACACTTGCACCAGACCTGCAAGTATTACTCCTCTGTTCAATTGAATCGGCCCTTTATAACACAGCAGACAATGGCAGAGAAATGTTGCCATGTCATGGTGGTTTGAGAGATCTTTCAGTCCTCACACACCTTTGTGTGCTTTGAGGTTTGAGCTGAGTGCTGCTCTTTACCACTTAGTATAGCAAAATATTTTTGCAAGACCCTGAAATGATACTACCACATAAATTACAACCAGATGGTTTTAGAGATTAAGATATTAATGTTTCTTATCTGTCCTCAAAGTGGAGAAGTGAACTCCTATTAAATAAAACACTTGGATTTTTAAGAATATTTTAGATGCATCTCTGCGTGTAATTTGCTTATATCATAAAAGAAGCCTTCTCAGAGGATAATTAAATTTAATTTTTAATAAAACGTTATTAAAATTTTGTATTAGCAAAAAGAAGAAATCAACAGAACCAATAGGTTTCATTTCTGATTTTCATTAAATTATAAAAATATCATTTCACCAAAATTAAAAATTATGTTTTAAAATTACTCTTACCTGCTTTACCGTAATTTTAAATTTTAAAAATAAATACTGATTTACTGTAAACAGAATCACTAAAAAGCACAGGTTTATAGACACATATGCTACTTGAAATTGCTACTGCTTATTTTATTTTGCAAAGCCTGTCTTTTGCCTCTGCTCTTCCTAGGATGTGCTTTGTGAGACCCTCTGAGCATGCTACAAAAAGTGGGTTTGGACCCAAATAAAATTTAGAAGTTGATGGCCTCTCTCAGGTAAAACATTCTCCATCATTCTTCTAGACTTTTCTCTTTCCTGCTCCCCAGCTGGACAAGAAGAGAAGGCAAATGAAAAATCTCAGCCTCTCCAACCAGACGAGGACAAAACCCTGTATCCACATAGCAGCCAAAAATACTTGTGCAAATTTGGTATCACTGGTGGCACAAGGATACTTATCGCAAACTGTTGGATCTGAGAAGCTGACACTCCAATAATTGCATTTCCAGAGGTTTTTTTGCTTTGGTTTTACTTTTGACTGGCTATGGCCTGGTCCCATGGATTGGCTGCTTGTGTGCAGCCAGACTGAATCTCCCAGCTTTGTTGCGTCTGCTCCATGTGGTCCAAAACCACTCCAGACTGCAAACAGCAGCAAAAGAAGTGAGTTCCTAAGCCAAATTGACTTATCGATATAGTCACTCTTTTAACTCTTATGTGAGAACTTACAGGAAATATATTTTCACTGAAGGTTGCTCTCAAGATGAGATGAAACCAAGCATTAGATCTTCAAATTTCCATTACCAGTCTCCATGTTATCTTACTGTCCAGTCTAGTTTAGACACTGTTCCAAGCTCCTCTGAGAAATCTGATCTGGGATTCCTCCCTTCCTCAAGACTGTATTTCCCATGATGCTTCATATGCAGTTTCACAAATAAATCTTTCCATTAATATAACATTAATAGAATTATTTTGGTTTAACAGAAACTATCCAAAATAGATTTTTTTCAATTTTTCTATAGCAAAGTTGAGTGAATATTTGGTTAGTATTTCACAGTTGCTTAATTCTAATATTTAAAAAGTGGGCCAAGCCTCATCAGCTGCAAAGAAAATTTTTAAGAGTTAGAACAATACACTTCATTAGGTTTGGACATTTCTGCCCAATGCAGGGTAGGAAAAAGCACAGTCCCAAACACATTAAATATGTCAGCTAAGGAAAAAGAATTATTCAGCCAAATACACTGAACTGCTAACTCAGAGAACTATATTAAGAAAGAGAAGAAAAAAACTGAATCAAATTGTATCAAGGCAATGACACAAATTATTTACACAAGTATTAGAATACTCACAGATTGGCACTTCTGAAAAATTTGAACAGAAAAAAGGCATTAGAAAATAATCACTTTTGTAAGAAAACAAGCACAATACAGAACACATTTGTCCACACTTTAAAAATGCTATTTTTAAGTTACAGATTTCTCTTTAAAAATGAAATTTAAACATTTCAATGATTATATATTTGTATATTACAGACAAAATTAATTTTCTCCAAATTTTTCAGCATGACATTTGAGAGAACTTAAATTTATATACAGGTCACACTGTTTACCAGGATTATAACCAACGGGTGAAAAAATAACTGCCTTCTGTGCCTTGGGCATAAGCTTGCCCTGGTTTGGAACTGGATCCACTGCCGTTAACAAAATTTGGTATTTTCAATGAAGAATTCAAATGAGGCCACATTTTGTTGTGCACGCCTGATCTTCCTAAGGATTAGCATTGGTGAAACCAATGAAAGAGCTGGATGATACAAGGTTAGGGACATTTCTTTTTTTCCGAGAACCACGTCCACAGCTGCTCAATATCCTCACTAAGGCCTTGAAGATAAATCAGGTTTCCTCCTTACACCTTCAAACCTCATCGTGGTTCCGTTTCCCCAATGAAGTTAAGCCCTCTAGTGGGTGATCAGTAAGAAACCTCTTAAGATAAAAATCTTCAGCCACCCAGGCAGACACCAGCCAATTCCACAAACATTTCTCATTTAGAAAGCAAGCGTATAGGAATGATATCACTCTACAGGATTAACAGGGCATTTTTATGGGATCAGAGTTCAGTTCAGAAAGCATTTGTATTATGTTAAGAGTCTTCTGGTTGAAGAAATGACATGCAGATATCATCTCTGGATATATTAGTAGCAATGCAAGTTTTATTTTCAGCCTTTTTTTAAAAGGCTGTCAATAGAAGCAAAACAAAAATCCACAATTGTTACAAGCTGTGGGGAGAAAAATGGATCCATAAGGTTTCTTTGTAACTGTGAAATTCGCCCTGAAGGTTACTGGCATCAGGTATTGCATCTCCCCCTGCCTCCCTGATTTTCACACACTGCAACTTTGCATCATGTCTTTTCTCCTCCATCCCGCTAATATAACAGCTAGGCAAGAATCCATTTTGGACTAGCCTCAGATGTGCCAACTGGCAGGCCAGTACACATTTCCTAAGCAATGAGTGAACCACTGCTTTTCAGTCACGAGCCAAACAACTAAAAGGCTTATTTTTCCTCATCTGAAGGTCATTAGCATCTATCAAGATGCCAGTTTTCACAAAACTCATAGGAATTCAAGCAATCAAATTCAAAGTTAGGTCTGCATAGCATCTTTTCCTTGGAAAGCCAGGCTAGGAGGTTAAGCATCAGAGTTTTCAGCAGCCCAAGAGCTTAGAGTGCAGAAAGAGAGGACTGCGAAAAGCAGACCATGCATCTTGCCAGAGACAGCTGGAGTCTGGAATAGAATATCTCACTCACTTAGTGTAAAACCAAAAAATTCTTGAATGTAAATTGGTGATAAAATATACAACAGTCCCGTCCCTTTCAATATAAGCATTCTACTTCTATTTGGGTCATGGAATGCAGTTACTTTGTGGCAGACACTGACAGCTATAATGGGAGATGGATAGAGAATTCCTTTTCAGAAGACGTTCGTTTAAGTTACATGTTTAACTCTTGAATAACTACTTTAGTGAGGATGCCTTTAATACTTTTCTACCAAAAAAGCAGACATCATGACAAATGCTAAGATTTATAAAAAGCTACAAGCACCTGTTTTCCCAAACTAGAGCAAAAGGGCAGAATTTTACCATTCTTTCCACTTCCCCAACCCAATCCACAAAGGAAGCTGGTTTAACTTTGTGTTGACTTGAGTACACTGAAATAACCTCCAGTTAAATAAATGAGAGAAGAAATACCATGCTGATAAAGCCCAATAAAAATAAATCTCAAGTAACACGGAGTTCCTAGGACAATTTCAGTATTGGCATAAAAGTGTACAAGACACTCAAATACCAGTCTTAGAGATCAATACAGTAGCTAAGCTCTCAGTGTTTTAGTCTCCACTGTTTTTTTCAGTTCTTCTCCAAACTGGTTTTCAAACAGGAAACAGCTCAAGGGTGTGGCCATACCTGTTGGGTCAGGTTGTATCCGAGGCCTCAATGCATTATGTGCAACTCTTCCAAAGGACAGTGAGCCTTCTCAACAGCCTCCTGTTGCACATCCCACATCTACTCAAAACTCTATGATTTTTTGTCCCTGGATCAATGGAAGAGAAATTGAAACTTCTCTAACATTTACTATACACATCCTTAAGCTAGATGTTTTTAAATTATTGTCATATTTTCAACTCCACTTCCCCCCCCCATCCTTCCTCTAAGGCCTTCAAATTCCCTGACCAAAGTCATAACATAAGCAGTTTTCTGACTTCCAAAAGGATTTTCCTTTTTTTTTTTAATAAAATTATTTAACATTCATCACCAGGTCTACATCTCTGTGCTTGTACCGTGTGAACATGTGGTTGAAATATTAATCATCTAGACCCAATCTTGAAACACAAAGTTTTTGTTTTACATTTACAAAAGACTATTTTTTAGCCAAATACATGGGGTTTGTTATTTTAAGTTTCCTTTGTATTATCTGGTAATGCAAGAGTTCAACAGACCTCCATCCCCTGCCCCGGTAATTACTTTGGTTTTGACAATGTCAGCTGTACCAGAAAGGTGAAGATTGAACTCCACTTTCAGGAGTCACTATGTTGTTGATGTATCCATAAAACCTAGGATGCGAGCCCTTATGTTCCGATAACCACGCACTGATCAACAGAAGAAAGGTTTTCTTTATTCCCAAGACCCTATGTATCCAGACATAGTGTGAATGGATAAAAAAGAACTGCTATCACCCCTCGGATTTTACTTTAATACCAATCAATTTGTGTATTAATTTTAAGTTAACACACACTGGGAAAAAAATTATTTTACCCACACAGAAAAACACAATTTAGAAACACGAAAACTATCAAATTCTTTGTTTATTGATTTCTCATGAGTGTAGAACAATTTTAACGGTAAGACTTCTGGTAGCGTGCACGAGCACCAGGTCCTCCAAATTTCTTGGATTCACAACGGCGAGGATCTGCAACCAGCAAAGTCCTATCATACTGGATTAGAATATCCTTGATCTCTTTCTTGGAAGCTTCATCAACATCTGTTTAAAAAAAAAAAAAATTACCAGTTTAAGCAGTTTCACATGGAACATCCACATTAACACTTTTTGCAATAGCTAAAAAGAGCCACATGTTTCCACTTAAAGCTAATACAACAATAAAAATTACTTACATTTCTGATAGTAAGCCACCAAAGCTTTGGAAATAGCTTGACGGATAGCTGTTAAAAAAGATAAAGGACTGGTAAGGATTGCAAATTTATTTAAAATTTAAATACGTGGTTCCAGTTATCTGAGAAACTTGCTATCTTGTTTGCTGCCAACTTGTCCTTTCCCTCCCTAATACTCCACGTGAACTTTACATTGGCAAATCTGAAGAAATCTGTGCCAAGAGGCCACCCACAGTTCATCTGTGACTTGACAACTGCCAGCTAAACAAGAAATTGTACAAGGGCAGTTTGATCACCGTATCTCCCGAGTACTAACATAGATCCACCTCCTGATGGACAGTTCTCTGAAATGCCTACACTTTTCAACAAGGACAAAACTGATCAGTTGAAAGACTAAGGAGGCAAAATGGACAACAGGAGGGGATGAGTGGTAGCAGGTCATAAACAAAGCCCCGTAGCAGAGTAACACAGTAACTAGAACTCAAACCAGAAGAGCAGGGGAGTTAACTGTCAAGATGTTGTTACACTGTTATTTGTCAAAACATCAACATCAGGCTTTCGATGAAAATATGAATGATCTGAAAAAGAAATGTGATCAACCTTGATCCTGAAACTTGCCTCTGCCCTTTATGCAGCCTCAGCTCCACTTCACTACCCTATATTCAAACTAATGGAAATTATTTGTAAAGATGAACTTTTATCAACAGCTAATGCAAGTATGTTCTCAACCTTCCCTGCAAGGGGAAAACTGCCTTACTTTGTTTATCAGCTGAAAAATGCTTCTGAACAACATGGAAATACAGAACCAAGATTTAATTTCTAATGATAAATACCATTCCTCCCCTCCCAAAATCCTTGTGGCTCAGCTGCATTTGAACTGCTCTCTCACATCACACCATGTAAAGATAATTTCCTCACATTTCCTCAAAACTTCATCAATTTACTTCACTCACCTTACTCTAGATGTTACAGCTTTGCACACAAAACATAACTAATAAGCCTTATGAAAAACTACATTTATGCAATGGAAAAAAACAGAACGTGGAGTTTGGCAAGTCACTATTCAGAACTCAGCCTCTTAAGCACACAGCCACACTGGGTCTGGCTGAGATGGAGATGATTTTCCTGTGACAACTCTCACATGGTGCATACTCTGGCTACAGCTGAGCAGCGCTCCCACAGCATCAAGGCCGCGCCTCCAACATTCCCCCCCACCATTATGCTGGGAGTGGGCAAGATCTCGGAGGGAACACAGCCAGGACAGCTGACCCAAAGGGATATTCCATACCATAGGATGTCTGCTCAGCAATAAAAAGCAAGAGAAAGGTGGAGCAACTGCTACAGATACTGAGGCCTTACTTCATGGGAAGTGGCTGAACATCACCTTCTCAACGAAGCCTTTTGTCCTCCTTCCTTCCATCCAGGGCTTTTTCTATTGTGTCATTAAACTGCCTTTATCTTGACCCATGTCAAGATAAAATGTCTTTTTTATCTTACTTTCTCCCCTTCCCCCTCCAGATAAGGAGAATGACAGAGCAGCTTGGTGGGCTCCTGGCCATCCAGCCAGTGCCAACTCACTAGAATGGCTGAACCCAATCTAGTCCACACCACAGATCCCACCAAAAATCGTACCATAGATTTGTGCTACGTGGCCACCGCCCTTCACACGGACTCTGATGTCAACACCAGCAAACCTTTCCTTCCCCAGGAGGAGGACGGGTTCAAGCAGCTGGGAAACAAAGCAGAAAGAATTTTCATCTGTGATCAGGACTGGAGCTTGCAGTGCATTTATAAAATGTGACATTATTGAATATTCTGAAAAATGGAGCCTTGATTTTAGAAGCATACACCCAGATTAAAGACACCTCTTGCACAGGTGTCTTCTTTGACATCTACTAGTGCTGTAATAAGATAAACAAACTCAAGACTTCAATAAATGTAAGTTTCAAATATCTCAATAGCAATGCATATGGGAATTAAGAGCAAGGAAATAATTTAAGTAGAATGCCATAACTACATGCAAAAACTAAATCAAGTTTATTAAAACTGAAAACCTGATTTGTAGATAGTTTTCTTCACTGTTTATTACACTTCATAGCTATCTAGTCAGCTTTAGATTCTCTCAGCAGTGCTCAGCAGCCATTTCATTAAGTTCTGAACAACCTTCTTCAAAGGAGAACTTTAAGCCATTTAAAACTGCAGACATCCAGAAAATACTTCACATAATTACACTGACATAAGTTAGTTCAGCAAAACCCCAAATCACAGAGGTGCAGTATTCTCAATTTTCATAACTGCATCTACATTTTAGATAATCAACTAACAACCAAAATTCAGTATTGTAAGACAAACAACTCATCTCCACTGTCAAGTAATCAAGTGTATAAAGGTATTTTAACATCCAAGGGAAGCAAGGCAGAGGCTGTGTGGGTGCTTACTTTATACTGCAGAGTTCTGGGCTCAATCATTTCCAGAGGTCTTCCATTCACTTTAATGAGGCCATTCCCTCTCTTGCAGTGGGCAACAGCCGTTGCCGTTTTCTACAAATCCGAACACGTATTAGTATAGCATCTGATTTTTGCACAAGCAGTGTGAACTTCCACTTAAGCTTAAAAATCTAGTAGTCTTACTCCTACGCCCAAAGTTACCATTTTGTACTAAACAAAACAGTATTACTTACATTTTCAGATACTGACGTTAGAACAAAGTCTTAATAAAAGTGTGCTTATAGTTCCAAGATGTAGCTGTATACAAGCGAAAGACTCACTTCTGTAACACCGTATTTGTGTGGCTCATTTTCTCAAAAGAGTACATTACCCTGAATTATTCGAGACGCTGGATTCCAGCAGCGAGAACTTTTACCCTCCCACCACCACTTCACAACGTGGCCGTCGGACACCGGCACTGGTAAGCTAGGCCCCTGTGGCTTGCGGACGGCAGCGGCGGCAGCTCCCGAGGACTCCGGAGAGACCCCAGACCCCCTCCCTCGAAAGCAAATCCCCTCCCCACCCCACCCCTCCCAGTTCCGCCCGGGCACAGGCCGCGCTCCGGCACCTCCGAGGCGGAACACGTGGGCTCAGAGCGGGCCCAGCCCCGCAGGCCCTGCCGCGGCCCGGCTCCGCCGCACGGCCCCGGCGAGGAGCTGCTGCCGAGACCCCGAGCGCGAACGGCCCGACGGCGCGGCGCGGCCCAGGAGCGCAGAGCACGCAGTGCGGGCAGCCGTGCCCGCGCCTCACCTTCCGCCCGAACACCTGGACGCTCTGCAGGGGACCCTTGGCCGGCATGGCTGCTCCTGCAAGAGAGAGGGAGAGAGCGGGGTGAGCGGGCCGGGGCCGGGCGCGGCGCGGCGGGAGCGGCGCGGACACACACCCGGCTCGGCGGCGGCGGCTGCGCGGAAAGGCCGCGCGGGGCCGCCCGGCCCGCCAGCAGGGGCGCGTGCCGCAAAGCGCAGTGCCGTAACTCCCGTCAGCGCGACAAAACACCCCCCCTCCTGTGCCCCGCCTGGCGCGCTTTGCGGCAGCGCCGCCCCGCCCCCCGCACGCGGGAGGGCGGGGCTGAGGCCGAGGGGCGGTCCCGACGGGAGCGGGGCAGGGAATTGGATCGGAACGGCGCCATTCCCCAGCCTGGGCTGAGCCTGGGCCGAGCCTGGGCCGGGCCCTACTGCCCTGCTCCCACCGGGCCGCACGGCCTGCAGGTCCCGCCCCCCACATGGCCGGGGTGGGCGGCAGCCGGGGCAGCACGGCGGGGGCTCCAGCGGGGGAGGCCGCTCCCTGCCCGAGCTCGGACAGGGATTACAGCAGCTTGAAAGAGTTCTTGTGAGGGATAAGAGAGGATGTGCAGCCTGCGAGAGGGTTTTTCTACTGTGTACACCGCAGTGCCCTTTTTCTTCGATGACCCGGTCACAGAGCAGAGCCTGGATGGGCTTCTGCTCTAAAGAGAACCAGTGATGCCCCGCCTGAAAGGCTCACAGTCACACTTGGAACGTGTGAGATGCAACAGTACCAACTACATAGCTTTTACAGTTTTAAAGTCTGGTAAACTGGTGGCAAAAATGAAGTATTAAACCTTGTGTTCTCCTCTAGCACTGTACATTCGGGCAGTGCCTTATACCCACTTAAATATTCAGCAACTGTTATGTTTAAGATCAACTCAAGGAGTTCTCCTTAGATTCAGCACACATTCAGGGAGCCCCATCAAATTTAGCTTCTACCTCCGTTTTTTTTCGATTAATATGTCATAAAACATGGGATTTCAGTCACTTCCAGACTGAAAATATTTTACTTCTAATGCTTTAGTATTTAGTATGCAAAATATTCTAGAAGGACAAAAGCAGAATCTGTCGATGAAGCAAGGTCATGCTTCTTAGATATTTTAAATGATAGAGACTTAAATTAGTATGATGAATTACAAAGTTGAATTCTCAAACAATCAGTTCCTTTGTCTTTGGACAGGATTTTAAATACTGAACATTAGTCATCAGTCATGTGAGGAATTAAATAAGCACTTAGCTTTATGCAATTTGAGTGATTAGTTCTATTCAAGTGAATAGTACTGTGCAGAACGTGTAAGATTTAGCACATCTCAAACCCTCAATTGTACAAAGCTTTAACATGTGATCCGAAAAGTGATTTATTTTTTTAAGGCTGTTTCCTAAGGAACAGTGTTTATGCAGTCACACGTGTCTATCATCCAGTCTTTCCCCATCATCAGAGGAAGCGGAATGGTCACCCCTTTGCTGGCCAGTTTCAGTTAGTTTTCACAGATGAATGAAAATTTCAGAAACGATTTAGCTTGTACATGTTCGGTGAAAATAGGTGGCCCCGTATAAGAGAGATCTTTAACTTGCGCAATGAAAGCGGCTGCAGGAGCTGAAATATTAAGACATTATAAAACCTTTATTTAGGTGAGAAGGAGAAACTATAATACCTAATTAACCCAGTTAGAAAAAAAGGTTCAGCTAAGGCTTATGATCAACCCAAAGGTAAGCCATGAGTAACTGAGTTTTGTTGGGTGTTCAGGGCACTTTTAAAGCAAAAGAAAGCAAATCTAAATCTGTTGGCTATGTGGGCATTATCTGAGGTCTGCTCTGAAGACCTGTGTTTTAATATGAAGTATATCATTAAATAGGGTGTTTTCAAATTTATAAAGTTTATGTTTTGGGAGCACGCTTTCTTAGGCCCTTTAAAATTCATCCTCATTTGGGTGTTCCATCTGCTGCATGCTCTTCCTGGAACTAAAAGCAATCATCCTAGAGGAGCGTGTGTGTAAAACCAGGGGTATGCCTATATACATGTATCTGTCTTCTGTTTTCAAAATAAGAAGATAACCAACATATAGCGATAGTGTTGAATGGAAGATAAGGTTAAAGGCTTTGCCCTGCTTGTTCCCTTTGCTTTCTAGCTTAAAAACAGAAATAGGAGCTAAAAGGTATTTAGAAACCACGTACCACGGCAATTAATCTGTAACATTGTAAGAGTGGATTAGATGATAAATATCACCGTACAAAAGAGGCAAAAAGAAAGGTACCACAATGGAAAAAAACCCTCAGGTAAGATACTATACTTCTAAAAGAAGTCCAAGCACTAACAATATCCCTATTTAGTTTTACTGAGTTTAGAGTACTTCAAAATGGTAATGTATCTCAGACTTCAAAAGGAATACATGGTAAGAGTCTCCAAGCACCACCTAGAAACTCTTCTGTTCGCTTCCTTTTTCTTTGCGAAATAATTGCACCTGTGGAATGTAAGGCATTTGTTTAGTGGCCTTTTTTTAACCTTATTTTGCACCAGTGTGAAGAGTTATACAGCATATAAGGCAGTGAATAACCAGACCCAGAGAAATTATGGTGTGTTTACTGGTAAACCACTATTAGGAGAAAGAGCATCTCATTAAAAAGCTGACATGTTTGTGCCCATCTGGATAGGGCATTTTCATTATTTCCTAACAGAAGAATAACTACTTGGATTTTACTGAAGTGTAAGTCCTTGATTTCACAGTGATTCTGCATTCTACTAACAGATGATCTGTTGTGTATCTTTGTACCAACAAGTATCTTAAAACTACTAAATCTTTCACATGGGCATTTAGTGAGGCTTTAAGGGATTGAGAGTCTCACTGCCTGACCTCCTCCACTGGAGCTGCTTTGATCTTATTGCAGGCTGTGATGTAAGATGCTGCTGTGACCTGCTCATCTCCCACAGACCAGCCACACGCACTACTGCTCTCTCAGCTTTCTGGGATCAGCAAGGGTACGGCAGCAGGGCATGGCACTGTAAGGGATTTCGCTGGCAATGTCTCCAGTTGTTTCCTCAGTTTGTGACAGGAGCACAAACCTTGTGTAGGTAACATGGACAAAGGTGAGCTAAGCAGAGTCAGTGAGATGGGCTGAGCACAGCAGCTAACAGAGGTCATTTGGAAATTTGCCAGCGTGGAGCATATGGAAAACTGCTGTACAAAACTTGTGTGTCAGTCCACTGCTCACCAATACTGTCAGGCTGATGTTGTGCAACCCACGAATTTTAAATTTATACTTATTTATTACTTGAATGCTAACAGATTTTATTTGGCAGCCCTATGCAGGAGTCAAATCTACTGAAGATTTTTCTGATTTGTGTGTTTGGGTGGGGTGTCCTTTTTTCAGGGATTTGATGTAGTTTGGAATTTAAAACAGCAAGTGACTGGACTTCCATGTGAAATCATGATGTTGGTTCTCCACTTGGATCTCATAATCTTTCAAATAGAATTCTCATGCAATTTCAAAAGGTAAACATTCAAGGAGAACAGCATTTTAGCTTCCACTTAGCAGAGAAGTATGTAACTGCTGAGAGCATAAGGCAACAAAGAGTCAAGGTCAACATGTTAACAAGGCCAGCTGTAATGTGACTCTAAATTTCCTCCTATTTTAAAAGGAGAGAAATTGCTCTCAGGGTAAAAATAATGGGAGAATTAGTGAGATTATCTTCCTCTTCTATTATCTGAAACATTAATAGAAAGGTGAGAGCTATGGCAAAATTTAATCAGTTACTTCTACACATATTGTCATAGAAAATAAAAGTATTATTAAAATTTCAGGGGAAATATGAGGAATTTTTCTGCATAGTCCATAATAACATTTTAAAAATCCACACCTTCTACCAAAATGTACCAATTTGCAATTTAATTGTAAATTGTAGAATTATTTTTCTTTTAGCAGAATGGATAATTTTAACCATTTTTTTCATATTTCATGCATGATAAACAAAGCATATTCTCTAAAATTTTTACTTCTGACAGCAAAATCATCTCTAAACACTTCAGAAGGCAGTGTTAGTCTTGTACACTTTTGTATCTTTTGAGAATTAGTGGATTCCTTCACTGAGAATTTTGAAGTATTTCAGGAAAGAAGATACTGATGTGCTTTTTTAATGGCAGCTCTTACATTCTGAAAGGTCTGGGATACCAGAATATACTGCTCATATTACATTTTGCAACTGATGCATGTTTGATGATAAAGTGTAATTAGCTAATGGATCCCATTATTTCTGAGGCTTGCTTTTCACAGATCATATTCATGCAGGCAGCAGCTGAAGAGTTTTCTAAACTCAATTAGTGCAAGAATGCTGTGGCCAATGGAAAAATGTTTGATGCATGCCAGAAAACAAATCTTCCCAGCTCTTGGAAATATGTTCTGAAAACAAATAAGGATCACACAAGATTTTCATAGCAATAAATATTTTTCCCCTAAGAAAATATTTAAAATCTAAAGCAAAATTTTTATGTAATTATCCTTCTCTAAGGAAGCTCTATAGCATAAGCTCTGAAACATAAGAATATGGATTATCCTGACTGGTGTGAATACTGACTCCCATTTGCAAGTTATAAATGTTAATGTCACATTGAGATTGAAAACACAAGCCAATTTGTAATGTAGACATCAACACAGTGATAGGCTTGTTCACACTGAAATTCAATGCATGGAAATAATTAGCAGTACAATCGTTAACTCAGGACCCGTTGCTACTTGGGAAAAATCACAATTAATGATTGTCTTGACTTTCATTTTGAATGAATAGGCTAGCTCTCTCAGTACAATAAATAAAAGAAATACAAAGCCCATCTTGTAATCTTGTATATGAACATATAGACAGACATTAGGGCTCATTGTTTTAGCTCTGTTACCTGGCTTGTTGCTGAAGGCTGAAAAAAATTATGACTTAAATGTGCAACAAGCATCCTATTTACAGTGGCTGGAAATAAGTATTATCAGTTAACATAATTCAGCTGGAAAGTTATAGCTGGTTTTAGAATCTGTTCCTATATTAAAGACTAATATCTAATGATCTAGGACTTAAACTTGGAATAGGACTTCATCTGTCCTTTTGCAACATACAAGGCTTTAGTGAAATCTATTGACAGCAAATTAGAATTATTTAAAACTCTTCTCCTGTACATTCACACAAGCTGCTCTTAAGTATATGTGCATGAGCTCACGCACTCACACTTGTGTGTGTCAACAGGAATCAAAACTGTAAGAAGCTGACCGGGCAACAGCCCAGTACCCCCAGGCTACACAAATAAGCTAAGAAGTAAACAGAATCACATACATGAAACTTTTTTTTTTTTTTTTTTTTTTTAGAAGAGAACAGCATCTCCAAGCTTCCTGCTGTATTTTGCTGCCCCTGGAGGCTGCTTCTCTGTTTAGTTCCCATTTTTAGAAACTAAACACAGCAGGGTCCAGTGGGATCCAGCTGCCCTCTCTCAACTCTTTTGTAGAGAAAGAAGTCCTGGGTCTTAGCTTCCACAAAGATCTATGTTAAAGAAATATGGGGAAGAGTGACCATAGAAATGGACACCTATTTTGCACCTAAAATACAGGCGTTTTGTCCCAGTTGGCTTAGTTATGTTCAGATTGCAAAAACGGTACTACACTCCATGATCTGTAGGTCTACATTTCTCTTTAAATCACACTTTTGATGTAATACAGAAAGTTGCTGACTTCTAGGTAGATTAAAAGGTGCAATTAGTGTTGATGTCAGAAAAGGACTTAAATATGCACACTCTTTGCTGAAACATCAATCATGGTGGTTTAGAGCAGAAAGAGATAGGTTTCTGTGAAGTTATATTAATCTCTACTGAGGTAATTTCTATTTCTGATTTTGAATCTGTTTGTTGTTTCAAGTGAAACATTTTCCATTGCCTGTGGTAAGAGAGCAGATTAGGCAGAAGAATCAGAGCTCGTGAACTGTTGTATACTTATTGACCTATCAGAGAACTGAGACATTTTCTCTAGAAACTGGAGCAGCTGAACTCTAAAGGAGAATGAACCCTTTTGGCAAGGCTTTGTAAGGACTCCGGACAGAAAATCTTGTGTTTATTAAGCAGAGAGAGTGAGAAGAAATGTAATGGTTATCCAGCTTGTAGAATTAAGGGAAAATGACACATTCACACAGGGCTGAATACAGCTAGGTTATCTGGATGCTGCATACTGTCAGGCATCATGGAACTGACAAACCCAGAAGAGTACCTGTCTGGTGTAGAGTCTTGAACTGAAACAGAGGTCAGTTCTCAGAACCTTGTTACATGTGAATAGCTGATGCATTTTAAAGTAATCTATCCACCTTCACCTAGCCCTTTGTTCAGGGACAGCAGAGAAGTCATAGAGTCTGGTATGTCCAAATGACTCTTCCGTAGTTCTTTCCATCACTGTTCCCAAGAGAATCTAGCCAATAATATCTACACACTAGGAGATCTGCGCAGTTCACAGAAACACAAACACAGGCAGTATTACAACACACGTATTAAAATGACATTTTTTTACAAGATCAAAAACAGATAGAAAAAATAAAGTGCTGTGGGAAAGATTTTACCAAATAAAAATGTCTGTGGAGGCTTGATCATATGTGGGCCTGTGAATAACACTCAGGAGACTATAAACTTTAGACAAACCAGATGGTTTGCCAGTAAACCAGATGCTTTTATTTATGCAGACCAAGTTCACATTTTGCAAGGTACTTTGTTCTTCTAGAGAAGTTTTCATACACAAAGTAAAATAATTATATACATTTTGTATGATGATGGACTGGAACATTCATACAAATTAAGTCTCTTCCAGTAGTCCATTGTTCTTTCGATAGAAATACTATCATAATTGCATCGTTGGAATACTCTTAAGCATGGGGGTTCTTCTTTTTACTCCAGTAGCATCCAAAGGCTTTAGTGAGGATTATGAGCAGCTTTTGTTACATCATAAAATTGCATACAGTCCTTGCTCAGAAGAATTTAAATCAAAGGAAGACAAAATGCAACACAGGAGTTGACCAATGGTAGAGGAAAATAAGAGAAAGACTACAGGCTGTTACTGATGGGTTTCAACTAGAAAGTAACTCTCTATTTCAGTATCTACGCAGTTAACCACACTGATCTTCTAGTCCTTTGGTTTTAGTTTTACTGCAAACCCAGAAACTACATTTGTCTTAACTATACAGTATAAAAGTATAAAGCATAAAAGTATAAACTTTTCCTTCTCTCATAGAAGCAGCTTCATCAAAAACTTTTTAAATCTCAAGGTCCCTTGAAATGCCCTGTTTTGTGAATTATCATCTGCGCTCATTCAGTTGTACTTCAGCCACTCCAGGAAACTGTCTGATAGGTGCCAGACATGGTGCCCTGTCTGATGGGAGTCAGCTCTCTGACAGCATGGCAAACAATAGCTGTATTCTAGATTATTTCAATGCAAAGTCAACATCTTAGGCTAAAAATCTTAGTTCTACTGCTCAGGCAGTAGCCTCAAGCAACACAGCAGTCATAGCAGTTGATTGTCTATATTGTCTTAACTTTTTTTCAAGTGGTTTTGATTGTCATAATTTCACAGGAGCTTTTGACCCTTTTATTAATTTTCTGGTGCTCCTACCTGTTGCTTCTTGATGATCTTAGAAAAAAGTATTTCTGGAACATGTATCTCCACAATTTTAACACAGATATGGCATAGTGACACAACTTGTAATTAGCAGATTAAGAAGCAGAAGAAATTGGTCTGATGACTTTCTTAATGTAGTTTTAAAATAATAGATGCATGAACCTTTACCACCTATTCCTTTAGAAGAATCAGACCTAAATCGTGAACACCTCTTCAACAGAGATTGTTCTGGACCTTCTTCCTATTTACATTTCATCCAAATTTCAGCTTTTATGAAAATTTTGTCTTATTCATAACTTTGTTCAACTGTTGCTTTTATAAAGTGTTCTTTAAGGGTTATGACTGCTCAGTAGAGCTATGGAGATTCAGAAAACAGAGCACACAAAATATTTTACTGGTAGCAAAAGCATCATACTGACCTAAACTTTAGAAAGACCACCTCCTGATTTTTCCTGGGAATTATTATCTTTCCAAAGTAAATACAATCCTAGCATTGCATCAATAAACTACAACAAAAGGAAAATATATATTTTTTTTAAATCAAAATTGCTCAATTAATGTTATGTTAATCAAAATCAAGGAAAAAGTACAGTATCTCAACATGAGGAAGAACTGAGCTGGAAAAAAAATCAGGGAACATCAACATAGAAATTACAGTTCTTCTACAGAACAGGAGAGCCATAGAGCCATATGCATTTCAAATTGTAAAATAAAGTAAGTAGGATTTTCCTCTAGTTAGTGAATGAACACTGGAGAAATTATAATGCCTTGCCAAAGCAAGACACCTCTCACAGTGTGAGATATGCATCCTTTGTACATGACCCTTCACACTCTAACATGCACCTTGGATTTTGTCTCACTTCTGTGGGTCAGATGCTGCTTTGGGCTCCATGGAAACCCCTGAGTTTGGCATGGTTTCTTCATGAGGAATAAAAATGGATGTATCAACCATGCAAACAAAGATACTACAACAGTGAGCAGTAATCCTCCCGTAGTGATCATCATTGCACCTCAAATACTGTGGTTTTGGGCCCCTCACTACAAGAAAGACAGTAAGGTGCTGGAGTGTGTCCAGAAAGGGTAATGAAGCTGTGAAGGGTGTACAGAGTAAGTCCTGTGAGGAGCAGCTGAGGGACAACTGGGGTTGTACTCTTCTCCCTAATAACAAGCAATAGGACAAGAGAAAATGACATCAAGTTGTGCCGGGGTGGTTAAAATTGGATATTAGGAAATATTTCTTCACTGGAAAGGCTGTCAGACATTGGAACAGGCTGCCCAGGGAAGTGGTGGAATCACCATCCCTGGAGATATTTAAAAGACATGTAGATGTGGTGCTTAGGGACATGGTTTAGTGGTGGACTTGGCAGTAATAGGTTTACAGTTGGACTCAATGATTTTAAAAGTCTTTTCCAACATGGATGATTCTGTGATTCTATGACTACTGTCTCTTGTCCTATACAGTGGAAGACACTCTTGATGCAAGCTTGAGAGGTCTTGTCAAATGAAGGAGTTTGGAGAATATTATAAGTACAGAAATGCAAACTCTAGTGATTTTACACCCCTCAGAAATCAGTAGTTAGATGGGAAATAAACCCCAAGTTTCAAAAATGTTTAAAATTTATATGGCATTTAGGTGCCTAACTCCCCAAGGAATACAAAAACTCTGCCTTTAAGTAACTTAGGAGCCTGAGTTCTGTTTACAGAATGACATAGTTTATATCTAATTGAAAGTTAATTAGATTAGACTTTTTAAAGTATCTAACTTTTAAAATTAGGACTTCTGTTCATTATAACTGGAAGTCTTTGGAACATCTATTTTCCATCTGGTATGCTGTCTGTATCAAGGGGAGTAGGCCTTTCTGTTCTAGGAATCCACTATTTTGTGGAGTATGAAAACAAACAGGTCAAGTATCTCACAGACAGACCAGGGTTGTGCTTGGGACAAATACAGCAGAGTATTAAGGACTTGAAGAATGTATTCCATTGGATTTCAATATGCTCAGAACTGTTATTCTTACATAAACACTTTTCCCTTTTTAATTTTTTTTTTTTTAGATTGGGGTTAAAAGCTCTTCAAGTCTGTTTATTATGCATTCTGGACTCAGTTGCTAGTAGTTTATTTTAAGAGTTAAAGTATTTTGAAAAAAAAGTCCCATATAATCTCTACCATGTAATTCCATTCTGTGGTCAGCGGCATTTTTTAGATAGATAAGCCACAAACATAATTTTTCACAATCTCCCATCATCCCCAAATCAGTTTAATGGAAATGATATATTTTTGCCACATCATATGGAGCTGATATAAATATTTTTTTATCCACAGACAGCATCAGGTTTCAGATGTGTTGGTGTTCGATTTTAATATATTTGGTATTTATACCTTTTTAACTATAATCATAGAAAACTTGAGATTTTCTGTGTTGCATTATTTTTTAAAATATCATTAATACAGTTCACATGAAATAGAAATAATATTAATCATGCTTTAATAAAATATTAAAATGTGATATAGTCATTTATCATTTTGAACATAATTTTCTGCAGTTAGTTGTATCTCATGAGCTTGATAGATATTTGCCTTTCTACAGCACAGAAAGTCAAACCGTCATTTGTGCAAAAAGAAAAAGACCATCTCTGTGTGATCTCAGGCTATGCATGCATGAATTTCCTCTATGCAGTGATCAAATCCTCTGAATACAAAGACTTAAACAAACTAACCAATAGTTGTGACTGAACATGCACAGAGTCCTTGCCTTCAGCATCAGGAGCTGCAGTTTTAATTTAATGATTTAATTCAGTGCCTTTATTGATTGCTTGCAATGAGGCCATTTGGAAACTGTAGCAACTGAAATCTTTCTTTATATAAAGCAGTGTCAGTGCAAACTTATCTGCTTAGAGCTTGAAATGCACATTTTATCTAAATTCTCTATGTTCCTGTTAATGTCATCATGTTTGGATTTCCAATTTTGTTGGCATATGTCCCTAAGTAACGAAGTGACAACTCTTCAATAGGTAGCTCTGGTCCAAACAATATAACTGCTCTAAAGAATGTATTGTTATTCTTTCCCAAACATCCAAAAGAAACAACCACTTAATGGGATGCTCTGAGAATGAGAAAGTAATCTCAAATGCACTTTCTGTCTGCTATTCCTGCATTAACTCTTTGGAGGAAAGGCTGGGCAGAGGGTTTAACTCAAGCTAGACTGTAAGGACCAATTGATCATTTCACATGTGACTGTTGCATAACCCGTAGTGATCAGCCCTCCAGTCCTCTAATCTGATCTAGATTTGAGATCAGTTCACTTAAAGTGACCCTTGCAACTTCTGTCATCTATTTGGAGTCCAGTAGAAGTGCTTGTTACTGAAGGCTACCTCAAACACAACTGAAAACCGCAGTCATTGATTTATTCAAGGCTTTTCCACTCCACATATGTATTCCTTCCATCTCTCTCCTCCTTGCTAATTCTCTCCTTACCCTTTATCCCTTTGCCGCTCTTTACTTTGTCAGAGGGTTGTGACAAGCCTGGAAGAGACTCAGTGCTGATCTAAATGGGTGTGGGTGGCAGGAGGTGGGGAGGGCAAAGCCAGCTAGTGTGCAGCCCAGCGTAGCTGTGAGTGTCCTTGTGACATGGAAGGAGGATCACACTGGTCAGCATTACTGCCAGATGCCATGGCGGTGAATGCTGGAGCTCCCATAGCTTCTCCATCACCACCAAGCAAAAACTGCACCTCATACGTAGCAAATAAGCTACAGTGAAGTGTGTTTACACTAACTCAAATTTGTTGCTACTAATCCCTACTAAAGAATGACTAGAAATCAGCTGATTTACATTAGGTCGCCAAACTCAAAAGTAATGCTTGAAAAAATGCTGCAATACAATTTGATGCAGATCCCAAAAGTAATGCTTTTCAGGCTGACTTTTTCAGGAAGCAGGAGGAGTGGGGCAGGTCCTCAAGGTGGGATGAGCCAAGAGCTGAGGGTGACTGTAGCACAGGTAGTGCCCCACCACCCCATGGGGGCTGAGCTGGGGGCTGGTGTTGGTGTCCATTTCACAATTTTATATTACTTTGTTTTTGCAAGCATGGCTTGCTTTTTTATTTGTCTGTTTCTGTGAAAATCCAACAAGCCCTGCACATCACCTGCTTACCTGCCTTGAACTGTTGACAGTTTAGTATAAAAATATTATGAATTGATTAACTCTTTGTGAGCTTCAGCTCTTTTGAACTCCATGGCTCTTCTGGTAGCTGCAGCTGGCAGTTTGAGCATCACCACTCTAGGCAATAGTTTATATTGTCAGCAAATTCCTTTGTTAAATTTAAAAAACAATATTAACCTGGAAGTAATCAGGCATCTTTCTTGAACATGAAGCCCCTTTTACTGAGATGTTTGCTGGCATTAAGATAACTGTAGAATTTATTAGTAGTGAAATCGTCTCTAGAGGACTCCACCACCCTAAAGTGTTTGCTGTCCTTCTCTCCTTAGGCACATGTATCCGGTGTCACCTCACAACCAAGAGGCTTAAAAAGAAACAGGAACCTGCCCATGGTGGGAGGGGAGAAAAGCTATGGGGCTTCCAAAGGGACCTGGTAAAGGATGAGCAGACGATGAGAGGCAGAGCTGGTCTGAGCCCTCACCTACTGCTGCCTTCACTGAACTCCACTCCCCGTTAGAGTTTAGATTCCTCCATTTGCAAACCATCATGGATGCCTTTTTTTTTTTTCCCTGTGATTCGTTCTCAGAAGGTTGCTTCTGCTGCCCCAGGAGAGGGGAAGGAAGCTCCAGCTGCTCTGTGTTTTCCCTCCACCTTACAGCCCTGACAGAGCCTTGACTGTGCCAGCTTTACGTGCACACCAGGAGCACCCTCTGCCCTCTTGTAAAGACAATAGGAGAGATTAGAAGTCTCTACTCATTCCACAACATGGAAACATATGCCTTCCTGTACAAAGCTATACCCACCTCTCTATGTAGGATACTTTAGCTCATGTATTTAATATTTTTCTGACACACACATAAAAATAATGCGTGTCCTGGTTTTGACACAATAATGATCCAGCTTCACTAGTTTGCTCTATCTGCTTTGTGGCACTCCAGCAACACAGAGCAACTATAAAGACTGCTTAATTGGGCAATTAAACTTTTTGACTGCTCTGCATCCCTGAAGCAGTAAAAGGCAGCCAGAAGGCACTGGGAAATCTCGCCCATCAGTTGAAAAAACTAAGGAAGCACAAACACCTCCTCAGACCAGCACTCACCCCATGTGGAGAAGCTTAGCACAGCCTCTGGTCCAGCTGGGCTGCACAGGATCTCCAGACGACAGGCGTGTGCAGAGGTTAGGCAGAGTTTCCCTTTGTAGAAATGCAGGCATAGCCCCTTCTTCTTTAAAATGTACTTTTCATTGGTTATAATGCAACTCCAATAAAGATGGGGTGTTTGAGATGTAAAAATTGCACCTTGACTCATCAAACCCTTAGACTGTGCGTGAGCAGAAGACCTCCTGAAATCTGTGGTGATGTTTATAGGATCAAATCTTACTTTTCAGGATCAATGCCGATGTAAAATTTTTTCTTTGCTTCTAGTAACGTATCTGGAAATAGAAGAATAATTTACTGCTAGCAGTCTCATCACCATTTTGTTAGTCTTTCTTGGAGACTGTTGCAGTTACTATTTTCTATATGAAAATAACAGAAGTAGCCCAAACACAGGAGGCAGGACCAGGAGCATTGCTGATCCCAGTCTGTGCTCTGATTCTGCTTCTGGCTCACTGGCTGATCTTGAACCAAAGTCTTAGGTCTGAGGACTACCTCCTTTGGGAAAACTGAGCTCCAGTTTTGAAGATTGCATTTTAGACCTACCCCTTCAAATGTTTTCTGTAACTATTTGCTTGAAACATCTCTTCCAAAGGCAAGGTGTTAAACATTCCAGGAAAGGGTTAAGCGGGTCTGGCTGTTTGATTCTCTAAGGAAATGGTAGCTACATTCTAGAGAAATAAGGGACATGCGCTGTGCATGGTTCTGAACTTCCCACAGAAAGGCTCAAGATGAAATACATAGAGATTGTAACTAGAATATGCAGTTATTGCTAATACATTTATCAGCAAAAACATCTCGAGGAAGAAGAATAATTTTTATTCTCAAGCAGGAAGATTTATTTTAAGGTTATGTAAGTGAAGCACCCACACAAAACCTGCTATTCCTTTTTCTCACTCCATTCACATTAACAAATATACTTGTTCTGTTATAAAAGACTTGCTTTGCACTTACTCTTAGCGGTGCAAGTAGCTGGGAAATGTCCCTTTTAAATTTTGTGGCTGCTTAGTTACCACAGCTTCTTGCTACCCAAATAGACTCGCTCTGTCAGGGCTGTGAGATGGAGAGAGATAAACACAGGGAGCAATTGTGGCTTCCTGCCACCAGCCCTGCTAAGAAAGCAAGAAAGCAATAGCAGATGAACCGTTGCTGCAGCGGCGATGGGAAGCTGTGGCCTCACAGGAATAGGGCAAAAAAACCCAACCAAATATCCTGAGAGAGGATAAGTAATATCAAATAATGTGCTCTCTTCTAATCCTACGTTGCTTAGTCAATAGTTTTAAGGCAGCAATTACTCTGCCAGGAAATAGTCCACGGAGATATGCATAGAAAGTATTGTGTTTGACGAAATGCAGTGGGATACTCTATATGCAAAACTTACTATGGAGGTAGCCAAATTAAAAATTGTGTAGTATAGTTATTTACCAGCTGCAATTGTTGCATCACATGTTGATTTTTGTTACCTGATCACGTATTTCCCTTGTTTATTCAGTTTTGGAAACTGTGACCAGAAAGGAACAAAAAAGAAAACTGGCTGATGGGAAAGAAAATGAGGGAAATGGAAAAAAACCTCCAACCTATAAAGTTGAAAGTCAAGAGCTCCAGTGGTGGGAAAGAGGTGAGATCCAAAACACAAACAGCTCTCAAGCAAACCAGCCTTTCCGTTTGCTTTGGGGGAACGTGGAACAGGCAGTTTTCCTATCAGAATCTTCAGGACTCATTTCTGTTGTCGTAGGGCTTTGTAACAGGAGTTTAATCAGACGCACTTTTGCAGAGGGACGGAAATAACATCTGTTTGTTGTTTCTTTAACTTTCAGCAGGGTTGCATGGGGTGCAGTTAACTGATGATAGCAGTAGCTAAGCCCAGACTGTTTCACACTAAAGGAAGGTTACACAATGCTGTGGGTGGCAGAGTATTTCTGGGAGGCACACTTCGCTGCGGACTTTGCTTGCATCACTTCCTGAAATAGATTGACTGATATGTTCTTATTTTTATTTGACTTATTTTTCAAACCACATGTTACACTTGCATGCTGTTTGCAGAGTTAGGTTTTGAAGAGAAGATCCTAAACGTTCAGATCAAGGTGCACTGTATTTTAACATGAGTTCTCTCCGACTTAGCCCTTTTTTTTTTCCTGTTTTTCTGGCATTTCAGAATGGAAACTCTGCCAAAGCACTGAATAAAAAGGGAATTATATTCTTTGTAATATTTGTCACTCACTTTACTTTGGGCTGTCCTCAACTTGTGCTTTCTTAATATGCTACAGATTTCTAAGTTGACAGTGAGTAACTTTGAGAAGCCAGGAGCTGGTCAGGATGCAACTGGAGCTTTAACTCTCAGGAAAGTGTAGGAGGTAGTTTAGAATTTAAGTGGTTTTGTTGGGGGTTTTTTCCATGGGAAAAAGATACCTCTTCTCTGTCTCCTCTGCATGGGAGAAATGTGAAAAAGGGAGGTCTGGCAATTTCCTGCCTTCCTACTTAGCAAACCCATGACTGTCAGCATCCTACCCTTTAGCCTACTATTTCCCACTGTCAGTGTATTTTTTATGAAATGATTAACAGAAACGGATTTAAATATGATATATTGCACTCTCAAATTCAATATCTACCAGGACTAGAGGGGAATGTAACTCTAGGAAATAGTGTTTCAATTTGTTTGGTGTTTCTGCATAACTTTATTTAATCAAAACCCATTTGTTTCATCAAATTAGTCTGGATTATGTTTTTTACTATTAATGTGGACTAGCTTTGAGAATTAAAATGTATTCTTTCTTGTGCTACAACAGAGAAGGATATGGGATGACAATCAAAAATAGACAAGGTTCATCACTCAGAATTGAAGTTCGTCAGGTGTGAGGTGTGAGCACTCTTACCTGTAATGAAAATACAAATGTGTTTTTTCTGTAGTGGTTTAAAACCATATCATTAACGTTTTATTTTAACTAATGCATAGCTATTTCCAACAATAGGAAACAAAAAAAAATTAGCTCTTCCTCCAATATAAACTGGATTATCCTGTTTTATTGGCAGCATGACACTCCATGAATTTATCTCACTTATTTTTCTTAGCTCAATTGAACATTTTAGTCCAAAGCCTGCAGTTCATTTAATTCTACATTAAGTAAAAAAGAATAAATCTACTTGTCTTCATTTTGTTCTCTACCAATTTCATTTCATTCATGGCCTTTATTGAAAGAAATAATTCTATTCCTCTTTTTGATCCCAACCAAGATTGTTTTGTGGGTCCCTAGCATATCTTTTTCATATCCATTGTTCCCAAAATTTGATCCATACAGTGGATCAGAAGCTGTCTTACCAAAACTGATCACTGTATTCACATTTGAATTGTGGTAGCACAGTCATATTTTTTTATTTTATTTGGCTTTTGACCATTGCAGGTATTTCTAGCTTAATATCTGCTAGATATTTTTTAGATTACCTTTAGAGATCCATGCATCTCACTGTGTCCTAAAGTGGACACCTGTCTTCCAGACATGGGTTTGTATTGCACACTGATACCAGGTCCCAAATCTCATATTGCCTGCTCTGAAATCAGTATGTATTCAGAGGATGGAATAGTGATTTCCAGTTTAGGAAACAGTGGATCATTAGTAATATTTCTGACAGCAAAAACCCATTTGCATTAAAAGTTAACCTGTCTGAGTCTTGTGCTCCTCTGCTCAATAATGTGTTGTTTCCACAAAGGCTACGAGCCACTGGAAGACACAACTGGTAGGTGATGAGAAGTATTAATAAAAATTATTAAACTTAATTATTGTGGTATATCATCATTGAGTCACAACATTATAATGCCTAATTTAATGTAGTGAAAATCCCAGATCTACAACAAGGCATACTAAGCTGCATTATGTTTTTTGTCTGCTTGGTAGTGGTCCTCATTGATCCCTTCTGTAGCTACTGCCTATAAAATGAAACTCTAAATGAGCAGCACCTGGGAAGGTCAAAGAATGACTCCTTGAAAACTCTTGTTCAAATATGCCAACAAGAAGCAGGGGGAAGTTACTGTAGCACTAGCAGAGGAATATGTAAGAGTTAAGGAGGGCTGGCCATAGCCGTATTAGGGCTGTGGAAAAGGCATGATTTTGCTTCTTCAGTATTGATTGTATCTGTAGGATCCTGATTCCTTTTGTTTTCCTGCACACGTCTTCTACAGATTAGATGGGTATCTGTTTACACTGAAAAGGGTTCTTTTTCCCTACGTTAGCTCCTTGTTTATCCTGCACAATAATAGCTGCTAAAGAAAAACATACATTTCTTACTGCTCTGCTCTGTACTTGTTGATGGAATCTCTCTTATTCCAAATAAAATGATAAATCATGGGGCCATGGCAAATTTCCCATGCTTTAATAGAGCCTTTCTTGAGACAGTGGTGTTCAGTTTGTTGTGCTGTGCAGGCACTCATTACTCAATACCTCTCAGTTTAAATGAAAGCTCCTTTTGTCTGGGAGCAGGAGCTGGAATGCCAACACACTGTCTCGTCCCACAGGAATAGGTAGGGGGCTGCGCAGCCACCAGCTTCCCTCTGCTTTAAATCAAGACCTGTTGAAATAAGCACACCTCTCTGACACGCTTCCTTGCTCTGTGGTTTTGGAGCAAAATCCTTATCAACCTGTGACTTTGCCTTTCAAAAATGCTGTGTGTCTTTTCAGTGATGGACAAAATGCTTTTGTACAGCATCCCAGGGCCGTACTTTGCCTCATCTTTGCTGAGAATGGTGCAAGTTTCATTTGCAAAGTGTTCCTGAAAATAAACAAGCAAAAATCTGAAAATATTTAAAGCTACCATTGCACATCCACATATGCAAACAGTTTATGGGATATTAGAAGTAATTTTTGCTTCTGCTCAGTATTTTAATTTGAAGTATCTTCTTTTCATAAAAATATTGATCCAGTTTCATTTTCATCAAATTAATGCTTATGAAAACATGCTTTTGCACTTGAAAATATTCACCCAGATTTTGTGCAGTTTTGGAGATGTTTTGAACGTAATTCCTTTTCAACAAAGAAAATGAAGAGCAGGAGATAAAAGTACTGTTTTGTCTCCTCTTTTAGACATCTTTTGTGGTTTTCCACCTTGCCCATGAAGAGAGGAAAGTAAATAAGACATAATAGTCCTTTACTTCCTTCATTGTTTCATCTTTTTCTATTTCTGAACTATGCTCCTACAGGTCTGTTTGCACGACTAGTTTGGTATTTTGTTGTTTATCATAATTTTTAATTTGTTTGTTAAGCATTTAAGGAGTATGAATCACTCAAAAAGACAGTGAAGCTAAATAAAGCTAATGCTAAAACACTATTATTTGTGTTTTAGAGGGATATTTTAGGCAGTCTACATTTTATAAGATCCCTGCACATGATCATTAATAATGTGGTTTTTTTAAGAACGCTCTCTGCTTCTTATAAAGCCAACAAAATAAGACATGGTAATCTTAAGCATAATAATAATATGGATATAAACAAATAAAAATATTCCTCCAAATTTTGATTATTGAGATTAAACTTAAATATTGAATATCTTCTTTTGCTCCATACTTGCAGTTGTAGCTAAAATCCACCAATGAGTTCAAGAAATTATCCATTGGTTTCATTGGAATGGAGGTGAGATCCTTTAAATTATTGGGCAGTTTTGAAAACAATCAAAATGAAAGTACAAACAACGTCTTTAAAAGCTGTCTGCAGTTTTCATGTTTCCAACAGATTGCTCAATTACACTGCAAGACCTGAGAGTTGTATTTACATTTATCTTTGAACTGTAAGTATATTGTACTTACTTTGTCTTATATTTTTTTTAAAAATAGAAGAAATTTTCTGACCTCTTCTATGCTAATATATGGGTGGGCAACTGGTTCAAACCACAAAAACAAGAGATGTGAAATTTATTTTTATTTCTGAGTGCTTTAACAGTTCTACATCCAAGGGACAGGAGTGGTAATGAAGTGCTTTAAGTACTTGGAAAAATAATACACTAGGATTTACTATTCAAAAAGTTTAGAGATCATGATGGGGACAGCCTGGGTTGTTTCCGAAGTTGTGGAGTTCCCTATTTTCTGTAAAAAAGGAACAATGTGAGGCAATAGGTACTCAAAATAAACATATTTAACAAGCCTCAGAGGCTGATAGGTAAAGTCAGAGCGAAACAAATAAGTTGGGAGACCAGAGGATGGGACTGCAAACCCCTCCTGCTCTGTTACCCACCGGGGTGCAGAAGAACACTGAAAGCCCCAGCAGGGCTGCAAAATAAGAGAGCAACACGCTGTTAGGGAGGGAAGAGCAGAAAGGCTATGCCTGTAAGGAGTAACAGGAAATCCTTCTGTAATTGCACTAATAGTAAGAGGAAAGCTGAGAAAGCTTTGGTGTGCTGCGTTGAGGGCAGGAAAGATCTAAACAGATGATGCTAAGAGGGCTAAAGTGTTTAATGCCTTTTTGCTGGAGAACTCTGCAGAGGACATCTGCTACCAGATGCCTGGCACAAATCACCCAAGTGACAAAGGACTAGGGTAAAGAAAACACAAGCACTCAAGTAAGTTTAAGATTTCCAAATCAGCTAGTGAGAACGTCTCCCGATAAATTTCATCCTGAAGCATTAGACAGAGTAAGCCTAGATCTGCTATGGGGGATTACCTTATTTAATGTAGCCAACCAGAAGTTTGGCATCCACTGCAAACCATTTCTTTACTTTAGGGGTCCCTGACCCCTCCCCAGGGCTTCCCCCACCCTTCCCACAGGCCAGGATCCCGTTTCAGACCCCTGGGACTACCAGTCCCTGCTCTGGTGACACTGCATCAGAGCCGGTCTCCAGCTTGCCACAGCCCTGCTCTGAAGGAATACTTAAGCTTAAAAATATATTACCATGTGGTCTTACTCCTTTTTCAGTAGATATGTGTAAATAAGGAAGGGAAATATCCACTGACCCCTGTAACAATGCAGATTAAATCTGTTCCCTAGCATGCTCCATTCCAAAATATCTGCATCTGCCACCTGTTCCTTCCACATCCTGACCTCCATGCAAAATGACTTTGTTTTCCCAGCATGTTCATTTAAATGGAGGTATTCGCTCTGCACATATCTGCAATGCTTGTTCAGCTCTCAGAAACTGCAAGTATTCTGCACCTGGCAGATTGCATAATCCTGCCTGGTGAAAGAGAAATATGGTCAGTAAGTCCTTAACATAACCCTTTCATCTCTCTTCGTACCAGCAACTTGTCTCTCTGCAGTTTCCTTTTACAGGATGATTTGGAAGTTCCTTTTGAGTAGCTTACATTTTATCTCTGGTTGGATATGAAATAACTCCACACACTGTACTGGAGGGAACATGTTGTTCTAATACTACAGGCACAGCTGCTTGGGCAGAGGAGACTATTAACAATGAGGCATCCAGATAAAGTAAGTAGATACCTGCAAAAAAAATTGCTACCTCATTAGAGAAATTCTATCTTGAAGCACAGGTCTGTTTGAGAACCCATTTGGCTAGTGAAATATGAAATGAAAGGACAAACACACAGATGATCCTTTTTAATCAGTTTAATTAAAAAGGAAGGTTAGTACTTACTTTTACTTCCTTTCCTTTTAATCAAGCAAAAAAATGTAATTTAATTTGTGTACCACTGGCAGCCAAAATAGTAGAAAAAACCCTCCTGCACAGTTTTATCAGCTTAATCTTTTTCTTCTGAATGTCATTTGGCATTTGCACTAAGAACTGATATGGACAAAATCCTTAGAAAAATATTTAAAGGGAACACTGCCAGATTTGGTGGCTATGTCCTAGTTAAACTCTCTTTCCACCTTTAGCTTTGTATTGCTAATGAAAGATACCCAAACAAGACTATCCACTGGTGGAAAGGTTTATTGCAGAGGTGCTGATTGCTGTAACAGTAAAGAGGGAACTGTGATTTGTTTGGGTCTTTTAATGGAAAAGTGCCAATCCCTCGTCAAATGATCTTCTTGTTTAGCAAATGTGATTTTGATGGCGACTGCAGAAGAACCACTGCAATCTCAGTTTCCTGTTACCCCCGAGGCAGAAAAAAAGCCACTAGCACCAGTTCAGCTGCTTCCCAAGTCCTCTGAGTCTGTGGCTGAGTAAGAGGCACAAGCTGGAAGGATAGAGGATATTTATATTTCTTTAGCTGTTCTGAAAGGAATTCTCTTGCTTCCATACCACGCTCCTTTCATATGATTTTTGACTGTCAGTCTTTCCAGATCCAGATTGTCACTGCTCAAAATGTGTCTATTCTAGATCCTTCTGCCCTCAAAAGAACTTCAAACAGTTAGCATTTTACTAACTTCTTCAAGTGTTTTTAAAAGTTATTTCATACAGACAGACCTCCTCATTTAGGTAAATTTGAATCCCAAATTTAAAGTGATATGACATTCTATTTGCCTTTGAAACGGTCTCCAACATGATGAATAGATAACCTTAAGGGAGAATACATTAGAAATGTGGCTACCTCAGGTCTTGGTTTACTAAGAGAAAAAAGAAAAACGTGGAAATTACTAAAAAAACTAAAAAATAAAAATGTTATCTGGCAGAAAACAGAATGGAACTGGAATAAACTCCCATGTGCAGCTGTGATGCTGGTGTGGTTGCTGTTCTAGGGCTTGTGAAGGCAGAGGCCAGTGGAGGTGAGGCCTTCGGATGCAGCTGAGCAGCGGGAACACCTCTGTGCAACAAACAGTGGGTGGTGGCCTTACAGGGATAAGAGCAGCAAAGAGTAGGGACAAACCAGATGATGAGATCAAATTGCCTTAATTTTAAAAAGCAATTAATTATATATCAGGGCTTTTTTTGTAGGTGAAGAAATTGTATGTGCTCCTATGAACTAAAAAGGGCAAATGTATAACAAAGTCTCAGCATGGCTTGCATAGCACCTTATGAAACAAAGCTCATGTTTAAAAGAGTGCTCAGAGAGCCAAGGTGTAAGCCTGTGAGAAAAAAGAAGCTTCACCTGCTACATTACTTAAATACCTAACCATTTCCAGTATTATGTGCCAGATAATCATTCCAGTGCATGTAAGTTGTGCCAGTATGACCTGATACATCAAGAGGTAAGAGGGCTACATGTCATGTTTGATCATCACAGAATCACAGAATATGCTGAGTTGGAAAGGACCCACAAAGATCATCGAGTCCAACCCTTAGCCCTGCACAGGACAATCCCCAAGAGTCACACCATGTGCCTGAGAGTATAGGCCAAACATTTCTTGAACTCTGTCAGGCTTGGTGCTGTGACCACTTCCCTGGGGATCCCCTTCCAGTGCCCAACCACCCTCAGGGTGAAGAACCTCTTTCTAATATCCTCCCCTGTCTAAACCTCCCCTGACACAACCTCAGGCCATTCCCTTGGGTCCTGTCACTGGTCACCACAGGGAAGAGATCAGTGCCTGCCCCTCCTCTTCCCCTTACAAGGAAGTTGTGACTGCAATGAGGTCTCCCCTCAGTCTCCTCTTCTCCAGGCTGAACAGACCAAGTGACCTCAGCCACTCCTCATAAGGCTTCCCCCCAAGGCTCTTCACCATCTTTGTTGCCCTCCTTTGGACGCTTTGTAACAGCTTAATATCTTTCTTATATTGTGGTGCTCAAAACTGCACACAATATTGAAGGTGAGGCCGCATCAGTGCAGAGCAGAGCACGTCAATGCCCTCCCTCGACTGGCTGATGATGCTTTGCCTGATGTGCCCCAGGACACAGTTGGCCCTCCTGACTGCCAGAGCACTACTGATTCATATTTATCAGAATAGAAAACATGTCTCTTTTTTTTGTATGTTAAATGAATCATTTCCCAAACTACTTTTCTTGTGTTGCCTTCCCAGATTAGCTTTTCTATTCATTGCCTATGATTCCTCGATTCATTGCCATAATTCCTTTAGTTTACCATCTGCCACTTGAGCATAATCCCAGAATTTGTTTAGCTGTTGCTCTAGTAGCCTGAAGGCTATTTCCATCATGAAGAGAGCAATTCAGTTGCCTAATGCTATTTGAGAAGTTCTGGGGTATCTAACCACTCATCAGAGCTGATAACACTCAGCTCTACAGCACTACACCCTTGTCAAGTGGCAGGTAGAGAGATGCGGGACCTGTAGTTCATGTGAAGTTACACAAGATGCCTACATTTGGGTAACTGGATTGATATTCAACACCTGATCATAAACATATTATAGTGCTGTGGAAGGTTCAGCTTGAATATAAACCAGTATTTTCATGCCTGTTATCTTCTCCTAGGGCTGTACATCTCTTCTTGCAGTTTGTTTTCTGAAGACCACTAAACAAGTAATTATGTTCTCAAGCTTCTCATCTCAAGCTCAAATACAAGAAGCTAGAATAATGTTCAGAATTACACTGATATTTACACTTTTATTTCATTTGCCAAGTTGGACATATGCATCACTCAGTTTCTAAGTTTGGTTTTCAGTAGCCATAGAAACTGAAAAAGAGTAAAAAACGGCATGACTTATTTCCTTTTTCATCTACTGATCTTGAAAATAATTCCTGAATCTGAAGTACTGTATTACATTTCATCACAATTGCTTCCAATCTAATTTTATGTCAAAAACTGTGTATAACTTAAAAACATTACCAGGTACCTCATATTTTAGCATTTGGTATTAAAACTGCAGCAAAGGTTCAGTGTGGTACAATTATTTTGTTTAATTGCACTAAACCCCAAAAATTGCTTCCCTTGGTGATTGTCCATCCTATAAGTAGATCTTTTCATACACTCTGTTCCTACTTTATAGTTTTGCCATTTTCCACTGCATGCTACATACCCACCCTGGCTCCCATTGAAAATGATGTTTGCAGGAGGAAACAGATGGTGAAGTACTGATGCTACAAAAATACCTCGCTCCTCAAATCTGTTCCTATGGCCACTGAGGCTTATGGAAGTCCTGGAGCATATATGAAATCTTACGGAGTCTTCAAGCATGGCATTTTTGCAAATGCTGATTATTATAAAAACACATTATAATACCATTTTTTCTGTTTCTACTGATAAACTTCCTAGATGTACATGAAAATGTGTTCAGTACTTTTAGAAAACAGGCTTCTTTTGAAATCATGACTAAGTCATTACTCAGTTATGGTTTTGGGATGCCAACTGGCATATCTCATTACTTCTGGACTTAAAATATCAAATCATATTAAAAAATTATATATTAGCCATATATATTCAAGTATATTGTCTTGAGTAACTTAAGTTTTTTAATGGTATTTCAATGTAAATACCTAGGATTAAAAACCCCCTTTATTTTTTAATGAGATGTATAAATACATAAATATTTTACAAGTATAAAAATATATTAATCTAGTAAAAAAATAAACTTTTATATATTTTCCTTTATGAGTTGCCTCCACTTTCTGAAATGGTCACTGGAATATGTGAGAAAGTCCTGGTCTGGCCTGGGAGCTTGATGTGAAATTCAAAGTTTGCCACTTACACTTGGTGTATGTGTGGCTGAGCTCACCCCCTCTGCCCGGGGCTGGTTTTGAGGTGCTGCACAGCCTGATACTGGGGTGCAGCCTAGTCCTGCTTGTGGGTCCTACCTAGTGTAGAAAGAACAAAGCAGGGACCACAGGGCAATCAGCAGCTCTCTTAGATACCAGGTAATGTCTTCCTTCATTAAGACACCTCCTTGCGCACACAGCACGTAAACATATAGAAAAATAGCCATATGACAAACTGGGTGATCCAGGCTAAGGGTGATCAGTCCTTGCTCCAGTGGCAGCTGCAGCCTTATGAACAGCAACTGTGATACCACCCATGTGCACCCAGCCTTCCTGTAGATGAATCCGTGGTGCCTGCACAATGCCAGCCTGAACGTTTGAGTCTCTTACATTTAACCTGTATGTGGGCAAGGGTATGAGAGCCTCATGATCCAGCCATACCACTGTCCATCCAGATCCTGCTCTCTCACCCTGTATGAACCACCCAGCGGTTATAATGTATGCAAGTTAAAAAAAAATATTCTTTCCTTATACTTCAGTTGAACCCTTGTCCCCAAGTTCTTTCCACCTCAACAGCTGACTACTAAACCTTAACATCCAAATTCTTCTTCATGGGAAATACAGGAATCAAAAGATGTTCCTCAAACTGAAATTATGAGAGGATTCTGTGTTCAGATTAATTCATTCATTTAAGATATGTGTGAACACCAAAATCACCTTCATCATGTGTCAGTGTAAAAAACAAATTAAGAGTGATAGTCAGTTCAGTGCCTTGCCAACTGAAGGTACTCTGAGAGTCTGAAACATAGCAGGGTCCAAACACAGTTCATCACACTTATTCAATTTGCCAGACTGTTATTTCCTTTCATTTTCTTTTTGAATTTTCATCAGATTGATTCTCTTCTTCCTCTGAATCCATATAATGTTGTCCCGGGTTCTATATGACCTCTTTTGTTTTGTCAAACATACAACATGTGAGGATGGATGCTAAATCTCATCTCAATAACTTTAGTCCCAGCAGTAAAAAAAAAAAAGCATGCCTTTGTTGGAGGCTTTACTGTAAATTGTGAGTTCACTAGAGAGTTTTAATTTTTAAATAAGTGATACTTTATTTGAATCATTCATGGAGGTTTTTTTGCTGAGGAGACTTCTCTGACACTTGTATTCCCATTTCTTTCCTCCAAAATAACCCAGAATCCCAGGAATATAAGTAGCAAATATAATGGAGGAAAAAGCACTAATGTGAAGCAACACAAACATTTGGTCCAGTTGGTTTCATTTGGGGCATGTACAAATAAAGAAATGCACACTTAACAGTGACACAGGTACACAGCTTGGCAGAGCTTTTATAGCTGAAATTAAACTATCTCCCGGCTACAAAGGAGAGTCCTACACAAATCTCTTAAAAGTGCTTCTTGCACTTTTTGTATCGACACAAATTTTCAGGTGTGTCTAAGAAAGCCATTGTATTAACATTTTTGCCAGTATTCATTGTAAGACCTAACTAATCCTATCACGTGGTGTGAACTACAGTGTTCTGGTTTTCCAATCTTTTTTTATTATTATTATTATTTTCTGAGAGTATAATATTTTCTGGCCTCCAAAAAGGGATTCAGAAATTTTCCCTGTTTAAGGGGAATGACGAAATGTTGGAAGTATTTGAAGCCCAAAGAGCTTCTGAAAAGATTTATAGAAGTTAATGCTATAACTGTCCAGCCCTGGAGAGTTGCCACTTGGAAGGACCCTACTAAGACTTTGGACTTAATTTGTCAGCATCATGTCTTTAAAAAGTAATGTGCAGCACTTCAGTTGCCTCCCCAAAACCGTAACACCAGTGCACCAGTAAACCGGGTAAGGTCTGCGTGAGTCCAGGATGCCAGAGGAGTTTGTCACAAATATATTCCCCAAGAATAGTGAAAACCTCATATGCTATAAGCATTTTCTGTCACTCCATTGCTGTGTGTTATTAGCACAAGGCAGTCAGAGAACAAGGGCTTTATGATTCCTTTATGCCCCAATAATCCTGGCTACTAAAATAGCCCTTTTGAGACTGCTGGTGTCTCTGCTAGCCTTTAAACCCTTTGCTATACACCAGCCACCAACATGGTTCCACAACCAGGAGAAAATAAAGTTGGCTTAAAGATGGTTTTTCACAGCTAGGGTGCTTCACTGAGCACTCCCTTCCCCACTCAGATAGTCTGAGCTTGCTTTTGAGCTGAAAAGTTTATGCAGAAATAGCAAGACTGTATTTTTACACAGTGAGCTTGTATTATTTTCTTTCTGCTCCAGTTGAAAGCCTAATGGTAAGGGGCACAGCATTTGTGAAATACTGCAAATTATTGTGTAGTACACAAATGCTATAGTATTTTTTATCTAATCTCCAAATTCAAGATGCTGTTGTTGGGTGTATTAAGTTATAAATCTTCATGCTTTCAAGAGACAACTGAATTTCTTTTGCTGAAGAGCACTACTGATCAGCTGTCACTGAAGCAACACATCGCTTTTTAAGACAGAAATCCTTGGCTGATGTATTCATCTGTTCTGTGAGGAAAAACATCTGCATGTTGTGCTGTCCACAGACCCTTATGCACAACTATGTGTGATTAGATGCATAACCCTCTAGTACACTTAGAAGGGCTTCTAAGACAATCAGCCTTTGACTTCAGTAGCTTAAGCCATCTACTCTAGACTGATGCATGGTCTAAAATAAATCATATATGTGTCACAAGCTAAATATCTGGAGTGTGTTTCTCTGTCAGTAAAAACAAAATCTATTCTAGATGTGAATGACGGAATTTTTAGCAGCAAGTAAAAGCTGTAACTAGGCTTAATTTAACTGCCTCTGGGTATTGACCGTGTTATTTTACATAAGGATAGAAATGAATGCCTGACATACCTGTAAGCTGAGATTTCTCTCATTTGATTTTTTAACAGAGCATTTCAGATCTTCTCCACAAAATACTCAAGGTGTAAAATCCTTCTACCAATTGATGTAATGGTAAACCTCCTGTTGACAGTTGTGGGGCAGAGATTTAACTGATAGCCTGAAAGATGAGAGTAACTTTAACTCACTGGACAGAAAGCTGAGATACAGAAAGAAGGGCATACATTAAGCAGATAATTAGTTTATTTCTAGCCTGTATGCCAACAAGCATGTAATAACATGTTTATATCACTTGCAATGATACAAGGAAAGCAACTCCTCCCTACAAGTAATACAAGATGCAGCAAATATTTGTCCCGCCCAATTTTTTCTATCTTCAGAAAGATAGCCTATATTCTGAAGTATTTCATTTACTTCCTGAACCAAGATAATAGTCAATGCTTTTAAGAAAAAGAATGCCCTAGATTATATCTTTAGATAGTGTCCTTTGTACTTAATGTACAGAATTTTAAAACATGCAAAATTAAGCAGGCATTTTTAATTTTGTTTATTATATATATATATACACACACTACCTAAAAAGATTCATCTGCATTTGTGAATACCTTACAGATTACTCTTTGAGTGAAATTATAGAACAATTGGTCTGTTGCCAACTAATAATTAAATGAAACACAAACCAAGACATTTCTAAACAGTTTTAAAATTGACTTTAGAGATCTTGGGAGACATTTCAACATCTTTTTGAATGTGCCTTTCTGATGGCATGGTCATCAAAGCAGCAGGGAGACAAATAATTTCAAGAGTTTTCCCAGATTCCCAGTGCAATAAGCAGCAAAAAAACAGATAAGCAGCCACCTACAAGGACTTAGAGATGAAATTACCTGCAGTGAACTTTCAGGGAAGAGCATATGTTGCAGGGAGGCAGAGCTTGGAGGCAGCACAGCCAGGCAAGTTGTGTGCATCTGATTTGCCAGCTCAGTATCCTGGTAAATGAGGTTGTTAATAAAGACACAGTCAATTTTAGAAACAGGGACTCCTCTTGTGCTGATGTGCAGCGTGCAGTACATGAAGCAGGGCAATCAGAGGAATGTTTCCAATGTCAATTAGTTTCTTCACCAGAGGAGCTCATGGACACACAAAACAGAGGCATCACCTGGCTATAAAGAAGCTATGTGCTCTGGAGCTAAGAAAAGTTAAGTCCTTCAGGGACATTTCCATCCAGAAAGAGGGGTCCAAGGAAGTGTTAGGCCTGCCAGTCTTTTGAGTGAGACATTGGCTCATCTCACATTAACATTTTTCTCCCCAAGTGCTCTTTTCCTTTGAGTAAGTCACATTTTGCTTGGGAGGAATACTTCTCAGTCTTACCTCTGGGGCAAGACTGCGGAAGAGCAGTCTCTGGCAGACATCAGATCCAGTGAGACCTGCTGCAGAGCAGTGGCTGAGTGCTGAAGGAGCCATGGCCAGGCTTAAGAGAACGCCATGTCTCCACAGGGGGCGGGATAGAAGGAGGGGTGAAAGACAACGGATGGGTGTGGCACAGGCTGGCAAGGCATCGCAGGGGTGGTTTAGTTCATAGGTATAGAAATAACCACTGTTGTGCATTGTGCTCCTCTGAAGCCAGACTAAGCCAGACTAAGCAGGCAGTGGTCATCCTGAAAGAAAAAAACAAGGTCCAGGCAGATGAGCTGTGCCAGAACAACTAATCATTCTGTGATGGTCTCTTTCTTCAACATTATGCTATAAATCAGGTCTCCAAGGAAGAGAGCTTTTCAAGTAGTGCACTACTTCCTTGTTTAATCTTAATATTAAAATTAACCATAGAAACTTAAATTATGTAAAAACTTACTCCAACCTTGAATGAAAATGGAAAATTAAGTTTTAATGATGTTTAAACATCACAAATGAAATGGCAACCAAAGATGTTCAACGATCTGTGGTCAAATATGATATTTAAAGAGCGAATCCCAGTAGGTGCTTTAGTTAATGTATGTGTCTTGGCCCACAGAAGTTAATAGTAAGATTGCCATTTGTGTGAGTGAAAATACATTCCTCAATTTGCCATATCCTTTCAATTCCCTGGTCTAGGGCTGGACCAGGAACTGGTCTAGGGCTATTTAATACGGCTACCTTAGCAGATTTGCATTCAGTAGATCTTGTCCTGTTGAAGCAACAGATCAAGATTTACCAGGGGAAGCCAGTTGAGGAAACTCCCCAGTCTCCTACACCACCACGCCTCACCTGCTCCCCCCATGTCTTCACAGCTTCATCACACATACTCCCACATCACTTTCCTGCATAGACCTTTTCAAATAAATCAGCCCTGAATAGAAAGGCATGCCACTGGTTATCTGGTATCACTGGACAAAATATTTTTTTTAAAGTTGCTTGTTTTCAGTATTAAAAAAAAAAAAAATCCCTGTAGCTACAAGAAACAGTCTTTGTACTTGCTTGTACTTTCTAAGGCTGGAAGCTGAAAGAGGTTATTTTTGTGCTATCAGGGACTCCCACAGCACGTGTGTGTGCACTGTTGTGTTCATTTCCAAATAATCTCACTGTTTTGTGTACACCTCATAATTAGCCAACAACTTCTAATCATTGTCTTTCTCTAGCACACAAACGTTGTCAATCAGTGATTTAATGTCAAGATGAGTTATCCTGAAAGGATTGTATAGAAAACAACTTAAACTGTGTTGCTTTTAATTTAACTTTTTATTAACTTCCTCTTAAGGAAGATCTTATGTTCCCTTACTATTCAGTCACAAACACAAGTAATGATATATTACTATCTTTAGAATATTATGGCTCAGCTACATGTTGCTTTAATGACATACAACGTAATTGCTCTCAGTCAGGATCATCGACCACTACAGTCTCAGCACTATTACAAAGTCATTTGTTACTAACATGAAACTGGAGAAGCAAAGTACATACCCAGGTTTCAGGGATAGTGTGAACATAGCTAATAGGTTTTGGGGTCAGGCAACAAAGCCCTCGGTGTGATTCTGTTTGGGGTACACACACAGGGTGCATTGATTTTCTAACATAGCACTGGAAAACAGCCCCAGCTGAGCTTGAAATTGTGACATAAGCTGTAAAGTAAGAAAGAGCTTCTTCATTTGACTCAAATCAGCTAAACAGTATCATATAGCGTAATATCACCTTCATATTACATTAAAATAACATTCATAATTTCACATGAATATCTGATGTAATGGGAAAAAAACGTGTCAAACAGAATTTATAGAATGTAAAGCAGATAAAACCTTCATGTTAGCTTTTGAGTAGAAACGTGATTCCAACAGTATAGTTGATGTTAACAGAGTCAAGGTGATGAGCAAAGGATAGAATGAGTAAAATAGGTTTATGATGTGAATCACACCACTGAGTTTACATTAAGAGGAAACAGAGAGGATATATTTATCATCATAATATGCACTTCATGACTCACCCAAACACAAAAAAATAAGTATGTGAATGATTAGGCAACGAAGATAGGTGTTAAGGAGGGAGGGACAATGGAAAATATTATTAAGCTTATAAAAACAACTTGACCTATTCATTAATTTGAAGATAATCTGTTGCACTCCCAATTATCCTAAAAATAAACAGATTTTTTTTTTCTGTGTGAAGGACAATTCCAACAATTTGGATGACAGTCAAATATGTTTGAGTGACAGGCTGCATAAAATGATTTAAGGCTTTATTTGGCACATACTTTTCATGTGAATCAGTGTGCTTATTTTTCTTATGATTCCTCACCTTCATGCCTGTAGGGCCATAAATCCCATCTTTAGTGTTCAGAAACTGGATGAAGAGTGGCATCGGTAACATCTAAAGCATCAAGCCAAACCCATAGTGTAAAAGTTTTTTCTACCAGGTCATTTTGGGGATTACACTTTTTGTTGATTTGGATTATTTTTTAGCTTTGTGTTATGTATAACATGCAAGTTACCAACTTAAAAAGGCCAATTGCACAAAAATCGTGCAACAATACATAGCTGGTTGGTACTCCCAACTCTAAATAATTTGATTTTTTTCTGAATTGTGGTTTTCACTATCTTCCTATTTCAACCTCCTGTTGCCTGCCACTGGTCTACATGGCCAGATCTTTCTGGCCAAATGTATCTCAGATTGAACTACGATCTGTTGAGCTGGTTATCTGGTCTCCCCTTCTAGTCAGTGGATAGAAAGAAGGTCTTACAAGTTCCAAGTAGTTTCATCCAAAGGTAGGAATCTGAAGAGTATGAGGTAGATCATGTCTCCAAGCACCTATTTCATTTGGCATAAGGCAGAACCATGGAGGCTGGCTGAGGGGTTTGTGTCTGAAGTCAGGAGAAATGAGTTCCACACAAAAAGTCTGATCTGAGACTGAGTAACTGGAGAAAAGGCACAGAGGGAGAGCACAGTGAACATGTCTCGTGGTTGCAGGGCATGAGTATGAGATATGTTTGGAAATATTTGTCAGGTCTAATTCACTTACCTGTTTCTTCCAATGTTTAAAAAACAAAGATGAAATACTATGAGAGAGACTGGCAGGAAGCAGGAAACTGATGGAAACCGACATATGGAAATGCAAAGAAGATACATGAGAGGTGGGCTGGGAGAAAAGGTGATGGGGAACAGAAGATGTAAGGGAAGATCTTATTTGGCTGTTATACTTCCATGGTGTCTTGTCACTCCAGTCACTTCAACAGGTGTGCAGAGACATAGCTGGAGGAATCATATTGCTAAGTATGGAGAAAGCAAAGTTAAATAAATCCATGCAGATAAGATCAGCATTTTTCTGAACCAAAATTACACCTCTGGCTTTTAGCGTTTCTCACTTGCGCATCTCTGCTTACTTAGGAATGGCAAGAAATCTTTTTTATTTCTTCATAACCAAGAAGAACCAGAAATCACTCCCAAATACAGAAACAGAGTTTTGGGATATTTCTAAAGCAATAACACCAAGATGCATGTCTTGGAAATGTTTCTATCACTAACTTGGAGATTGTTTACTTTAAGGTTTCCTAATGGCTTTCCAGGGCGTTTCTCTTTCTTGCACTTAGTTTTAACAATAGGCAGAACTGAATAAAAATGTGGTGACTTGACTTTTTCAAAATAGGTTTGGTGTTGTTCATTTGCATGGAATTAAATGTCTTCTCAGTGCACCAGCACGCAGATTGATGTACATAAGCAATAACCAAGAACGTGTTAAACCATGGCTTCCATCTCCTTTGGAAATTATGAGCTTTATTTATACTCATGTAGTCTTAAGTTGACATGCTTAGAAATCTCCAGCCAGAGGTGAATTCAACAGGCCACAATCACTTTTATAATCGTGATATAGTTTAGATTATATCATCTGGATAAGGTAGAAATTTACAACACTGTGGTGGGTTGACCTTGGCTGGACGCCAGGTACCCACCAAGCTGCTCTGTTGCTCGCCTTCCCAGTCTGACAGGGGAGAGAATGTAAGATGGAAAACAGCTCACAGGTTGAGATAAGGCAGTTTACTAAAGCAAAAATGAGAGTCTGCACACGCAATAGCTAAGAGGAAAATAACAAGGTTTATTTTCTACTTCCCATTACTAAATGATGTCCAGCCACTTCCCGGCATCAGGGCTTCAGCACATGTGAGTGGTTCTCAGAAGGCAAACATAAACAAATGCCCTCCCTTCATCCTCCTTCCCTTACCTCTTCTATCTGAGCTGACATCATATGGTATGGAATATCCCTTGGGTTAATTTGGGTCCACTGGCCAGGTTGTGTCCCCTCCCAGGATCTTGCCCTCAGCGGGGGGTGGGGGGAGGAATCCTGAGAGACAGCGCTGACGCTGTGCCAGCGCTGCTTAGTAGCAGAAAAAACACTGGTGTGTTATCAACCCCCTTCTAACTACCAATGCAAAGCACAGCACTGTGAGGGCTGCTATGGGGAAATGAACTCCAGCTCAGCCAGACCCAATACACACATACAAAAAGAATCTAGTGTTTTTTGCAACACTAATCATGCAGAATAACACCATGTCATTAAAACATTTCTGCTGCATTTTCAAGGATTAGTATTTGAGAGAGTAATGGTAGGAGAATAGGGCCAAGAATAAGTGTAGTTCTTAAGGAGCAATAATCTGGAATCTTTTTATCTAAAACCATTACCTGAGTAGTATGAAAAAGTCACTATCCTGAGATATTAGGCATATAAAGATTCAAACTGAATTGCTTTTGTGAACAATAAACTTGCCTATGCATTTCAGTTTTTACAAAACAGAATTGAAAACAAATGGCAACATTTTGGTCATAAGAGGAAAGGAATCCATTACACAGAAAATTTCACCTGAGATATCTAATTAGCATAAACTACTGACAAACTCAGCTGAAAAGCTTTTATAGACTTCTGGGTTCTCCATTTAATATCACAGTCTTTGTATCATAGACTGACTTCTGTTCACTAAAGTGAGAATGATTAATCATTCCAGAGGAAAAAATACTAATAAGGTGCAGTCAGATTAGCAAACAGTAGAGGATAGGCATGATCTGCACAGAAGTATTTTCTATGCTTCTTTTAGGAAAAGGCTAATACTACTCAGTAACGTTAGCAGGAATGGTAATTACTCTGTTGATTGTCTGGCCTGAGAGCTAAGGGACTGAGTTTAGTCCTAGGCTGTGTCCCAGACATCAGATGTAATCTTTACAAGTCTTCTCAAAAGTGGCCTTTCGTTCCAGAAATCAATTCCTTGATTTCTGAGTAGTTTGCCTGAATTTCAGACCTTTAGATCTGCATACAGATCCTTCTGACTTTAACCAAAACAAGAAGCGCATAACAGTCTTAAAAATGAGTTTCCAAGATGTGTTAGTTTGGTTACTCAGAAGTTAAACAACTCAAAGCTAATGATTACTTGGAAATGTGATCTCAATAATGCTGCCTCCATTTCTTCTTTTGCAAAATAGACATAAGATTTTCCATTAATTGCTTAACAGGAAGCCTGTTATGTTATCAAATTACTTCGTCTTTTATATTTTATTGTGAAAATATCCGCTGAAAGTGTGGCACGTAAGTGACTTACAGACATTTTAGATAGACAATCGCACACTGTTTGCTGTATGTGGAAACTTATTCCTTCCAGATTTTGGTAATAAAAACAAAGTATGTGTGAAAAATTACTGTAAGGCTCTGCTAAATCATTTACCCACAGCGTTTGTATACTGCTTCCCATAAAGGAGAAGCAACATTGTCAGTCTTACGACTGCAGTGCCAAGGAAGGTGAAAGATAGCATCTTTGGAATCAAACTGGAGAAATATATGACTCATCCTTTTTTGTAGCTTGCCAAGCGTACCTTGACGTTTACTTCTTTGCTGTAGTGCAGAACATGTTTACAGAAGTTTATTCCATGCAAATGCATCTGGATTTCCTCTGAACTGTCAGCAACTTGCAGGGATAGTCAGTTTACCACCTCTTGAAATGTTCTTGGTTCCTGACGGTAGGTTAAATAGTCCTGTGTGTCTGAATGTTAATGGCATACATGGGCAGCCTCGTATTTAGGAAACTTCATATCCCAGTGGGAACTCTGTGACCTCACCCTGACTTTAGAGCATGAAAACAAAACCTAGATGTGAGCTGGCTCAGGCTTACCTGGGTGGCAGCTTTACATCTTAAGACATGTTTCCGAATGGCACAGCACTGCTGAATTCCTGAAAAGATTGTAATATAGGGTTTCATTGTTTACGGCATGCCAGTATGAGAAGGGTTGAAACCATGTCTTCCTGACCTGTTTCAATTCAAAGCAAAATGCATTTGTTTAAGTGAATCATTAGTGATTTTCTCTCTACTAGGAATACACATGCGGTTAGGTATCACTTTGGGCAAGGAAGGTAATTTTCTCACTTTTTCTTGTACTGCAGTGGATATGACAATACAACCAAATCCAAACTTGGTTTAGATTAATATGGTTATCTAGTGATACAAGCATAACCAGCTTCAGCATGGTTTATGCCTTCTGAACACATGTCCATATATCTCTAAGTAGGCAAACATCTTAAATGTACTTAGATTTGTGCATTTTTACAGTCCAGGCAAACTACCTTGGTGCCACACCAATCAAGGAAATTCTGTTCACCTTTATAGGAGTTGTTGTGCAGTGACAAGGCAGTCACTATCATAAAACTAAGGAAGCATGTCCATAGTCTAAAGGATATGGAACTCTTAAATGCATTCGCCTTTAGACATCTACCCTTATTCAGAGGTATGTTTTTTTATTTCTTTATCAAGTATTTTTGTCTTGTGATCACACTGACAAACCAAACCCTTTTAGATTATGGTATATGTTATAGAAGAAAGAGGATAGGTAATATTTCTCTCACTTAAACAGAATATGATTCTCATGACAGAAACATCTAGGCATTCAGCCTAGATTAAGCCTATTTTCATAATAACCTTTACTTGTTATTATGTTATGATGACATAAGTAACCCAATTTTTTTTTCAAAAGCTCAGTATTATTTAGCAAAGCTACTTACTCCTGCCTACTTCACATTTATAAAATGAAAGAGGACCCATAGTAAGAACTGTGTTATTGCAAGAGCAATCTTCAGTGACAGTAGCATCACAGGCACACTATATCATCACCTTTGTAATTAGTTTAAAGGGATCTGAAGATGCTGTAGTATATAATTTAACTGAGATAATTGTAGCCTGGATTGTATCTCCAGATATTTGTTATGTTTGGTAAGGATGATTATGTATTTTTAAGTTCTCTATTTTGTATACATCTGTTTGATTTTAATGTTGTATATAATTGACTACATAAGTTGCTCTTTATTTAGTGCTTTTGCTGCATGGCTGTAAGACAAACTACCCAATTAAGTAAACAAATGAGCCCAGAGGGCTGTGTGATATATGTTATCTGACAGTCCTTGGGGATCCATGCTCCAAAAGGGATATGGTTGGGGTTTTTTTTGTCTGGGTCTTTTTGGTGAATAGTAGTACTTGATTTTGAACGGCACGACTCTCTTTGAAGAAAGTTATATGCATAATTTGGGTTATTTTTTTAAAGTTTAGCCAATGTTTCAACTTTGAGACAGTTAATAAAGAATAATAAGGAGCTACTTTAAGGTGTATTACTTCTTCAGAGTAGTACCAAATACTTTTTAGGTAAAGTTTGCTCCTATCTCTTTCTATGCTAATCTTGTCCTAGAAAGTATGGTCTATTTCTGATTTTTGTATATAAGATCCTTCTCCCGCTTTCAGCCAGGTGATCAGAAGAGCCGTACTGCTAAGGAACCAGAGAGATTAAGGACTATTTCGCATTTGCATCTCCTTCTGCTAGTCAGGATCAAACTTCCACTATAAGAAATGAATCTGCTTATTAATGGAGAAAAAGAGAGTTGTATCTCCTGAGAATTTGCAAGAGACTTTAACTCTAACTTTGGGAATAGTATCTGACCTGAATATTCCCTGACGTCTGTTTATTTTCAAAATGTCCTGTACAAACACAGCAACTGCAGGAACTACTGATGTACAATGTGGTACCGATGTACCCATGAATTTTGGGAGTCTTGTGCATTCATGTCATTTATTTAATTAACCAGCAGAAGACTAAGACCTAATTTTGATCCCTGCAGGATAAGACCATCTGAATGTTCCCCACTATGAATCAGAACGAATCTTTAGACCTCAGTTCCCTGATCTCAGTGTATTGTCACCAAACATGCCTGTGGTGCTGGCTGAAGAAATTACATCTTCAGTAATGTCTTCTTCACTTTGTTCAAGATTTGACTTAGCAGACACTGAAAGAAAATATGCTTCTCAATTCAGGCGACATGATGCAATGACAGGAACAGTGTAGATAACACAACCTTTTAGCATTTTCATTAGCCATACTGAAGCCCTATTTTTAGGTTTCCTCTAATCTAAGCAGAGAGTCCTGACTTGGGATCTTACCTTTGAGGGTAGAAACCCTTATCACCTGTCTAAGAGAATCAAAAAAGCAAGGATGCCCCCTGTAATTTGCCTACCTCTTACGGAATTGCCTGTTCCCAGCAGTTAGAAGCAGGACCTCTCTTTAAAGGTGACATCAGTTCTCAGCAGCTGTGCCTGGCACAGCCTATCATGCCATCAACCTGAGTAGCTTTACTTTGTCCCCTCCAACACCATCAGCGTACAGCATCAGAGAGCAGCTAATAGACATCATCTCCTCAGCAGACCACCACCTCCAGTGGATGATTTCACTCAAAGTGATAAAAAATCCTGCAGTGGTCTGCCCTGGATTAGAAACTACTTGTTAAAAAGAGTTAATACTTGTGAGATGGTTTAAGGTCTTATGTCAGGAAAGGTCTAAGGTCTTAGTCAGGAAAAGTCTACTTTAGAAAACCGTAAGAAGAATTTACTTAGACCAGACATAGCACGTTTCTCTGCTCACAGGCGGGCTAGGGATCAGGCTATGACTTCTGGCTAGTCATTAGTATCAGCCTTTTCTGGGGAGTGAAAAATCTCCCTCTTAACTTTCAAGTTCCTCTTTAATATGAAGCCTAAAGTGACTTCAAAGTAAAACAAAAGTATCACTTAAAAGAAACTCAGGTAGTACACTCCAGAGAAGTGTACTCTTTAGAAGCTAAGTCACCAGAGTCCTATGAGGTTAACACCAATTCATTTGCTATGAAATATTTTCAGTATGGGAGATGATATTAAATACTACAGTATGTACAGTCACTTCTAACATCAGTCACATAAACCTAAAAAATTACAAATGTATGGTGAGCAATGAATGTGCTAGAGTTTCAGATCACTAAACTCAGACTTCTTTATGAATACCTGGACAGAATCTTTACAGCACTCCTTATGTCTATTGCAGTTCTAGATCAGATAATTATATCAAAACCTTATTATTCTGGTAGTTGACTAACTAACTCACTTGCCACAACAAACAAGCTATAACAATTTAATTTCTTTTTAGATAGCCTAGTTGGTGCATCCCCTGGGACCAGAAAACTGCATATCAAAGTCTATAATTTCTTGCTAGAAGGAAAATGTTGAGAAGAGTTTTTATTAAGTTCTTGTTACCCATTTGATTGTTTCATTTTTCTAAATGAATAGAGGGTCATGCCATCCTGTGTTTACATATCACATGAACTGTATTAGTGCACAAATAGTCTCACTGAAGAGAGTCACATACTTGCAATATGGAAACCCTTGCACAGTCCAGAAGGCTTTAATCAAAAGAAAATCATCACACGAGATGTGAGGTGAAAAGACACAGGAAGCCAAATGAAAAATTCCAGTTGCACTGTGTGTTTGAACACTGGACTATATTCAATAGATGTCCTAAACATGCACTTCTAAATGAAGTTGTGAACTACACATGCTCTACTAATTATAGGTTTGGATCTATAAACTCTCTAGAAAGGTAAATAAGATTCCAATAGAGCATATAATTCTTGCTTTAGCAGTGGTACAAGGCACATACACATGTTAAAAATAAAGAACAGTATTTATTAGCTGAATTTAAATTCCTTGGTACTTGATAATTGTTATTGCATATACTATTCATTCTTTATATGCAGTGAATAGAGCTGCCAGTGGGATTCATCATCTCCCTAGTTAAATACTACTATGGAATTTATCTATCTGTCTAAAATTCTAGTGATGTGTAAAAAAGTTGATTCAAATGAAAGCACATGAAATAAATGCAGAAAACAATAATTAAAAACCTAGTCCATAGCCATTCTCTATTTTCTGAGTACCAAAAACATTGAAAGCAATGCTGTCTTGATGAAATGCTCTTATGTTTAGTATATAATAGCAACTACTTTTAGAAATCTTTTCCTTTCTAAACTGTCATTTCATTTAATATCTGTTGTTAATTGACTACTGCAATTAATTGACCTTATTAATGTAGCAGAGCAAGAATTTGTGCTATCAGTTGCTGGCTTTAGTCAAGGCAAAGATAATTGTTTTCAGTTATGTTGCCCTTCCACTGAGGTAAAGAGCACACAAAGATATTCTATTTTCACAATCCTGAGTCAGTACAACTATGCCTCAGGCCACCTTCAGGCTTCCCAAGCTGAGCAGGATTGAGCTAAACCTTGACCAGGAATCCTCCAAGTAAAATAGGGCCATGGAAAGCAGCATTGGTGTGTATTGGACCCTTCCTTCTGACTCCTTATGAAACACCTTCGCCAGCCAGTTGCTGGAAGGCAGTGGTGCAGTTTGAAGTGTCTCTTCTAATGGACTTGCTTTCTATTTCCTACTCTAAATTTTTCACAAAATCACGGAACATGCTGAGTTGGAAAGGACCCACAAGGATCACTGAGTCCAACCCTTAGCCCTGCTCCACAGGACAGTTCCCAAGAATCACACCATGTGCCTGAGAGTATCGTCCAAATGCTTCTTGAACTCTGTCAGGCTTGGTGCTGTGACCACATCCCCGGGGAGCCTCTTCTAATGCCCAGCCACCCTTTGGGTGAAGAACCTCTTTCTAATATCCTCCCCTGTCTAAACCTCCCCTGACACAACCTCAGGCCATTCCCTTGGGTCC
>JAWWES010000041.1:38411045-38442950 GCA_035583135.1 Lophotriccus pileatus | reverse complement strand
TTGGACGCTTTGTAACAGCTTAATATCTTTCTTATATTGTGGTGCTCAAAACTGCACACAATATTGAAGGTGAGGCCACATCAGTGCAGAGCAGAGCACGTCAATGCCCTGCCTCTACTGGCTGATGATGCTTTGCCTGATGTGCCCCAGGACACAGTTGGCCCTCCTGGCTGCCAGGGCACTGCTGACTCATATTCAATTTGCTGTCGACTGGGATCCTCAGGTCCCTTTCCATGGCATTGCTTTCCATCATCTCTTTCCCCAGTCTCTACGAACATCCAGAGTTGTCCCATCCCAGGTGCAGAATCTGGCACTTTTTCTTGTTGAACTTCATATGGTTGGTGATTGCCCAGTGCTCTGATATGTCGAGGTCTCTCTGCAGACACTCCCTGCCTTCGAGGGAGTCAACAGCTCCTCCTAGTTTTGTGACATCTTCAAACTTGCTTAGTATCCCTTCCAATCCTGCATCCAAGTAATTTATGAAGATGTTGAAGAGCACAAGATGGAACCCTGTGGAACCCCACTAGTGACAGGTCACCAGTCTGATGTCACCCCATTCACTATCACCCTCTGTGCTTGACCCCTGAGCCAATTGCTCACCCACCACATGATGTGTTTATCCAGCTGTGAGCTGGACATTTGTCCAAAAGGATCCTGTGAGAGACAGTGTTGAAAGCTTTACTGAAATCCAACAAGATGACATCAACTGGCTTCCTTGATCAGCTAAGGTGGGTTACCTTGTCATGAAAGGAAATCAGGTTGTATAAGCAGGACCTTCCTTTCACGAAGCTGTGCTGTCTGTGACCAAAGACTGCGTTGTCTTTCAGGTGTTTTTTCAATACTTTCCAGAATGATCTTCTCCATAACTTTACCAGGCACTGAAGTGAGACTGACAGGCCTGTAGTCTCTGGCATTCTCCTTCTTGCCCTTCTTGAAAACTGGGACAACATTCACCAGCTTCCAGTCAGCTGGGACCTCTCCTGATTCCAAAGACTGTTCAAAAATCATTGAGAGAGGTTTTACAGTGACATCAGCCAGCTCTTTTAGGATTCTGAGATGAATCCCATCAGGTCCCATAGATTTGTGGGAATTCAACTGGAGCAGCAGATCCCACACAATTTCAGGGTTGACTGGGAGCTGATCATTCTCACATTCATGGTCCTCCAGCTGAGGGCACTGAGACCTCCTTGATCTGTCATCCATATTGAAGGCAGAGGCAAAGAAAGTGTTAAACACCTCTGCCTTGTCTCTGTCCCGGTTTGTGAGGTGACCATCCTCATCCTGTAATGGGCCAGTGGGATTTCTATACTGCCTATTAATGTATTTGAAAAAAAACCTTTTTATTGTCCTACACATTTCTGGCCAGCTTTGACTCTAGATGAGCTTTGGCCTTACGAATTTTCTATCTACAATGGCAAGCAGCATCTCTGAATTCCTTCCATGTCACTTGACTTTGCTTCCTCTGGGCATATACCTTCCTTTTTTACCTTATTTCCAAGAGAAGATCCCTGCTCAGCCAAGCTGGCCTTCCGCCTTTCCTGCTTGACTTCTGACACTTAGGAATAGCCTGCTCCTGTGCCTTTTGGAAATGATGTTTAAAAATGACTAGCACTGATGGACCCCAGCACTTACACAAACATTTTCCCAGGGGACATTACTTACTTAGTCCCTGAGCAGCCTGAAGTCTGCTCTCCTCATGTCCAGAGCTGACACTTTTCCTTCTGTCAATAGAGATTTTAAACTCAGTCACCTCATGGTCCCTGTGGCCAAGACAGCCAGCAATCTCCACTTCACTCACAAGATCCACTCCACTGACAAGCAGCAGATCGAGGAGGGCATCTTTCTGAGTTGACTCCCTTAGGACGACTTCTGTAAAGTTGTCATCCAGGTTTTTTAGGAATCTTCTGGCCAGGAGGTCTATAGCAGACTCCCACAATGACATCCCCATTATTTGTTTGCCCCTTGATTCTTATCCAGAGGCTCTCAATTGTGCCATTGCCAGCTGTGAGCTCCATACATTCTAACCCTTCTATTACACACAGTGCCACCCCTCTGTCTCTTCTGCTCTGCCTATCCCTCCTGAAGACTCTGTATCTCTCCTTTGCCTCCTGTTAACGACTTGCCAGCTATTAAATGAGAGTGGGAGTATGAAGTGATACTTATTTAGGAAATGTACTGCTTTAACTATGGAGGACTTAGAAGACACAGATCCAGATAAAATAATAGAGAGAACACAGGATGAGTCTTATCCCATATAACATAGCAATTATTAGGAATTCCATGAAACTTGCCATATCCTCTATATGTTATATGATCATATAGATCATATTGTGATCATATCAGAATAAAACTGAAGCTTTAGGACTCTCTAGTCTGCTGAAAACAGAAACCCTTTGTTGGTCTTGAATTTTATATTGATGGAAGCCATTTGTGTAAGGGAAATCTTTGGTGTTCCCATTCAAAACACAGACTGAAGAATCCAGATCCAAACCTAGCCTAGCGTACCTTATTCTTTGAATTAATTGGTTCGAAGTCCGTTGAATTTAATGGTAGTTTCACCAGAGAGCTCAGGGAGTTCTGGATTGCTCTCTGCATTTGTAGACTTGTTTGCTAACACTCCTGTAAGGAGTAGGTGCATGCTTGCCAGCAGCTCACCCCAGTAAGAGTCTACAGTTTCACAGAGAGAAAATAAATTATTAACCCTAGTATGGACTCCCTAAAAAAGGAGTGTTGTTTAGAACATTAAGGGAACATGCTTACCTTTTTATAAAAGAAAGTTTAAGATTTGGTCAGCTCTGTTTCTTTCATAACTTTTCTCAGCAAGTATTTATGAGGATGGTAGGAACATGAATACACTGTAATTCAGATTAAGGCATTGCTTGGTAATGTTTGAAGATGTTTTGTACGATCTTTTTTGCCAAAGAAATTATAGGCAAATGTATGTTTGAGAAATTAAATTTGGCCATATTGTGCAGTTTCAGACAATAACAGAAGATGAGCAGCTGAATTTATGTCATCTATTTCTTCATGATCATTTGTATGGAAAATAGATTACCAACCACAATTAGCTCTCTCATCATCACATGGCCTCTTCCTTTAAATAAACTGTTCAATGTCAGAAACATGAAACATGTCAAAGTTCTCGCAAGACTCTTTCTACATTACATCATTACAATTTCATATTCAGATGAAACTTTTGGGGTGAAATAGTTCACTGTGTGTACTCTTGTTTCTTGATTTTTGAATATGTGACAAAACCAGTTATTCCATAACTCTCTGGGTTTGGTTTGTCCTCAAATAGGAAAACAGAACAAAACAAATGGAGCTGGTACATGCTGTGAGGGAGACTCTCATAGCTGTGTGCCGTGTAGTGTGATGCTCCCTCCAGGAGTGCCAACTACTGGAGCTGGTGAGAGACCCATCTGTAAGGAACAGTCAACGCCCAGACCAGACAAAGCAATAACAACAAAACAATCATTCAGGCACATCTGTTCATGTTGTTTTGTACAGATATCCTTACAGCAAATGAAAGGTATTGTTTAAAATTATTCCGATACACCATGGAAGAGAGAACCAAGTCTAATGGGGAGAAAAGACCTTTTCCAGAGAGCATGGCCACAATCCCTGACAAGGGATCTTCTTTGTTGCAAGGGCACTAGGCCAGGGTATATGTTACGTCATATGTGAGATTCTCTGATTTTGAGTCAGCCAATTCAAACAGTAATAAGTCAAAGCACTGTGCAGCAACAATTGCACTAATTGGAACAAATTACCCTTAGGGGGGAAATTAAAAACAAAGGCATAAGCTTCCCATGATCTTTGCACTGCTGAATCCATTTACAACAGCAAGTTCTCCATCACAGTGGGCAGGAGCAGTGGTGGGCTCTGAATCAGCTATAAAATCTAACAGCTCTCAGCAGGACCCATGAGGCCACTCTTCAGGAGGGAAAGAATAAGACTGGCTTAAAGACTTGTGTTGTTCCAGGATTAAATGACTGACAAAAAAAAAATTAAACCTTTAGCTTTCTCTTTTAATATAGAGATGATAAACAATGTGCCATAATAAAAGGACCTTTCTTGTGCAAGGAACATACTCTAGTAAAGCATGAAACATTTTTTGATTTCTTATGTTCCCTGGAGCAACTTGTAAAATAATACTTTTGCACATTCTACTCATATCCTTTCCCACTCCTAAAATGATTATCACTGAGACCAAGAAAATGTATCTTCTTCTGACATGGTCCTAAAACTCAGGATTGCGTGGATTATGACTTGTAGGGCTAAACTCTTCTCTGGGGACTTTAGGCATAGTCAGCCCACTACATTTCCATTTCATTTTTTTTCAAAATCTATTTGAATAATGTTACTGGGACATTTTTCTCCACTGGATTGCCCGTGGACAATACATTCTATTTTTCTGTGGATAAAGTTATTTTTGTGGCTTATTTTCTGGATTCTTGTTTGAATACATGCAAGCTTGTAATGACACTACATAGATAACTTAGCCATTGCTGAGTTCCACAATGCTGTATGTATGCAGTGATAGGTGCCATCCTAGTTTGTTTACTCTACTCTGAACAGCAAAGAATCAGCTACTATAGTCAGTGGGATAATGTCTGAGAGTTCAAGTTTGATTTTTTTTTTTTCCATTCTGTTACAAACCCCAGAGGTGCTACCACTCTCACTGATGGCCTCAGCCTTGGACAGCAGCAGGTCTGTCCTGGAGCCAGCTGGCATTGGGTCTGCTGGACATGGGGAAAGCTTCTGGCAGATACTCACAGAAGCCACCCCTGTAGACCCCCACTAACAAAACCTTGCCATGCAAACCCAACACAGGGCCATACTGAGGACACATCACTATGCATTTGCCCTGGTTTTGTATTCTTCCATAAACAACTGCTATGGCCATGTCAGACAGGATACTGGGCTAGGTGGACTCTTTAGTCTGACCTAGCCTAGTTATTCTTCTTCTGCTATGTTCTTCTGATGAATTTATTTTCTGTGACATTGTCTCAATCTCCAGTCTGCAAGGTCCATTACTTTGTTATAAAGGAAATTAGGTAGGAAAATTATTCTTGACAATTTCTCAAGGGCTGCTACTCCTTGCTCCTTGCTTTGTAATCCTCTCAGGATGCATACAGACAGACTGGGATACCTCTTATTTGGGCTTGCTTCTGTCAAAACCTCATTCTTTTGGTATGGCAAAGGTAACATTGAATTTTACTTTAGAAATATAGGGTACAGCACTATGAAGTAATCTGTACTTCCTCTACTTTTTATTTTCAAGCTAGTATACTTTTCTTTGCAATAATTCTTATTTAGCTTCTAGATAAAAAGTGCTAAATTATTGCTTAAATAGTTGCTAAACTCAGTAAAGATAGATATGAGGCCTCAGCATTCAGTGACCTGTTTGGGTTGCTTATCTGAAAATGGTGCATGAGTTACACTGGAACATGTAAATAATATAGCTGAAAAGCAATGTGAACAATGTCTTTGAATGGTGTACCAGAACACACTGTTGTTTGCTTCAGAAGAGAAAGAAAGTTACTAATGTTGCTACTGCATCTTTTAATCCTTCCTTTGACCCCCATTTCACAGTTGAGCTGCAGCACTCTGAAAAATACTGCTTTCAGCAATTTGTCCTAGGAGTTGCAGAATAGGCACATCAGGAATCTTGAGACATACACACTACAATAACCATGGGTGTTGCATGGAGACACCAAATCCCACACTTCCATTACCAGTGATACAACAAATAATGCCGTTCATTCTGACATGGCCTTTTTGCAATTCACTCACTTTCATAACTCAAATATATTTCTCATTCAAATGCAATGAGAGGTCTTCAAAGCCCTCCTATTTACTGTTGATTCCATAACTACAAGATTTTTAGACAACTCTTACTGCTCTTTTAGATAGGGCATCGGTAACATTTTTAATTGGCTGGGTACAACTTGCTAATTTTGATTCTCTTAATATGCTGATTATGCAGCTTCTAAGAGCACCTTGATTGACAAGGCATTTCAAAGAAGTCATAGTCAATTAGAGTTTATTTTAAAATTTTGAATAGTTTTTAATTCTCTGAATCTCTAGTTAGATTTCTGCAGCTTTCTTGACACATTTCCACCAGGTCTATATGCTGTTCATAAGTACATGGGTCGAAAAACACAGGTGTAAATGAAATCATAGTGAAAATATGGTTTTATTGTATATCATTAAATTCTTTAAGCACAGTGTATTACTAAGGCTAGGCCCATGACAGAAATTTCGAGATTCTTCTGCCAAAAATAACAAATCAGGATGATTAACATCCCTGGCCGTTTTTTCCCCCTCTCTTTCATTTCTGGTTTTTTCTATTCCTATCTTGCAAAGTTAAATGCAGAACTTGTTTATATCAACATTGTTATTAATAGCTTGATGGTGCCATGTAGTGTATTATCATGACATAAATATATATTGTTATACAAATACTAGGTTTTGCAGAAAACCACATAATTCATCAGGATATCCCAGATTCTGAATTGATCATTTTTCACTGTGCAGCTTCAATAAAATTGAAAAGTTTAAGCCTTTTCATTGAAAAGCAAAAATTGGATGAAGGGGAAAATAATGGATGTTCGTTCTGTAAGTTAATGATTAAATTTAAAACATTGAATTATAAAGTCAAATATCCTTAGAATAACTTAATGAATCTCAGATGCTTTTGAAATTGAGAAGAAAAAAATCAGACAACATTTGGACTGATCCAGCCCCAGTATCAATTCACTGTTGTGAAGCTGATTAGCCAGTTCATTAAACTGTTTATTGTTTTAGTTTTACTGAGTTTACCTGAAAGTAGAAATATAAGTATAAAAAGCAGAATTGTCGCTCTGTTTCTCTTTTGTTTGTGTCTGTTTTCTTTGTTGCTAGACAACATGTTATTTTTTAGATGATTTCCCATAATTAAAAAATACCACTATAGCAGATAATATTAGAGAAAGTAAAATAACATACTGTCTCTTTTGTCCTAATAATGGGAAGGTATTTGTCTGGATAAGGTCACAGTTGCTTCTAAGTTACTTAATTGTTTTCAATAGGGCTGTTGTGTGAGCTCCAGGACTAGGCAGTCTAATCTAAAGCAGAACTCTGTCTTTGAAAGAATGTTTCTGGGGACGACCTTTGCAGGGTATAGGGATGGAGTACTAGGTCACCAGGGGCTGGGCAGCTTGGGTTTTGTTACTACTTTTTATTCTGTTTTAGAAGAGAATATGGATAATAAAGAAACATCATTTTACTGACACTGTTTTCTATGACCATATACTTTCAATCCTTTGTATTGTTTTGGCAGAGAAAAGGCCCCTGCCAAAACAAAGGCTGCCTTCGCAATAGCTCAATTCACGAGTTGCAGACATAGTTTGTGAGATTTTTAACAACAGCCTGTGTTTTTTAATTAAAAAATAAAAATTTTATGCTATTTATGTTTTCCATGTGGTGGCAAATGTCAGTAAATTTATTAGGTATACATTATAATGGTGCATTTTCAGTGGAAACAGGGGGAGAGTGGCACCCCATTAATACCACCTCCACATGTACCTGATACAGCTGGAACCGTGTTGCTGTGCACTCACAGAACAGCTCCATCTTCTTGGATAAAAATAAATTTCATTCCATCTAAGTTTGTATATGGATGGACAAGCCTGTGTGCATGGCTTTTCAAAGAGCTCTCCCTCTGCGTAAACATTCTCTTTGCAAAAGCCAAAGCTGGAGGCTAGTTCGGTCAAGATACGTACCAGTTTAACAACAAACTGTACTCAAGATGTTGTTTTAATTGACATATCTGTGGACAGTCTAACCCCTACTTTAATCTGGCTTGTATCAACTAATAAACCCACAGGTTTTGTGGGAAAACAAGCTCTGGCCCTACCCAAGTCGTGTGCCTGTGTGTGGAGTTTATAGAAAACTATGCAGCATTAGTTACAGTGCAATCAAGGATTCACTAGGAGGAAAGAAAAGGACTTGTCCTCACACGAACTGTGCATAAGATGCCTTTAATTACTTGTGGGGGCTTTTGAGGTGACACAAACTGAGAGGATGTTGGAGATGGAGGTAGAATTACAACATAAATTTATGTAAGTGTTAGGAGCACATTTAAAATTCTTAATTAATTGATTTTTAAAATATCCCTATTAGCCAAATGCATGCAACAGCCCAAAGATGAGCAAATGGCAGTACAAGAAGAGTAAATTTAGCATCCACAACTACGCTTTAAAACTGTCATCCAAAACACAAGGCACAAGGAAGGGTGGATTTCAGGTTGGTTAGTTGTTTGGGGTGAGTTTTTTCAGATTTTCCTCCGTAAAGCTAAAATGATCATCTTGGGGAAAAAGAGGACTCAGAAGCTTTTTCCAGGGCAAGCAGTACACATATACAAACCTACAACTGCAAACACAGAGATATATGTACCCTACATTGTCTCAGAGTCATTATGTCTGGCTCCAGCGGAAGAAAGCTTGTTGAAGTGGTCTTTCACTGGGTATGTAGGGAAAGCATTAGCAGAAATAAATATTTGAACAGATATTCAAAGCCATGCTGCTTAGCACTGATTTTCAAGTAGCTTACTTCCAAATGCATGTTACATGTTTGCATTATGATGTTTTGCTTTCTTTTCTCATCTCTGTCTTGAATCATGTTCTGTCTCTCCTATCTGCCTCCATTTTTTTGGTCCTTACACCCTCCAGTTGTTTTTTTTTTTTGTAAACACCATAGTAAATTTTAATGTGGGAGCACCTATGACTTCATTATGCTTTTGGTGCTCGGCAATACTAGTATAAACATTTCTGGTTTTACATTTTGATCTCAATTGTTTAATCTGCAGTGTGTTTAAACTAGACATCAGCATGGCTGCAGTCCTTAGCAGGCAATCCCATTCCTCCAGTGAGGATGCCTATTTTGTATAAAATATGTGATGTTAGAAAGGTTTGTTAGCGTATACAACAGTGAGACAGCTAGGATGCCATCTATGGATTTTGTTGGAGCCTATTATCTTACACAATAGCTACAATCAGATAAATGTCATTTAAATGCTACAAAGTGCATCTTTAGCATGATGCAAGACACTTTTATATATGCAACCCTTGTTATTATCAGTAGGATATACATCTACTCTGCCTAACTCCTGGCATGATACATTAACTATGAATTTATAGCTGCACTCTAAAAGAGCAAAGGTTTCTGTATAGGTATTGCTGAATATATACTGGATTATCTTGTTTTTACTATGTTGCAGGGAAGAAAAGTTTGCCAATATCTTGTATACTTGTACAAAAAAAGAGCAAAAAAGAAATAATGTATAGCTGAAATGCCTCACCAGCACTGAAAGGCTCTGGAAAGCTGCAGCAGCACATAAATAAAGAGCAACCCACAACTCTGTGCCAGATACGACTTAGTTGGGAAACTATGCAGTGACTAAACAATGAAATTAAACACATAGGACCTGGTACATTTAAATATTTAAATGCCACTTTTCATAACAAATCATACTAATGCATAACTGGGAGTCTGACCTTGCTCTAGGATGGCCTATAACACTGCAAGCAAGAAAGATAACTTTGTGCATTCCTCTACATCTTTACCTGTGATCTGTGCTCTCACATAAAGACAGGGATACCTACATGAGATCTTGATTAGGAAACATCTTGGTTTTAAATATTTTTCAGGGATATGGCAGTCATTTTTAAGTGAAACGAGTGTGCTTTCATATAAGTGTAAACCTGAAGTAAATCGATTGACCTCAGTAGTGCTACAGGAAAATGAAGTCTGTTTTCTCAAAGGCTGCTACTTAAAAGTTTCCTCAGTATTTTAGCTCTTACTCACATCATCTTTTGAATAACTCCATGGCTCTTTTCAGTGGAGTTATCTCTCCCCTTCATCTGCCGTTAAGGTAAACTTCATGGTGGAAGACCCATTTAGATGTCCTTCAGGAAAGAGGGTTACAGATGGGAGAAACCTTCAGCAGAAGGAGAACTTTGTACCAGCTTTGTAATGAAGAAAAATATTGCTGTGTGTTTCCAAAAGAAGTTTATACTCCAAAAAGGGAAGATCAGTAGGAGTCCATGCTGTGGCATACTGAGAAGGAGTTCTCAGTCTTTTAGTGCTTTTATTTATGTCAGCAAAGAGCTGGTTATAAGATGTTGGCCCCTCCTTGTGTCCACACCAAAACTATATTAAAAGATGCATGTAAATACATTAAGTGCTTTCCTAAAATTAATTTCCCTTGAAAGCAATTGCATGACTGTAACAGCATCGCGAGGTCATTGAGTAACTTGCTAGTTTCTATTTATGACATGTCTATGTGGAAAAAGAAGTGCCTTGGTAATAGCTAAGCTCACTTAACTAAGAGGTTAAAACAGCAAGAAAAACAAGGTAACTTGGGTTCTGTCTCTGGGTAATAGCTCGAATTCAGATCAGCATTTTCCACAGATCTCAACTCCAGGTGCCAAGCAGAGCTAAACCAGACTTACACTGTCACTGTCTTAGCCAAGGCTTTGTTGTAGCAGGAGGGGGTGGGAAAAAGCTCAGTCTGGCATTGTGCTGCTCTAAAGGTCACTCTGCCTTGCACAGGGAGCCTGCAGCAATGTGAATTCCTGAGTCAAGATTGTCAGGAAACATTTTTTTGTCTGAAACTACCTTTAAAACCATGTTAAAAAAAATCAATGGAAATGGATCATTCTCATAAAAGTACTTTATCATGGGGACATTTTCTCTTGGAAGGAATTTATCTTGATGGAAGTTTTTTAACCAGATTTAATCCTAAAAACATAGAATTTGTAGAACAGACATGCAATGGCCCTTGGGGATTATTATTGCAGCCCCCATCCTGACACCTGCACATCTTCTGTTTGGTCGGATATTGCCCTGGGGAAGACATTTGCTCCCACATGCAAGTCTCAGAGTTTAAAAGGATTTTCTATTACAAATTCTCTGTCTCACAATTCCAACTTTTTTTTTTTTTTAAATCTGTCAAAGTGTATACTGTGTGCTTCATCTCCATCATTCATTTCTTTTCAGTTATTATTGTGGGGTGCTTTTATGTGTGTGCACATAAATGTGTGTATCTAGCCCACCATCCATCCATCCATCCATCCATCCATCCATCCATCCATCCATCCATCCATCCATCCACCATGGGGCTGTTGGGCAACAAGAGCAGAGGGGCCATGTGGCTCAGGCTGTGGCCCTCTCACTCCCATGCTGAGAGGTCATGTTCAAATCTCATTTTCTGATGCTGTGGACAGAAGTCTGAACAATTAGCAGCTTCATCTCTCAAAAAAGGTATTGACCTAGGGTTTCTGAAAGTTGAAGACTTCAGGGGATATTTTGGAAAGAAAAGGAGAATAACCCCAATGACTTGGCCAACATCCCAGTCTTCAGCAGAACTAGCATCAAAACACAGTGTGACTAATGCTAAGTACATAATGGCTGCCACATCTGCCTCTGCAAGCAGAAGGTCTCATGCAAACAAGTTTTTTATTCTTTCTTTCTGGTTCCGGCTACAAATCAAAAAGTTTCTTTAACTGCAGGACAAACATTGTAAAATATGCTGGTGCTCCAGTGTTTTACAAAGATTATCTTGAGTTATGACTTATGTTTTCACTGCCAATTTTAAATTGGTGTAATTGAAATACTTTCAGAAGATTTCCATTCTTCTTAAAGACAACAGGCTGTGGCCTGAATTTATTGTCTTCAAACTCAACACTGCTGTTCTGATAATCTCTGTAAAGACAGAACGGTACTTACTGTTCAAAGATGGCATTTTTGAGTGAAATAAACTTTTCTCATTCCAGTTGCTCTGGAAATTTCATGTAGCTAATGCTGGAAAAGCTTAAATGGTCAAGTCTAGTTTTATTTTCAGAATTATACTCTATCCCAAAATACACGTTTAGAAAATCACTATGTTTTTGCTAACAAGCACATAAGAACTCAGACTGAGGCTCAGACAGTTCCCATGTGGATCACATACGCTTCAGACTTAGCACATAGAGAAACTACATTAGAAGCAAATGTTACAATAAAAATTTATCTCAAGCCACATAAAAATTCACATTTCCAACTGGTGAAGGTGGACTGTGGTAGCCATTTTTATAGCTATACAGCTCCTGGATAGGGCAAGGAACACTCCCTGAGATCATAGAATATCCTGTATTGGAAGGGACCCACAAGGATCATGAAGTCAAACTTCTGGTCCTGAACAGGACTACCCCAAGGGTCACTCCATGTTCCTGAGAGCATTGTCCAAATGCTTCTTGGACCTTTAGCAGGTTTGAGATCAGTGCCCGCCCCTCTGCTTGCCCCCCACTTCCTCTCAATGAGGACGCTGTAGACTGCTATGAGGTTTCCTCTCAGTCATGTCTTCTCCAAGCTGAACAATACCCACCAGCTTTTTCTTTGCAGAAATTGAGTCTCTAAAGAGTGGGAAATGAATAATTAAAATGGCAGAAACGCCCTCTCCTAAACTGTAGGAAATACAGAGGTGAAATACATCCACTTCTTACATGCAGCCTTAGCTCTGCTCTGAGGCCAGCAAGGCCAGCTCTGCATTCACCAGCAAGCTGCAGTTGCAGATGCATCTTGGAGAGCAACCATATGAACATCATAGTAAAGTGCTTGCAGTAACACCTCTTTGCTATGGCAAAGCTCAACTTCTCAGACACAGTGAACAGGAGACACAAATAGATGGCTGATTCTCAAATATTTGGGATCTTCCTGTTGGCACAAGGACATTTACCCAGGGGGTTACTTCTGGCATTGCTGCTTGGCTAGACGGGGTGATCAGCCAGTGCTTCCCCAGAGTGATAGGCCCCAGCATTCTGCACTGCCCTGCCTGGTGTGACACTGTGCCAGGGGCAGCTTTGCAGCGTGCTGTCAGTCCAAAATCCCTTCTTTAGGTTTGTAATGGGACTTAAGGGGAAAAGTTCTTACATACCAGCTTACGCTTCCTGTAGCCTTCTCTTCTCTTTTCTTTTATTTTGCATTTCCTCTGTAACATCCATATTAATTTTCATGTCACAGTTCATTTTCTTCATTCATTTCCATAGAAATACAGGTGGTATGCAGGTCAACAGATGTTTCGGTATTAGAGATGTATAATGTGAGGGGGTTGTGTTTTGTTCGGGGGATTTTTAATTATTATTATTTGCAGAATTTTAACAATTACTAAAATGGGATATCCTGTGCAGGGCCAGGAATTGGACTCAATTATCCTGATGTGTCCCTTCCAACTTAGCACATTCTATGATTCTATGAAAGCAGTGAGAATAACTCCAGTGGATGATAAATTAGTTTCTGAATGTTATTGGCATTTAAGTAACCCCTACACTTGGTAATGTAAAGGGATTGTGAGACAAGTCACAAGAAGTGAGGCTGAGTACTCATATAATCCTTGACAATCACCAGGAGAAGAGAGGTTATGAAAAACAACCTTTGGAGAGTTCAGCCCCAGCCTCCAACTTGACATCCACTGAATGAGGAGAGCTTTGATGAAGAAAAAAGAGATGACACTGATGAAGACTGTTATTTAGGCATTTCATCTAAGACTGCAAAGCTACCAAGTCAGCACAGAATTGTGACCATGGGCGATACAGCATCAGTAACAGAGAAACACAATAAATTTGCTTCCCTTTGCCTCCCTGTGATTTAGAAGGAAATAATATCACAATCTTGCCATCCACAGCCTCCTCCCTACTTTACCAATGAAAGAGTAAGAGCTAATTTACCAGGGTTGGGAAAATGTCATTGAAACATTGGGGACATATCATTACTGTGAAAACAACTGGTTAGGGAGATACATGAGAAATCTTCAGAATGAAACTTTTTTTTCTTTTTAAAAAAAGAACTTTTTAAAAAAACCTTTAAAAGAAAAAACAAAATTAATTTTTTTAAGCTTTTTAAAAGTCCTAAGGGGGGACATCTTCCTAGACTGGCACATGCACATTGGTGTTGTTGCCAGACTAACCTGTACTTGAGGAACCAGCTACTTTTCCTGTTCTTCATGGAGCTGCTGGGATCTGAAAGCAGATGTGAACATAGCTTGAATGTTTTGCATTTCCATGCAAAATGACTGTTTAATGTGTATTTGTAGGCTGACGCTGGAAACACCACATAATTGAACTGTCTCTAAGTAATCAAGAATATTTTGGTTCTCATATTTGTATGTTGCATTTTACAGTTTATTTGTAAAACAAAAAGGAAAATGTTACCAGAAAAGAGGGCAGGGACAAAAATACCTCTGCTGATTTTGAACTGCCAGACACAAAGGCAATTATTGGAGCAGACTGTAGAAATATGCACCTGAAGGAGGACTTGAGGGCATGCTTTGACGTTATGTCAGAACCAGAGGAATATCTGCTTTGTGCTAATTTGTGTCACTCTAGTTGGCCTGCATACAGACTTTAAATGAACTGCTGATTTTAAATGAATATGCCAGTTTTGAAAGCTTGAGTAAATCTTCATCTACATAAGAAATCATAGCAAACAGAGACATTTCTATGAAGATTTAAGCCATGAACAATGAAGATTCAAGGTACTGACCATTCTTACATGAAACACAGGTTAGAACATTACCTTCAGCGTACAATGTGGTTAATATGCAGTGAGTACAAAGTGTATACACTAGTGAGAAGACCTAGTTTAGCCATAATATGTTATTATGTGGGAGGAGATGCCTGTAACTTAGATCACAAAAACATCCATACAGTACAGTTGCTCTTGGCAAGTAAGTTTTAGGTTCTTCTGTGTTATAATGCTTTATAATACAGTCTTTTGGTATTTGAAGGGTGCAAACATTTTGTATCTTCCTGAATCACCTTCTAGTTCTTCTGCCCTCTCTTGAAAAGTTAATGCCTTCACTTCTTAGCTTCTGCAGACTCTTGACCAAATTAGAGATCATGTCCTTTCTTTCTGTTTCTTCTTTCTTCCAGTTAAGTTTCTATACTTGCAAGCATAGCCCAGGAAGGCCACTGAGAAGTAGCTGATGAGCAGGGAGAAAACTGCAAATGAGAAAACTCTTTAAAGTTTTTCCATAAGGATATTATTAGAAGTATTTAATTTGCTTTAGATGGCTCATTCAGGACAGTTCAGCAAATCCCATTATAATGAATACATGAAGGACATGACCAATGGACTGCTGGATGTCAACAGTGATGAGATAACTGACTATATTTGTGATTCTGACTGATATTTGGCTTGTCATGATGCCAAAATATCAGTGGAATAAATTGAAATGGATCAAGGACTTGTGCAATGGGATATTTCAGAGTGCTAATTCTGCCAGAGTTTCATCATTATTCCTGGGGTTGTTTCGAAGACAAGTTTATCACTGATTCTTCTCCACGTGGACTAAGGAAGCTAAGGGCTTCTTTCCTGAGAAAGTTAAGGAGCTAGACTTCAAACGGCTTTTTGGGAACAAGGCATTTTTTAAAACACACTGGGAATTGTAATGGAGGAAGAGTAGGGCTTTGGGATGTAATTGCTGTGACTTTGGGCCACAGAGTCAATAACATGAACAATCCTAGTTATAGGAACATTGGCATTGTTGGTGAAGAATTAATCACCGAGAATTAATGCAGCATCCCAACATGCACTAATGGGAAAGGATCAAAAGGGAATGCACATCAGCTAATTTTGTTAAATTGACAAAGATTTGAGATTTTACCAACCAGATTTAAGATTGCAACATGAAAGTAAATGTCAAACCTGGGGTAGTTCTACTGATAAAATTAGGGTGGTTAGTGCTTGCCTACCCATAGGTAGCAGTAACCACATCAGGTTTGCTAAATGTTAGCAGTCTTCATTGTTATTCTGACATCTTTTAAAATATGCCGATTTTTACTACTCATCACTATACCATAGAAACTATATTTATGCACGCAAACAGGCTGCTGACACTCAAATTGACAAGATATCTTTCTGCTTCTACTGTTTGTGGTCTACAGCCTACAGACTCTGGTACATTAATTCCATCTACAAGAACACCTGTCTTCAAATCTCAGTTAATATAGACACTGCTCGCGATCAGCCCTAAGAATCTCAGTGCAAAATCAGAGACAATTTTTTTTCCTTGACTTTCTCTAGGTCCCTGAGTGCCTGGGTGCAAAGGGCTGGTTGGATGAATCTATTTTAAATGAGCTGGAGATAAAATGCTCTCATTGTCAGACCAAAAAGTTCATGCCTTGGGACAGCAGCAAATCGTTTGGAAACACTAGGAATATAAGAATACTAAGGGTGAGTTATTAGAAGCATATTTCATGAAATGCAAGTTTTTAGATTATTGTAATTCACATCTTCACTGTAATTCTGTCATGTCTTCTTTGCTCCTAAAAAATTAAAAGAAGCATCTATTTTCAGTTCTTTAAAAGAAAAGTGAATTCTTTCTGCATGTAAGACCTAGGATAGCTGTATGTACACACTGTACACAAATGAATGTCACATAGCAAAATAAAGTGAAAAACTGAAATTCTCCAGTTGTTTTCCATTGTTCTAAATGCAAACTTTAGCAGTGCTGAGATAGCAGTGATGTAGTTCATCACCCAGATGTGCAGCAATATTATGTGCATTTTAATTAAAGGCAGTAGTCCTGATCCTGCTGAGGATTTGGTCATTGATGTACAGTGGAGCAGGAATAGTCTCGGTTCTCAGTAGGCAGTCTTCGGTATCTGGAAGCTGCCCCTCCAGCAGGGATTTTATTCAGAAAAATAGAGAGGTTTTGAAGTGAGTGCCCTGATCATCCTCACTCACTGTGTATTGGCTTGGTTTGTAGAGTGGGTTTGGTGCAAACAAACATAAGATATTCTTGCTGGGGGAAATGAAACTGTAACTTTCACTCCAAAAGTATACCAGCTGCACTCCAAGCCTAATTAGAGTGAAGGATTTTGAACCACATGCATGGTAGGCATCACCCACAATATAAACCTAGAAATAGTTAAAGCATCACAGTAAATCTGTCCAAGGTAAGATGCCCATACATATATATCCCAGGGAAGTGGTTTGTCACTATGGAAGTGGTACTTAGGGACATGGTTTAGTGGTGGACTTGGCAGTGCTGGGTTAATGGTTGGACTAAAGACTCAGAAGTCTTTTCCAATCCAAATTATTCTACAATTCTGTGGTTCTATAAAAGTAGGACTCAGTACCAGCCATTTCCAGCTGCTGATCTGCCCCTATTGCATGGAATTGCTGATGTACATGTGACCATGCTGCTAACACACAACAGCATGCAGCCTACTACAAAACATTGAACGTGGAGTCAGGTTGTGTAACGACACACATTTCCAAAAAACAGATCTATAAAGCATGGGATCAACAGTGAAAGCTGTGAAAATCCAAGAACTGTACCTAAAGTTGTGAACAAGAACCACGTCTTTCAGGTGCTTCTCTGCAAGGTGAGTCTTTGGATTTTGCTTCCTTTGCTCATATCAGATGCAAGCTAACGTGAAATTGAAAGAGCTTGATTCACTGTCCAGCCATTTACACGTGTCCAAAGAAAATGTAAGTGGAATGTTTAAACTCATCCCACCCAAAGCCCAGACCTTTCAGTGCACTTTGTACTTGCATGTTATTAGTTTAAAAGATTGTGAAGTAGAGGATATTAATGCTGCCTGACTTCAGGCACCCATCTTAGGAGAGCAGTCTCCCTGGACTCTGTGGTCACTGGAAAGAGACAGACCTTTCTGGAAAGCAACTCAGATCACCTATCTTTGATGACTGAACTCAGACTCTGTAAACAACCTCTAGCACACAGCAATAGAATTAGGACCCCTAAAATGTAAAAGTGCATTAAAATAGTGAATTAATGCATTCTAATGCAATAAAAGTTATGGAGAATCAATGATTTTTGCACAACATGAGACTGAAAACAAACATGGCTATTTCATGAGAAACCCATGTAATTCTTAAATCTGATTCAATAGAATTTTAGGTTTTAGAACCAGAGGAAAATAATCCTAAAGCTTTATGATTATTTCCCTTTTAAACTACTTGATAAACAGCAACCAGAAGAGCCCTTGCTTTAAAAAGAAAAGATCTAGCAGAGCTTCCAGCTACAGCAAGGATAAGAAATGATTACAATGTGTTTACTGGAACATGATAAAGTAATTTGAAAAAACAAAAAACACTGGAAACCTCACCTTTGCTTTCAATAAATATCCTAAACATAATGCAAAATAGGACATTACCTTTTTCATTTCCTTATAAAACATGGAAAAAATATGACAATTATTTTAAATTGTTGCACTTTATTTTTTTTATCCTGAGATAAACAAAGATCAATGCCAATAAGTTCGGAAGAAGTTACTGTGAATGCATTTGACAATCTTAGATTATGTATGGTACTGGAAGAAAGAAATTCTGTTTAAAGGAAGTATCTGACAGAAACAAGCAAATGCAGATAATTCAGCTTGCAGGCTAATTCCCTTTACGTGGACTTTCTCGTGCACTTTCATAATTATGTAAGAACATCCCATCCTGAAAACCCCACTTGACTGCTGACAATAACTAGTCTTGCTAATAGTTTAGAAGTCTAAAGGTGAGCTGGGAATGAACTGATGCACTGCCTAAATGGCAAAGGCCAAAAGCTTTTTAGTTTTGAAGGACCAAAAGCTGGCATAGTGTCAAATGGCACTTTGGCAGAAGTACAGCTTCTCACAGGTATATATACACCTATATACATACATATATACACCTATATACATACATACATATACACAAACATAAATACATATGCAAGATTAGCATCTTTCCAGCTAGAAGCAGATGCACCAAGGAAAAAGATTTACATCCAGTTCTGTTGCACTGCACAAGAGTAATGGGTGCTACAGACAGAATTGTTGTTATATGTATCTGGTTAGATTAATACAAATACCATAATTAATATCCTGGCAGTCGTTTCACATGAACTGTGCAACTCTGTAGCAAAATGTTTTATTATAAGGACTGACACACATGCCAGAGAGCTAACCTATCTTCTTGCAGTACCTTCAGCCCTTCAGGTAGTGAAATGCCTAGTTCCAGTGTATTGCATCCTTTGATCTCCTTAAAAATTAGGGCTCCTGCTTATATTGAAGTAGAATCCTTAATAAGTATACACTTAATTAGTGTACATGTAAGCATATGCATACCTACTAGGCCTTAGAGGTTTCAATGGGACTGATTACATGATTGTACCCCATTATATTGATTAATATTGTGTGAAAACAAAGGTTCCACAGATTTCTTTACAGTCCTTCCCTAAATTTACTAAAATTAATAAATGCATTCTCTTCTAGGTATGAATATGCAATGATTAGGCAAAGAAGATGACTTTTCCCTCATGCAGCTTGTCATTGGGTGCTGTACCCTCAGGAAGTGGACCTAGCTTCCAAAACAGATGTTATAGCCAGCAGACAGATTGCATTAGATGCTGGTAGATAGGGCGTACATAAAAGATGTCCTGAGAACAAGTGCAGTGCCTTGAATTCTGCTCTCTGCCTTGTCTCAAGGTCTCTGCTGTCTTTGTCTTTACTGTTCAAGATCCAGCTGGCATCTGTCACCTGTTCATGTGTAGTTCTGGCCAAAGCCATATGTCCTTCCTGCTGCTCTGTCTACACCTTCTCCTGGACTCACCTCATGAATTGCGCTCCCTGATTTCCTGGCTCCATCTGAAGTTCAGCTCTGCTCTTGTCAAGCTTTCTGGTGCCAAACCCTACTTCCAAACATATGTCTGCCTTACTTGGTTAGGCTAATGACTGTTATATGTCTCTGGTTCTTGATTTCAGATTGCCTTAATTACATCATCTGGCTCCTTCCTCCACCCAGACTCTAACCCTGGGGCCTCACTGTGAGGCTTGCAACACCCATGTCCCGTCATAACAGTCTTCACAGACAGGTGCAGACAGACGGCAGCTTGTTTCACTGGTGCTCCAAGCCCGGCAGAAACGAGCCAGCTTTGGTCTCGGAAGCATACACCTACATTACCAGAAAGAAGAGCTCTTTTATTTCCAGACAAGGTACACAGAAGCTTGGAGCACAGACAAACTGAATCCATCTCTGTCTGTACTGCTCAGTTAGACATAACCTATAAACCTATACTAACTTTTAGTGTACAGATAAAATTTAAATACTAAGTAGAGATGGACTGTTTACATGTCTCAAATGTTTGCCCAGATGTTGATCAGTATCCCTTGTGACACCCAGGTAGACATAGACAGCAATCTACTGTGTGGGTCAGTGAGGATCAAGACAGAAAAATTCCTACTAAACCTTCAAAAAACTGGTTGTTGCTTACCTGAAAACATTATCTATGCTCACCATGCCATTCAGGTGAAGTGTAGCAACTTCATTTCATTAATTTGGGTATCAACCAAATTCTAGTCTCAAGTGCACTCTTTTTGAATATGGTGTGTTGACCTTGGCTAAACGCCAGGTGCCACCAAGCCACTCTATCACTTCCCCTTCTTAGTTGGACAGGGGAGAGAAAATGAGATAGAGAACAATTTGTAGGTTGTGATAAGGCAGTTTACTAAAGCAAAAGCAAAAATTTGTGTGTGCACAAGCGAAGAGGAAAAAAATAATTTTATTCTTTACTTCACATCAGCAAGTGATGTCTGACCAATTCTCAGAAAGCAGGGCTTCAGCACGCAGTTGCTCCGGAAGGCAAACATCGTAAATAATGAGTGCCCTCCTCTTCCTCCTCCTTTCCTTAGTTTTTTTATCTGAGCTGATGTCACGTGGTATGAAATATCCCTTTGGTCAGTTTGGGTCAGCTGGCCTAGCTGTGTCCCCTCTCAGGATCTTGCCCATCCCCAGCCTAGAGATGAGGGGTGGAATGCTGAGAGACAGCGCTGACGCTGTGCCGGCGCTGCTCAGCAGCAGCCAAAACACTGGTGTGTTATCAACACCCTTCTAGCTACCAGTGCAAAGCACAGCACTGTGAGGGCTGCTGTGGTGAAATGAACTCCAGCTCAGCCAGACCTGACACAGTGAATGAGGTATCTCTATTTGTTTCAGTAGAGATAATCTGAACTTTCTCAAAGTGTGTACTTCTATAAGTGGAACCCAAAACTTATTCCTTAAGTACTAAAATTTGAAGTTCAGGATGTTATCCAGGGTAGTTAAAATAAGTTTACACCAGCTGATAATTTGATCCTGTGTAACTTCCACGCCAGCAGATGAAACATCAACAGATATCATCATCATCATGGCTAGTCTTCGCAAACGAAGATTTGGGAAGGGCTCTACCCGTGCTTGCTACAAGCGCGCTGGTGGCTAAAAAGGCCAATGCAAGACAGACAAGTCCGGTTGCAAAAGGCACAGCAGAAAGACTCCCCAGGTGATATCGACAAGACACGATTCTTTCTGCGCTGTCTTTTCTCCTCAAGAGTGATCCTGTGCATGTTCTCAAAAGAAGCAGCAGCATTATAGATTGTGTGTCTCCAGGCCTCCCGACTGGAGGCCAGAGCAGACCAATGGTGATGATCAATATGGCCAAGGCTGAGGGGTTGCTTCAGGGAGTCCTTGTATCTCCTCTTTGGGGCTCCTCTCTTGGGGCAACCAGTGGTGAGTTCACCATAGAGCACAATCTGGGGGAGTCTGTAGTCCTTCAATCAACAGATATAGAAGATGCTAGAAAGACATGCTAGAGCTACCTTAAAACTAACTAGTTTGGCTACTGTTGGTAGCATACACAGAGCTGCATAAAGCTCAAGTGTAAACTAAGTTAGGCTAGATTAAACTTAGACTAACGAAATTTTGCAGCTTAGTCTGAGCTCTGTGCTTGCACAGCTTGTACCCAATCCAGGCACCCAAACCTAACAAAGCCACTGTACACTGCAATCATTAAAGCAAATACTGACTCTAAAGGGTGCCTACTTTATGGCAGCTTTAGAAGCAAATGAAGCATTTATTAATTTCCAAATTGTTTCTAATACCTGAGTACCTCAATGGGACTGCTCCTAAGTACTGTATGGTGTGAGCAACAGTGGCAGGATCTGCCCATAAATACTTTCAGGCGTGTGACAGAGACAAATACTTTTGTGCTTTTGTTTCTAGGTAACTGCCTGGTTTTGTTTAACTATGTTTTGATTATGGTATGGACTTCACTAAACACTGTATGGGCAAATGGCATGCTTTATATTATATATAGCTTTATCTCTCTACTTATGAGGACTGCGTGGGGTAATTGCTTCTTTGAGGGCTGATCCTCATCCCTTTACTAAAGTTAAAGTGTGAATCTGTGGGAATGTTATATAACAGGGGAATGCGATTCCAGATCTGCTATAATATGTTTAACCCGAATAAACAGTCAGGCTGGAAATTGTCTCTGTGTTGTATAATCCCCTCATAATTTAACACATAATTAGATTACAGATTTTGGAATTTATACTGGAAATCACTTACTTGCATAAGAAACTCCAGTGGGGTTCAGTGGGATATTATTGGGAGCTAATACAAACTCACTAAAACAAGTAGGAGTTTCTAAACTGAGCCTTGACTGTTTCAAGTAAAAGCAAATTAATGCATCTAGATACTCTCTAGACAGAGAAAGAGGTCTAATGTGACCTCTATGCATGTATCACTTATACAATTATTACATTTCTAGAAGAAAATGTCATTAAAAATACTGCAATATGTGGGGTATAAAAGACTAAGAAATGTTTTTTGCTTTGTGCTGCTGCAGGGAAGTGTGAGTGTTATATGACAGTGATTGTATGCAGGATACGCTTGCAGGATATTCCTGTTTTGTGCAGGGATCTGCCTGGCGTCTCTTTGAAAGTAAAAATCTTTGGAAATACGCAATGCAGAAAAGTAGTGACATAGATTTTGAATTTTAAGTATGGATTAGCTCTCTTTTACAGAAAAAAGACATCAGAATTGTACTTTAAGCTAATTTTTTTACACTGTTTCCTTTTCTTTAGTAGTTAGACCTCTTCTATAATCTTATCTAAATTCAAAATGATGAAGGAGTAGGACAAGATCCTTCGCCTTTTGAAGTAATCATTTGGCATTTATTTTCCTAGGACCAACACTGTGATTTTATAAAGATCATAAGATTTCATATTGTGCACAAATTCAAAATCATGAAAATTAAATTTTTTATGTTCTGGGAGCCCACAGAATTGTAAAACAGATATTTTAACACAGAAATCACTTTAGCCTTCCCTAATATGCAAGAGTGTGTGTTTTTTCAGAACACTCCTTGCTCACTGCAAAAGAAGCTGCAGCATTGGGTGCTTCATCCCAAGTAGCCTTTTATATCTTTATTAAGGCTTGAATTTAAATATTTGAGATCTTAAATTGTGAACAGTGAGAGTGGGAAGATTCTAATTAATGTGACCAAAATTCTTTATTCAGCTCCTGAGGGTTAAATACAAACTGAGGTCAGAAAAGCAAAATTAAGAACTTTGAATTATTTATCCTGTGTAAAATCAAGATTCAGATGCACAGACAGGAATGTTCCAACTTCTTGTTTGTTATTCTACTTATCAACCCACAGTCCTAAATAAGTAATCAAAATGTTAAAAATAATCAAAAAATTACATTTTAAAATTGTATTTTCCAAGTCTAATTATATACACAAGTAGTTAATTTTATTGTTATTAATCTAGTTGAAATAATGTAATATCATATCTGTCTATCCACTTATTTGTCTTAAAATAAGTGTAATGTAGAACTTTCCTAGGACCAGCCTTTACTTTCTTGAGCCAGTTTCATTAGAGGGAGAGAGAAACAAAATGCACATAAACAGAAATCAAGGAATGCTTAATGCAACCTGGAGCCAAGTGCCTGATCTCAGTAAAAACCGTGGTTTAGGTCTTCACTAGTGCTTGAAATAAAAATATACATAATCATAAAGAAGCAGCTATACCAGTGTTGCAACAGGGAAGTGACCACAACCCAAACCTGCCACGGAGGAATAAGAAGGTGGGCATGGGAGATGAAGGACAGCACTGGCTGTGGATGAGGGGGTGAGTTTCAGTTGGGTTCCTGCCTCGCTTCATGCCACTCTTGCTCTACTCCTAGGACTGAGAGTATGCAAAGTGTGCCCTCTCATGATTGTCAGTTTCTAAAATTAAGACTGCTAAGAATGAGAAAGTTTTTTATAATTTAATATGGAAATTATTTATCCCTCCACTCCCTACCATGTTTGCACAGAATCCTATTTGCTAGCTGCCATGTGAAAGCAAACAGAAAGTGAAATGAAGACAGACACAACCTCCACAGAGAAGACAAAGGCAGTGCTTGTTACTTACTGACTAACTCTAGTTAGCAGATTTATGGCAGAATCCATGTCCAAAGGACACCAAACCATTAAAGAAACCTTCCTAGACAGGAAAAATTACTGACTTAATGCTCACAGCTAAAACTACGGGTGGGATTTCTTGTGATGGTTGAGCCTATATAATGTGTTCCTGCTTCTGCAGAGAGTGACTCTGGCCTTCCTCAGGCCTGATCACACATTTCCAAGTCTTTTGGAAGCCCTCTGTCACCCTCTGATAAGTCTGCTTAGCTTGCTAGACCAGCAGAAAGCTAGCTGAGCCAAGAAGTAAATAGTCTCCCAGTGCAGACAACTCACTCAAGTAGGTGCCAAATGAACACAAAAGCCAGGGAAAAGATTAGTAATGGCATCGGTAATGACACTGGTAATGCATCCAGGGATAAGAAATGGGCAGTACAAAGAAAGGAGGACTGCCCCTTTCTGTGGCAGTTACCTACCTGAATTTAGGTGACTACATTACCTAATGAAACCTTCGCCTAGGTCTCTGAGAAAATGCTGGAAGACATGCCTTTTTCTTAGGCAAAGAGAACGCTGAGTCATATATCCAAAATGTTTAGGGAAATAAAAAAAATTGTCTAAGATCTAGAGCTAAGATGAGCCTTTTCCTCATCTTACACTAAGTGATTAAATAATGCTTTGGTGAGAATAAGCTGGTTTTGAGTTACTTAAGCATCTGCTAAAAGGAAAATTAATTGTACAGGTCCCTTCTCAGGTTTTGAGTTATCGTGATGAAGGGGGATTTGCAGGAGTTGCAGGCTAGCAAGCCAATTTAGGAATGGTTAGGAAGCATAATTTCATCAGATGAGGGTTGAAAGTCATACACTTATCAAACCAGAAGCCATTTAAGAAGATTCTGAAGCGTACATCTCTGAGCATTAACAATAGGGATATTAAAGTTTCTGGAGTACTTGGTGTTACATTAGTGGTTGCTGTAGATTAATGTTGCTCAGATTAATTGTCTCAATTAAATCACTCTTCTTTTGAACTGACAAGATGAAGCAATTCTATTTCACTGAATCACAGAACCACAGAATCACAAAATCACAGAATCACAGAATATGCTGAGTTGGAAAGGACCCACAAAGATCATTGAGTCCAACCCTTAGCCCTGCACCACAGGACAGTTCCCAAGAGCCTCACCACGTGCCTGAGAGTATCGTCCAAACGCTTCTTGAACTCTGTCAGGCTTGGTGCTGTAACCACTCCCTCAGGGAGCCTCTTCTAATGCCCAGCCACCCTCTGGGTGAAGAACCTCTTTCTAATATCCAGTCTAAAACTCCCCTGACACAACCTCAGGCCATTCCCTTGGGTCCTGTCACTGGTCATCACAGAGAAGAGATCAGTGCCTGCCCCTCCTCTTCCCCTCACAAGGAAGTTGTGACTGCAATGAGGTCTCCCCTCAGCCTCCTCTTCTCCAGGCTGAACAGACCAAGTGACCTCAGCCACTCCTCATACGGCTTCCCCCCAAAGCTCTTCACCATCTTTGTTGCCCTCCTTTGGACGCTTTGTAACAGCTTAATATCTTTCTTATATTGTGGTGCTCAAAACTGCACACAATATTGAAGGTGAGGCCACATCAGTGCAGAGCAGAGCAGGACAATCCCCTCCCTCGACTGGCTGGCGATGCTTTGCCTGATCCCCCCCAGGACACGGTTGGCCCTCCTGACTGCCAGGGCACTGCTGACTCATATCAATTTGCTGTCAGCCAGGACCCCCTTTCCCTGGTATGGCTTTCCAGCACCTTTTTCTTTATGGCCTTGTGCTAAGGAAGAATAAGAGGCCACCAAAGGAGTTACTTGATGGTTTGGGATGAAGCCTGATCAGTTGAGCTGTAGCCTGAGGAGTTACCTACAGAAGAAGTAGCTTTCCAGAGCAAACAAAGGACTTGTAACAAATTCAGGGAAGACAAAAGCTGTACTGGAGATGTTTATTAGGACACTGAACTACTAGAAAGAAAAGTGATTTCTGAGCAAGGAAACTGCTTTCAGTTGCTTGTTTCTGTTGTATTCAGAGACACAGGTCTTTATGAATATAGTTACAGTAGCATTGCTGTACTCTAGCAGCCAATTCCCTTTCTTAAGAAACCACTTGGTTTTCACTTTAATGACTGTCTGAATAGACTAAAGGATGACATTATTTTTGCAGTGATATTGGTGTGTCACTGTGTTACTGCATTGCTAAGACTAATCATGATGTGAGTGCACAGTTATGTTATATGCTCTGCTGGCTCATAAAAATAGAGCCTGTAGGCACTATGAGTAGCAGGGCATACTCCTAGATGCCCAAAATCCAAGCCAAGCCAATTGTTCAGCCACACAGAGATTTTAGTATTTTTAATTTAGAGAAGTAACATGTTTATATACCCCGAAAATACTTTAAAAGGAAATCCATATACTTTATGGTAGCAGAAAGGCAGAAATCTAGATGTCATGACTGTCAATAACCCTTGAGTGTATGTATATATGGATTTTGAGTGAGAAGCTAGAATGGGATGTCTTTCATTTCTATATGGATTTTGAGTGAGAAGCTAGAATGGGATGTCTTTCATTTCTATTTGTCCAAAATGTCTTCCTGCAGCCCTGGAAGTATGTTTCTCAGCTGTGATATGTTCAGAATACAGCTCACAGGGAACATCCCTCCTCACAGGGACAGGTCATTTCATTCCCCCTCAGTATTTAAATTGTGTGTTTCAACAGTACACTCCTTGACTCGTGACGCACATGAAAGTGGGAAAGAAATATTTTAATCTCAGAAATGCTGAGCAAAGGTTCATAAAAGCTACTGTAAGATTACATGGCCTTTTGGACGTCAAAATAAAGCAAAGATCCTTGTTCTCAACATCAAGAGGCCAAAATGGCAGAGTCATGGCAGAGTGTCTAACACTGTCTACATCCATGCACATGCAGTATTTCCAGGACTGCGAATACTGAATAGAAACAGAGCATCTATATTTCTGTTACACAACATATGGTCCAGTTTTTTTTTTCATGAAGTGACTAGAAAAAACTTAATTGAAAGGAGTGCTTTTATAAAGTCAATGTTATAAAAAAGTATATTTTCCTATTTCTGAATTATATACTTTTTGCTAGCCAAGACAACTATTTTTAGCTTAACCCATGTACTGTTGAAATAGTCCACTGAACATATGTCTAACTGAGGAAGTATAGACAAAGATGGGTACACACAGAAATATGTGAGAGCATCTCTATGTGACTAAAGTTTAAGTGTTATCTTGCATTGCCATTCAGGAACAGAGAGATACCAATCTGTATAGAGCTCAAAGAAGATGCTGGTAGAATACACCATTGCAAATCCGATTCAGAACTGCACAATTTTATAAATCTGTGCTCCGGTTGCTATGGTAGTTTTAGTTTTGGTTTTGGTGACTCAGGATTATGCAGCATCAAAAAGTAACCCATCTTGAAATGTGGGGTTTCTGTGTAAGAATCTTACTCAGAACTGACAAAATCAAAGAACAAGAAGTCTGCTTTGTACATAGTTTATTTGAAAACTTTGATAGCAATTTGCGCATGGTCTTCTTACCTTTTTTTTTTTTTAAGGAATGCATCTACCAGAGTTTTCACTGTGTGGGTGTGTCACACAATAAGAATAGAGAATACACCAGATTTAAAGACAGGAAAGACTATGACGATCAAGTAAAACAATGAAAAAACTGCCTTATTCTTATGGTAAGCACCTCTTCCATGGCCTTTTCATGTGAAAAAAATACTTTTAAATTTTCTTAACCTATCTCTCCTTTTACCACACATGATTCTTTAAAAAATCTGTTGGATTTATTATACAGAAAGTTTTGTGTCAATATATATACATTATTTGTCACTATCCCTTCAAATTACCCTTTTTTTAACAGAGATGGGTTTGATGAAATTAACTGTGATATATTAGCTTTCCTTCAATGGGGAGAGAAAGATGTTAGGACAAAATTTTTAGAAGCTACACTGTGTCTAATGCTGTTAAAAATGAAAGACAAGACAACAATTACCATGTTGGAGGTCAGAACAAAAATTCTACATCTCAAAAGCTGACTATTTTGGGTACTGCAAAAGCTTCATCTGCGTACTTCTGTGGTCTAGAAGCCTGTGGGAAATAGCTTTGAACAATGTTTGTAACACTTTTAAGAAAAAAATGGAAAACCAGAGAGCACACTGATAACAATCTCATCGCTAAATCATTGTACTGATCATTTGAAGCCTGACATTTAATTAACTGGAAATATATACACACGTAGATGCTATCTCTGCAAAGGTTTATATGGTTACCTCTAGATGAAAGTAGTCCTACTAAATTCAGTGTTAGTATTTGCATGTGGAAAATTACACATTCAGTCATCTTTATTGCAATGTATATATACACAAACAAAGGATTTAGGAGCACATCTAGTGTGTTGGATAGTCTGGTAGCAATACATCAAAATAGCTCAATAAAAATAGATCTACTTACTGTGTCCTTAAGTTGGGCACATTAGGTAGCTCAAATGGTTAAGTGTCTCTTTTTATCATACTATGATTATTGTAAAAACACATGCACACTTATGCAGCCATCTAATTTACTCTTGTGATATTCTCTTGCAGTAGGAGTGACTCTTTCACAATTAATTTTATACTCACTTTCAATATGGCCCTGAAAGAGAGTTTGCTCTAGCCCTCTGCACAGATGAATTTCACCCTCCATGCTTATGTAGATAAGTGGAAAAGAATATCAGATTTTTACAGCAATTTTTACTGGTAATTACATATGTTTATCTCAATTAGTACTGAATTAGAATCTGTGGACAGTCTCATCTCCTCTCAGCTACACTGATTTTACAATGGAATTGAATGACATTAGAATGGTAGGATGAGGTAAAGAATATGTCCCAGTATGCTTTTGCTATTGAAGTTACAAATTTTTATGAGAGATATGATATAGGAAAAATAAATATACAGAAATTACAAAATTGTTGTTGTTAATAATAATAATAATAATTTTATTATTTTTCCTTGCTTGTTTTCAATTTTGTTAAATACAAAAAATGTGAACAACTGCAGAGATTAACTAGTTTACATGAACGACAGCTCTACTTTTTGCGTAAGGAAGACCATATGCTTTGCTAGATTTAAGAACCCCATATAATTTCCTCCAGAGCACACAGCTGTCTCAGAAAGGCATATATATTCTATATACATGGAATATCTGAATTTCAGCTGGCTGTACAACTGAATTGTATATTGTCTGTAGAGTCTGCAAAAAGCCTCAGACATAACATTCAACCATGAGATGCAACCCCAAGAAAATTAAAAGTCAAGGAAAAATAAAGACAAGAATGTGCAACATACAAATAGCTGCAGTGTATGGAAACATATTTGCTGGGCTTTTCTGAAAAACCTGTAGACGAATCAGTGAAAAATACCCTGCAAAAAGGAATAAAAGGAAAGTATTAGATCTTATCTTTAAAACCAGATTGTGTGAGAGAAGAAGGGCAGAATCAAACTGTAAACCCTTTGCATTTCACTAAGAGGCCAAGAAGAGAAAGCTGAAGTTGAAGGGAGATCCATGACTGGAGAGAAAATGCTGAGCTGGAAAATTTAAATCAAGGAGAGGAGACTGGAGCCTATCAATTTGCCTAAACTACTTTGTTGCTAATAAAGCACTTGACTTAAATATTGCTTGCTGAAATCAGTGTATTACATTCTTCAGCTATGTGGTTTCTTGAAGAGTCAAATTTTCAGACAGTCAACTGAAAGAGAGAAGAGGCATGTTGGGGAGGAGGGTAGTTGTACAGTATCAGAGACATCCAGGGAAGGAGAATGAATGCAGCTTTTATCTTGCCTTTTTCTGGCTTATAGTTTTCACGTCCTTAGAAAATGACACTGGATTGGGAGTTTGTCCCCAGGGAAGTTTGCCCATGAGGACAAGACCACAGCAGGCGGTTGGAGCCCACGCAAATCCCCTCCTTAGACATCAGTCAGCTGATCCATCCAAGCTCCCAGATGGTAACTATCCATACAGGGCTGATGGTACCAGCACTGCACCAAAGCACAGCTGAATCACTCGTGTGAGTAATAAAAACTCAAAGACTGCTTTTGAAGTATACTCTGAATAGTCACCCATATTTTCAAACCCAGGAACCTAAAATGTACCCCTGGATAGTCACACAGGCTGTCAATAGGAAGGTATAAATTAGGTGCCAGGTAATCATTCATCCACCTACTTAGACTGCAAATCCTTCTCTGGCAAATCTTTCATCTTGACTACCAGATGTTGTCTTTTGTTCTCAATCACATTGCACCTGCAAATTGTCAGTGCCTGTATCTCATGCACTGCTGTATGAGTAAATCTGATGGATACTACGCAAAGATCCCCGACGGAAATCTGTTCTGAAAGATATTAAGAACAGCACATTGCTGCAGGCACCTTACAGCTATTACTTCTTGTGAAATGCTGCTGACATCTTTATTAGTAAAAATGGAAATAAGAACCCTGAGTTGGCTGTGAGACTGCCCACCATAAGAAGAAGACATTATAATTAGAAAAGTGCAAATCATGCAAAATTTGAAGCGCATAAGGTTTGGTGACCCTCTCAAATTATACTTTGTTTCCTATAATTAGTTGAAAATAAACCCAACATTTTATCCCCAGAGATGATTCCATTTAAAGCACAATACATATTGCCTTTAGCTAAAGAAACCATGCTTTGCATGGAAAATAGTTTATTATCAGGAATAGCTTGGTTCCTAGAAGCTGCAACTCTGAACAGAAACATTTTAGTCTTTGTATCTTCAAATGCTGCACTTGTTTTCTTCCAAGAAAAAGGATGTTGTGCTACCCCAGATTTTCACATCAAGGAAGTGAACTTTAGGCAAAATGGACAATAAGCACAAGGCTTTGTTCACTGTCACATGGAATTACAGAATCATAAAATGTTGAGGAATGTACACACCTTAAAGATCAATCTAGTCCCAACCCCTCCACGTGCAGAGTCACCTCCCACTGGATCGGGTTGCTCAGGGCCTTATCCAGCCTGGCCTTGACCACCACCAGGGTTGGGACATCCACAGCCTCCCTGGGCAACCTGTTCCATTGTCTCACCACTGTAACAGTAAAGAATTTCTTTCTCATATCTAGTCTGAATTTCCCCCCATTCGTTTGTACCCGTTACTCCTTGTGCTGTCCCTACAGTTCCTGATGAAGAGTCCCTCTCCAGCTTCCCTGCGGGCCCCTAAGGGGTTGGTGCAAATGTGGAAGGAGGTGTAGGGGCAAATGGCAGCTGCTGCTTTTGTATGTCACGCTGGCCTGACGTGGTCATGTGTAACCTCCCAAAACAAAGGGCCCTCAGGGGTTGTCCCATTTCTTTCCTCTTTTCCATCCAAGTGTCTGCACATGACCAGCTTGCCAATACAGGCAGAAACATGGATGTTGCTACAGGCGACACAGAGGTCGCAGGCAAGGGCTGGCAGCACCTTCAGCTGAGCTGCCGACGCAGCGCGGCACCACCAACTCCCGCACTCCGCGCGCCAGTGCCAGCAACACCCACCTCCACTCACCCCCACTCCCACTCCCACTCCCACTCCCACTCCCACTCCCACTCCCACTCCCACTCCCACTCCCACTCCCACTCCCAC
>JAWWES010000041.1:38368197-38410945 GCA_035583135.1 Lophotriccus pileatus | reverse complement strand
CACCTCCACTCACTCCCACTCCCACTCCCACTCCCACTCCCACTCCCACTCCCACTCCCGGCCCCGCCCGCCCCGCCCCGCTCGCGCACGCGCCCCGCCCCCCGGAACTCTCGCGAGGTTATGCTAACGAAGCACCCAGCGCCCCGCCCCTCCGGTCCCCGCCCGCCCCGCGCCCTCCGGCTGGGCGGGTGAGCGCGCGCGGCCGCGGTGCGCTGTGGGATAGTGGCGGTATAAAGTGTACGCTCGGCGCGGCCGGGGCTGAGGGGGCCGGCGCGAGCGGGGCATGAAGATGGCGGACGCCAAGCAGAAGCGGAACGAGCAGCTGAAGCGCTGGATCGGCTCCGAGACCGACCTGGAGCCACCCGTGGTCAAGCGCAAGAAGACCAAGGTGAAGTTCGACGACGGCGCTGTCTTCCTGGCCGCCTGCTCCAGCGGGGACACTGAGGAGGTGCTGCGGTTGCTGGAGCGGGGCGCCGACATCAACTACGCCAATGTGGACGGGCTGACCGCGCTCCACCAGGTCGGTGCGGGGCCGATCGAGGGGGGGCTGGCCGGGTCGGGCAGGCGGGGACGGGGGGGGCGAGGCCGGCCGAGTGTCCCCCTCGGCGGAGGAGGAAGGGGCCGGAGGCGGCCGCGCTCCCTCCGCTGGGGGGTGTCGGGGCGGGGAGGCGGCGGCGGGGTCGAGCTGGGACCGGCCGGAGGGGCCGGGGCCGAGCCCCGGGGCCGGCGGGGCTGCAGGGGCGGGAGGTTGCGCCCCCTTCCCGCGGGCCGGGCGTCGGAAGGGGCGGCTGGGCCTCTCCTCCGGCGGGGAGGAGGTGCCGCTGACCCTCTTTCGCTTTCCCCTGTTGGCAGCGCCTCCCTCGGAGGGCCGGGGGCAGCGAGCCCTGCCCGGGGGGGGCTGCGGGGCCGGGGGCAGGTGCTCCCCGGCGTGGGGGGGTGGCCGCAGGTGAGGAAGGCGGGCTCGCCTCGGGGGCGCTTTCCCCGCTGCCCCTTGCCCGGGATCCCGGTAGCATTTCCCTGCTTCCCCGTTCTCCACGGTTCCGCAGCAGTTGAGCCGATTAAACCCCGCTCGTGTGTGCGAGCGGGCGTGGGGAGACACGGATCATCTATTTCTCTCCGGTTTCTATGGGGAACCAGTGTTTTGTTCCTTATACAGAAACGCGTATCAATAAGGGACTGCTTGTTTTCGTTACCGATGGCTCCCGCCGCAGCTGAACTTCAAGGGAAGCAGGGCTCTTATATTTTTCTTCCATGCGTTGGAAAGTAGTAAAAAAACCCAATCCATATCGCTTTGTTCTGGTTGTGGGTATGTGGGAGGGGGTTGGTGCCGGGAGATAACTTTCACTTGGGGCAGGGGGGGACTGGAAGGGAAACTGGCTGTGGAGTTTCCTCAAAATGGATGCTTTGTGCATGTTGAACTTCATAGCAGTCTGATTGGAATCTCAAAACGTTAGCCAAATAAGGAAAGGCTGTGGCAATCCGGAGATAATGCGGGTTTGCCTGAACAGTTTTTTTTTCTCTAGAAGGCCAAAAGCTTCCACACAATATTAGATTCACTGAAGATCTGGAAAGCAAAAAATTATCTTTGACAGGCTGGCTTCTCGTTCTTAATTTTAGAAGTTCTTCAGTAGTTAAAAAAACAAACAAACTTAATGGTTATGAGGTGTAGGCTGATCAAGTAGAAATTTTCGCAAAATCGTTAGGTGAGGTAGTTAGGATATTGTTTTTACACAGCACTTTTCTTGCATTAAACAAAAATGAGATGGTTAGTTTGTTTTCTCTGTCCCATGTAGATTTTTCAAGGGTGTGAGGCTCTAGAAATACATAAATTGCCCCGCAATTATCCCCTTCTGAACATAAAAGTTTCTTTAACTCTTTGCTCCGTTTCCTGTGTATAAGCTGTCACTTGCTCCTCTGTAAAGGGTGTTGGTTTACTTTCAGTTGTGAACTGAACTGGAAGAGTGAATGTGTGTTGTGGTTAAGCCTGTCAGCATGTTACTGCAGCACAGTTACCTGACTGCAGGCTAGCCTGTCACTTCAGTGCGAGTTTTATGTATTTATCCTCCTCTAATCAAGTTATGATTGCTTCATGCTTCCAGGGAGCTCTGTACTAGAAGTCATACCTTAACTGGTTAGATCCTTGGGTCTGTAAGTTACTGTACTCCAGTGATTGGTAGGAAAGGATGACGTTTGGCTTAACTCTATTGTTAGAATAAGAGATGGCGTTATCTCTCTTTACGAAGTCCAGATGGCATTTTCGAAATGTCTTTGATACTATATACAACAAAGCTTTCATCAGGATAATTCTGCTTTTATTCTCCACTGCTTTTTACCTGTAGTCAGATTGCAGTTTGGAAGTAAAAGTTTGAGGGAAAGGAGGCAAAGATTTACATCACTTCTAAAATTCTTGCTGAGTCTTCCCCCCTCCCCCCTTTAGTGATACCAAAGGGCCTTTTCTGGTTTTATGATATTGAAAGCAGATAAGATCAGCTGTAAAGTTACAGTCCTCTTGGGACAGTCCCATAAATGAATATTGCATTTTGCTATTTAAAAAAAGCCATGTCACAAATCCCTGCCTAAAACCAACTCTGAATGGTTTCATGTCATTATTATCAATAAATCTGATTTTCCACTAATATGCCATATAAAAGGTGCAAGTCACACATGGTGCAGTCTATAACATGGATTCATTTAATCAGATTTGGCTGCGGCATGAACAAAACCGTGTCTGTTCTCAAAGGAGACTTCAGAAAATTGTCATTCTTCCTCCCAGTTTTGACTGACTGATGTCAGTTATGTCAAAGTCCACGTTGCTGTGTTTCAGACGGCTGTGGTTTGTTGTTGCTTTGTGGGTTTTCGGTTGGGCAGTTTTTTTGTTTTGTGTCATCTGTCAGATTTCATGCAGATGTTGATGCTTCGCAGGAATAAGTTTTATCACGGGAAAGAGAAAATGATTGTACCTCTTTGGGTTGTGTCCTTTTTGTCTTCCATCAAATTTTTTTTTTGCAGTTATGGAGAGCAAATGCGTGTGTCTGAAATAGTAATAGAATTAAATATTTAATATACTGTTTAGCTTCTGATTTTCCTGATATACATGGCAATTATAGGAAGAGACTTAAGCTGTGTTTTCTTTTCCACGGCCCAGGTAGTAGAGGTGGAAGTACCATTAATCCTGAAATTTTGGTAGACTTCAGATCTGGTTTTTAATGGAACATCAAGCTTTTTTACTAAAGCCATTAGCTAAGCTTTTCCTTTATCAGTGGGGGTAGAATGCCATCACCATCAGAAAGCTTTATGTAGAATTGTTTCTCTTTCTGCACACGGGAAAGAAAAAATTGCAGTTCACTTGGTAACTCAGTGGTGGAAAGGGGGTGGATATTTGTAGGTACCTGTTTCATCTCTTGATGCTGCCAGTGAGTAATTTTGTGTATATTTGCATATGCATAAATGAGTGGACTTGAGTGCATTGTATCTGAGGACAGGTCAATTAAATTTCTTTGAGATCTTGCAGAAGGGGAAAAAACTTGTCATTATGTGATTATTATTATTATTCCTGTATGTAATGGTGTCAAATGTCACTTACTGTAAGAACTTGTTCTAGCACAAGTTCTCAGATTAGGCTTTTAGCACAAAGGACATAACTGTGTGTACCATTTTTCTATCTCAGAGATATGTGCAATGTAGGATACTGCAACAGGATAATATGTACTCTGCTGCATAACCTGCATTATATACTTGTTGTGTGCATGTGTCTGGAAGACCAGAAAACTTACTTTTAAATTAGACCTTGAATTTACAATGTTTACAGTGCATTACTTTACTTGGAAGTTGAATTGGTTTTCAGTGTTGCATTCCCAGATAGTTGTCATGCAGGATGAGATCTAACTTAAAAAAAAAGCAGCTTTTCTAATCTGCCTTAACAATTGAATGTAAGGGGAACTTCGGAGAAAAAAGAAGCCCAAAGGTGAGCTGTGACCTTGCAGGTTAATAGTTTCTGCAGAGTGGTTAAAAGTGGCATATTCTGAAATAATATTAAGAAGAGACAACATGCTATTTTCAATAAAACTTGGTCCCTTCAAGGGCAGACATATTTATTCAAAGCGGTGTTCAGTTCTATCATCCTGAAAGCTTAACACTTATCCTTCCTCAGAGTTTAGACTCTCTTCCACTTTCCCTGGCTTCCATGAAAGAGGACTTGCTTTGCTAGCTCTGAGTGATATTTATGGCTTAAGTGGCTGAAAGTAGTTTGTCTAGAAGTTATGTAGAGCTTTGTACAGGAAAAAGGAGCCCATCCTTTCTGGGCAGCACATGGAAAGGCTGTGTGTGGTAGGTAGGGATCATGATGTGGCCAGTTTCCTGGAAGCCTGGATTTCCTGTGCACGCTGTTCCCGTGGGAGTATGGGATGTGCACTGTGGAGTACCTGCACGCTCCTGATAAAGAAAGTGACTGAGATTAGGCTGTGTTTAGGTATGACAATTTATGCAGCCTGCTTTTTGACTGTCTTTATTCTTTGAGGCTGCTCAGACTTAGGAGATAGTAACCTGGTTTTTGGCCTCATTCTCTCTGGTGAGAAGTTGAGTGCTGCAGCCTAATTCCACAGCATAGCATGAAAAGAACATATCCTGCTGTCCTGATCCTGCTTCTTGTTGGGGAGGGTACTGCTTTGGAGGTAAGATAAGGGAAATTGTCTTGGCTGTTTGTTCGTGGCGATCATCGAGTACCTGTAGGGGTGTTATTGGTGAAGGCCCCTACTCCTTGATGAAGGATTCGTGTGCTCTCTTTTTGTCTGGGACAAATAAAGTTTAATTAAGCAACATTCTTCAATGTCTCTCTCTGCATTAAATAGGGGTTTTCTGCAACTCCTCAACTACTAAACTGAATATGAAGGTGAGACTGTTTTACCAACATTATATCTATATATTATTTTGCAGGCAGAGCAGTATGCAGTGCTAAGTACAAGGTTTGATTTGATGCCACTATTGCAGGACTCTGCTATGTTGGTCTCTCAGTAGTAATTAAGGTGTTATGTGTTTCACAGAACACTTATTCTTTCCAGCTGAGTAAGGACAGTTGTTGCTGTCTTCGTATTTTCTTGAAAAGGTCTGTCAGGACTTCTGTTGGCATGTTCTTAATGCTTGATATAGTAATGAGCATTGTTACAGTTGGCATCAACTATCCTTGTTACAACACCCTTTCAAACACCTAGTGATACAAAAGGTACATAAAATCTACCAGCACATTTGCCTTAGAACTTGAGAAGAGGGCATTAAGTCACACTGTTGGGATCCTTTTTGATGAATGATAACATGGGTCATGTATTTGAGCTGGGGCCACAGCATGTGCAGCATGGCGGGTCATAAGAGTAAAGAACAGGTTGTTACTGTCCTAAATCTGTAGGGTGTTTGCATCACAGCACAGCACCCAACAACCAAGGGTAAGAAGGGTATGGAAATGGCTCAGAGCTATCCTAGTAAAGTTGCACTTTTCTGGAGGGCAAACAGCCTTGCAATCACCAAACCTCCTAATACTCTCATTGTAGAAGTTCTACAATTGAGAACTTTGGAGAAATTTGCTAACCTTATATTATTTTATTCTGGCTTTTTAAGTTTTCTGTCTATGCAACAAAGCACAGAGAAAATGAGTCCTGAAATAATGGTAATGTTGACTTCACTTGGTGATTAGACTACAGAGGCATATTTGTTTAAAATCCCTTTTGTTGGTTCTTGTGTGGGCCATAGATCTTTCTCTCTATAGTTACAGTAGCTAGGTTCAGATTGTACAGTAAATACTTGTGAACTTTCTACTGATCTTGTCATCTAAGATTTTACATTTTTTACTCTCTGAAATGGAAGTAAGAAGAGGAGGAAAATAAAGGTGTAATTTTTTCATAATATAAGTAAGTATAATAGTGAAAATCTTAAATGCATTCAAAAGAATTATGTTCTTTTTGGTGTTTTATAAAAGAAACAAATAGCCATCTCTTCACCTTTTAAAGTTTATTATTTCTGAATGGTTTGTCAAGTCTGAACCTGGGATTTCTATGGTTTTTTTTTTTTTCATTGCTATGGATGTTTCTTGTTCACAAATAGAATAACCCAAGTGAATTCTAGCATATAGAAATTATTAAAGTATTTAAAGCCAGTTTCCATGTTAGCATAACTGACAGATTTCTTGAACTTGCTAGTCATGGGGGAAGAGTTCTGCATTCCAATGTAAGGATGAATTCAGCTGGTAGGACTTTAGTATTTACTGAAGCTTATGTGCATGGACAGTTTCTGCTGGTCTGTAGCTATGAATTTCACTGTAGCATTATTGCTGTCTTTACAGTAGAGCTTTGTCTATGGTTTTCTACATATTCCAGTCTGGTTTTGGTATTATTAGAACACATTTTCATGATAAGTCATCAAAAAGCACCTTGTAAGAGTAGATGAGATGTGCTCTTTTATGTAAGAATCAAACTGATGGGAACATGGTTGAGTCAAGGCCTTTTTGATATTAGCTTTGTTGTAGCATAATGCTATTTTTTACCAAATTACTGAATTTCAGTTTGTTAGCTGAATCTGAGGCTAGGAGACAGAAGCAGTCAATATAAATCACTAGTAGAGATACCCCTTAAGTTTTCTGAGGGGTCTGTATTCCAAGTTTAAGAATATATATTAAATTTTTGTTGGAACAGATAATTTGACAGGATCTTGTCCAGTTCTTCTGGTTAGTTATCCCTTTCTTCATACTCTCACTTTCTCAAAGTTATTACTTAGTCTCCACAGTCTCTTAGTTAGACACTCCAATCCTCTGAAAACTTCAGAGCCCAATAAATTGATAGCCTCTCTCTGTGTGATTGTGTCTCTGAATGCTGGACTGACACCATGTGAAATTAAGGAACATGCATATGTTCTGGCAAATACTGAAATTTTATCCAGGGATATATTCAGATGAGTTAGACATAGACAAACTAATATGCTCTGAAAGGAATGTGGTGGTAGTTTTGGGCAATTGTAGCAAGAATACACCTTTTCTGGGATTCTAGCAACCAAGAAATTATAAATGATGTCTTTACTGCTGAATTGTAGTGTTAATATAGTTTATAACATGTAAGACATGCAGTATATGAGGACATTTGCCTAACAAATATTATATTAGTGCTCAACGGTGTATTTTTTCTTCATTGATCTGGGCAATGGTAAAATGAAGACTGGAGTTCAAGGCAGTGGAGCCATCTGTAAGCTGGGCAGCTTCTAATGCTGCTGCATGGGTGGTGACATTCCAAGCTCCTTTACTTTCCTATATATGCATTCTTGAAATGACAGTCAATGGAAAGCATGGCATAAGAGTGGCAGCATTCCTCAGCTGTTTCCCTTCTAGTAATTTCAAAACTGTAAGATAGAACAAGTAGGCAAAAGATGATCAGGGATACTTGAATGTTGGATTTTTTTTGTTTTGTTTTGTTTGTTTTTGGAAGATCTGGTACCCAGCTTTTCTGTTTCGGTTGTTTTTTGAGCTCACTGAATCAGCCTCTCTGCTTATCCTGGAAACACTGAATCTTTTGACGGCTCTTCCACAAAACCAAAATTAGAGCAATATGATGAAGTTTTTGAATAAGACCGTTTCCCATTTATGCCTGAGTGTATTAGCACTTACCCATTAACAATATATTTGTTAGACTACTGGCTTCTAAAGGTCTGTTAAACAGAGGGAAGAATGGAGTTGGCTTTATAAAGAGGATGAAACCCCTGAGAAAATCTTGACCAGTAGATGTAGCCTCACTGTGGGGCTAAACAGAGAATTAGGTTTGTCTTCAAGACTGCAAGTAAATAGTTCCTATACTACTTTAATTTCTGAGTATTTACATTTGGTCTGTAACTACCACATAACCATCTATTTTGATACTAAATTATCTGTAAGCTGTAGTTGTTGGAAATGATTCTAGCCTCTAAAACCTTCTGTCATGGTTGAATCTCACTGATTTTTTTTTAATCTTTTAGTTTTGAGTAAGTCTGAAATATCCTTTTATTTTCCTATGTTATGATTGTAATTCAGGGTCTTGAGTTCAGACTATGACAACTTGCTTTAATGTGACCAGTATGCCAGCCAGTGGTGATTACTATGCAAGATTTAGTTCTGGATGATTATTTATTTAGTTGTGCAGTTTCTGTTTTACCATACTGACAGTGAAGCTAGAAGAGTAGCCAGAGTTTTCTGTATATGTACTTGAGTATTTGAGGTTTCTTGTACACAGGGAATTATGTGCAAGTCTTGGCCTTTGTTGTAGATCTGAAATATATATATTTTCATGTGAATTTCAGTTTCCTGGGGTTGTCCCAAGTTTTAACAAAAGTGCTGTTTTTGCAGTATGTTCACAAATATGTGCAATTATACTTGAATAAGTAGGCTTAATTAAATTAATAAACTGACCCAGTTTGGGTTCAGGGAAGCAGAGAGTCCGCGGGGGAAGCCCCTGGTGAGGAGCAGAAGGCAGGCACCTGCTCTGTGTGAGAGCAGGGGGCCGCAGTCAAAGGGTAGCAGAATAACGCAAGTTACACAGGAGTGGTGGATAATGGCGAACTCCTTTATTAGACAAAGGAAAAAGGTTTTATAGGGGTCTGTGTGAAAAGGGCTAGAACGAGGGTGGTACAGGGATGGACTATGTAAAACTTAGAAACGGGATAGGGCAGTACACAGGGATGAGGGGTAACTCTACAGATAACTAAGGGGGCTACAATTGGGTAAGAGCAGCAATAATTCACTTAAGCTGTCTTTTCTCTGGGCTGCTGTTATCCACAGCAGCTTTCAAGGACTTATCTGGACCCTGAATAGTTTCTCTTCCTGCATCTTGGTTTCCTGGTCTGGGGAGCTGTCTTTCCACTGATTGAACTCTGCTTCAGGCCCCAGTCCAACCCCAATAATAAACTTAGTGAAATCAATTAGTTTTCCAAGAGCGTGCCTCCCCATCCCAGCAATGAAACAACCTAAGACTACTAGTATTATCACCTCAATCAGTTTGGATTTTTATTACCTTCACTGTGTTCCATACAATCTAAGTAACCCTGCCTATTGTCGTTGCATCATTAAGTTACTTTCTTAGCTAGTTATGAAAAGTCAATGCTTTTAAACTTGTTTTGTTAACCTTTTATTTGAAAATGTTTTTAAATCTAGTGCTTTAGGTTCCTGAACTTGCTGCAAATTTGGGCAAAAATTATTTACCTTAGTTTTTAGTCAAAGTGAAAAGTGAAAGTTACGGTGACAGCATTATGTCTGTGGGCCAAATTTGGACTCTTGTTATTAAGTAATAATCTCATTTCTGTGAAGTCGTGTAAAACAATGTCTTTAGAAAACTTGCCACATTTCACAATTTGCTACCACTTTTACTTAGTTCAGTTACTGTAGCAAGTTGAACTATTTTAGGTCCTAACAATAAAGATTTTTTTCATGAGGAGCCTGTACTTTGTCTCCTACTTAGTAGAAAATGAAAGTGTAGTGCTTTAACTCTGAAAGAATAATTTTTGTGTAATGTCGGTTTCTTGGCTTCTGAGTATAGCAAGGCAGAGAGGGTGAGTTGTGCTAACACAGACTGGCAGTGGGTTTTTGTTGATGAATGTCTCTGGACATGGCTTTCTGGTCACTCATTTTCTGCTTGCTTGCAGGCAGCCTAGCGAAATGCTTGGCACTTGTGTGTCCCCATAGCCATGCTTGGATATGTGTAATAGCGGTACTGAGTACTATTACTTGTATGTCGCGGTGCTTACTGGGTATTTGTAGGCTTAGGAAGAGAAGCAGCTTTCCTCCACCTCTGTAAAGGACTAACCTAACAGATCTAGTGGCTCTTGTGCTTAACACTTCTAAAATACTTGTGAAATGCTGAAGGCGGGCTTTGGTCTCATCCATCAAATGTGACTCTGAAGAAGGCTTATGAAATTACTGTATAAACCAAGTTTTACCTATAGCTGTATGTAAATATGGCAGTGGTGATTTTAAAACGATTATTTTTAAGGAAAACACAGAACAACTTGGTGTGAATGCCATAAGATACATTATATATTTTGTGTTTTATCAGTTACCCATGTAAGATGTGGGGGTGGGGGAGCTCTGTCTTGATTGTTTTCTCAGCAGTTGAAGGGATTGCTGTACTCTGTAATATAGTAAGAAAGTGTTGATTGTAATTATAACAAATAGCATTTGCAAGCTCAAGTGGCTGTTAGGACTTGACAGCTGCGAATAAATATTTTTAGAAATTTTTTCTGCAAAAAGCCTACCCATATGAGAATCTTTGTATCTGTGAACAAGTTACCATTGCTTTCTGGAGCATGATCATTAGTAGGTTCTGTGGCAGAGGGAACATGGAAACAGGAGTTTTTCTGGGTGTTTATGGAGCAGTTCCTGAGAGAAGATCAGCTTGTTGAGTGTCAGCTTCAGTTTGACCTATAAAAACTTTAGGAAAGCCAGAAGAGCCTACTAAAACAAAATATGTTTAATAAGATGATGGATTTCAAAAGCTGTTGATGCTATTAATGGTTTGTCATCCTTTTTTAGAGTAAGTGACCTGCCATGTCAGGTGCGTATGCTGGATTAAAACATAAAACCACAAAAGCTCTGGCATGGAAAAACTTGCGTGATCGTATTCTTATTAAAGACATTTTGCTTTTAAGTTTGTTTGTAGGTGTCCTTTTTTAAAAAAAATTTGAGGGGGGTTTTTTGTTTGTTTTAAACAGCATATAAATAAAAAGCATTAGTAAAAATTGAAGGCTGGCAAGCTATGGGGATTCAAAGTGAAAGACCAAACAGCACTTAAATGTAACTTTCTATTAAGGAGCATTGGCATCAGAGCCGTAGTTTCTTCAGTGACATCATTCCTGATCAGCTACTTGGAGATATGACTTGCAGAGCTGATGTGTAACTTCCCCCTTTTTGGAGATCCTCCAGGGACTTAGTATCTGAGTAGCTGTTTGCTTACCTGCACAAGTACTTAGTCTTTTCAAGACAGAAAATCTCATGACTGCATTTGGAAGGCTTTCTCTTAATTTCTTCTAGGATTTTGAGCACTTCTTATTTCTTCTCTGTAATTATCTAATATTATTTTCTATTGCCAAGATAAATGACTTAAATATGGGAGAATTTTGATGGCTTTTTTTTTTTCCCCTGCTCATTTTACTTTCTCATGTTTTGCTGATAATGTATTTGGTAACATGCTTTGCATTCTATTAATACTTGGAGGGTGCTTATGAAGAACTTCAATAACAGCCTAAATCAACTGATTTGTACTGCTTTATTGTAGCTTAAACTGCAAATGTTACTTGGGTCTTAAACTTTAGGTCAGAAGCTTCAATTTCTAAAACAAAGATGGTTTAGAATCTGGCTTCAGATGTTTGGCAGTTGAGCTCATGCATGATAGGCTGTAAAACTGAGGAGTGTCACTTAAGTAGGAGTGACATCAGTAACTTTTTTTATCAATACACTTCTGAGCTTATCTTTAGGAGCTCTCTGTGATTCATGAGACCCATATTACATCGTACAGTTGCATAAGTTTCTCTGTTAAGAAGTTCTACTACCTAGAGGAAGGTGGACATGGGGAGAGCGAGTCCCTCCTTGCTTGAAACACTGTATTCATACAACAACAATACTGTTGCCAGTTTAGCAGAGAATGCTGAGTGGAGGGATGTTCTTGCTTACAAGGCTATGCTAATACATGGTGAGTCGCAGAGTGATGGTGGTCTGCTGGAATAACTAGGCAAATGTGTCTGCCCCACTTTCTTTGGGTGGGTGGAGGGGATGAGAGCAGCAAGTAATTTGAAAATTACACCTGGCACAGTGTCTAGACTGAAAATTACAACAGGGCCACAAGTTACTGGCTAAATGGGTTGGTCTATCATGCTGAGAAAATCCTCTTTAGCACTATCAAGGCGTGTACTTCTGTAGTTGAGCCAGTGGTTCTGGCTACTTTCCTATGTTGGATTTGAATTGTGTGTTCTGATGCTTATTTAACCTGGGGCTTTTGACTTGTCATCAGGTGTCTCTGTCACATGTAATGTCCAGAAAAGCGAGAATGAAAGGGAAGTGCTGCATCTCACTGAATGAGTGGAAAAGGTCAGATTGGACTGGTTATGGTAAAAGCTGTAGGAGCTGTAATACGAAACAAAGCTCACTGAAATGCTTGTGCAGAAGATGCTGTTACAAGCAGCTGTGGTCAAGAAAAGTTACATTTTTGCAATGGAAATATATATCCCTTATCCGCAGGTATCAGCGGGCTATAGATTAGAGCAAACTCATAGTAGTTTTGATTGTTTACTTAGCTTTAGAAGCATTTGGAGATGTCAAACTCTTTGATCTGTTTCACTTAAAGAACTTTTTGATTGTACCCCAAAGAGTGATAGTGTATTTTTAAAACAGGATGTTGTGATGGTTATGATGTGAGTGTATATATTTTCTTCCCCTCCCACTTCGAGTGTAAGTTACATTCTATGGTTAATAGTTCTTAACATCATGAGTGTCTTTGCAGCTATTAGGAGGAAATGTTTTCATGCCACATAGTTTATTGACTCTTGTGGTATTCCTTGTGTTCAGGATCGAATATAGAGGTGTGCTGTAGAACCTTCAGGTGTATTATAGTGGTGTAATAAACCTGTAATATCACCATGTCTCCATACGGTTTTTACTACAGTTTACAGCTGCTGGAGTTACTGTATGAATAGTGCAGGTGCTTAGGTTGTTAATAGTGCTCCTCAGCCATAAAACAAAGAGTTAAAATTTCGGCTTTAATTGTCTCTGAATCTTTGCAATAAACTTCTACAGCATTCTTTTTGAGCTGTGGAATTCAAGTCAATGTCAGCAGTATTTTTTTATTTTTTTTTTTTTAGAAAGAATTCAGAATTTTCTGTATTGTCATTATTTGTTCGTATATTATGCCAGTAGTTGTAACAACTTGTTCTTCCACTAAGTGCCATAAATCAGTAATCCTTTTTTTCCTGAGTTCTTTCAAAGGACTATGGATATTTTTGCACTTGCCAGTTGGGAAACATTTATGTTGAGCTGTACAGGCCATTCAATGTGGAGATAGAAGTCTTTGTGTGAAGCCAAAGTCCTGACTCTACATTACTGTGATATGGTATTATTTCATTTATAACTTTATCCAACACTTGAGCTAAAACTGCTAGAAGTAGATATAAAATTCCCCAGTAGTAGCTGAATCTCAGTAGTGAAGTTCAGGACAACTTTTGTCCCAGCTGAGGAAGTTCTAGTGCACTTGCTTTGATGAACGTAGATTTTATTTTGTGCATGTACTGGCACAAGCAGCTCCTTCAGCTTGTAACTAGCTATGATGTTTAATCAAGTATAGCCAGATTGCTCTGACCTCCTGCAAGTTGGTCTCCTAAAATGGAAATTATTCATTTTGCAGATGGAAATTGGAGCCAAGCAGCTGTGAATTCCAGGAGTCAAATACTGAAGCAAATTCATAACTTTGTTCTTCTGTTCAACAACCAAATGACAGTTGATTCTTGTATTTGCCACTTGTTTTCAGTCTGTGATTCAAAGATCTTTGTAAAGTCAGCAAATATTTGTATGAAGACACTGCTTAATATCCAAAGTTGTGGTTTTGTTTTTGTTTTTGTTTTGTTTTGTTTGTTTGTTTGAATAAGTCTTTTCTTAAAAATCCTCACTTTCCCTACCTCCTTCCCCTAAAACAACAAACTCTTACTGTTCCCCAGCCCTCACTTCTGTGGCTGCTTTTTCAGGGAGTTTTGTTAATTTGCATTTAATCACTTTTACAGATGAATGGCAGGAAACTAGGATAGGTTGCCAAATATGTGTGCACATTTTCATGCAGCAGTGATGCTGATTACCTACAGTTGGAGAGGTTGGTGTAGAACTGCTGAGCTAAAAGGCCTATTAAAAGTGACAAACTACATGCTTACAGATGATAATTCCATGAATCTGTGCTCTGCTGTGGCTCAGTATAACTGTACTGTCTAGGTTGAAGGTTTACTGTTCCATGTGTGGTTTAGCTTTGGAAATTAAAGACAAAACCTGGGTGAAATTGTATTAGTGCTATGCTACTGTTCTGTGGTGTTCCCAGGGAACTACTTATTAAAATTTATAAATCATTATCTAACAGTTGTAGAAATATTTAGTCTTGTGTTGAAGCTTGCTGTGTATTTCAGATTTTCATGGAGGCTTTTAACTATCAGTACTTCAGGTTTAGTTCTTGACAAAAGTCTGACTTTTAGGCAAAGGCAGAGCTGGAAATATATGCAGGCAAACTACCAAACAATTCTGCCAGCATGTTCCCAAGGATCCTAGTAAACTGGAAGAAATACTATGCACTCTGCAATCCTGATAACCATATTGAAACCTTGGCTTTGAAGAAAGAAGGATCTTGTGTTGTTCCCTAAGGCTGCAGAAAACCCAACACAGTGGCATAAATAGGTAAAATGGTAAGGATCTTTTCCCAGTAGGCAGGTCACACTATAAATTCTTTTTGGTGGAAAGTGCTTTTTTGAAGGATGATTAAAAAGGTGAAAGACAAAGTAGAGCTGTGGTTTGATGAAAATTACTAAAAAGAATACTTCTACGGGTCCTTGAAGACAAAAACGTGCTGTGGCACAGGTTACAAAACCTTTCTAATTTACCTCTCAAGGAGTAGACACTGAGCATGATACTACTTTGTTATGAGGTGGGCTGTATTTAAAGCATATAAAGTACCTTTAGATGCTGGCCGTTGAGTATCTAGTGGAAGGCTCTACTACTTCTGCCACTGAAGTATCTGGAAGATATTTGTTTACCTTTGTCCCTTTGTCTGAATACTTTTAAGTGAAACAAAAATGATAGGATTTTCTTTTACTTTAAAGGCTTTTTTTACACATCTGAATTGTGTGGCTTTTGATTTAAAGGGTCTAAGGAATTCTGACTTCAAGTCCTTGGCCACAGAAGGCAAGTAAATATTTGGGGACAGGATACTTACTGTAGTTGTGTACCAAACTGTTTTCTGTTTCTTGTATTCTGGTTAGCCTCTTTTTTTTTTTTCCCTTTCCTTTTTCTTCCCAAGGCTACCAGAAGGAGTAAAGTGATTTTTACTCTGTGCATCTTTTAACTATGTACATTTAGCCAACAGTTACAGAATACTGTTTGATATTATATTGGCCTTGATAGCTTGTAGTGTGGTCTTTCCTGTTCTGGTCAGTCCAGGCAAGTAATTTCTCTCCAGTCTAAATGCAGGTATTCAGGCTTCAGTATGCTGAGCAGGGATGGCCTTGCTCAATCTATTCCTGGATGTAAGAGCTTACTTTTTTTGGCAAGTAGGTAGGCATGTGTTGTAATCTTTCCACCTACTGCAAAGTTAGTCTGGACAGAAGCTGTGTGGTCTTAGTTCCTGAAAAGTGTGATATGGAAGCAGAGAAACTAGTGGAGAGGAGTGGCAGCAGTGTACCAAACAGAAAAGGTTTGTTATGGAAAGAAAGTAACAAGTTGTGTTATAGCAAAGTATTCTTTCTTCTGCAAAGCAAAAATGTAAAATACAGTTGCTAACTTCAATGCTGTATAGGCAAGCAAATACTTATTTAATACATGTGTTATCTTGCATTACTTTCCTAGAGTTTTCAGAAATCTTGCCTTAGATTGTCTTTTGACTTTTTTTTTTTTTTAAAAAGGGCACATGAACAGGTGAGTAAGAGAAGAGGTGGGTGCACTGGCTTGATGAGAAAAAGGGGTTTGGTTGTGTGGTGTGGTTTTTTTTTTGTTTGTTTGGGGTTTTTTTTGGTTTTTTTTTGGTGGTTTTGTTTGTTTGGGTTTTTCTTTGTTATTTTTTTTTTGTATGAAAGTATGGTTTAGATTGACTGCTTTGAGTAATGATTGTTAGAATTGGCTGCAGAAATTCAGATGCTCAGTATGGTTCTTCAGGAGTATTGTTTGGGGAGATTGGGATTTTTACTGGTCTGCTAACTGATGCTTGTCTGCCTGTTTTGGGGATTTCTGGTGTGGTTTGGTTTCTTTTTTCCTTTTTTAAGAGTCTGCAGGTTTTGCTACACTTAGGCAGCTTTTTGGCTATTGAAGACAAAATCTTTTCCACAAAACCTGAATTGCTCCACAGATGTGGATATAGATATTTCTGAAGGTCCTGGTGCATGTTTAGAGCTCCTGGGTGTTGCAGTAATAGAGGAACTAAAGTGGTAACTTCTGTACTCAATAGCTTTTCTCTCATGATGTGCCTGACATGCAGATACAGCAGTAATTCCTGATGAAACAGTGGCTTCACTTGTGCTGGGCTCCGTTCAGACCTCTGGAGGCATCGTTCCCGCTCTACAGTGCGTCATAGTGGAAGATGCATATGATGTGTGGGGAGGAAGAATACAACCAAATGTATAAAATATGCTTGCTTGCATTTTAATGTTTGATTCTTGTTGAAGAAAAATAAATTTTATTACTTATTGTATCATTTTGTCAGACATGGGTTGTACTTCATCTGTTATCTGTACCTGGTGAATTGAGGGGCACTACAGTAATACTGGGGAAAAAAATTGTCCGCAGTTCCTGGGCTGTTTAGTGTTTGCTTTGTGCTGTTTTGTTTGGTTTTTTTTTTTTTTCCCTTATCTGATGAACTTAGAGTAGTTGGGTAGACATAACTATTCAAAATTTCTTCTGGATGTGATAGAGTATCTTTCAACAGTTTTTAATAGGTTTTCATTTATGTAAAGCCAAGTTCCTAAAGTTATAAATTAAAACTACACAGTTGGTTACCTTCTGTAAGTTGTGATGGGGTAAGTTAAGACCCCTGATAGCAAAAAAAAACCCCAAAAAGTCCCTAAAGTGCATCCAAAAAGTGATAAAACTGTTGCTATGTGTTACTTGATGGCAAAGAAGGAATGGGTTAAATTTTGTATATTGGTATTTAAGTATTATAAAGTTTTGTTTTGTTTTTTTTTAAAGGTAGATGGGCTATAACTCTTGTGTCAAGCTCACTGTAATTGTTAATTTCAGCAAATTTTATCTTGCTTTACCCAGAGTTCTGGAGTTGTGATGTTCTGAACATACTTAGACTGAAAGAATCCAATAAAAACAAAGGTAGCTTGCAGTAATGGAAAAAATTACTCAGTACAAGTTGAGAACAGAAATTAGCCAAAAGGCAAACAGTAATTCTTAAAACAGCAGCTAAGTTTAAGCACTTCATAAACTAGATTTAAGATCATTCTGTTCTTCTGATTTTCCAGTTACAGGAGCACTTCAGTCATAGTGTTCATGTGCTATTTTTACTAAAATTTCCCAGTTTTGCCAAATACATTTCATGCTTGGGTATACTAGTATTGATCTACTACCTTATTTAAGGACCATAAGCCAACACAGTGCGGTTATCTGAGGTTAAGGTACAGTTTAACTGAGGAAACTTATACCACACACTTCAAAATGACACCTGAAGCAGAAGGGTGGTACCAGTTTGTCGTCTGCCAATAGCTGCATATTTCTTTGGAGTAACAAGAAAGTTGCTGGTGACAAAAGGGCCATCAGCTGTTCTGCTTCTCTGGTACTAGTCTCCATGCCAGAGTTCTGAGGTGTAGATCAATTCTCAAATGAAAGAAATAAGCCATTTTCTTGTGAGCAAGACAAATCATGTATTGCAGTTCCATATTTAACCTTCATTTAGACCTCGTATCTTCAGTTCAAGACCTTAAGTAGAGGGTAATTTTAAATATTAAGCATTAATAGGGAAGATTGTTGCAATTAGGGAGTCATTGCTTCGGAGTTGAGTGACACTAGTTCATAGATGTCTCATACAAAGAATGATCTTAATCAAATTAACAGCAAGATGCTTCTTTCCTTGGATTCTTATGTGATTCAAGCTGTTGTAACTGTACCTTTGCTCAAATTAAAACTAATAAATAGAATATTTATCTTAAATTACCCAGTCCTATTCTGCAGTGTTATACTCTTGCTAGATATGTAGCAGGTACCTACCAAAACAATACCTGGAACTTGTGTTGTAATACATGTTGCAATTGGATAGATGTTTATTTTACAGACACCTCTTTTGTTACCTCAGTGCTCCCTAAATATGCTTATAAATATCATGGCAGGAACTAACTCCTGATTTTATGGCATCCAGATGAGCTCCAAATTACTGAAAATTGGCTTTGTCATTTGATTTCTTAAGAGGAAGTGAAAATTAAACACAGCTTATTCTTAAGTTCATAATCACTATTTTCAAGGTGATAATTCTGAGTTTTACACTCATTTTACCTTCCCACAATACTCTTTGATGTTGGCTCCTGCATGAGTTATGTCTCTATTATGCAGATGGCTTAAAGCACAAGCATGCATAGACTTCTTCCCTAGATAGCATTAGCTTCCCAAATAAGAATGGGGAAGTTCTGGAGCAAGGGCTTTGGCTTACCTGTAAGGCATTGGCCACACTTGAGTCTATCAATGTTTTCTAGTCTCATTGTTGGAGTCCACCTGAACACAGTGACTTAAAACATCAGGAAAATAAGCACAATTCACCCTTTTGTTGTCCTATTTGTGGTAAAATTTATTTAAGTTACACTTGGTAACTTCTTAGCCAACTGTTGCTAATCATTCTCTTAAGAACATCATTAATCCGTGTCTGACACCTTCATCAGGAAACCTCAATTATCAATGCTTGTCTAAGAAACAATGATGAATTTATTTACAAGTCTGTATAGGGTCCTAGTGTGGACAGTAGTGAGCACAGACTCAAGAACTGGATGTTGCTTCTACACCTGGTAACACTTATACTACTTCAAATACCACAACTTCGGCCATAAGGCTTGCCCAGCTGTGGTTGAACTCTACAGCCCTGTCTTGGTATATTTGGAGCGTTCTTTTTCAGTGCTCACATTTAAAATTATATATACTAGATTCTCCAGAACTATAGCTGTAACTTTAATACATCTTTCCAGTTTCTCCCTATCTCTAGAACAATAAACAACTCCTATCCAAGCACACAGTTAGTATCTGTTTTACCTAAATAAAGTGCTTAGCAAAAGGAATTATCTGTGGTAATACCTAAACCTGTTTTACTGCAGTACTTATCAAAGTGCTGTTTCTACTCTCTTGGATAATTATATACTCTGCTTTTGGAATAGTGTGGTTAAATGCAAACTTCCAGAGCAGCAAGGTGCTGTGAGTGTATTTTGTCTCACCACTGTTTTTACTTGCCATCTTCATGTGGGGCAGCTTTGAGTTTGATACAACTCAGCTCTTTCTTCGACTTGGTTAATTACCTCGTCCATTCACAGATGTACTGATGTCCTATTTTTCATTAGGGCTATGGGAAATGATTTGCCTAACCGTCTTAAAGCCCTTTTTTTCTGAAACTCAACATCTACATTGATTTTAAGGCAAATTTATATATATTGTTAAATATATTAACAAAATGGTGTTGTATGGAAATACAAAGAACATCTGCAAAGTTACTGGAAGCATCTTGTCCAGAAAGTGACTGAGTTTGATTTGGATTCAGCTAGGCTGGATCTGAACTTTTCTTCACTTTGAGTTCGGACAGCTAGGATTGCATTCTGCTTTCACAACTGTACTCTGCAGTCCAGATGCAATTTTGTGATTAGAGTGAGGATGAGCACTGCCTCAGCATGTGATCAAGGTCAGCTGTTTGTAGGTTTTGAAAGAAGAGTGCTTGTTTTCCTTTGTGACCTTACAAGGCTTAAAACTTCTAAGTTGTCTCTTATTAAAGCTTTTAATTTGCCCTGACCTGAATTTTCATTCTTTTCCTAAATGATTGTAAAGGCTGGTGGGCTGAGTTTTGTTCATAATCAGTTGCCTTCTCCTCTCACAGTTCCTAGACAGCAGGAGTGGTATGAGGAAGAGGAAAAATATGAACTGATCCTAAAATTTTTACCTAATAATTGCTAGTGACTGGGATACAAGGTCCACAGTGACTGTGCAGCATCAGCTGATGTCTGTGTAGAACCCCACTCCTTGTGCATTGCAGCTCAGGATGTGTAAAAGTATGTGGCTGTTTTAGCAGCCTGTTCTGTCTTAGACATTAGTGATTGCCATGGGAAGAAAGTGATCTATAGCTGAAACTAACTTGGATAGGGAAAAACTCACCTGCCATCTCTTTTCCTTCTCCCTTTTGCCTACTAGCACATTACAGAGGACTTTGGTGTACTCATATTATTACATCTACAGCATGCTACAGTTCAGTGTTGAGTCTTTTGCCTAACCTGATTTAGTCTAATGAGTAAGTCCTCAGCAGAGCAGTAATAGGTATTTTCTGTGCTAATCCTAAAGCCAGGAGCGTGTTAATGTTACATTTCTTCAGTGTTAACTTGGCACTTCCTATTTAGTACAGGATTGATAGAAAGTAACTTTGATTTTAGAAGCGTCTCAATATTGAGCCCTTCCAAAGGAAAGCTCACCATCCCAGCAGAGGCATCCCACAGGGGCAATCTGCCCTTGAAGATTTCTTCTAAGTAGTGCCCATATATGTGGCTTTTTGAGTCCAAGCTTACATAAAATGTGCTTTTAGGAAGTTGATATCCTGCAGAGCAAAAATACAGTTGTAGCTACAATAAAATTATCTGAACTAGCTTGCTATAATGATATACTTTTCTGAAATAAGCATCCATTTATTTAAGATACTTAGGGATGTAGATACTCTGAACTACAGTGCTGTCGTTGTTACAGCCTAAATGGCTACTTAAGCATAGTGCTTATTCACTGACAGCTCCTGTACATTCCCATGCTCATTCACACTTCTGTAGAGAAGTTTAATTTGTTCACTTGGCAAGTCATGTGGTAGATGAACTTGCAGTTGGAGTGCAGTAACTTCTAAAATACTGGTATAAGAACTAATTGAGCAGTCCGTTAAGTTACTGCTTAGGACATCTCAACATAAGATCTTGAGAAGTGGAGTTTTAGTTCTCCTCTGTGGATAAAATCACATAAATCTACAGCTTATTATGGGATCTTTTTAATTTGGGGGAATGCTAGCCAAATGAATTCCAAACTTGAATAGAGGTGGTTCTGGATTCACAGTGGGGCACATAGGTTTCAAAGGTGCTTAGTGCTGGGGGCAAATTTAAGATCAGACTAAAATTTCATCTTTTACATAAATGTAGTAGTCATCTCTCCTCTTTGTGTCTGTATTTTTATATTTTCATGCTGGCACGTACCTCTTACTTGGACTTTTTGTACTCCTGTATTTGTCTGTCTAATCTTGAAGCTGGTATATATCTCTTTCTTCCTCCTTCTTTGAGACTTACGTTTCCTTCCATTGTCTTGAAAGCTCCCTTGCCCTTCTCAAGTGGAAGCCCTGCAGTCCTCTTTATTTTGCACCACTGTCTGCTCAAGAATGGTGCTTTCTTCAGTTCTCCCTGTCCTTTCTCTGTAGACTGTGTATTACCATCTCCTTATAAGCACTTGCTCGTTAGAGTTATTCTTGTTGGAATCTGGGCTACAAATAATCTTACCATGCAGCAAGTTGCTGCCTCTGATGTATGCAGGCTGCAGCCAGTGGCTGGCAGGGAGATTCATTTGCTGTCAGACCCCTGAATTAGGCTTTTCTGGTACTTTTCACATGCACCAAAATCAAGGACATTGTGTTTATTAATGCTGCCTGCAGTTTTGAAATTGATCCGGTATTAATATTATGTAAAAGAATGCATTCAGTTGAATGTTAAGCTATAGGTTCTTCTGGAAGGCTACTTACATGAACTTGGTTAAGGCAAAAGTAGTGCTATATCTGTAAGGTTTAATTCTAAAGTGTCTTAAAAATGTACTGCAAATGTTCAACTTAACTATAACATATAAACTAAATAGACTGCATGGATATGATTCGTGTAAGCATTTTCCTTGGGAATCCCAGTACCTTATATGGTCAACTTGCTTTGTAGTTCCAGTGAAATGAAGGCAGCCATCCAACAACAGGAGAAAAAAAGCTAGCTTGGCCGGCTTTAGCTTTGTCTATAATACCCTCTTTCTTGGCCTCCTTCAGTAGTACAGTAGCTAATTATTAAAACTAAAAGTGTGCAAGAGCCTATGTAGCTAGTAGAAGAAATTTCTTTTGTAGTGGTGACTTTATACTTAAGATTTAATGTTAATATAGTAAGGAGTAGCAGTGTATTGATAATACAGCTTTGTTGCATAATGTACTTTTGCCATCATATAAGTTGTTGTGCCTTTACTGAAGCATGTTGTAAACTGGTGATAATTTCTGTAGCTGTTACAGACAAAATTTAGGCAACAGAATCCAGCATGCTTTTTTTCTGTGGGTTTGGCCTGTTTGTTAACTGCTTGAATCATAGAATGTTAAGGGTTGGAGTGCACTTAAAGATCATCTAGTCCCAATGCCCCCTGCCATGCACAGGGACACCTCCCACCAGACCGAGTTGCTCAGAGCCTTATCCAGCCTGGCCTTGAACACCATCAGGGTTGGGTCATCTACAGCCTCCCTGGGCAACCTGTTCCAGTGTCTCACCACCCTCACAATAAAAAATATCTTTCTCATATCTACTCTGAATTTCCCCTCATTCAACTTGTACCTGTTACTCCTTGTGCTGTCACTACAGTTCCTGATGAAGAGTTCCTCCCCGGCTTCTCTGTAGGTCCCTCAGATATTGGAAAGTTGCTGTATCTCCACACAGCCTTCTCTTCTCCAGGCTGAACAGCCCAAACTCTCTCAGCTCCAGGCCTCTTATCAACTTCATGACATTTTTCTGCACTTGCTCAAACAGTTCCATGTCCTTCTTACATCAGAACAGTACATAGTTCTCCAGGTGAGGTCTCACAGGAGCTCAGTAGAGGGAGAGGTCTGTCTACCTGCTGGCCACACTCCTTTGGATGCACCCCAGGATTTGGTTGACTTTCTAGGCTGTGAGCACACAGTGCTGGCTCATGTTTTCATCAACCATCATCACCAAGTCCTTGTCTGCAGGGCCACTCTCAATGACTTCTGTCTCACCTGTAGGTGTGCCTGGGATTGCCACAACCCAGGTGCAGGACCCTGCAGGACCTCTGTTGAACTTGATGAGGTTTGAATAGGCCCACCTATCAAGCCTGGATGGCATCGTTGCCTTCCAGCGTGCCAGTGCACCACACAGCATGGTGTCATCAGCAGATTTGCTGAGGGTGCACTTGATTCCACTGTCCATGTCACCAACAAGGATGTTGAACAGGATCGGTCCCAGTGCCAACCCAATAGGGACACCACTCCTTACTGGTCTCCATGTGGATAGCAAGCCATTGACCACAACTCTGCGTGAGGCCATCCAGACAGTTCTTTATCCACTGAGTGGTCCATCCATTACATCTGTGTCTCTCCAATGTAGAGATAAAGATATTGGTGGGACAGTGTCAAATGCTTTGCAGAAGTCCAGGTATATGATGTTGGTTGCTCTGCCCCTGTCCACTAATGCTGTAACCCTGTCAGATGCTAAGGGTTTAAATAAGTGTCTTTTGAGACTTGCATACTAAGGGGTTGCCTCAGAGGGATCTGCTTCAGGTTCCTATGGAAAGAGCATCTCAGTATAGTAGCACCAGTCACTGAAAATGACAATATTTGTAGTTGAGGTAAGCTACCCTGCATTTACTCTCAAGTATTAGGATGCACATAAGCTTTACTGTAATGCTCCTTGTGGTAATTTGTACACCTATACTTCAATAAAACCCTCCTGAATGAGAGGCTAGACTGTTAAAATTAGTCATATCTCTTTATACAGATACACAGGATCTTGTTTTACAGGAAGTATGATAAATTGAGAATGTAAGAATGTCAGTACCTTTACTTAGAGTCTTCATAGAAACACAACATATTTTCTATTGCAGAAAAGAAAAAACAGAGCACTTTGTCACTTACCAACTGTGATGAGAGTAGTATCAGTAAAAATGCTATAATATTAATTTTACTTGTAGTGAAGAGGGTTTTTTCTATATCTGGCTGTCTAAGGCCTTTAGGATTCTTTCAGTTAATCATATAGCTCCAATACCTGGTTTATGTGAAAAGGAAAGGCCAGTCTACTGAGATCAGTAATAAGTCATCTCTGCTTCTGCTGATATGGGGCATTCCCATCAGTTTTCAGAAAAGCAGCTTTTATGTCTCTGTCTTTTGGTTGCAGCTTCTTCTGTCTTGATGTAATGACTTCAACTCGTTGTATTAGCAGAAACTGTGAACAGCTGATTCCTATTTACCTTCTCTGTATTATAAATGATTTTGTAGTTATGTATTGCATGGTCATCGGCATCATTTTGTTCTAGGCTGAAGAGTTTTGGCCTAATGAGTTGTTCTTTTTCAGGAAGATAGTCCATCCCTTTGGTCAAAACATGGATCTTCTACAAACTCTTACTATTTTTGATTATGAAGCTGTAAAGGATGATGGAGGGTTTTTTTAATACTGAATCAGATTGGGAGAAGCAAGCAGAAGGTTTCCTTGGATGAATTTGTGTTTTACTATTCTAGGATTTTGGAGGGTGATAGGATTTTTCAGAAGAAATCCTTTTTCCAAACCTTTTCAGATTTACCAGAAGAGTGCTGCAGAGAAAAGCTGATATTCAACAGAATTTACCAAGACCTGAAGAAAAACCACAGTACCGTAGAGTGATATATCTAATTTAATTTTGAGTAGGATAATTCAGAGCATGGAAGCATTACAGATGTCAGGCTGCTGTGGGCTTGTAAAACTGATTTAGAGGTATGCTAGTACTATCTGTGCTGTGACCCCTTTGCCTCCAGTAGCACAGAGGAGGAAGCTGTAAGATGCAAAAATAGAGTAGGGGTGTAGGAGTGAGTCAGAAGAGTGGAGGCAAAAGCAAGCTGTCAGATGTGGGCTGGCTGTCACGATGAAACTGAGAGTTGGAAAAATGAATATGTAGAAAAGGAAGTGAGAAAGAAATGCTGATACCGGGAATACTGAAATAATGGAACTCAGGTGTTATATATCAGGTAATTAATGTGAAATCTGTACTTGGACTTAACATGCATTAACCTTTTAATACTCCATTATGTCATCATACCTAGATTATAGGGCCTCATAGAGGCTTTGCTCTTGGGGTAGTTCAGGACATCTGAAAAAGATGTTGGTCATGGAACTTTGCTTTGTCAGTGAGGGGGAAAAGACAAGATTGGCGTCTGGGGTAGGAGACTACAGGGAAATCTGAGGGAACATTGTGTGTTTGTGACTGTGTAATGAAAGAAAACTTTGCTTAAGAGATACGAAATGGTGTATATCCTAAAACCTTAGTTCCACGTTATTCCAAATTGTATGGTTAAATTAGGGGATATGGCTTATGATGATGTTTTTGTTTGTTTTGTGGTAGAGGCTTTATGAATCCTTCTTATGTCCCTAAATGGTTAAGTGCTGATAGTGGAAGAATGCATGGGAAAGTGAGTTCTGTTTGGAACAGGATTTGAGTAGTGCAGGCTGAACACTGAACAGTGAAGAAAAATCCATAATTTTGAATATCTGCACATTATGAAAACACTGATCATCTAATAGATTGAATGGGTCAAGTTCCTTTAGCCACAGGGAAGTAGAGGTCATGTAGGAATGTACACAGGTTGTAGGTTTGTGGAACCAACTGCTTTGGCTTAGGTAGCATTAATTAAAGCATTTACTAGACCTGGAATGTTTGACTGTTCAGCCTTACTGTTGCTTATATATAGGTCTGTGCATAAATGCATATTTAAAGTCAAAGTGGAGTCCTTAGAGAAGCATAAAGCTTTAGCACATTTTGCCTAATTTAATAGTGTAAATTAAGCTGGCAGAACAGCTTTCCCCTCCAGGAATTTTTTTGTCTAGGTGTGCCCTGTAGAGCAGAAAAAGCAAGCTCAAAGCAGCAAAGGTAGTCTTGTGGCATGTCATAGAGCAGGTTTCTCTTTTCTGTTCAGCATAGAGGCAGCCTCTCACCACGCACTCTGAGGTGTTTGAAGCACAGCCCCTAGACTGATAAGTAGAGCTTTCATGAAAATAAATCGAGAACCAGTTTTCAAAACAGTTTGCATTGCAGGAAATTTCAGTTTACAGCTTGAACGGTAGACTGTTGAGTAGTAGAGAAAGTCAGATGAGCCTTTATCCATTTGTCTGAAATGAGGAAACTTGGAAGTCTTCCCTATCAAACCCTACCCCTGCCCTTGCCACTGCTCCGCCCCCACCACTGAGTGGTTACCCACCAAAACTCTGAGGTGTTCCCCATGCTCAGGCAGTGTGTACTTCTTGTGCTTTCTCCATATAATCAAATCAGTTTCATTTTTTGTGTTTACCACTTGTTCTTAGGTATTTATGGGGGAAATGCAGTCAGTAAAACGAGTCTGCGTTCCTGTGAGTGACCTTGAAGCCAATGTGCTTTTCAACCAGGCTTTCGTTTTTGAGCTCTTTAATAATAATCTTTAAACCAGTATTCTGATGTACAAGAAGCAGACTTTAAAACATTTGTGATTAATTTTGTGATGACGTGCATACTGCGAAGGTCAGGTAAACAACAGACTTCTGGGTACTTGTTATTTCTTTCATGCTGACACAGTCCTGGTGAAGAGAAGACCAGCATGTTTTCCACCCTGGTGCAATTCAAATATGTCAGCAGCCTCTCAGAAGCTAGGAGTCAATACAAATGAGTTACTGCATAACTAGAAATGTAGGCTTTTATCCCTTTCTCCATAATTCCTTTTTGAAAGAAAGTCAGAAATGGATGCAGCTCCAGGAGCAATTAAAGCAGTACTGTACTTTGTTGCCTTGAAAGGGTGTGCTCTTGCTTCTTCCTCCCACTATGCTGTTTTCTTTCCCCTCCTCCTTTTTTCTTTAATTCAATGGGTGGGGGAGGGAGAAAGGGTTGTTTCTGCCTTGCTGGTTAGTTGAATTGGCTAATGGAGAATCTGACAAATGCTTTTGGGAGTGTGCAGTTGAGAATGAGGAGAGAGACTGGGACCTCCCTGTTTGTCAACAGTGAGCTCGTGTAGAATCATGCCCTGAGTGATTAGCTTATGTTAACTCAAAGGAGTTAGGGTTTGCTGGTTCTATAGTGCTACCTTCAGCAGGGAACAGAATATTGCTTAAATTCATCTTGAAACATAGAAAAAGGCAAATTACCCAATTGGGGTGGTATTTATGAGTATTTTGAAACAGTGTCATCATCTGAATGTCATAGATTCTGAAGCAGAATATTCAAACAAGCATCTAATTATTATCAACTAGAATATTATTTTCATATAACTGCCTAAAATCAAGTGTGGCAGGGAAAAAAGGTCGTGTAATAAACTCACTTAAAATGCTTTCCCAAAGTATGTGTTTTTATCAGCATTTGGCTATGAGAACTTTTACCAAAGCTATATTCTCCTGACCTCTTAAAGTGTTATTATGTGCTGCTAAAGACAGTGGAAGAAATACCATGGGTGTCTTTCTTTGACTCAAGTGAAAGCTTCCTGCAAAACGACACTGTTGATGAAGTAATGAGCATAAAAACTTAACCTTTTTTAAGAAATATTTTGGTTTTCTGGCAAGTTGCTTTAGTGCCTTTTCTCCTTGGAACTCATATCTGAGCTTCCAAAATCTGGCATGCAGGACTGAGAAGTAGAGATGAACTGCTACAGCCTGTATAAGAATGTGTGAATTCCTTGTGCACTGGCAAAAAAACAGAGGACACCATGATTTTCCCATCCTACTTTTCGCATGTATGCTATTATCGGTTGCAATTGCTGAGCTAGGCACAATATTTTCTCTTGCTTGCTTGCCTTCTTGGATAAAATTGCTCCTCAGAAGGTTAGCAAGAAGTGGAAAACTTAAAATTTACTAGACTACAGGTTTATCTTTACAGAGATAACTTGGTTTGTGAGGACCAAAGGCACTGTAGAGGGTGGGGAAAATACAGCTGTATCCTTGCTCTTTTTGTAAGCCCTTCCCCCGAACTTGTAGAGAAAAGGGGGATAGCAGGCATGACCTCTTGATGGTGCAGGTCGTGCCACACAGAATAAGCACTGAACAGAGCTGTGGCTGGAGAATCCTAAAGTCCTGCCATGTGAGGTGCTGCAGATCTGCTGTCCTAAGTGTTTGGTGGCAGTGGTGAAGGTGGTGTAGCACAAATCAGAGTATACAAACAAATTTGCCAGAATAAGGCTTGAGATGATGTTGGTACTGGAGCACACAGAGCAGTTGGAAGAAAAGCTAGCTTTGTAATATACTGATGAAAATGATAACATTCTTAGTATACTGATGCCTTTAATATAGTGACCAAAAGTCAGCATATATCGTTCTTTCCCTCTGTATCAGAGTAAATATGGAGTCTGGCTTGCTTTTCTCTTTAATGCTGTGAGGAGAACAGAAATGCTGGTTGCAGGTGCACTCTAGAGAATTGCTACTCAAAAATACTCAATTTCTGATGGGTTTTCATGCATTGTGTGCCAAAACAGCAGACCAAATCTTAGGTATGTGATGTAATGAGAGTCTGCTATGGTAAAAAAGAGAAATCTCTTTATCTCAGGTTTGAGGAGACATATTTAAGGGTGTCCTCTGAACCTCTCATGTTCAGGTTCTGCACCTAAGGGGCTAATAAGCTTTCAAGAGCATTCATGAGCAGTTCTTCCATGTGGAGTCAATTTTTATCTGGCAAGGCTACAAGCTTAAAAACCCTCAGTGGACCCATGTTGGTTCAAAACCGTTTGCTGGTGTCCCAGGCCATAGCAGTGAGTGTCTGGTTGGTTCAGTGTTGATCAGGTCTGGCTCCATGGTGCAAAAAAAGCAGTGGTGCTGTTGGTGAAGGTAATCAACCTTTTGGAATAGTAACTGTGTTGACACATTATTGCCTTCCTGATAATAAGCCTAATGAACCTCAGTTATCTTGGTGTCCGTCACGTGAATTATTTCTTATTCGTTTGTTTGTTTTTTATTTATTTTAGCCATTACAGGTGACGAGCTAACACTTTCAGGCATTTGTGTTACTGCTTTGCAGCGCTGGTACAGTGTAAACACTTCTTTGCTGTTTCCCAGGTATTTCAAGATCTGTTTAGAAAACAAACATTGCCAAACTTGAAGCTGCATTAAGTTCTTGAATAGTGGCTAGAGAGCTGCCTAAGCACACTTGTGATTTGTATTACCAAGATCTACTGAGTTAAAATAGTGTTTAAAATAAGGTTTTAGTGTTTTTCTGAATTTCTGGTAGACTAGAAGATATATAAGCCTCATTACACAAGAGAAATTTTTCTGATTCTTTCAAAACACAAAGTAGAAGTATTTGTTGACCAATTTTCTATAGTTTTTATATCTATATCTCATATTTTTTTGCATTCTTAACGTATTTGAGAACTGCTTTAGTATTCCTGCCCCTACCAGCTGTCTTTTTTCATTGATGTTCGTATATTTTGTATCCAGATTTCTGCTCTGTTACTTAAAGCTTGTACTATTTATACCTATTTTTAAATCTGATGTTATCTTGATTTTTCAAGACTTTTTTTTTTTTTAATTGCTGCCATTCTTTTGCTTTATTTCTGTACTATTGTAACTTCCTTATCAAATTGCTTTGTAGAATAATGGCTTCTGGTCCATGTGATGTCCATTCAGAGGAAAAAAAAAAAGATTTGAAAATCTGCCCTTTTAAAATGCCATGTATTGTGTATATATGGTGATATATACTGTCGTGGATGGATCTAAATAAATAGATTATTTTACTTTCTGTCTGTTGTCTTCCTGTCCATTTTTCAATGTAATTGGGATGTAAGTGGTTTCTTAGGAATTTGTGATTACTTGCAGTTTCTTCTTTAATCTGTCATAATGAGTTTTCTAATGGGACAACTGTACCAAAGAATTTCCTGTTTATGTAGACCAGAGGGAGTCCAGTGTCAAAGCTGGTACTTGTGTCATGCTCTTTGGGAGGGAGAAAGTTCCAAAGTGGATGTTGTTGTTAATTTTGTGGCTGGAGATAAGTCGTTAGGCTTCTGTCTCTGTTAGGAAATACTCAGTGGCTGTTTTCTTGTGCTAGTGAAAAATTTGGATACAGTCAAAAGACAGTTGCTGGAGGTGGGACTGGGGTTGCTGCTGGGGCACAGGAAGCACACATGCAAGCGCAGGTTTCAGCTTTGCTCCAGTGAGGCTTTCCTCAGCAAGTTCGCCTGTGGAGAGCCTATTGAAAAGGGCGTTAGGTTACACTGTGGCAAAAATGCCTTTTTTAGAAGTTGCAGACCATATCTGTGCAGATGAACAGCTGCATAGCTAGCCTTTGAGAGAGAAGGAGTTGGATCTTGAATACTTTTTTTTATTCTTTATACTTGACAGAGGCTTATAGAGCATTTGATTATTATCTCCTTATTTGTTTGCATGAACAATTTTGCTGACTATTCTGAAACATGGAATCTATTTCATGTAAGTTATTTTAGAAGATTGTTTAGCAAATTTAGCAAAGGCACAGAATGAATACACATTATTTAACTTTGAAGGGGTTCCTTAAGTGCCTCGACTGGCTTGAATTTGGGCTTTAGGTATGTCCTGAGTTGATCTTATCCTTGCAGAGGACATCCAAACTGTTCTGTGTATACCTACAATGTGGAAATACGAAAATGTATATGGAAATTACCCAACACTGAATTTTTTAGCCTTGTCTATACCTTATGTGCTCCCCTGAGTAATTCCTTCAAATTTCCAACAGAATAGAAAGCATACCAGATCCCAGTTTCTTCTGATTTTGTTCTGAGTCAGAAGTGAATTGAGCTATTTTAAAATTAAGTTATATGCGTACCACAGCCAGTCTTTTCTAAGCAGGGTAATTGGAGAGCTGCTGCTCGCTTGGGTTTTTAGTGTGTTGAAAAGTGAAGTAAAAAAATGCATATATATCACCGCTATAAGTAAAATCACTGTGCTGCCAGGATTATGCTGGTTTATCACATATAACACCTCTGTGTTGTTCTGCTTCAGAGCTAGGTCTGTCCTGAGGAGCATTGAGGTGTTACACCCGTCAGGTGTGTTATCTGACACTTGCAGGATTGTAGGGACTGGAAGCTGCAGGTTTCTCACCTTATTACCATCTGAATGGACAAAATCCATATTAAATCTAGTTTCAAGAAAGAGCAGTGTTTGATATTTATTGTAACAGGTTTGGATAATTTGCTTTTGGAGAATTTAACTTAAACTGTATTTAATTGGGATTTTTTTAGAAAATCCTTGGTTTTCTGTTAAAATTTTACTGAGACTCTCAGAATACTTTCATTCTTAACCTGCTGATTTGCAACCTATATCAGTTTCAAGACTTAAGAGGATTTTTGAAGAGTTGAAATGCTTTCTGATTTATCTAGTCAATTCAGTGGATCATAAATTTGATCATAAATTGAAAAATGTACTGGGATTTACATAAGAGAAGAATAGCTTTTCTTGTCCCGGTCTAGGAGGAGAGAGTAACAGTGACAAGATGTTCTTTCCTTAAAAATGGAAAATTATGGGAAACAATTAGTCAGGTTTCCTGTTTAGATGTAGTCCGACCTTTGAGTGGTTTTGTGTACAAAATGCACTTTTGATAAATATATTTACCACATTTAAGAATACCCAATTAATGTTTAAGCAATTTGAAGTGCGATTGTCACTTCTAATATAATTCTTCATTCCATGTATGACATGATTGTATTAACTTTTTACATATAAAATGCATGTAAATATAACTGATGTGTAATTCATACTTCATATGTACTTTTTTCTTCTATTATGTTAAATTGAATTATGCAAATTAGTCATTTATTTGCACAGATTCTCCTCCTTAGGGGTTAAAAAGCCCTGACCAGTACCAGCCTTATCAGCTTATTACATCTTTTACTACTAATATGTTTTATAATGCTAAGGATAAAACCACATGGCAAGTGCTAATTGAATGAGTATCTTACTGCCTTTTTATACCTGTGATCTTGGTTTCTTCTGCTAAATGTGCTTTTTATTGTCAAATGTTATATGTAGTAGGAAAGTGAGCACACAGAAAGTCTGTCCTGGTTTCTCTGGTATGCTCTATCAACATGTATATTTTTTCCCTTGATAGGGTGAAGGGTTATCATTGTTTTTACTAAATTCAATGTTATTACTTCTAATCAGCTCTGCCACTTCATTTAGCTAAAATTAGAAAGCAGTGAGAACTTCCCCATGGTCCTGCTAAAGCAGAAGATTAAACGTCAGTTGATGACTACAATACTAATGCAGCCTGTAAGAGTTCACTGAGGAGTGCTGATAGATGTGGTCAGGTTTGCTTTCTTCCAAGGCAGTGCAATTTTCCACTCTGAAGAACTCAGAACTGTATAGAGGTGACAGAAGCAGAGGGGAAAAAACCCAAAAACTTGGCACATGCGGTTTAAATTTAATACAAGGAGCATAGAAGTGAACAGACCTATTTGTTTATGTAAATGGATTCTTCTAGTAAATTTTCTTGATACCTTTTTGTTAAGGAAGTATATTAGGGTGTATCAGGATGTTAGGTATTTTAGATAGAAAAGGTGCTTGAACTGGCTCATGAACTCAGTTAGTCGCCCATATGCTAAAAGCAGGTTATATTTACTCATTGAAAAAAAGTAACTGTTTGAAATATGATTGGCATATTATTAAATTTGACTGGGACAGAAATACATGTCCTATACAACACTGCTTTCTCCTTCTCAAGTGTAATATTTACACATTGTGTGACCATGAAAAGTAATCACTATCTGCCAAAGTTATAACAATAAATGCTTAAAGAAAGCATAATTGTATAACAGCACTATGCTTTTACAGTATGACAGTTTTGTTTACTCCTGAACCCTATTTCTTTTCAATGAAGAAAGACTGCTTCCATAGCTGCCAGGAGGTAGATGTGGGTAGAGGGTTGTATGTCTCTGTCCTACTGAGCATAGTGCATCAGCCACAGGGCTTGTTCAGCCTTGAGAAGAGACATCTGAGTGGGGACCTCATCAATGTCTATAAGTATCTGAAGGGAGGGTGTCAAGAGGACAGATCCAGGCTCTGCTTAGTGATGGCAGGCAATGGGACAAGAGCCAACAGGCAGAAACGGATGCACAGGACATTCCACCTGAATATGAGGAGGAGCTTCTTTACCATGCGCTGGAAGAGATTGCACAGAGAGACTGTGGAGTCTCCCTCACTGGAGATATTCAAGAACTGTCTGGACACAGTCCTGTGCCACGTGCTCTGGGATGACCCTGCTTGAGCAGGGAGGTTGGACCAGATGACCCAATGTGGTCCCTTCCAACCTGACCCTTTCTGTGATTCTCCGATCTTTTGGAGTTGCCTCAGAAAGCAATGTGCAAAGGCATGGGCCAGAAGAAAGAGAAAGCCACTTGTGAAACATGAGCCTGAAATTCGGTTCTGGATGTGACTCCCAAAGTCAGTGATTTAATAGGTTTCAGCAACATGTAGCTAAAATGAGAATCTGTCATATGTAATTTGTACAAGCCTACCTGCCTAAGCCTTCAGGGTTCAAGACAGCTTGTAATTTACACATTGTACACGTTGTAATACCACGCTGTCAGTCACATCTTCTTTTCTCCATTTCACCCAAGAAACTCATGTTCTTTCACCACGCTGACTAAGAAACCTGAATGTGCATTTAAAAGCAAGTTCCACAGAATGTACTAGTTTTGTTTTTAAATCCAAAGAAACCAGAGGGAACAGCAGAAGTTGTTTCTCAGGTGCTTAATACCACTAGTTTAAGGGACAGCCTCATTTGTGTGAACTTCAGACAGAGTTTACTTCATAGACCAAGTTGCTCCTCACAACTTGGTCATTATATTGAGCCAGGAACAGAAGAGCATTCAGGCAAAGAGACCTGTGCCAGCATCAGTATCTCTTAGTTTTTCATTGCTGTTTGGTTTGATCTTTTCCAAAAGAATTTTTTGCCATGGCATCTCATTTTCCCAGGACTGTCTGGGGGGTTTAGGGCAGGGGGGGGTTTGGCAAGTTGTCTTGAGATTTTTCCTTGAGTTGAAATACATGAGTACAATTAGAGTTTAATACTTAACATTTAGTTTGGTGGTTTTAATTAGGAGATAACTCTTAGCATGGGGGTTTCAAGCATTCCTGAAAACAGATTTGCACACAGCTAAAAAGAAAACAAATATTTATTTGAAAGTACATTTGCATGTAATACTAGGTAGCCTGGAATAGCTGGGGTTGTTTCAGCAAGAACAGGAAAGCAGGCATTAGACTAGGTCATTTTTCCATATAATGTCCATCAGAATGAGTCTTGAGCCATTACTGGGATTGGGAACAGGAAGGGTAGCATCTCTGGTTATAGTAAATAACATGTTGCAGCCAACTCTCCTCTTCCCCTTATTTATCCTGGCAGGAGGTTAGAGTGCAAGAATAATTCTATCTCAACTTGAAACACTCTGAAACCACTTAAATATATATATCCTATTATAGTCCTGATTAAGAACTATGATTAGGCATTCATTAGGATTTAAATAGTGGGAAGTCCCTATGAGATCAACTTTATAATATGTAGATTATATCAGTCTCAACAGTGATAGATTTTAGTATTTTTCATGAATTGTGTCCATAATTAAACTTACAGATTTAACTATAAATTACATACTAGCAAAGCTTTAGGGCATGTAATTAATTTAGTAATTCAGTGTAGCAAAGAAAACTGTAGTATGGAAATTACATTATGCTCTTACTGCATATTTGGACTAAACAATTATTGATTTCATGTAGCACCTAGTTTTATCCAGCTCTTAGAGATGAAGTAAAATCTAAGTGAACTTCTATTGAGATATAAATATGACAAGTTGTTTACATGAAGTGGAAATAATAGTTAGAGAAGTTTGAGTTCTGGAATGATTTGTCTGTTTTTGGCAATGTTTGACCGTTCTGCAGGATTCTAATTAAGTAATGGTGGTTAATGGGTGCTCAGTTTCATAGTCTCTGCATGCCTTCTCCATGAGACTTGAATGGACATGAAACATTGCATCAGGCTCAAGCAGTGTTTTCTCTGTAGGAGAAAGTGTCTTTTTCACCTGCTTTTGCAGGTGTCTAAAATGATTCTCATTTTCTGCACTTAAAAGTGAAATGTTTTGAGAAATTTCTCTGGAGAAGAGTTTACTGCCCTGCAGTGGAGGAAATATTCTCATATTCTGGGGTGAGAGAAATACAAACAGTAAACTTGAAATGCTGGAACTTGCAGAGGCCATGAGATGCTCTTGAAATGATTTGGGAGTTTGAGTTATTTGGTATGGCAACTATAATTTTAACTACTTTTTATGGACCAACTCTCCACTCTTTTAAAAAGTAGGCCATTCTTAGATGAAAGCAACACACAAGTGCAACATACACATGATGTTTACAAAGAAGTTAAACAAAGTAATACTGGTCTAGCTAAACCGTAATATTACTAATTTAACAAGAATATTTGCACTGTGAGCTGTTCCATTTTTATTAGAAAGCATGCTTTAATAAAGTAAAATATTAAATCCTAAAACTAGATTTTGTCAGTAGGCAAGGTATCACGTATTACCCCAGCTCACTGAAAAACAGAAGCTGTGACTTGTGATTTGTCTCAATGAACAATTAATTTCATAATTAAGCAACATTTGTCATCTGTAATATTAAGTTAGTACCTGAAGTTCTGTTACAACACCAAACTCTCCTGTTTCTACCCATAAATGTGAACATCAACATCAGCCTTTCCATCCTGTATGTACTATTTTAAATTGAATACTTGACCATTTTAAAATACCTGCTTTTATGGTGTTACTTGAATAGTAAATAAGTTTAATAATCCTAATATTTCATGACCTAATTTGTTGGTAAAAAACTCAAATGCCTAGACCTCATTAGGTGCCATTACCTCATTAGATGTTACCATTAATGAAAAGCAATAAAAATTTTAGCCCCACATAAGGTACATACTCTATAGCTCTGCTGTGTGTGTATGGGACAGTAATCTGACTCCTTTATGGTCTCTTGCCCTACAAGATTTCTGATCTTTAAAAAATAATTACAGACTTTGTCCCTGTCTTTTGGGGAGGAGTGCTGTCTGCTGTATTCTTTGGCTGAGGAACCAAGCCCTTTTGATATCTCTTTTAAAGCTGTTTGTTTTTAAGGTTATTTACTCAGTTATGTCTACCTTTCACCTATGTTCTTAACACCTGATAGTAATGAGAGCCAGTTGTATCACATGCCACTTGTACTGGGATAGGAACTCAAGGTGAATACAGTTAAAAGTAGCATGTTTAGCAGGTATCTGATTATCCTCTTTAGCATATTTATGGGAAAAAGTTAAAATGTTGTTCCCAGCATAAGTTGGACCTATCTAGGACTGGTCTGTGTGGGAGCCAGGCACTGCTGTTCTTTGCTGGTATTTGCAGTCCAGGTTTCAGGTGATTGTACAACTGGAAAGTGGTTTTTTTTCCCTGAACTTTAATATAGTTCCTTTGAGGTTTCATCTCTGTTCTTATCAAAAAAGGTAACCAGACTTTGTATTCTCAACTTTGCTTTGTTTTGCTTCCTTTATGACTGATTAGTTTAGTTTCTAAATTGGTTCCCAAATGAAAAATTGGTTATATGATTGCATTGTGCAGCTGTCATTCTGTTTGGGGATCATTGCCTAACTTAGATCAAATTTGGCAGGGGAATGAGTGCTTCATGCGGAAATGCTGCCTTTCTACCAGCTGGTGGAGGCTGGGGATGAGAGGCAGAGGCCAGTGAATGGGAATGAAGGGTATCCTGTGTGTGACCTCCCATGCTCTGCTTGCCCCAGGAGCTGGCTGGTGTGTGTGCTCTACAGATGTAGTTTGCCAGCACTCAAAAAGAGCTTTAGGGTGACCTGTTTTGCTGAGTGGTAACTGAGGCTCAAAGTGGGAACTATGGGCCATGAAAGGAGAGACTGAGGATGAGATTAATTAAGGAATGAGATTAATCCTGAAAGGATTGTAACAGATGTGGAAGAGGAAAGCCCATGGTTGTCTGTCCTGTGTGCAGATTCTGGGACAGAATTAGTCATGGGAATTTATCTTTTTGAATCACTGTAACATCAGTGGAATACTTGTTATTTACACCTTGCATGTACATTGCTTTTTTCTTTGGAATATCTCTGAGGTCTAGAAGGGCAGACTATTTGGAGGCTCTTGCTTTAAGTTTATCATGCTGCTCTGACAAGCTTTCCTTTTGTGGCTGAGGTGTCAGTCTTTAACAAGAGGCACTTCTGACACTTGATAAATATTGCTTTTAGAAGTAAGCAGTGCAGTAGAAATGGAAAAACATTGAGATAAAATTTCTTTTATACCATTTGTTTCTTGGCTTTCTGACTTAAGATACCTACTGGTAGTCAGAGGTGCCTTTCATATGGAAAGTGCTGACAGTGATAGGGTCTGCCAGACACCTGCCTGTGGTGCTGTTAAGGAGGAAAAGGGGACATAAGAAATAGGTTACATTATATACGTGTTCTTCAGAAATAGGATCAGTTGTATTTGCTTTCTTTGCCTTAAGATAGATATTACCTTTTTGGAGGCCACAGTGAGTTTTCAGTAAAATATATTTCTTGTTATGAACGTGCAATCTGATAATACATGAGAAGTGCATTTGAGCTCTCCTGATTCTTGCCATGTATGGCACGATAAACTACCCAAATTTGGTCAAATATTTTTAGCCACTTAGTCATATGTCTTTTAGTGTGCTGCATATGCAAACTTTTGATTCACTTAGCAACAGCATTTTTATGAATATATCTTGCCAGATATTCTTAGAAAAACAGGCAAGGATTGTTCTGTGATGGGTTGTGTCACAACCAGTTGGTTTTGATGTTTTTTGTTGTGGTGGGTTTTTTTTTTTTAGTAGTGGTAATCAATTTTAAGATATGCTTGTTTTCACAGATGATGAATTATAGAGGATTTTAAGATACACAAATATGCAGCATATTAAAATATCTACATTTAAAGATGTTTCTGATAGAAACTTATTTTTCCATATAATTAAGTGGTGAATATTATTATAGAGTATCAGTGGTCAGGCAAAATCGATGTCCAGAAAAATATGGACATGTGGCATGTGTGACATATGGCTTGGTTAGTGTTTCTGTTAAGTGTAAACACTGAGCTTTTTGAATTTGTTTTCCTCCTGAATTGATTTATCATGTCTTGCATTTGATTCCCTTTCATTTAAGTAACCAAATGTCTTACAACAAGAGGTGATTCTCTTCTTTCAAAGCCTTTTACTAGTGTATAAGCATTGTACACTGATGATAAGTGGAAGAAATTAAAGACAATGTGCTTGATGAATTTGTAGTCTTTATTGTTGGAGTATGTTAAGAAATTATTTTATTAAAAGAATTGCTGATTTACGGATGGATATGACTAAAACTTTTTCTAGGCAGTTTTCAAAAATACCTGGAAAGGTAGGAAGGTTTCTGAATGTTTTCACTCAAGAATGTGGTTTTGTGTTTAACTGAAAAACAAATAATGCAAGCGGTGTATTGCAGTCTGGCTGTGCATTTCTGAGTGAAAAAGTCCAGATGAGCCTCGTTAAAACGGTTCTATCTTACATTCTAAACAAAGCCTGCAGTTCATACCTAAATGAAACAAATGGGGTCAAAGAGGGATAATTTGTTGCTGTTTTTGTTTGGCTGGTTAAGCTGGGCAGCAATACATTGGTGTAGCTGTTGCCTCCGTATTGCAGAGTGGAGGAAAGCTTCAGGATTCATCTTGAAATGTCCAATTGCTTAAATAAAGAAATCTGAAGGCTTTTTTTTTTTTTCCTTAGTAAAGCAGTATGTAATTTTTGGTCTTAGAAGTATTCTGAAAAGTAAAATTTAAATTGCATTTAATTAGAGGCATAATTCTCTAGAAGGATTTAGGAGCCCAGGAGTAAAGGTTCTTATTTCAGCCTTCTGGCTATGTAATATTGTTGATTTATTAAGCTAAAAAATTAATACCGGTCTTGTGGGGTCTAGCTGTTTGGAGTTCTTGCAGTCCTGAAATGCAGAGGGACTTTTCTCTCAGTTGCTCTGCCCTTTTAAGGGCAGCACTATGGAAGTTGGCAGGAAAACTCACTGAGCACCCTGAGAGAAAAAATACTTGAACACAGAGAAGAAATGCAAAATAGAGGTCAATCAAGATGGAGGTCTGCAGAATGGCTGTAATTCTGCATCTGGGCAACACTTTTTGCTTGGTAATTTAGAGATGTGCAGATATGATAATATTTTTGCAATTGCCAAATTGATACTCGAGTAAGTTTTATAAACAGGGATGATTAATAGGCTGTTAAAAGATTTGTGGTGTTATAGAATATGCTGCATTAGAAAACAGCAGGGGGATGTTGAAATACAATGTAGCATCCCCTTCGTACTCCTTAGTCTCAACTGTATTACATTTAAAGCCACATTATGGTGTTGTTTCCAAACTGGTCTCTATCTCTTAGTCACAATTCTACTTCATGGTGTAGCTGTTTATTCAATTTTAATATCCACTCCAGTGGCTGAGCTGGGCCTGAGATGGAGTGAGGACCTGGGGGCTTTATAAAAGGAACCTTTTTGTACTAGAGAACAAGGATTGTAAATGACTTCTCAGAAAATCAGAATGCATGTACCTGAGAAAATCTTATTTTTTGGTTTTGTCAAACTCTGTTTGCATTCATTTATTTAAAATTTTACAAATTTGAAACATCTGCTGTTTATTTCTCAAATTCTTCCTGTCTTGCTGTCAAACCCCAACAAATAAACCGTCCTTCCTCATCAAACCTGGAAATACTTACCTTTTCTCCTGAAGATATTGCTTAAAGATGCACAGTATTGAAGAATAGCTATAATATGAACTTACTTCTTAACTTTCTTTCTTTGTAGGCTTGTATAGATGATAACGTAGATATGGTGAAATTTCTGGTGGAAAATGGAGCAAATATTAATCAACCAGATAATGAAGGCTGGATCCCTCTACATGCAGCTGCTTCCTGTGGATATCTTGATATAGCAGAGTAAGACTTTTTCCTTTGTTTTTGAAATCAATGTATTTTGCTAATACATTGTTAGAGAGACACTAGAAGCAGATAGTATTCATAAATTGTCTTTTCAGTTGCCTCTGGAGTGTGTAGTGAGAAAGAATGCTTTTATATTGTGTGTTGGTTGTGAAATGTACTCTGTCCATAACTTTGTGCATTGCATTTTCTCTTTCTAGCTTTCTTAGGTAGAAGCAAATGTAAACAAAACATAAGACTGTTTATGATTGTAGATCAATTTTTTAATTATTTTCTTCTGTAGAAAGGTTTTTTGGGGGGAAGGCATATGGATAAAGTTCAAATTTACATTTATTAGTAGTCTGAACCATTATCCCAGGATAAGTCTGTTTAGGAGATACATTTTTCAGTTGTATTTGCAGTTTTGAAACTTATGTTTTTCAGCTATGGTCTAGAACAGTGGCTTTTGCTAGTTACCTTGGCTGTGGAGCAAAATCTTAGAGTTCAAGCTTTTAGATGCCTGTTGTGGTATTAGTTAAAGCTTACTCACTACTGAATTCCAGGAGCGGTTTTGTTTTTCTTGAAGTCTGTTCAGGGCCACTGAAGATATGCTAAAATCAAATTTTTCCAAAGGTTGTCTGTTTGAGCCTGAAATAATGATTGATTTGAGAAAATGTGTGGTGTACATCGTTCATCTCACTTTTGCTGCAGCGAAGCAGGTAATAGGGTCTTTCTGAAGATACTTTGGGTAAACTCAGATTTCATTAATTCTACAAAACTCACTGGGATGTCTGATCCAGTGTAAGATTTGTATAAAATATAAAACCTTTTTTTCTTGTGTAATTACGTACTAATTGCAGTGGCAAAGAATGGGAATGGTGAGTTCATTCTGTGAGTTTGAGAGTTTTAACTCTCTCAATCTAAAGGAAAATGAAAAGTTCTGGTGACTCTTGTATATAATTTTCACCGGGAATTTTTTGTTTTTTTGAGTGTTCACAGAGTGAAGTGTTTTGTATGTCCCTGGTATAACTGGGGCAATGTGTGACCACAATGTCTGTAATCTGCGTTTCTGCGCTGTGCAGGTGTTTGATGCTGTAATCCCCCTTGCATGTGTATTGGAAGTGTTTTACTTGTTGGCTATACTATGACAAGACTTTCCCTACAAACTGAGATAATAAAGCCCTTCTTCAGTTTAGTGCCATTTTTCCTCAATAAGAAAAAGTTGAATAAGTGTTTTTGATTTGGCATTGCAGCTTAATGTAGGCACATGTTCAGGAAAGAGACAGCAATGTTCCATGTCCACAAGACAGTTTTTTCCTGTTGACTTGAGTATCTGAAATCTATCATCTTTTTTTTTTTTGTCTCAGAGTGGAACAGAACCTTTGTGCTTGTTTTCTATGGGTAGCCTTTAGAGAAATGAGGTTATTGGGGTATAATGCTGTGGGATGTGGGACATCTAAGCTGTTGGAAGAGCAGTGTTTTTGAAGTGCATGGAGTTTTGAAGATAAGCTGTTGAAACAAATTTCCATATACACCTGAGCAGAGTAATTTGACCTGGATGAAGCAATACTTAGATCTGATGAGGTCCATAGAGTTTAGATTTTCTTCAAACTGCTTCTCCAAGACCTCAGCTTCAAATAATGTGCAAAACTGAATTCTACACAGAATAATTTGCAGATGAAGCAAAATTGGAAGAAGGTAAAAGGAACTTTTAATTTGGGTAAATTATGGATCTTATATACATAGTTCTGAAAAGATTACAGCTAATAGCTTGTCATCTTTGAGTTCTTTATGATTTAGCATTTTTGTAAAGATCATCTTCTTTTCCTATTTTTGTGCAAGAGAGAAGAGAGTCAGGGAATGAGTTCTGGTGTTTCCTAACTTTGTTAATGAAAGGCTGGAAGTGTCTGACCTGTGCTTCCCTTTCTCATCCTCCTGTAGAACTGCCTGTTGCCAGTTCTGTAGGGCTTCTCAAATTGGAGCCTCGGTAGTTGTATTTCTGCTTCCTCTGCTGGCATCTTAAGTCTTCTTAGGGCTTCCTTCAGATGTAAATAGCTGGAATTTATTTCTCTTGAAATAGCACAATCTTTTAAGTCCTCCAAATGCAAATTTTGTTAATATATAGAATTTGTTTACAGTGCTTATATTATTACATGATAATATTACATGATAACGTACTTTCATTATTTCAGGTTTGCATGTTTCAAAATCTACACTTATTTCTAAGAAAGCAACTGAGCTAGGAGATGAGGATATTTGCTGTTATGAAATGCATTTTTATATCTAGAATCTTAGAATCATAGAACGGTTTGAGTTGGAAGGGACCTTTCAAAGGTCATGTAGTCCAATCCCCCTGCAATGAGCAGAGACATCTAAAACTAGACCAAGTTACTCAGAGTTCCATTCAACTTGGCCTTGAACAGTTCCAGGAATGGGCCATCCACAACTTCTCTGGGCAACCTGTTTCAGTGTTTCACCGTAGAATCATCTAAGTTGAAAGAGATCCAAGATCATGGAGTCCAACCTTTGACTGAACACCACCTTGTCAACTAAACCACAGCACCAACTGCCGTGTCCAGTCATTTTTGAAGACTTCCAGCAATGGTGACTTCCACCTCCCCGGGCAGCCCATTCCAAAGCTTAACCACCCTTTCAGTGAAGAAATGCTTCCTGATGTCCAACCTGAACCTCCCCTAGAGCAGCTTGAGGTCATTTTCTCTTCTCCTGCTGCTGTTTGCCTGGGAGGAGAGGCCCCTCCGCACCTGGCTGCAACCTCCTTTCAGGTGGTTGTAGAGAGTGATAAGATCTCCTCTGAGCCTTCTTTTCTGCCAGCTCCCTCAGCTGCTCCTCACGGGACTTGTGCTCCAGACCCTTCATCAGCTCTGTTGCCTTTCTCTGGACAAGC
>JAWWES010000041.1:38315000-38365825 GCA_035583135.1 Lophotriccus pileatus | reverse complement strand
CTGGACCTTAAACAGTTGTCCTCAGCCCATCGATCCAACCTGTCCAGATCCCTCTGCAGAGCCTTCCTACCAGAAGGGTAGATCAACACTTCTGCCCACCAGAGTGTCATCTGTGAACTTACTAAGGATGCACTCAAACCCCTCATCCAGATCATCGATAAAGATTAATATTAAACAAGACTGGCTCCAATACAGAACCCTGGGGAAAACCAACCTCCAGCTGAATGTAACTCCATTCACCATCACTCCCTGGGCCTGGCCATCCAGCCAGTATTTTACTCAGTGAGGAGTGAGTAGAGTGAAGAGTCCAAGCCATGAGACGCCAGTTTCTCCAGGAGACTGCTGTGGGAAACCTTATCAAAAGCTTTGCTGAAGTCCAGGTAGACTTTATCTGCAGCCTTTCTCATCCACTAGCTGGGTCACCTGGTCATAAAAGGAGATCAGGTTGGTCAAGCAGGACCTGCCTTTCCTAAACCTGTGCTGTCTGCACCTGATCCCCTGGTTGTCCTGTATGTGTCACTCAGAGTGAAGAATTTGTTCTTAGTACCTAATCTAAACCAGCCCTCTTTCAGTTTGAAGCCATTCCCCCTTGTCCTGTCACTACATGCCCTTATAAGAAGTCCCTCTCCAGCTTTCATGTAGGCCCTTTTAGGTACAGGAAGGCTTCTATAATGTATGTCCCATAACGTACACGTTACTCGTACTGAGATGTTCTTGAGTGAGGGCACTCGTGCTGGAGATATGTGAGAAGTACAAGATATGTAGGTGGTAGGGAGTTTCTTTGAAAAAAACTCTGGATATCTCAGGGAGTCACCACTTCAGCCATGTTTTGGGTCTGATCCCATGGTGATTTCTAACGGGCTGCGTAAATTTGTGGCATGGCCTCCATTTTTTGGGGTTTTATTTTGCTTTTGCTAATTGTGCTGTCTAGTCAGTGGGCTTGTCATTGCAGGTGTATTCCCCATCCCTATTATTCTGCACTGTGTTCACCAGTCTTACGGCATCTTCTCCCAGCAGTATCCCCTGTCCCATTTTTCTGCCCTTCAGAACAGCTGTCTTCTCTTGAGTATGCTTCAAGTGAAACATACAGTAAGAGAACATAGTATAGTGTGAAATAAAGTGTCAGCTGGTTGCAGATGGGAAGTTGTGTTGTAAAAGCAAAAATTCTGATGTGGAGTGCAACTGCTCCTGTTCTTTCAGTAGTTTCTGCTCTCTGCAAGTACTGGAAGTGTTTCAGCTTACTGGAAATTCTTTGAATACTTTTAATTTTAGAATTGCCTGGTTAAGTTACTGTTCATCTAGTTTATGATTATGTGAATTACCTTACAAGTAATTGTAATATGAACATGCTTTAAATTCTTCAAAATTGCCAAAACAAGTGGATTTTGTATATGTTCTCTTTTTCTATTAGTCTCTATTTTTTTTTCATTACAAAAAACTTCACACAAAGTAGCCTTTTTTTTCTCTAATGTGCTAGTATGAACTAAAAAGTCGGCATCAAATGCTTTGTAAAATTTTAGTTTTGTGGAAAGAAACTTTTATGCAGGAGGACTTGAACAGAAATTTTGTGTGCATTCTTTAAGATGGTATTTAATGGAGAGGACCCTTAAATTTATCTTTGTAAGACTCCTGTAAAACTATTTTTGTTTATAATGAATAATTTTATCTGGTAGATCTATTCTACAGTTTAAAAGTATGTATATTTTTTCAATATCAGGCAAATTCCATTTTAGAATGTAAAAAATGTAATGGAGGGAAAAATAGTGGCATTTAGAAAACAGTTTTAAAATGCTTCCTTTTTATTTCTCTCTGCTTTGTATTGCACCAGAATAATATAAAATAAAACTGAAATTATAGAAAGTTCTGGTCAAGAATTAAAGCTTGTGTTAAAAAGTTATTCTCCTATGGGTTTTGTAGGATGCCTAGTTGCGAGTGTCTAGTTGATGTATTTCAAACCTTGTTTGCAACTATGTAGAGGCTACTGTACAGTTATACTATTTACCTATGAATGCTTTTTCATTTTACCCAGGATGAAAGAAGGTGCATCTTCCAGCAAGTGTAAGAAAAATGTTTTTGAAAACCAACGTACAAGTCAGTGACAGTTACACTTTTGTGCAAAAAAACCCCACAAAACAAAAACTGAAGGGGGAGAGAGATGTCTGCTGAGGGCAGAATATCTTCATGTAGTAGGTATTACAACAGTTTGCCAAATGTTACCGTAGATACTAAAATTCAAGGGTTGAGAAATCCATAGAAGGTGGATATATTAAAAAATACAAATGCAGAATACGTACATACAAATGGGATCTGGTTCAGAAAGTTCATGAAAGTAGATGGAGACTGGAAAGGTATTACAAGAAAAATAGCATGTATTTGCTCCATTTTCATTCTCCTTGAAGATCTAATTGCTGGAAATAGAGTAGTTGTTGAATGGATGCTTGGACTAAATCTGTATGTTTGAGAGGCATGTTTGATACACAGTTGTATATACCGACCCTAAGGCTTAGCACATTTTCAAAATGCACCTTTATTGTTTTAGAGGTCTTAAAGGGTGAAGCATGTGATTACAGTCAGAAGGAGAAAATCTTGTAAAGTTCAGAGCCTTCTCACTCAGTTTATTTAGGAAGAAAATAGCAGCTTGACCAACGCTGCTGCTCTAAAACCTAGCTCACCTGCTTTCCTTCCTGCCTGAAGTATACCTATGTTGTATCCTCGCCTTCCCCTAATATTTAAAGCAGACTTTAAAAGGCTTGTGTGTAACCACTGGCTTGTTGCTGACGCCCTTCTGTTCTTCCAGACTCCAGACACCTGAAAGTGAACCCAGACAAACTCGTTTGCTGAAGCCTCGGCATACCATTGTCCCGGGATGTCCCTATTTTAGTAACAGTCTATTAAGACTAAATGAGTGATCGTTGTCTGATATAGAGAGCACTCAGAGACAGTCCTGCAAACCTGTATTTGGATACCTAGATGTTCAGTGATAGGGTGGTTTGCTTACAGCTCTCGTTGCCTTGTGGGGACTGCTGTGGGTGCTGGCTGATAATGATTCCTGCTCGTGCTCTTCTGGCAACAGCTGGTAAAGAGAATTCGTGGCAGTTTCACAATATGCTTAATGAGATCTAACTTGAGACTACTGAGGAAACAGGCGGATACTCTCTTCCGTCCTTGGTTTTACTCCCTCCATGGGCTCTTGCCTCCTCTCTTGCGTTATCTAATGATCACACAATGTGGGAATTATAAGCATAAGACTAACCTTCAGGGAGTTTGGAGCATTTATTCTCTTTTGGATCAGTGAGCTGACCTGCTTGCCGGCAGCAGTTGGCGTAGATACATAGGAAAAAAGAAAAAAATCTGAGCTGCTTTTCAGGCATACCTAGTACTTCTGATCAGAAGTATGGCTGTGTAGAGGTGCCTGTGCAGTGGTAGAGTCCTATGTTTCATCTCCCACTTCGTGAGCCTAAACCAGTTGGTACTGTTGAATGTTCTTTCATGATTACTGCAGGTATTGGTGTCAGAAAGTATGTTTCAGAGCAGTTGTTTTTAATCCGTTTCTCTCAAAGTTGTAATAACTTTATTACCTGAACCTGTTTCTTACTCTTTTAATCTGTCTTTAGGATTAAACATTTTAATCCTAAAGAGCAAAACATTATATAGGCAGAGCAGACCTATAAAAATGCTAGGGATGTCTTCTGTTGCTTCAGCTTTGTTCCCAGTTATGTTTGTAAATAACTGAATATGAAGTGATATTATTAGTGATACATTCAGAAATGGATCTTTGGAGGATAATCAGAAATTTGGATTTGTGAATGACATGGTGAAGTTCATGGTCTGATGTAAACCACATGGAAACTGATTATGTGAACTGGTATGGGGTTTGGTCTGATAGAGAGGCTACAAGGTGAATGAGTGTTTTTGTCAAGATTCAAGACGTTTCTTTAAATGACAATGGGAATGTTAACTGAAGAGTAGAATTAAAAGGGAGAAGAACCAAATATGAAACTTGATACAACCTGTTCAGAAAATGAGGACTTAAGAAGGATATGTTATAAAACAAGCCATGTGACAAAATAAAAGCAGGGAAAGAAGATTTATTCTCAGCCAGAGAAAAACAGCTCTTCTAGAAGAATGATGGATTCTTACAAGTTGATGATACTGGTAAAGATGCAGTGTTAGTTTGAGAGGTGTGAAAAGGTCACTGCAGGCTTTGGAAGATTGTTTCAGCTAATTAATATCCATTTGCTGCCTTCTTTCTGGAAGAATAGATTGGGAAAAAAACACTAATGGGAGAGAAAATATGCCAGTGTGGTAGTCATTTGTGTAGTGTCCCCTCCCTCCCCATCAAAAGTGTGATGCTTGTTCCTTATCACCAACATAAAAGTTCCTCCTTCTGCAAGCTTGTATTAGATATCTGCAAGGATAAAGCTAAATTTTTTAGATAAAATAATGGGGAAACTTGGAAAAGATCAGTGAGCTAGTATAGGTTGGCATTTTCTTTTCTGAAGATGTACTGCAACTGTGTACTGTTATCAGCATGTTTTTGCCACATATATGTACATCCTGTGAATAGTAAAATACTAATGTTGTTGTTACAGTTGATGGTGAAATTCTCTTTTTAAAATCATGTCACTATGTGGTAGAATTTACTCTTCTGTACTGTGTAGCTCTGATCTGTTGTGTGGATAGAACCCACTTGTCAAAAATACACTGTAAGATATGGTCGATGGGTTAGAGGAAACTATAGGACCCAACAAATTTGTTACCTGTTTGTTCAACTGAGTCTAGGAGACACGGTCACTCTAGAATGCACAGAGACAGTGTGTGCTCTCTTGCTGCCTTCTTTCAGATTGGATTACTGTGTGCATCTCTACTTGTGACCGTAAATATTTTTTAGTAAGTATATTGTGTTTCTGTTCTTCTAAGGGTAAATGCACTAGAATTTAAGTTCAGAGATATGTTCTTCAGGGACATATGACTTACTGGAAAGTATCTTTTTTTCTTTTAATATGATTTAGCAGTTCAGTGGATCTACCGAAAAGTCAAAGGATTGATGCCCAGTGTAAAACTCAGAGCACTGAAACACAATTTCAAAGTGCAGCTCATGTCTCAAAAAACCATCCTGCTTTGAGAAGTGATGTGCATAGGAGAGATCTTAGTTATCACAAAACATTGGTTTTGTTGGTATCCTGAGAACAATGTAGAGTAAATACCTTACCTCTGAATTCTGAAGTAGAATGTGATGCATATGGAAGAGAAGACATACAGAAGACTGATAGATATGGAAATCTTGGAGGTTGGATAGACTCCCAAGAAACATAACACTCAGTTCCTTCCTGGCTGGTGGCTTGTAACTGCCCATTGCCACAGATAAACTCCTATTTTCTAGGTATGACTTGAACTTGAAAGAACAGCTCTAGATACATGAGCAACCAAGTTGTGAATTGCACAAATGCTTGGTGAGTATGGCATTCTGTCACATGGGAGTGACTAATCATCAACTAATTCAAAAGTGGTTTTTGAGAGAGAGGTGATTCTATGGAATTGTTAGTGCCACTGACTGTTGAATATAGTGTTTATTCAGTTATCTGGTATAAAAATAAGTTAATTCTCAGCAAAGTTGGTTTTGAATATTGTTTTTCAGGAGAAAACGAGGGTGTGATATAGATTGTCGCTCCTATGCATCTCAGTTTTTATTTTCTTTCAGCTTTTACTTGGGTGGTTTTCTCTGTTGTGAGTTTGACCTTATTCTGGCACACAGGCTTTCTAATGATGCTAAAGCAATTTATGACCTATTTGTCCTTTCTTAAAGCCATGTCTTTTGTTGGCTATCCTAAACTGCATCATTTCATTGAAAATGATCCTGATCTGTGTGTGTTTTTCTAACATTATCCCTGACTGAGGCACAATAAAAGCAATTTGAAGTCTTCTGAAATGCGTATAAATATAGTGTGGTGTCTCCAGACATACAGTAGCTCTGTGCATTGATGAGAGTGAGTTATTTGGATACAGTTCAGGTACTGAGACACAGAAGTGTGGGGGTTTTCAATGAACAGCAGATACAACAGAAAAAAAAAGATAAAAAATGCATTGTGTGAAACCTCTTTATTACAGATGAGGTACTGCTTATCAAATTTGAATAAAGAGTGGGAATTTCTTTTGGAAGAAACATGATTTCAAGGAAAATTAAAGTGGACTGGACACGTAATGACTGCTATGAAGTGCAGATTGCTGATATCTAACTAGGGGTCACACCAAGTTCAATAGTACTGAGTGATGCTAAAAGCTGCACTGTGCTAGTAATGTTGCCTTGTAGAGAGAGATATGCTCACTATATTATTACATAATATAATTACAAAGAAGGTAAGTTCTGTGATGCAGTAGTTATGTATACACTAATACCTGTTTAGCACAGTAAAAGAATTGATCTTGGTTTAAATTTTTCCGATGTAAATGCCAACAAGTGGCTGTAAGCTTGTTAAGTCCATACTCATAACTTGCACAGAAATAGGAATCAACAGTTACAAATCATTGTCTGTGGTGCTAATATACCCAAATTTAGCAATTCTGCTTTTGGCACAAGGCAGGAGGGATGATGAGCTACTGGAGTGATCACCTCTTGTTAGTAAAGAATTAGCTGAGGAAGGTGGGCAGCAGCATGGTTTTCCTTCTTTCTCCTCCTTTTCTTACTCCATGCTGCTGGTACCTCTCCTTTTCAACCAGTGTAACTCAAAATCAAGTGTTCCAAGCACAGAGAGTGTTGTGAGCTGAAGTTACTGTATGCACTCTGTAGCTGCAACGAGATATTTTTCAAACTCAACCTTCTCTTTTGCACAATAGGGTGCAAATTTTAAAGGAGAGAACGCTTATGCTCAAAGTGAAATTAACATCTGATATGCACTTTAAAAATACTTTTTGTTTTGCTTTATATCATTCCTGCTGAAGTTTTTGCCCGTTTTTCATTATCTTTTTCTTTTTTCTTTTTTTTTTTTTTTTGCTCTGCCACCTCTCACATGGTTTTTCTCTGTATGGATATGGCAAAATATGAAGGCTTAGTTGCTTTTCAAATGCTGCAAGTAGGAATTTTTCCTGTTCCTTTTTTATACCATTAATGTTTAGTTGGCCACCTACGTACAAATATTTCTAGAGCTTATTGCTGGCTTTTTTCAGAGGTTTCTTGGAACACAAGAGGACTAAGACTAACCAGATACCGTTATCTGCACTGTTTCTTTTATGCTCCTGCATACCAAGAAGGAAGACAGATCTCATGTTAGTTCCTTGAGGACAGCAGTTGAAGTGGAGGCTAGGTGCATCCTCCTATGTGCATTCCTCAGTGATGTGGTGGTGTGCTATGAAATGTTTGCTTCATAATCATAAATATGTTTTTCATTCAGGTACGGTATTTAGAATTGATAGTGCTGTTTACATAGAAAGATATTTTTTTGGGTTTTATTACTTTGATAGCTTTGGGAGTAGCTGATAGTTTTGAAGATGTATGTCTGCTCAAGATGCTTTTCATAACAGCTTCATCAGGAAAAATCAGAAGCTGGACTTGATGCTATCTGGAAGAGATACTGTGTACTGAAGGACATAAAAAAAAGTCTTTGCAAACTGGTTAATTATTTAGAAACAAGGCATATGCTGAAACCTGGATTATACTGGTGAAAATTGAAAATAAATGTCCCTTTGTGTTTGCTTAAAATCATTTGGACATTTGTTTCTCAACTATTCTTTGTTATTCTTTTTTTAAACGTCTCTAGCTATCTGAAATGGTCAGGTTTTGTGTTCTTCAAGAGGAGATCATAAATTTACCTCAGGTCTCTTGCTGGTATCAACTGTCCTGTATTTCAGGATAAATAATTGTCTAGCTATGCCAAATAACCTAATTAATCTCATTTAACTTGGTGTTTTGCATAGCTGCTGGGTTGGTATTGTAGCATTTTTTTTTCACGAGAGAAAGATATGAGGGAAAATCTTCTGGATTTTGCAAAGCAACATAACCATAAAAGTGTCTGAGTTTTGTCATGATTTGATTTTAATTTAAATGCCATCGCAGAGGCCCATCTTCCAATGTCAGTCTCTATTCAGTTGTAAATGTTCAAAGGCAGAAGGTTGAGGCACAGCAGCGAGACAGCATGGGATGGAATTTTGCAGAGTGCCTGAAGAAGGCACTTCTATGAATTTGACTTAGTTGTTTTTCATATCATTTAATTTGTTCTACTTCAGTGATAAAATCATGCAGAAGGAAGGATTCTTGGCCCAACTGAATTTCTACAGTTTTCGTTCTGATACTGAATGTGGAACCTTCCTTTCCTTCTGTAAATCATGAATTCAGGAGAAAAGACAACTGCAGGAATATTTCAGCTGTGGAGAAAGGTGGTTGAGGGAAATGATCTGTCAGTTTCCTCTAAAGGGGGTGAGGAGATGCCCCGTTATGCAGAGCGAGGGTGCTGGTTGGGGTGCCCCTGCCCAGGCAAGCAGGACTCCTCCACGCCTTGCGAGACCTGCCAGCTGCCTGCCCCCCGTGGCACACATTTTACCCCTCCCACCAAATGCTTACAGTGGTTGCAACACACGTGGCCAAAACAGTGAAGCTGTGGCTTTTTATCATTATGTTTATAGGGCTTTGCCCATCTATGCAGGGCATATGTGTACTGTGTGCCACAGCAGAATTTAGCATAATGTTATTCTAATGCTACTGGATTTACTTCAAGTTTGTATTATTCAAGACATCCAAGAAAATTAAAAAGACTAAGCCTTTCTTCAATATTTTATTTTGAGAAGTATGTCTTATTAATGCAAAAATCTATAAAAAATCTAAAAAAGCTATAACTGTGTCTCTCAATATGTTGTATATGAAGGTAGGTATACCTTTGCTTGCCTGGCCTTTAACTGTTATTTTTGCTGCAGGTTAAAAAACAAAAAAACCCAAACCAACAAACCTAGACCCAAACCAAAACCACATTTGAGAAGGACAAAGTAGCATGAGGTTGAGGTAGCATTTCTGCTTCTGTCTGACGTAATAACAACATTGTTAGGAATTCAGATGGAAAGTGAAACTCTTCTACAGCTCAAAAATGTTTGAAGAACCATTTACAGACACTTAAACCAATAGGAGGTCTGAAAAGGGTCAGGTTTTACAGTTCTAGTGTATCTTTGACTTTAAAAAAAATTGGAAGTAGCCGTATTAAAATTTTATTTTTTTTACTTGATAAATATCTCCTGAAGTTTAATTGTTTGGCCAGATGTATTATAGATCTATGTTTATAAGTTATTTGAGTGATTTACAAAGGTGTATTTTTAAAAGTGTATTGATACTTTATATTTAAAAAAATAAACAGTGAAACAATTCTGAAAGGCATTTTAAAAGAAGGCAATTTAAATTCATATTCCAAAGATGTTACAGGTTTTAATTTGTTTTTACATCCTGTAGACTGTGCAGTGAAATTTTTTCACTGTTTGTTTGTCCAAATGAGGGCTTACACAGCTGCATGAACACAGTGACACTCTCTGTCTCTGGCTCCCTATTATCATTCAGTAAAGAGACTCTTGGAATTAATTTGAACTGCACCATCTATGGATTTTTTGAAAACCAGATGGGTTTAGCTGAAATGCCTAATTAGTTAGAAGTTCTTGGCAGATCAGTTGTGCTCATAGTTGGTGCCCCCACGTGCAATTAGGGCATGTTTGCCAGGAAAGCCACACTGAACAGGCTTATTTCAAATGTATATACAATATTCTTTAGGAGGGTCCCTCTCATCAGATTTTAGGAATCACGGACTGCTCTCCAGTCTTCTGACCAGTCTGAAGGGGCCACTTGTTTGACCTAGTGAGTCTCCAATGAGACCAGTAGGCAGTTTGTAATGAACTGATTCAATTCAGTGGACACTTCTTTCCCTTTCCTGGGCTTGCCACCCTTCTGGTGACCTTCAGGTTCAGAGAGTACTTACAGTTAATTATATCCCTAATGACTTTGCAAACTTGTTTCCAGATGTTGTGAACTGGACCAAGGTTAGACTATAAACATATGTTCCTCTTTCTGCTGCTGTGATAAATAATATGAAAACGTTATCTGTATCTTGTCTGCAGCTGACAATTTTTAGTAAATCCAAGTTTGAGCATCTTCCAGATTCCTAAGTTCTAAATTCACAGATAAGACTCAACTTCGTATGTAAAGTGTTTTCAGAGAGAGTTGTTTTCCTCTGTGTTTACTTTGTGTTTATATGTGCATTTTGTTAATAGACATACACACAAAAACCAATTGTAAGGGGTTTTCGTAGGCTTGAGGTTTTTTTAAATTCAGAATGTAGGCCACGTTGCTAGTTAAAATTTTTAACTTCTAATTCCTGAGGCTGGTTTTGGTGTGGACTGTTTGACTTTTTTACAGTAATTCTTGAAGGGTTGTTATTTATTGTCTCAGATATACTGAGATTCCAACCCTCTATGAATGGCATTGAAATGTATTTTTCATAAAAGAATGAGAGAGAATCTGGGTTTCATAGTAATTCTAGAAAATAAATGTTCCATTTTTTCCCCAGGTTGTTAGTTTCAGTCCTCAGTAGCTATTGAGGAATATACAGCAGTGATTCCTAAAACAAAATCTTCAACTAGAAATATTTTTGCCTTTATAAAAGAACGGTATTGCAAAGCAAACTTGTTCTTTGAGTCTTACCAAGACTGCATAATGCTTGTCATGGAAATATCAGGGCATAAGTATCAGGAATGATTTTATTTTCTTTTCCTGCTTTTCTCTTTCCTAGTATTCCTGGGATACTTGCAGTTCTCTATACTTAGAACACAAGAGCGTCTAAAAGTGGTACCTTTAGCTTCCGTGTTAACACTTAAAAGCTTTAGCTCCAAAAAAAAGCATGGCATGGATGAAGTTGCTGTTTCTTTCTCATCTGTTTAGATTTAGAATGAGCACCTACCAGTGTATTATATAGATTGTCACTGGATTATCTGAGTTATTCCTGTGTAGCTGTCTGTTGAACATGGCCATTTTTCAACAAGTGAATTCCAGAAGATAAAAATTTAAGTGCTACACTAGAAGAATTAGTAGGTGATGGTGGAAATCTTACTTGTTTTTACTTTTTCACTGCATCCACATTTGCAAAAAGCACCTTTTTCTAGATGTGGTATCAAAAGACATGGTTCTGGACTTTCTATTGCACAGCTTCAAATTCCTTTTCATTGCATACATGTAGCTGTACCAACTAAGTATCAGCTGGGGAAATGAAGTTATATTGGTTTTATGTACTTTAGAAAGATGAAATTTTAAGATGAAGGTAACACCTCCTTAAACAAGGTAAAATACAAGCAGTTGTTTCTGTAGGTTGTTTGGGGTTTTTTCCCTGAACATGGGAGGCTTTTAAAATATGCATACATACCTACACTCAATAACACCCTGTTGCATTTGAAGATTTTGATGTATGGTACCAGAATAACTGAACTGTCAAATACACCCCTAAGTTACTCGATAAATTTTAATTAACATTCAGATTGAAATACAATTCATTCAAAAAATAATTTGTTTACATAAAACCCAAAATATTCTGATTTTTAGGATTATTCTGGTACTAGCTTCTGCTCAGTTATGCCTTACAAACTTGGGGCATCATTCACTTGGTCATGTTTACCAAGTCCATTTCCTTTCTGTATGTGATGCAGAACTAGGTTATCTGCAGTGATTGCTCTCCTTTCCATTGGTAGTGCGAAGTTTCCTAATAAAAGCTCCTATTCTGTAGGTACCAGGTTAACTTCATGTACTATCTGAATCCTGTCATTGCTTTGCTGAAACTAGTTCTACTGTAAATAAAGATAAACAAATACATACGGGGTAATCTGGGTGGTGTCGGAAACAGAAAAAAATGTAGATTTCATTACCAGGCTTAAAAGGTGTGGGTTATCATGAATAATGCTCTTTCACTTAATTTAATTGAGGGGGTCGCTATTAATTTTTTGAGAGGGATAGCAGAGGAGAGGCCTAGTTGGAGTGGCTAAAGGAACATTGGTAAAGGACAGTTCTCACTTCTTTGGTGAGTAGTGTGCTGCCTTTCGTCTTTGTTCCGTTTCTTCCATCCCTTTAAATCCTGTGTACTCTGGGCATGTTCACTCATCCTTCTTTTGCTGACCCAGGAAAACAAAAGCCTTGTAAGCGCCTGCAAAAGGAAAATCAGATAACTCTACTTCTCCAACCCTACTAATCTCCCTAGCTCTACTGATCTGATGTTGATCTGTAAGCAGCTTCATTTTTGGAGTCTACTTTAAAGGATCAATTGATCATGTAGTTGTCCATGTATAGAAATAATTACTTTCTGAAATGCTATGCTAGCTTTTTATTAATTCCCTACATTTTCTTATGCATTCTTTCATCATGTCTATAAGTTGTTGACTCAGTTGACCAAATATAACTTCTTCAATGAGGTATGTATTTTCCTTACAGAAGTAGTTTTTGATTAGAGGTATTATTTGGTAACAGGTAAAAAATCAGGTTTTTTAAACATCACTTTTTTCTTGTCTATATTAGAACATACACGTTGAAAGAACATGAATAATCACTTGGATTTTTTTAAAAAAGATATTTTCTTTAGTGGTTGGCTTTGTTTTGACCTTGTAAGAAAGTTGTGTTTCCCACTGCTGTTTTTGCCTATTTATCAGACACCTGCAATAGCAGTTATCTGATCTGGGACCAGAGGGTGTTTCACTTTTAAAACAACACATTGGTATTGTTGCAAAACGTTGTTACACTGTATTATTTTTTCATTCCTGTAGAAGTTAAATCTTGTAACTGGACAGAGGTAAGAGTTACAGTACTGCACTCTTTTTAAGAGGAGCAGTGTAAAACCAGCACCACATGCCAGCATCAAAGTTGTTGGCAACTGATGATGCACATCCCAGGAGATATGGTTACACTTTTGGGAATTAGTTTTCATTTTGTAATCTTCTTACCTCTGCTTAAAGTAATTACAGAGGTTTAATAGCATGTGCTATTTAAGTCATAGAGTAAAAAATAGAAATATATGAAAGTACTTGATTCTGCGTTATTGAATAAAGATAAGGAAAATATAACCGGTTCCAGATGTAGTATCGTAATTAATTGGGAAAAGTTATGCATCAATTAAGTACTTTAAATCATTTGTATTAGTGTTGAATTAATTTGGCATTCTGTAATAGTGAAGGTAAAAAAAGCACTCTTCCTTTCATCCACAAATGGGTGAGTAATTCTTCAGTATTTCCTGATTTTATTTTTTTCCTTCAAATATATGGAAAATATAAATTCAGCTCTGCAAGGCAGGGGGTATGTTTGCAGTTTTTTGCTTATGTTGACTCTTGTCATGGCTTAAAGTATTGAGTTTGTTAGGGAAGTGGAAATATTAAGTTGCAAGACTGATCTGTATTGATATTCTAATTGTTTATTAAGCTGTACATTCTCAATAACTTCATAGGCCTGTGGTTTAATACAATTTAGTAATAAAATTCTTGTATGAATTATTGTTGGAATTGACCCATTTGACTTCATTGGAAATTCAGAATTTTGGATTGTTGACTCCTGAGACAGCAGCACATTAAATAAGAAAACGTATAGGGGTGTTGGAATGTGTAAAGTACTGCTTCCTTTCTCCCCTTTGCCTCCTTCCCCACCAAAAGCTGACCTTCCCAATACTTAGGAGAAGAGGTGGTTCTGTTTTTATTAACTTCATGAAGCTGTGTAATAGGTCAGGAGTCATCATTCTGACAAAGTACAGAAACCTTGTGCTACTGAATTTGTGAGTTCTAGGATAAGTGACTAAGTAAGAGGAGGTCATGGGAATTGGTAGTTCCACCCCTGTTTACCTTGTGTTCACTTTTGTTCATAATCTAGCCATTTTCTTCAGTTCTTCCTAGTCTGTATTAAATATGTCAGAGACAAACTGAAGACCAGAGGGCTATTGATATTAATGGTTATTATCATGAAAAGACATACAGGTATTCAGGGGTTGCAGACAATCACAAGGGTTTTTACTTATACCTAATATAATTGTTTCTATTAATTGTATTTGTGCATATGATATGCTAGTGGCTGATAATTTTTTTGGATCAACTTTGCTATGTTGTTTACAGGTTTTATTTCTTTGTCTATTGGCAGGTATTTAATTAGTCAAGGAGCACATGTAGGAGCTGTAAATAGTGAAGGAGACACTCCATTAGATATTGCTGAAGAAGAGGCAATGGAGGAGCTGCTTCAGAATGAAGTAAATAGACAAGGTAATTTTGAAAATGGAAGGGTGACTGTGTTTATTGGACACTAAATATATTTTTGGAAACTTAAGCTAAATTAGGACTTATAAAGTCAGTGTATTTTCTGAAGAGAATTGTCAATGCAATGTGCAGTGTTTAAGCTGTCTTTTAAGTGTTTTTGTTCAGCCCAGCCTCTTGTGAAGAAAGAGGTCAGAAGTATTGAACCCAGGTGTTCAGTGGATTCTTGTATTCATTTAACTCAACCAGAATGTAGGTGTCATTCAGATACTATGAATGGTATTCAGTGCATTTGGGATATGAACTTCTATATTCCAGCTTCAGACTAAGTCTAAAGAGATTCCTGCCTGGGAGAGAAGAGAAAGAGAGAGGCAGTTTTAGGATGAGGTCCTAATGCAGGCCCAAGGTAACGAAGAAAGCCTAGAGTAACTAAAACAACAATGAACAACTATCCTGTATCCCATAAATCAACCTTTGTGTCTAGTTCTGATCTTTTTAGTGCCTTTCTACAGTGGCAAATGTCTAAAACTACTCCTTGGGATAAGAAGTCTTAAATTGCAATAACCTTAGGCCTGAGAACCTATCATGCGCCTTTAAGTTCCTCCTGGGGTTTTCTTGTGTACCCTTCTGAAAACAATATACAGGTGAGCATTCATGTAAAACTTAAAAGAGAGGTATCAAGTTTTGACATTATTGTTTAATAAGATACACCCTAAATTTATGCACCTTGCTCCTAGAAGATTGCTAGTACTGGCAGTCATGTCTTTACAGGATAAAGTGGCCTTCGAAAAACCATACTGATTTATTTTTCCCTGCTTTTTTCCCCTCTCTTTACACTGCTGTATTCCATATTCCAGTCCTCAAATGGGTTTTCCAGTGAAAGGTCTTAGAAAGTTTCTGGGTTTTCTATTCCACAGAGAAAAGAATATTCAGTTGTTGTTGCCTGACCATCTTGAGTGTGATAGAATTGCGCTGCTATCCCAGAACTTCAAGTACAAGAACTAGGGTGCTGTGGTCTGAGTTATGTGTTGAAGGAGGATGACACTGAGCGGAGATGGAGCATTTGGATGGGGTGTACGAGGAGGCTGCGTCTCCATTACTTCTAAACCGCCGCCTGCCTCTTAAAAGGCTTCTTCCTCCTTGAAAATGGTTCTTCTTTTATAGTGTTAAGTTTCTGTGTGTTAAGAGAAATTTACATAATTTAACAGTAAACTAGTAATTGCTTTAGGCTTTGCCCTGACTTAATTTTTATGCTTAAACCTGTTAATGCCCAAAGCAAATGGTAAAAAGAAACTGGAAGACGTGATATGCGAAAGAGTAGATACCTCCTGATACTCAGAAGTAGACAGTAGATTTGCAAAGGCTTTGATTCAATTAATTGGTAGTGTTAATAGAAATTTGATTAGCAGTTCTTATAGTTAGCACACAAAGAACATCAGATTAGGTAGTAGCAAGTATTTTTTTGTCTGTATTATCATTTCTCTATTTTAATTATTTGTTCTCTTTTCTAACAGTACTATCTATCTTTGCTCAAGAGTTGTTTCTGGAGTGTGCCTCAAACTAGATTCTTTAAGGTTGTTTTTCAAATGTTTGACTTCACTGATGTGCAATACTAATTGACTGCAATAGCTCTTTGTAAAATTGGAATTTTTGGGGAATGAACTTTTCCAAAATCTCTTTTATATTTTGTTGTCTTTTTAAAAATAAATTATTTTTTATATGGGATTTTACATACATTTTTACAATGCAGATGTTCAGCATTACACATAGTAATTTTTATTCTTTTGCAAGTTTAATTAAATCATTTTGAACATCCCAATTGTGATATTACCATTTGCAACCTAAACTAAATGCCACAAATCATTGGAAATTTCAGTGAGGTTTACGTATTTCATAGTTAAACTTACTATAAACTGTCTGCAGTACTGTCTTTAAAAATCTGAGAAGAAGGTACACATTCTCACACTGTAGCTATTAGCTTCTAAAATAATAATTTTGGTTGGTTTAAAATACTAGATTTCGCTTGCTAAGGAAAAGCTATTTTCCGAGCATTCCTCTGACATTTTTGTCAGTTGGTTCGCTTGCTTGTTTCACAGGAGCAGGGAAGAAGGCAGGCAGTATCCCTCTTTCTAAATTTGTGTGTGAAGATGTAAGAACTAAGGGCTTTTACTTGCATAAATGAAATCAGAGGAAATATTTCATGATTGTGCATGAGAATGGAATAGAAAAGGTATGAATCTGGATGTGAACTTGTGTATATCTTACTAAATCATGACAGAGTTGTCTCAGCAATAAAGTTTTAATTCTGTGCTTTTGATGGCATCCTTAACTTGAATGTAAACTTAATATTAAGTACAAAATTATTATTTAGTCATTGTAATGATCATTTAGAGAAGTGCCTAATTGTGCGTATGTTTTGGCTAGAGAAGTTAATAGCTCTAAATAGGAACTTAATTGTTTCTCCTAATTTGGAATTAACTGTGATGCATTGTCACAGTTTCATCTTTGACTATACCTGTAGCAGAATATAATTATTCCTCCAGCAGTGGGATAATTCATATCCTTCCATATGATGCGCTCTATCATATCATATAAAACAGTGCCAGTTTTGATAATGTAAGTTACCTGTGAGGTCTGTGGAATGGTCAGCCTGGCTCATGTTATGGGTAATGGAAGATCACCCTATTTATTTTGAAAATAAACAAATAAACCTGGATGCCAAAATATCCTACCTCTGCATAGTTAAAACATGCAGTGTGAAAAGTAAGGTGACATTTTCCGTAACATTTTTGCCTTCCAACCTTTTCATGTGTTTATTCTGACATTAATTCGTTTCATTTTTGTGTTGCATTGTTAATGCTGCAGGTATGGCTTCCTACATATCGGCAGTCAGAGTTGCTTAGTGGCAAAAGATTGCCTGGAAGGATCAGTCAGGTTCATTGTGGTTTCAGATATGTTTAACTGATGACATTTGATGTTTGTGTCTGTTAGAAATCTGAGGAAAACCATCATGGTAGATCATCCTTTTTACTGCTTTTGGAGGCCTTCTTTCTTTGTAAGAAAAGTACAGGCAGACCCTTCCAGTTGTGCAACTGTTTAGTTTACAAACTGATCTATACAAAACTATCATCAGTTTGTACTTATGCCCAAATTTTTGCAGATAATTGCAAAAATTGTCTTTTAAAGACATGTCTTATTACAGAACAAAATGTGGGAGCTTCTGAAGACACTGAAGTCACAAAAAATAAATCACAGAATACAATATAGTTCATTTCTATGTGACATTACAGGCTTAATAAAAGGAAGGATCTGCAATGTTTACTCATCCTATTTTAGCGTTCAGACTTCAGATCTGACTAGAGAGGAGGTAGTCAGTGATCCAAAATAATCTTGTTGTTTTACAAGTTCTGTTATTGTTGTAAGAAGCATTAGATATGAAAGAAGAGAGCTTTTCTAGTATTATTATCCAGCGTCTGGTTTTCTTCAGTCATTCTGATCTTGGTATGTGACACCTCTAAATTGCACCCAGGGTTGGGTGCATTTTCATGTGTCCTCTTGTGTTCTGCTGGGCAAATAACATGACTGTTGATACAATAGACTCTGCAGTAATTGTGAACTGATGGAATAGATATCCAGTAACTAAATCTGTACCACTCTGATAGTAAGGAAAACATTTTCTTTTTACCTTAATCTTAAAAGGGGAATTATTGGCTTAATTATTTTTTAAACTTAAAACCCAGTTTAGTTTTATACGAGAAGACACAATACATGCTTAGGTAACATATAAAGATTTTTTGATACAAACAATTCACAGAAAGCAAAATCAGATTTTTTATGGAAATTATTCCGAATAATGTTGAACAGCTATTGCCTTTGCACTCCACATAGTTTAACTGGTTTGTGTGTTATTAAAAACCCCTTCCTTTAGAACTTGCTTTGCTGTTTCTACTTATAGCTTGGTGCCTTTACCATTGGCCAATCCCATATATATAGGTGCCACTGCAATCCTCAAAATGTGGCTTTAGTCTTGGCCAGCCCTAGCCAATTTTAAATGTTTTCTCTCCTCGGGTCTTGAGTAGGGTTAACTATAATGGTTTGAAGGGGTTTTTTTAGCTGTTTATTGTCAGGTGTCCTCTTAATGCCTTAAGCAGTTAAAAATAATTTTATTTTTAATTATAGGAAACCTTCTCAGGAGGTGAGTTAGTAGGGAGAGGTGATGTGAAGTGAATCAGGAGTTCATCATATGGCGTGGTGGCTATTTATTCAGTAACTCAGAGTGATCACTACTTTTGTTCCAAGGAAAGAAGCACATGCTCCTCATTCTTAATTATAGGTAATGTAACAGGACTCTCTCAGAATTATTGCTTAACTCAGCTTTGTTTATGTGGATAAAATGCGAACTATTACATTTGTATATAAACATTCACTTCATGAAGTAAAAAGTGGGTTGATCTTCCCTGCGCAGTATCTATAAAACATGCCTTTATATGGCTGAGTTGTCCTGAAACAATGATTCAGCAGTTAAACTTATGCTGAATTTCATTAAATGCTCACTGAATGCCACACTGTTTTCAAACCTGTTGAGTAACACTTGTTGATCAGAAAAAAGTGAAAACATTTAGTAATAAATTATTAATAATTTAAGAAGTTGTTAGGCTGCCAGAGAGGTTAATCGTACTGGTGGTGTGAGCGAGTGCTGTGGCTGAGGCTGAGCTGGGAGGCAGCGCATTGCCATCTATGGGCCGCAGGGAGAAAGGGTTGGAAACCTATGATGAAGCATTTTCTTTTTCCCTGGTATCTTAATAGAGTCTGCAAAACAATAGGAAAGACAAAGGCCTGTACAAGGTATAATAAAGGCTGTTTACAATCTGTTTTCTGTAGTTAATAATGCAAATTTTATTTAGCTTACCTCAGAGCACAGCTTTTTTTCTATGACACAAAGTTTAATTCTCATTTTCATGCCAGTTATTAACATGGAATGTTTTATTTAGATTGGCAACATTCTGGTACTTTCTTCTGTTGCAATATGACCAGAAAATTACTATCTTGTCATATAATGTGTTGATGCAGCCATTACTCCTCTGCAACCATTGTATCTTGTTTGGACTCTGTTTGTGATACTGATAGAAGTCTATATTCAGTATTAGTTACTTTTTCTGCAAAAGAATTGCTATTTTGACATAAATCTCTGAGTCTGCAGGCATATCTGGAAAGTATGCTTAGACATGACCCATTAGAAACTCAAGATCAGGGTTTGGAAGGAGTTTTTTCTCTGTTCCGCCTCTATACCAAATTGCCTTAAAACAACCAGCCATGTACATGGACAGTTTTACACTGATAGAAATTTGCATCGTATTCTTCAGGCGGAAAAGGTTAGTCATGCTGATAAGGATTCACAGTTGGACTTGGGCATGCAAAAGGACAAAATGGACAATAAATGTGACTAACAGAGGATGAGATATAAACTATTTATTTACACACCAGTGTTTTGCAGGCAACAGTGATATGTAAATGAGTGCAGTCTGGAGCATTATTGTCCCAGAATCTGCTCATTTGCACTGCTGTGTCATTCTGAAAGGCAAGCAGATGCCAAGGCCCAGGAAGTTACAGTTGGCAATAATTCACACATCAATATATAGGAACCTTCTGGAGGAATGAGAATACAGGATTATCAGTGCATTATTGATTCAGAGTTCCTGGTCTTTGTTCTTCGTATTGGTCATAAAGTTTTTCCTCTGCTGAGTGTATCTCCTGCATCTTGCAGACTCAGCCTCCAGATTATGATTTTTCATGAGTTTCTGATGAAATGTAATTCTGTTAGTTTTTATTAAATTGTCAAGACTAAAATGATTTTTTTAGTCAATTAAGTGAACAAGTCTAGGAATTTGGTCAACTGCTTGGAACACTGAATGTTTAACCTGCTTCAATGATTTTACAATACTTTGTAAAATTTTATCTTTGATTGTCGTTAGAATAAAGTTTTACCAGATTTACTTAGTCAAGAAACTCTTTTCTCTAACTGATCTTTCTTTGTGTTCTGCTTTTGTTTGTTTTGGGGTTTTTTTTAATTATTTTCATGGATTTTGGGAGCTGATTTTTTGTTATTTTTGGGGGGATTTTGTAATGGGTTTTGTTTGTTTGGGGTTTTTTGTGGGTTTTTTTTTTTTTTAACATATTTGTATATTCCTGCATTTCAGGCAATTTTGATGTGGGCATATCGTTTTCAAGGGTTTGCTTGCTCTATAGTTGGGGAATTGCAGCTGCTATGGAATACTAATTCATACATAACATAATAGATATATCAACCTGCTGTCCACTGCCTTAAGGGTGTTTCAGCAATGCTTTCAATTTGTTACTTCTCTGCTTTTACTTTCTAGTTGCCAGTGGATTGATAAGAGCTTGTTGAATCTATTTTATTGTAATCTGTTTTACCACATTTTACACAGTAGAACTATGCATTGCATTACATAGAATCACCTCTATACTATCTCTGTGTTTTCATTTTGTGATACTAAAAATTTCTTTAATGATGGCTGCTTCACTGCATGCCTCAGTTTCTGCTGCATGTCTAAATGGTCAAGTTGGATTTCATTTGGTTTCCATCCTCTGGGGACTCATTCACCCTGTAAAAGATTAGTAGCTTGCAGTTCCTTTGAAGACATTAGGGCTTGAAAATGCTATTCATTATAAAGACTGTGAAATTTAATTAAAATTATTAATTATTTGGAGTAGTTTTGAAGAGAGATATTCTAGCTTTGCATACTCTTGTTTGGGGTCTGCTTGAGGTTGTGCTTTGACTAGTTGGACAGTTAGGAGAGCTATGTGGTAGAAACAAGTTTGCTGGAGAAAAGCCAGTTTGGGGAGAGATGAAGTTTCGTCAGGAAATACTGAAAGAATGCAGAATTACATCTGAGTCAAGGAGCATCTTTTAAGTGTTTAAAAAAATCACCGTTGATTTAATAGGCTATATGGACCACTGTTGCGGTGTGTAGTTTTATCTAGCAGATTAGTACCTGTTTCTAGACATGTTTTTATTATGTCCAAGTTAATGATTTGCTCTACAAGAAATAACCAGAATATGGAAGAATAGTATATATCTCCCAAGTCCCTGCATACCAGTGTCTAAGATTAGAGAAATCATAAAAATAAAATTGTTTTGCTGAACGTTGGGCCACTGATTTTCTATTAGAGGTCAACCCAGATGCAGTTTGTAATCTTGATGATCATCACAGTTACTAAAAGACTTCTCCTTACAAGTTCTCATTGTAGATAGAACTATGTTTATGCATAGTTCTCTTCAAGACCCCTTTCCTGCTATGTTCTTAAGATTGCTCCAGGTAGTAGTAATTAAAAAATGTTTGCAAATACGTTTGCTTTGCCCATTTGGAGTCTGTAATTTATTTCCATCTGTTTAACATGATGTATATACTTGTTAGTGTTATAATGTTGGACTGCCTTTCTCCCTTTTCATCAGTGTGTGATAATTTTTTGTGAGACATACTATAGAAAGTTTTCAGTATTTTTGGGTTTTTTACTTAAGCTATGAAGTGAGATACCCAAAGGGTTGACTGTTTAAGGTTTGTGATTCACAGTGATAAAAGACAAACCAGAAATGCTGTAGAAAGTATAAAAAAATACAGCTCTGTCTTGTCATCAGTGTTGAAAAGTGAGGCTGTTTCTCTTCCCATAGATAGCTCTTTGTAAAACAATTTAGTTGTTTTCTACTTTGTACAGGTACATCAACTTATATGTATATATAAGACTTATATTTTAGTGCTTCGAAAGTTAAAATAGAGTTTTCCCCCTTTTTTAACAGGTCAGTTCAGTGGTTATTATTGTGATGGTAGACATTCTTAAAATGGAGAGCAAGTTTTAGTAGATTGGTTTTTACTGTTATTATTTATTTATAATCCTATTTATAAACCCTTTTGTTAAAAAATGCATTATGCATGCAAACTGTCATATAACACTGGATGTTTCCATAACCTGTTATGACTCATTTTCAAAAAGATATTCATATCTAACTCCAAACATAATTCATATTGTTTAGTGGTTATTTTATTTCATCACCTAAACATGGCATAAGATTTGTTCAATAATTGACATATTTGAACTAAAATATTTTGTGTCCTCTCTTACCCTCTCCCCCTTCCTGTCTGAATTAGGGGTTGATATAGAATCAGCTCGAAAAGAAGAAGAACGAATAATGCTAAGAGATGCAAGACAGTGGCTCAACAGTGGCCACATAAATGATGTAAGGCATGCAAAATCTGGTGGTACAGCTCTTCATGTAGCTGCTGCTAAGGGCTATACAGAAGTCTTAAAGTAAGTGTGGCTTAAATGGAAAATTTTCATGTTTTGTTGTCTTGATGTTATGCTGCTTGCAATTGATAGAATTGGGCACTTCTAACTTCAAGGAATTGTATCTTGAAAAAAATCAGTCTCTAGAGCAATCTTTTCTCAAAGCTTGATTTTATGTTTTCAAGCACTCATAAATCATGATGCCATTAGCTTTTATTTTAAATCGCTCAAAATATGAATACAGTGTACATATTTAGCCTGAATACTTATTTAAGAGAAGGAATTTGATAAAAAACGTACCCTGTTTCTATAACCAACTATGTAAACAAGACCTTTTTATAATGCTGGTTAGCCTTCTAGTTTAACATATTTATTTGCAAACATAAAGCACAGGTTGTAATCCAGACTAAAAGTTTTTTACACCCTAAAGCCAGGTAATTTTGCATTTTGATATTGTTGAAAATCGTGACTCTTGAAAGCTTTCCTGGAAAGCTTCAGGCTTGTGGGGTCCCCTAATTGACAGATAGTTTTTCATTAATATAATACCAACATATACCCTAACAGAAATTCAATTGTTTTTTCATAAAAGGTCTGCTTTATTTCAGTAAAGCATAATCGGTAATGCATTGCTTTGCAGTGATTATAGATTTATTTGACTGCTTTACCAGTGCTAGGAGCACTTAGGTATTGTAACATGAATGAAAATGAGCACACATCCTGACTCTGAGTATTGCTGCCTTTAAGGTCTGCAGAGCAATTTACTGAATGGGAGTTCTAATTCAAAAAATCCTGACGCTTCAACATGACAAAGAGAAATTATTCTGTTGGAAAAAAGTAGTTTTAGAGTAGTATGTGTCTGTAAGGGAGTTTTATCTGTAATTGTTCCATTGTTTTTTAGCTCTCTCAGTTATTGTAGGTTTTTGTAGTTCAGTCCATATACTTTTCCTAGGAGGAGAAAAATATATGTGAAGGCAGTTTTTGTGATTACTTCAAATTACTGAAAACTTGTACTCTGTATAGGATGCCAGACTGCAAGACTTTACAGCTAAGGATATGTGAAGGTTTACTCATTGGAGGATATTACTATAAGTATCTCGGCTCTTGAGAAACTGGGGGAATTTTTTGAGAATACTGTGTGGCTATGTGATTTTTCAAGGGGAATACTTTGTGTTTGTGTGATTTTTAACAATTATGGATAGTGGTTCAGAGAGCTGTTAGCCCTTTACATAGAAGTGTTTGTTAGGTTAAGCGTCCTTTGTCACTGTGATGCACACCTCAGAACCATGCTAAAGTCGAGTATTGAATGGCAGGCCCCCTATTTGAGGAGCTCTGTTCCCTCTCAGAGAGAAATTGAAGCAGGTAAACACTGGATTGTTGCAAAAATGCTCATGACAGAAGGAGATGCGAGTTTCAAGTGACTAATAGTAGCATGGGAGGAGGTTTTAAGAGTTTACTAATAAGAACAAAATTTTTTACATTTTACGACTCATTTTTCCTTAAAAGGGCTGTTCTCTATTAGTACACATACAGAGAAAAATATCTAACTGTATAGAAGCAATGCTTTGAAGAGAAAGTGAATAGAGAAGGAAATTGAAAAAGCTATTTTTCCTGAATTTTCCTTAAAAATATATACATACTGAACAATGAAAAGGCAATTGTTTCTGTGAGAAGTAAAATCAATCGTCAATAGCCCAACTAAAAAAACAACGATGAAAAAGGAGACGAATATTATCATAGAATAATTTTATGATTTTTATGGCAATTTATTTATCCCTGTCAGCAGTGTCAAGATCTATTTCTTTTGATTTCTTTAGGCTTTTAATACAGGCTCACTACGATGTAAATATTAAAGATTATGATGGCTGGACACCACTTCATGCTGCTGCTCACTGGGGTAAAGAAGAAGCATGTCGCATTTTAGTGGAAAACCTATGTGATATGGAGGCTGTCAACAAAGTGGTAGGATTTTTATGTAATCCTTGTCAAGATACAAAGTTCTGGTCTCTAAAGTGACTTTAGAAGCCAGGGTAAGAGAAGTGATGATAAACTGCTGTTTACTGTACGTGGAGCTTTATATAATGCATGTTTTGTCAAAACAGCATGTTTGTGTTCAAAACTAAATTCTCTGATTGTCTAAATTAATTTCTAGGCCGACTTTATGCTTAGTTCTGTATTAAATGATCCATGCAATCTTTGACATGGAAATTCAAAATGGAAAGGGTTTGTTGGCATTTCAGTGATGCAAAATTAGTGATTTGATGGGTTGCATACAGGCTTTTATTTGATCTCAGAAGACGATGCCCTTGGGTAGTGTTTGAACTCTTAAACTAAGCTTGTGCTGCCACACTGAAGAGTTTTCACTATATTATGCTGATGTGGGTGTGCTGGAAGAAACTTGTAGGCATTTCTGGACTCCCTAGACATAATTTGAATGCTTCCTAAGCTGTATTTCGTAGACTTCTATGCAATGGCCTGTGTAGCTTGCTGGTTTTGCAAGATCTTGCTTCTAATAAGTACAAATACATTCACGATTCACATAGGCATCAGAAGGATCCAAACCTTTTCATTCAGCTATGTAAGTGCTGAGCACTCATTCTTTTCTTTGCAGTGTGTTCTGATCTGCTTCCAGTTTCTGTGAAGATTGTATATGTAAATTACCTGCCCAACTTTTAAGATGGATTCTTCATTAAATTTTTTCATAAACTTTTAAAAATAAATTAGGAAAATAATGCAGATACAGATCATGAATTAGCAGTTATTTACTCTATGTAAGGGTAAAATTACTTCTGCTTAACATTTTTAGTCTTTGACTTTTTATTCCTTACAAATTCCTTACTTAAAATTAGTGAATTCCAAATAACTTTAACTCTTTCTGTATAATGCTTACAGAACTTAAAAATATCAGCTACATAACTGTATTTTGTATCAGGTAGTCAGATGCAGATGTAATCAAAGCCAGTTTTTCAAATTATGTGTTGGACTTTGTACTGGGACTGTGAAAATGCAGATATAATATGCTAGAGAGCACTTTCATAAAAGTATGTTCAACTCCACTGGGGCAAGAATAACAAATAAGGAGGCATAGAAATATGTCAGCTGGGTTTTTTTTGTATATGGGCTTGTCTCTGCAATCTAGGAGAGATTCATCTGTTGAGTTCTTAAGTAAGCTAGTAAGCATTTTTGGTTTTGGTGATAAGAGGATTGAAAACTCCTGGATTTGGTTTCCGTTGTATGTGCTTAGCACCTTGGAGAACTCAGCCTTTATTGTTTAGGCACTTGAGGTATCAACTGTTGCGGATTTGAGTTTAGATGTAACCTTCCAACTACAACAGTTTTTGTAAAGTGATTGTGGTCAAGGTAGGTCTAACTCCTACTTAACAGCTACCTAAAAATAGAAGGCCACTGTAAAAACTATAGTCATAATGCAAATATAAACTTGAGATAACAGTTCAAATGTCAGAGGACCTCAAGCTGTTTTGGATAAGCCTTGTTGAAAAGTGCACATGCTTCTGTGTGATCAGAAGCTTTATGGATGTGAAAATTAGTGATTTCCTGTCTAACCAGTTAAGATTGCTTTCACAAAGTAATTGGGAATATATTTATCTTTAGTTAACATTTTATGAAACTGAAATAAGCACAAATAGGAACACCTTTCATTGTTTTTATAAGCTGCTGTGACTGCATTTAAATGACAGCTCTGTCTTTATTGCTGGTTATTGTACAGAAGAACTTACTAGACTGATCTTTTCATGATCTTCCCAACATCTCATGTGAAGTCCACCTATCATGTTGATGCAGCTGCATATATGGATCTAGGATGCAGTGGATCTAGGAATTTGCCTAGCAGCCTTCGAGTTCATGGCCCATGGAAATCCTACAATAAAAAGAAATAAGAACAAGTGACTGTAGCAGATCTTTTCTAAAATGGAATGTAAATTGTAAAATACAGTTTTGCTATAAAATGTGAAAGCATGATTGCTTAAATTTAGTGTAGCTTGCTTAAATAATTTAATCTTTAAAAAACCAATCTGTCATTGATGTGGTAGTCTACAGTGGGAGGGATACTGAACTGCTCAGGATCCATCCATACAACTGCCGTTGGGAACAGTTGTTTGAAACTAATATTGTGAGAATTATATTTATCAATCTACTTTTCTTTTCCTTCATAGTGTTTTTTTTTTTCACTTCAGAGGACAGGAAAATTTTTTTTTATGTCTTTATCACTTAAAAAATGTGTTTACTTGTCAGGTATAGATGTTTTTGTTTCAATTACCACAAAAAAAAAGTAATTTTGCAAAATTGTTTTCAAATACTGACAGACTAACAGTTTGCAATAGAGCTTGACTTATATTTTTCAATTTCTCTCTCTGAATGTGCTCCTTTACTTGCATCATCATGTGAGAAGACATTGTAGTCTGTTATATTTAAATTCTATTGCACAATTACGATGTTTTACTTCTTCCCCTTCTCCAGGGTCAGACAGCATTTGATGTAGCAGATGAAGATATTCTAGGATATTTAGAAGAATTGCAAAAGAAGCAGAATCTGGTAGGCCTTGTGCATATATATATATGTGTGTGTGTGTGTGTGTGTTATAGTTTATTGTACATAGGATTATGGTGTCCAGCTCAGAGCAGCATAAAGATTAAAACCAAAGTTTTGATTTTGCACTTCAATTTGGGTAATCCTACAGTCACCTTAGAAGATCTTTCATGCCTTTACTTGGTCAGTTGTGGTAACGAAAAAGCTTTGGAAGAAGAAGGGTACTCTACTACTTGTCTCATCCAGTGTGCATTTTATGATCTGAAGTATCAACAACTGGAATAACAGTTTCTGAGATTTTGGAGTTTTGAACTTCAGTATTTTGAAAGCTTATATACACACACACTCTAGTATTTGTAATAGAGAAGATTTCCCTCCATTTGTAATTTTGTCACACTGATACCATTCCATCAATTAAACTGCATCATTCTATGTTTTGAAGCTTCATAGTGAGAAACGCGAAAAGAAATCTCCCCTAATTGAATCCACAGCCAACCTGGATAATAATCAGACACAGAAAACATTCAAAAAGTAAGTAAAATAAGAAAAATTATAAGCTCTTAAAGAAAGATGACTTTACAAGCTGTCACAAAGTCCTACTTAACAGGCTTTAGTAAATTCTTCAGAACTTAGTAAGGACTTTTCTTTTCAAACTCAGTAAGGAGACGCTGATTATGGAGCAAGAAAAGAATGCAGAGTCTCTGGAGCAAGAGAAAGCAGATGAGGAAGAAGAGGGAAAGAAGGATGAATCCAGTTGTTCTAGTGAGGAGGAAGAGGAGGATGACTCAGAATCTGAAGCAGAGACAGGTACGTTATTTGGAGCACTGCTTTTCTTCAAGCTTTTACTTTATGAATATCACATGATAGAGAGTTAAGTATGGTATATTTCACTTATTCTTCTGCATTTCTCTAAACTTCCAGTCATTTTAAAACAAATTTATACAAGTCTAAAGTCAAGTCATAACAGGTACATCAAATGTATGTGTTTACTGCTGGCTACTTAGGTTAACGCTATCAACCAATTTACTTGATTGGCTACTTTAATTAAATACAATAATTTAAGCCTTAAGTAGCATGTCAGAAACACTGAAAAAGAAGATCAAATGAGAAATTAAGGTTTTGTAGCAGTATTTGCTTGTGGAACTGGTTTAGAGATAGGATCAGCAGATGCACAAACATTCCCATTTGCTTTTCCATCCTGAAGTAATTATCAATTAATCTGGCAATCTTGGCTCAGGTATTCATAGAGTAACAGTGCATATAATTTCAGTGTGTACTGAGATAAACTTTTAAGTGGGATTTTATTGTTAACAGTTACTTCATATACAACTTGAGTTCAAGAGGAATGTTATTGGAAAAGTTTGGGATTGTATGCAAAGTTGTATGCACATTACTCTGTATTTTGCTCCTCTATGGAATGTATTGGTTGGTATTTTTCTTGAACAATATTCAAAATAGCAAATAAGAACAGCATAGTATTCTTTTCTTTCAAACCAGAAAACAAATGTCAGCCAATTAGAATTTAAAGATTTATGTTCAATCCTAATAAAGAATTTTTATATTACAATGCAGAAATAGAATACATAGACAAGGATGTCATTAGAAATAGCTTGTTAATATTTTATACTTAGCTTTCAAAAATAAGTGACCATTTTTGGTGAGCTGTCAGTTTTCATTTTAATACATTCTAATTTCTTCACCTGAAAGGTAAGACTAAGAAGGTATTTTAGAATTAGCCAATCTATCATAAACAGTTAATGTAGGTGGAAGTAAAAACAAGTTGATGAACCAAACTGTCTATTACAGTTTAATTATTTTTTTGTATTTTGAAATAAGCCAGCATTTCACTATTAAACTGGAAAAAATGTTTCTCAAACTTCATAATTAGTCTTTTACCTTAGTATACTTGCAGCAGTTATTTACCAAGCTTTGCTCAATTCAAATGACTTATAATATGTAACATGTAATAATTTCTCTGTCCTTGAGCTGACTGTAATGTCTTCTGAGCTTTATGATTCTGGGAACTGTGTTCTCTTCATTGCCAGCATGTAGTTTGTGCCAGGAAAATTTGACTCTGACACAAGAATTAATTTATGTAAACTTTGGGGGTTTTAATATCAACAAGGCTTTATCATACTTTATTTGGCAAGATGGACTTTAGGCTTTCCCCTGTAGAGCTGCGTCTCTAAGTTCCAAGATTGTACTTTCCCTTTCTTTTCCTGTTATTAGTCTTAAGGAAGTGAAAGATTTTTCTAGTGAAAAATCTTAATATTATAAGGAGCAATCTGGTTAGTAAAGCATTTTAATAGTGTTCCATATTCTGGAGTATTGGGAACTCTGATTTCTAATCTCTCGGGATATTTAAAATGTTTTCCTTAAACTTGTATTTTGTGACGTTGGTTATGTGAGAATTTCTTGGTGTCCCAGAAATAATTTCAGAATACAGTTGTGAAAAATCCATTTTTCTCCTTCCATGCTTTTACTCCAGATAATTTTTTTCTATATTTTAAACCTGTATTACTCATTCACAGGTTTCTGTCAGATCTGCCTGGGCATCATCTCAAATTGTACTGTCAGTCCACATTGTCCTGTTCAGCTCTTTAACACCTAGAATTTTACCACGTTTTTTTTTCACTTGTGTTTAGAAAAAAACTTTCCATTAGGTGATTAGTTATGCAAGCTGGTTTTTTTGTATTTGTATTTGTTTACTGCATAAGTCACTTCCGAAACATTTGTTCAACTATGTCCATAACTAAAACAAGTGTGTAACAGCAATACCATTAATTATACAATTTATAGTTGTAGATTGGTAGTTTGTTGAATTTGAATGCAGTTGTGAGAACTCTGTATGAAAACATCGCATACTTCACAAGTTAACTGTTCTTATGCTGTATGGGTAGTGTAGATGTAATGGTGTGTTTATAGTCAGGCCAAAACCAGTGGGGATTGAACCCCATGTTGCTCCATACTGCACAGATAGGGGGTAGCATCCCATCCCAAAGAACGTGCAATTTGAAACAGAAGTGAGGTGTAACATTATGAAACTGAAGCAAATGCAGTGACAACACTTACTGTATCACAACCATGACTTTTTCTGTAAGTTTGTATAAGAGGGATTAAGGTACATAAAGCATAGAGAAAGAAATTTGGGTAGAAAGGACAAAGCCAAAGAGGGTAGAGTAGATAGACAGTGAAATGTAGATAGGAGAAACAGGGGACAAAGAAGGAATGAAGCAAGTGGAAAGTCAGTGCTCTGGAAGGCAAGTCCCTGCCTCAACTCATTCTGGTGACCAGAATTCCTGGCAGGGTTCTCTGTGCAGTTAATCATTTCTTTGAACTCAATATACACCGTTATCCGAGAATAAATATTTCACTTTGAATTAGTACCTATCCTCTTTAGTTCACATTAACTATTACATAATCACAGAATCAAAGAGTAGTCAGGGTTGGAAGGGACCTCTGTAGTCCAACCCCCTGCCAAGGCAGGGTCACCTAGAAAAAGTTACATGGGAGTGTGGCCAGGTGGGTTTGATTGTCTCCAGAGATGGAAACTCCACACTCTCCCTGGGTCTGCTACCCTCAATGTGAAAAAGTCCTTCCTCATGTTGAGGTAGAACTTCTTGTATTTTAGTTTATGACCATCACTCCAGTCCTGTTACTGGGCATCACTGAAAAGAGTCTGGCACCATCGTCTTGGCACCCACCTTTGAAATATTTATATGCATTAATGAGATCAGATTAGATGCCAACATACCTCTTACTGTTACATGTTTTTTATGCTCATTAGCCAGCTACTAAAATATAGGCTATCTGGGGAGAATGTGAAATCTCTGTCTCTAGAGGTTTACAAGGTATGTCTCATCAAAGCCCTGAGCAACATGATCTGTAGGCAGTATTGACCCTCCTTTGAGCAGAAGTTGAATTAGGTGATCTCCTGCGGTCACTTTAAGCTTGAATGATTCTGTGGTTTTGTCTTGGCATCTCTGAGTGGTAACACTTCCTGAATACCAAAAAAAATGACATGCATGACCTTTTAGAAAAAAAGATGGACCTAGCTAACATACAGATTGGGAATGATGGGGAAAACACTGAGAAATAAACAATAAAATGCTGTTTGTAAAACTGACTGTCAAATTTGTTCGATAGAAATTCGACTCTGTGTTGCAGAGGTGAAGAAATTGTGAAAGAAAAATGAATATCTTGTAAATATGTTGCAGATAAGACCAAAATATTGGCAGCTAATAATGCAAATACCACAAGTACACAATCGGCATCAGTAGCTGTGACGGCGCCTTCAGTAGCTGGTGGGCAAGGGCCACCAACATCACCTGTTAAGAAGGTAAAATACCTTTTTTGTGATCTTTCATTTCTTTTTTTCTGGGTAAGCATACAGTTTTTGATTCTAGTGTAAAAAGTGGATTGGGTCAACCAAAGTGAATTGGTGAAATTATGCACCAATTCTTAAAGATTCTTAAAGTATTTTGTGTTGTTCTTCAGAAACTGTTATTTTTTTTTTAATTTTGAGTGGTTCTAAACTGGGATCTAAATTACAGAAGTACAAAGTAGCTGAAGGTCAGATCCTCCTAAAAAAAAAAAAGAAACCAAAACAAACTGTTGCACAGTGAGTGGAGTTCTTGTTTTTTCTGAAGCTAAACTTCATTTTTGAAAGTCTTTTCTGTGTTGGACTCTGCCAAAATTTCTAAAAGCTACAGTTCTACTGTCTCTCTGTGCCAGTATTTGTGCAGTATAAAGTACTGTAGGTCTCATCACTGCTTCAATATGGTTAGAACCTCATGGAAGAGCTAGGTAATTGGGATACATTTTTTCAATGGAGAGCTCAAAAACACACCTAGCAAAGCCATATTGCATGCTTGAAGCTTTTTATAGCTTGTAACTTTACATGACAGGTTAATTTGAATGAACTTTAATTTGGCTTGTCAAAGGGAAGGTAGGTATGCCTGGGGGAAAAATTACAGTAGATAATAATGCATAGTGAGAAGATGGTACACAAGTCAAACTTTTAGAATATCAGAGCAAACTGGATAGTAAGTAAGCTGGTAAGTCTTCATTTGTCAATCATTATAACTTTTCTATATGCATCATAATGAAAGTGTAACCCACTACTGATGCTTCTGAAAAGTGTCTTCAGGAGAAATGGTAGCTGTGATATATGAAACCACACTAGAGAGAAAAGACATACTGCTGGGGGAATAGTATGTAGTATATTTAGCTCTTGGGAGCCTACTGGGGTTATATTTTTATGCTCACAATAGAATCTAATGATTATTCATCTTACAGAGTACCCTTTAATGTAACAGATGCAGTTGTGTGATTAAATAACAAGGGGGGGTATTTTTATAGGAAGAAATAAGTTTGATTTTAAGCTGAATTATAACTTCTTACAAATTGTTAATACACTGTTGTAATTTTATTATGCAGTAATTAATGGTTTATGTTTTGATCTCAAAGGTGAAAGGTGCAGTTTAAAAGTAAACTGTAGTTATCTTCCTTCTACTATATGAAAAGCTCAGGGCCTTCTGTAGCAACAAAATAAATGTACATTTATGTCTAGACTGATTATCTTGTAGCATAGCAGGTCCATGTGATCTAGAGGAGTAGTTGAAGTTCATATCAATGAACAAAAAGGCTTTAAACTGTTTTTACTCATGAAGGTAAAGCACTACTGTATGTGTGAGCTTTCACCTACACTTGCATGTGCCTTTTCAGGTTTATACCATCTGTGCTACTGCAGCTGCTCTTCTGGTTTTACATCATAGATGGCCAAACCATATGTTGCCCACAGGTGGTGCAGGTGCAGTGCACTAAGCTTGAATTTGGGTTTTCTTCAGACTACATGGCATTCAATAATGCTGCTCTCTGACTGCGGGTACTGAAGTAAAGCAAGCTTGGGAGGGTAGCTAAGCTAGCATGGGATGTGATTAAAGGATATGAATGATATAGGATAAGAAGATAAGGGGTATGTTAGTGTGAATCTTCCAGTGTTCTCAACAGTGTGAGGATTTAGACCATGAACCTTGTTAGGTCATAGGCTTTGTTGTTTTCATCTGTGCAAACTGTAATTATACCTCGGAATGAGCTAAACTTGCTATGTTTAGTAGGAATCTGTTACTAAGGTTTTAAGTGTCTTACTGCTTTTGATATTTTGTGCTGTAATGAAGACCTATGTAACATAAACATAGGAGCAAACTATGTGATGTTAAAACAATCTTCTGTTTCTGTTTTCAATTCTTTCAATCTTCATCTTTGTCTTGTCTTAATTGGCTTTAGTATGATTTCATTCCTCCTATCATGCCTATCGTGGAGTCAGTAGATCCTGCATCATGGAGGCAGGGCTTGCGCAAAACTGGCATTGTTCTTGTGCCCAATAAGGGTGAAAAATCTATGGTGAGGTTCTTGTGTGCACAGGTTTATGTACAGGTTGCAAAGTAACATATTTAATCAAAATGTTAATACCAGATTTGCATGTTCCTAAATTTGCATCTCAAGTTCACAGTGTGTATTACAAAGTGTGGGTTTTCCTAAGCTAACTTTTAGAGGAGTAGTGTACCTTGACCAGTCTGACGTTTCTTATCTCATGGACTAATTTAAGAGAAAAATAGGTTGCCTCTCATTACAAGTCCCCTACAAATTCAGCACTTACGATTATTAAAAGCAGTTGTGTTTTCAAATCTCCACAAGGAGCACGAATTACCACAGGTAATGTAAATGAATAAAATAAATTCATTTTCATGTGTGTTACAGTTTCCAACATCTACAACCAAGGTTTCTCCTAAAGATGAAGAGAGGAAAGATGAATCTCCTGCTTCATGGAGGTTGGGTCTTAGAAAAACTGGTAGTTATGGTGCACTTGCAGAGATTACTGCTTCCAAAGAAGCTCAGAAAGAAAAGGACTCTGCAGGTGTTATGCGTTCTGCTTCAAGTCCTAGACTTTCCTCTTCATTGGACAACAAAGAAAAGGTAGTAATATTAAGTGTAAAACAACATTTCAGGGAATTTATATACCTTTCTTAGTATAGATGTTTATAATGTATTATAGAAGTAAGATTGTAGTACACAGCTATTTTTTACTAAAATTCCAAAACGTTAAATTATGGAGCTTCTGTGTAGTATTTCTTAATGTGTAATATAGGAGTTGCAGTGCTAGTAGTAATTTTTACACTTTGGGGACATGAGAAGTTTCATGGTTTTGGCCTCACTTGGAGAGTGATGTTAAAAGAATCTTATAAATAAAAGAAGTCTCTTTTGTGTCCATTTTCATTTTGTAGTGATTTTTTACATACAAAAATTGGTTCTGTAATTAAGCATGGATACACTGAACCAAGTGATCTGTGTATACACTAAACCACTGAAACAAGTGTTGTTTCTGAACAACACAGAACTTGTGGTTCTGTTTCAAGTACAGGTGTTTCTATGTTTTAAAGATTAAGAATAATAATCTGCTCTACTGTATAAAAATACTGAACCAGTTGCTTTCAGTTATCAGTGTTGGAATTGTATTGCCACAAAGTAGAAAAAAGAGAAATCGAGTCATTTACCTCACTGGAATGAAAACATTAACAGTTTCCTTTCACTGGTGTAGTCCTTATGATATTTTACTAAAGCTTAAAACTTACTCGTATAATGTGGTCACAGTAAATACAGCTGGTGCTGTCAAGGATGGTGATTTTCCAAACAATTAGTAGTGTATAATCAGTAATAGTAACACTTAATAGAAAATACATGTCTTTCAGGAGAAAGATGGAAAAGGAACTAGACTTGCATATGTTGCGCCTACAATACCAAGACGGCTGGCCAGTACCTCTGACATTGATGAAAAAGAAAACAGGTGATTCTGAAGTTATAATTTCTTTTAAATATAAAATTACTTGATTTTAGACTGGCTTACAAACTTAATGTATTTTAAGACAATGCTAATTTATAGCATGCTGCTGTATATATTATGCTAATCCATATGGTAATCCAGTTCCTGAAGGTTTTTGATCTTGTAAATTATAATGACCCTTCGTAAAGTCCAAATTATTCCGTGATAAGAGCAGAACTGGGCAGTGATGTTGTCTTCTTGGGGAAGAAAATAAAATTCAAAATAAGAAGTCCTAAATTTGTAAGCTGCTCAAGGGTGCTAAAAGTATTTTACTGCTTTATCTTGAGTTGCAAAGTGCTGCTACTGAGCTCCATTATTACTTCTGATAATGATAAAATGATTTGTTTCTTGTAGTCTTTGCTTAAAATCATATTGTGCAGCAGCAGTACAGAGATCATAGTTAGGTTAGAAAAGCCATTCTTCTATTGTTCTTGTTTACATGTTGACCTTTCATCTTCTTTAGTAGATTTTTATTTTCTCTGCTGACACTTCTTTTATAGCTTCAGTACAAAAGAAACAAGAAGTTAGGTGCATAGGCTTCCTACCTGTTAGGATTTGGGATACTTGCATGTCATATTTACATTGTCAGAATGCAGCATGACCTTACCTTAACATAACCGTAACTTAACCTTCCCATTTTTCACTTCTGCTGGGACATTTTCTTGAATTACTGTAGAATGCATGGTATAAAACTTAGAGGTCTTCCTAATGTCATGCTTTTTGTTGGGTCATGTCTGGATAGCTGAACGTTGAATGACCTGAACTGAAAATCCTCTAATTGCTCAAAATGTGCTATGTTTTGGAGGAGGGATATCCCGTATCTCGTGCTCCCCTAAAGTGCAGTGTAATTTGTTACTATCTCTCATTTTACTTGGCCAGATGCTTTTTAATCTGTATTTCTATAATGGGGCAGTTTGGAGTTTCTGTTTGTGCTATCATTCTCTGGAGCATTATATTCTTTGAGACTGAATTTGCCAGTTTTGGTTTGTTTATACAGGGATTATTATTATTATTATTATTATTATTATTATTATTCAGTTTTTATTTTTTTGAGATCCTTTCAAAAACTTGTTCTCTGAAAGTGTCTTAAGTAGAAGATAACCTTAGGATTCGGACAAACATTTCTTTACAGTTTTATTTCTTAGAAGCTGTTACTGGTTGTAACAAAGGGTTTAAGTTTTGCTTCAGTGTTGAGGTTTATTTGTGTCCTTGATGTGCCAGTCTTAACCATCATGCCTTATTCACAGGCACAGTTCCAAAAGTGAATTGTCAGCCATAGCACAGTTTTTCTCATGTGGATTGGGTTAACTTCAGTCACTGGTCTTGTTAGTCACAGTGCTTGCCGAACAGTTGATTTTTCTGAGAACTTTCTGTATGCCTTGGAGTACCAGAGATGAAGCCTGCTTTTAGGCCAGACTGTTTAGGCACCAGTACTTTGCCCAGTGTATGTAGAAAACCCATCTTGCCTACCTAAAGCCATAAGAGATTTTTGACAATTGTTCTGACCTTGTTTACATGTAGAATTTAACCATCTGCCCTACAGGTACCTTAACAAATTATTAAGGTTTCTGCCTTTGTCACAGATCTTTGTCCTCATTGCCTGGCTTAATGCCAGGTTCTTCTTCAACCTGTCTGAACACCTACTTGTCTCACGTATCGATAAAGTAGTGTAATCCAGCTAACATCCTGAGTGACGTTAATGATAGAAATGACTGTGAGTGATGGAAATGACTTCAAGATGAATCCTAGCTGGGCTTTTAGGTTAACAAATCTCAGGCACCCAGCCTCAGTTGAGTAGCCAGTGCTTCAGCAAAAGTGCTGAAGTCTACTGTGTCTTGGCAAAGTGAAACCTTGAGTAATTATGAAAAATTTCTCATGCAGCAGGACCTTTCTGTGTAAGATGATATCTCACTATTTGTGTTTCTCTTTGCTGATAAGAAATAACACTACATTGTTATTATTTCATCATTTTCTAAAGTTATTTCCAGCTGCAGAAGTGCTAGCAAAATTTTCGTGTAAAAAGCGGTACATTCTGATGGCCAAAGGTATCTGAACATAAAATACATCTTTACAAATTTTATTTTTCTCTACACCTGGTTACCTTTTATGTATAGTTTTGTGAAAGACATGGGGATTTTCGCTTCTCTCTGAACTTTACCTCAACTCTTGAACTCACATTTTTATTAGAAATTCAGTTTTTGCATCTCAGTATCAGTTTTCAGGATAGTTTTTCTGAGTAGATTTTTGCAAGGTTGTTTCTTGCTGCTATGAACTACAACAACAGTCTGGAAATTCCTTATGACTAAAGTCATGTCAGCTAGTGATGCATGGCAGGCCACTCAGGAATGACTACTGCAAGCCTGTTTACACTAGTCTACAGTATCATGAGTTCTGAAGGCTTGTCAGCTTTTCAACTTCTTATAATATCAAAGAATGAAAAATCCTGTTAAATCATCTACTAAAAAACCCAAGTAGTTTCCCCCTTATTACACTGGATAATCTCAGGGGCAAACAGGTAGATATTTTTTTCCTTTTCTGGGAAAAACAAAGCCAACAATGGTCACAGAGAAAAGCCAACAGTTGATTTTATCCTGGTTAAATCCTCTTTAGCAGTTTTCTTTTGATGCTGCTTTTTCCTAATATTTCTAATGGCATTAGTAGGAATGTAGTATTTTTCCACAGGGGTTTGAAAATGATTGTCCATAAAGGTAATTTTATTCCTGTTTGGTTTTGTTTATTTTAAGTGTGTTATCCATAGTTTTAATTTGAAGCTGCTGTTCAGCTCACATCAAGAACAGCCTTCTTTATTATGAGTTTGCTAAACTAAAATATTTTTTCAGAGACTCATCTGCTAGTTCAATACGTGGTGGCAGTTCCTATACCAGGAGAAAATGGGAGGAAGATGTCAAGAAAAACAGTTTGAATGAAGGTCCTACATCATTAAACACAAGTTATCAAAGAAGGTGTGCATTTTTTTTTCAAAGTAGGCTTAAAAGTTATCAAGGACACAAGTACTGAATCATTTTGTAAGGACAGTTAAAAATTGAATGGTAACATGTTGAAATGTTCATGATAATGGCAAAGTATGTATTGCATGCTGATGTAATAGTTGGACTGGTTTTAAAACTATATAATTTTTACTAGCCTAAAGTATTGCAGCAATTGCTGTGTAATTAAAATTACATGCTTCCTTTTTCCTATGATTTATTTCAGTTTGGGATTCATTTGACTCTTTCCAGATGAGTTCAGTAGTCAAAGATAACTATTTTAAATATTGAAGTAGGAGTAATTCTGCTTGGTATCTGAAAAGAGGGAAAATATCGTCACTGAATTTAGGTTCTTGCATGACAGTCCCAGAAGTCTTGAGCTGTTTTCCTTAATGGTAAATTATAGCCATACCTCTGTTGAGTATCAGTGTCATAGAATGCATACGTGAAATTAACTGGAATGCAAAGTAAATGATGAAAATATGAAAATATTTTTCAGGTGTGCTAGTTCCTAGCGTACAGGGTTTTCTCAGGAGGAATCATATCCTGCAAATATATACATGATTAACTTTCCTTCATTGTGTAGTTTCAGTGTAGCTATTTAAGTCAAGTTCTTCATTGTAATTATTGGAGCGATTAATAGCTCAAAAGAATAAATTTTTAAAAAGTCAATTAACTAAGCTGCATATTGGTACATGCTGCTGATATATGTGGTGATGGACACTGAACAGTTTTTTGAGTCTTGAATCAATAAATAATTGGTATTATCAGTGGCATGTAATCAGGCTGTTTCATCTTGAATTCCTTGATTATCTCCTGCCTTAAAAAAAAACCTTGTCAATTTTCCTAACTTTAAATGTAGGAAAGATGTTGTACAGATTTCTGGTTCTAGGTGGAAAATATCAACAGTTGATATATATATAAGAACAATCTTTGCATGTTAGCTTTTTACCAGTATTTACACTCCAGTCTTCAAACAAAATATGCTCACCACTTTTAAATTGCATGTTGTGCTTTAACAATGTATTTCTTTGGTTGCTCTTGTACCGTCATTTTTCATTTGTCATTCTAAAGTTGATAAAAAAAATTATCAATTCAGAATGACCAAGAAGCATCTTTACCCTTAAAGCTTTTGCAATTAGTAACAATGATGCTCTATGTGTCCTAACTGTGGATTCTGAGATTTAGTCATGAGCAAACTTTCTGACCTGGTAGTGCAAAATTTATTCAGCCAGAACCAGTGGATAAAAACATGGAAGACACTAGATCTTCTTTATAACTTGAAGAGCAAAGGAATGACCTGAGTGGGAGGTTATTCTTTCTGAGAATGATTTAAGTGTTGGGTTTTTTTTTTAAGGCAGTACATTTAATTGATTTCAAATTATAAGGGAAGTGACATTTTTTTTTTCTGACAAGCTGTGCAGTGAAGTTCTGAATTTTCTGAGGTATTCAGTGTGGGTGAAACAGCAGTTTAAAAATGGGACATTGGGGGCCCTGTATGAATACTTTAGTAGATGTGATCAAGACAGTCTTACATAAACAAGTGAGATTTCATTCTTCTCCTCATTGTATGAAGAAATGGTCAGGACTAAGGGACACTTATGCTGCCCTCTGAAGTCATAAATTAAAAGTTCTAGTCAAGGAAACAGTGAAGAAAATGCTTCTTTTGCCCCGGAATTTTCCAAGACTCAACTAAGGCACAGAATACATGGCAGGAATTTAATGGATCATTCGTGCTTGGTGATATTTTAATGAGCAAAGATAAGTAATAAAAGCAGCCATTGTACATGTCTCTCCTTCAGTGGCTCCTTTGGTAGAAGACAAGATGATTTGATAAGTTCTAATGTTCCAAGTACTGCATCAACAGTTACCTCTTCTGCTGGTCTTCAGAAATCACTGCCTGCCAGCGCAAACACTACTACGAAGAGTACAACGGGTTCTACTTCAGCAGGTGTACAAAGCAGGTAATGGCACCAGCACACTTTTGTTTCTTGTGTTTTTTTGTCAGGTCTACTGTGTGCTTATGTATGTGCATGCGTTCTTGTTTAGTAGATTCTGGGGCTCTGGATTTTTTCACTTTCTTTTAAATTTGTTTTGATTTTGTACAATTTGGCTCAAAAATTGTGAATGGCTTTCTACTGTAAAGTGACAGCCATGTTTGTATAAAAGAATAAATCCATTGTTAGGTGTGAAGAATAAAAGTTCAGTCATTGGAACTGCTAATTCTTAATTTATTCAATTTAATAGCTCAAGTTGAGCTTTCATAGTAGAGACATTTCTCAGTCTATCTTTTTAAAAAAAAAAATCCATCCCTCAATTTACATGTTATTAGTTGTTTAGTAAAGTGCTTTCATTGTTTAGCTGTTTCCTTTTCTCTTTTTTTGTGTTGCTGCTTGTTATGCTGTAGTACCTCAAATCGTTTGTGGGCTGAGGATAGTACTGAGAAAGAAAAGGACAGTGTTCCTACAGCAGTGACCGTTCCTGTTGCACCATCTGTTGTAAATGCTACAGCCACTACCACAGCCATGACTACAGCTACTTCTGGCACTGTGTCCTCAACATCAGAGGTCAGGGAGAGACGGAGGTGTGTAAAGGTCCTAAGAGTAATGTTGCTCTTACACAAAAGTTATAATTTTTTTTCTTACTTAAAGGAATGTGTTGGTTACCACAAATTTGGATAGTGCAATATGTAAAGCAGTGTTGTTTTCTTTCTGTGTATTGAAACAATTAGTAACATGTCTCAGTTTATCTAAGAGCTTGGTACTAGTAGAGACCATTCATGAAATTTAAACTTCGACACCATATGTTTTTGACTGGCCTTGGGTTCTCATTTGGTGTGGGGTATTTTCATATTTATATTTCTGTTAACAGATTAAATGAGTCCATTTAAAAATACCCATAACGGAACTATGTAAAAACGCGGAATTAAAAATAATTAGTAATTAATTAATTACTGTACATTGCTGCTGATTGAGCTAGTGTGCCGCTGGCAGTATGCTAATAAGTTATAGCATAGCATTTTTCAACTATTTTGTATGCCTGGCAGTTCTGAAAAGAAAATATTGAACCCAACACATTCTGTTTATTTCATTGCATCATTTAGGGTCTCTTCTACTTCAAACATAATTATACAATTGTAAAGGCAATGCTTTCAGAGATATTCAATATGAAGAATGAGTAAGAAGCTGATGTTGAATCTTATTTTAAGAATATGATGTGTTTTTCTGTTTACAGTTATATGGAGGATGAGTTAAGATTGATGCATATTTATGTTTCCATAAAGAGTTGTTTCCTGCTATTTATGGAAGCAAAAATAAGATTTCAAAAGATTGTTCATTCCTGTTAGCTTTCCCTGGGTTCTTCTTCTTCTGGATATTTATGTTTATCCTTTAACCCTTCTGCTGAAATGCAAGGTCAGATTTCTGTGTTGCTCCTGTAGTAGTTTTGAAATGTAACTCCTGTATCAGTGTGTATCTCTGTATGTTCAAGGAGGTAAAAAAGCTGTTCCATATTACACAAGAAACCTGCATTCTTTTGGTTCACTTGAGGCAGCAGCATTTAAAGATTCCTTATAGCTTTAGGCCTAATTAAGGTAGCCTGTTTTCCATAGTCTTCCCTCATACCCAAGACTGAAATGAAATAACTGCTATGAAAATGTGGATTATGGATTATGTTTTTATTCTTCCCCACCATGATTCAGGAAGTGCCCACAGGTGTTAACAACCAATTTCAATAACAACCATAGTCAGAATAGGCCTTTTCTAAAGTGAAATTTGACTGAACCCAACAATTGAAAAGCAAACCCAACAAAATGCATCTTTTTATCAAAAATAGTTCTGATTTTAAAATGCAAATGCTATTTCGGTCTCATATCAGCTGTAAAGACAAGAAATTTAGAATTAAAGCTTTTGCTTATTTGTTTACTCTCATTAGTATGTTTATACTAATGTGCACATACTACACACGCTTTAGATACCTGCAGTTGGCCTGAAGTTCCTTGGTTTTGTCTGACTAAAATGACTGTGTAATATACTGTTGTAGATGCATTATTCATGGTGTATTAGGATATCTATTAAATCTTAATAACCAACAAGATTTGAATAATTGCTGCATGCATGTGAGAAGGTAGTTCTCTAAATATCAGCACAGGCATATGTATCTGTATATATACAGATACATATATATATGTGTGTGTGTATTTACTTATGTTTATGTGCACATGAAAAAAATTGTATGTGTATGAATTATTACATGCTAAGTTTTTCTTAAGAGGTTGATTAGTCTGTGTTTATAGACTGAAATTGTGTATTTAGAAAGTATGTTTGACACAGTATTCCGAAGATATTAAATAAATAAAGACACTATAAGCTATTTTTAGTAATGAAGCAGGTAATGGCACATCCTTTTGGAATAGCTGAAGCTATAGTCTTTATATGATTTTTAGGATTGGTTTGGAGAAACAGGGAAGAAAATTACAAACTTGAATTGTTAAATCTTTTTATCATGAATGATTTGAAGTATTTCATATTTATTGCAAGGTAGGTGTAGGTACAACAGTTATCAAAAACTAATTTATGTGGAGGAATTTGTAGCAATTTTCAAGCCCAAAAGATTATACCTGCCCTGCAGTCAAAACCTTCTAGGTGGGTAATGTTTCAGATCGCGTTAGCTAAAGCAGCTAGCAGGCACCCTTTTCCTGATGTACATAGGGCCTAGAGATTTAGGAAAATGGAAAGTCAGTGAAAAATGCTATTTGCAAGAGAACAGGACAGGGAAATCAAATTAACATAGCGTGGGTTTTTTGAGATGTGTGATACAATGGGAGTTGTTTCAACATTTTTAAGTATAGCGGATAATTGTGAGTATTTTCCTGTGTTTTAGGGGTAATTGGTTTAATAGAGTTAGAACATAGGTAGTGATATGTAGGTTTGTGTAAATGAAGTTTATTTTTAAGTCTTAGAATTGTTTCAGTACTGTTTTTAGTATGTGTATTACTAGATGATCAAACAGCTTCTCTTTCCATACATAAATTATTTAAGTGTTAATAGATGAGGACATAATCACTAGACAACTACTGAATCAACCAATTATTCTTAACTAATGACATATAAAAAGAGACAATTAGAAAATACTACAGAATCTAATCTAAGGAAGCTCAGAGAGGCTTTGTGTTTTAAGCAACCTTTTAGCAACCTTCTGATTTTGCTTTTCAAAAATTTTTTTTTTCCTAATTTTTAGCTCATCTAAGGATTTCAAAACAGTGTGAAATTATAGCAGCATTCCCAGAATATTCTGTAATAGAAAATCAACAAATGCATTAAAATCTTTTAAATTCTTTAATTATGGTTTTACATACATACAAGTTGTTGGGTTTTTTTTACCCGTTACCTCCATTGGAGGATTTATCTTTAAAGAGTCCAGACTTCGTGTGTCTACTCTGGTAGCCTTTTGGCTTAGATTACGATTACCTGCTTACTCTGCAGGATTTCTGTGGGTGTCATGAGGATTTATTTTTAAGCTCATTTTTTTTCAAAGGGAGTTGGTTTACTCAAAGCATAAATGATTCATATGAAAATGTAGTAACCTCCTCCTCAAGGATTTTTAATTTCTGGTGCAGTAAGTGATATAATTAGGTTTTCTGCATTAGCAGTACATTTAGCTTTTTCTAAATGCTTACAGGTAATGTTAAAAGTTAATACACACACATATTTGATGTATAAATGTCTATATGGCTGAATCTTTGAGGTCTTCTATCCCTGAAGAGGTACTTAGGAGACTAGTGAAATACCAAAAAAGCTGAAGTTATACTTAGAGAAAATGAAAAAAGGAAATCTAAATTAAGTAAGAAAACACTGTGTATTTTAATTGAGTTCTAAGGCTGCTGTCTTGATGAATTGATTATTATGATATGGATGAAATGTCTAAAATGTAACCTGGTTTATATAGTTAAAGATTTTCTACTGACTGCTTTGGTTTTCAGTCGTGTCATGTTGTGGGGGTTTATTGTGACCTTTTAATACATTTGTACAAAAACTATCATTTGCCAATTTTGTTTGTAATTAACTCTTTAGATCATACCTCACTCCAGTTCGGGATGAAGAGTCAGAGTCCCAAAGAAAAGCTAGATCCAGGCAAGCAAGACAGTCTAGAAGATCTACGCAGGTATAGTAGTATTGAAGCTTCTACGTTTATGGAAACATACCCATAACATAATACTTGAGAAACAGGCGTAGCATACTGCATTTGCATCCATTTCTAATTCTTTTTCTTCTGTGCAGGGGCTGTTGTAGATAATGTGATAATCATTATAGATAATTGTGCTGACCAACACATGAACAGCTAACAAGATCCGTAACATAGGAAAAAATACATTCAGTCTAGTGTCTGTGGAGACATAAAAGTACTAGGAGAGAGTTTGGAGAGAGTTTTTTGTTACTTGCTAATAATCTAGTATCTAACTGCATGTCTCCTTGCAGCATTTCTCTCTCGTAGTTTACATCCTGATATATTTGGTGGTTCTTCATATTTTCTATCAGAACTTCCATACAGTGAGTTTGCAACTAGCACAATCCTAACATAGGGAAGGATGTGGCAATAGCAAAATAGAGTGAGTATCTCTAGTGGTACTTGAATGCTCTTTGGGCAGTGGAGAACAAACAGAATAATCAGCATATAGGCCCTGAAAAACAGCACAAAAATACTGTAGCCATTGTCCTTACCTGCTTTAAGGCCGAGTCTCTATCTACATTGTTTACTGATGTAACTTTCAAATTTTTGCAGTTTTAAACTCCTCAAATATATTTGGCTACCTTTCCTAATGAGAGGTCCACTGTTGATACAACTTTATTTTACCAGAGTTATTTTTAGTTCTTAATATTAATTCAGAGCCCTGAATGATGGTTAAACTACAGGCCAACTATTGTTGAATCTTTACAGTAAAGAAGCTACCAGGAATTACTCTATTAAAACTTTATCAACACAAAAACCAACTAAATAAATGATAAGCTGCAAAATTGGCTTTGAAGAATAGATAACGAAGTGTTTTGAGCAACGTCTCAGTCAGATACATCAGCTTAAAAGTGTAGTATAGAAAAGTTGTCTTCAAATAATTGTTTGCTTTCTGAGCTTACTTCAAGGCTAGTTTTTATCTTCAGAATAACAACAAACTAAGAAATGAGTTACAACTTCCTCTGGTGCTGTCAGTGCAATTTTTTGTCTTGCTGGCCTAAAAATCCAGTTTCAGGGAGTGAATTATAAAGTATCAACATTTCTGAAAATATGATGTGTTATATTTTTAGGGTTCTTTCAGAAATGTTTAGTATGCTTATGGTCATGTTGGAAGCATCAGAAGCATCTGGTGGGTTCTTAAATAATCTCTACAGGAGATAATTTAAGCAAATTATGTATATATATATATGCATAAATATATGCAATCTGTATCTGTTAATTCAACTAAATATTGTCTTGGTGGAGAATCTGTGGTAGATCACATTACAGCAAATGCTTGCCACTTGTCAGAGGGATGTTTGGTTCCAAGATTCGAGAGGAAAACTTCTAGGTAGAATAGGTGAAATTTATTTCTTACTAGATACATTTAATTTTCTTAAGTTGAATTTTTTGTTTAAAACGTTTATGTAATGTGATCACCTATATTAATATCAATGATATATTAAAATGGTGTTTGCTGACTGCTGTTTTCACAGGGTGTAACACTGACAGATCTCCAAGAAGCTGAAAAAACTATAGGAAGAAGTCGACCCACACGAACCAGAGAACAGGAAAATGAAGAAAAAGAAAAAGAGGAGAAAGAAAAGCAAGATAAAGAAAAACAAGAAGAAAAGAAAGAATCTGAAACTAAAGATGATGATTATAGACAAAGATATTCCCGAACTGCTGAAGAGGTATTTTCATGATGAGTCTCTTTAGGTAGAGAAATTATACGAATTTTGACTCCAACTTTAATAATTAATTTTGGTTCTACTATAAGAATTATTTATATAGTTAAATGTTTTAATATTCCATGGTTTATATTTGTTAATCTCAGTAAATTAATTTTGACATTTTTCTGCTGAATAGCCGTATCATCGCTATAGACCAACTTCAACTTCAGCTTCTTCATCATCCACCTCTTCGCTCTCCACCTCCACTAGCTCTTTATCAACTTCAAGTCAACTAAACAGACCAAACAGCCTTATAGGTATAACTTCTGCCTATTCTCGGAGTGGAACAAAAGAAGGTGAGAGAGGTAGGAGTACTTTTTTGTGAAGGGGATTTTTTTGTTATTTTAGTTCACGAAGAGTAGCTTTTGTTTCTAGAGATATCTTTAAAATGAGGTGTGATATGTAAGACCACTGGGGATGTACCTTGTTCCCATCTTCTGTAAGAAATTCAAAGCTTGCGTATAGAGAAGAAAAAAGATTTTCTGGACTTGGTGGTCGTTTTGCAACCATTTAGTATTTTTCCATTGTTGGGTCATAGAAATGTCAAATATACTGCTGTAAGTATCCACATAATGCTTTCATTTTTGCTTTAACACAGCAACTATAATCAAATACCGTACTTCAGAGTCTAAATATTTGCAGATATTAAGAAGGAATTTTACTTGATTAAATAGTTGGTAAATGACAGGGGTTTTGTTTCAGTCCTGCTACACTGAAGGACTGGAATGATGCTTTACTGCTTTAAGGAAATATCAGGGTTTCATGAGCAGCTGAAAACAAAGGGAAGGATATGCTTCCCATGGTAGTTCAGAATATTTAATGGAATCGTAATTCTGGATACTTTAACTGGTTAATATAATCCTAAACGGTGGATTAGATGCATGATTCAGAGATCACAAAAAAGCTTTTCTCTGATGTCACAGTTTTTGCCCTCATTTCAAATGTGAATCACCTGCTATAATTCTGAGAGATGATGTGCCTGATACTTTGCCTGTCAAAGGAGGAGCCTGTTGATGTGCAGTGTGATCTCCTGGTCTCTCTTGGAGGCTTGCCACAGTTGACTTGAGAGAAATATTTTAATTCAAGTTATTAATCAGTGGCTTTAATAGGGTTATTGATTGAAATGGATAATTTTGTTCTACAGAGGGTCAAATAAAATCATCTATTGATGAAATCTCCATGAACTATATGGCAGTCTTGCCATGTTCCTTAAAATGGTATTTTCTGAGGAAATAGTTGGGGTTAAGCTTCAGGGATGCACTTTCTGAATTTTTTCACTTTGTCCTAACATGAACTGAAATTTGGATTAAGATTCGTCAGTAATGCTCTAGGAAGCTCTTTCTACACTGTTCTATGGAAAAGATTTTCATGGGTAAATATTAGCTACAGCAGATTTTATATTTTTTTTCACATTATGACTTTGGAGGAGAAATACATTACCATCTGAAATCCCAGCAGTCAAGTCCTAAGTTATTTAATTACGAAAGGTATATGATCACCACAAATATTTGTGTTTCCCTTCTTTCCTGTTTAATTCTTGCTTCACATGGAAATGTTTATTTACCTCTGAAGTCTATTGATGGTGGTTTTTAATTTTTAGTGATTAGTGATGCTTCTATCTGAGCTTACATCTGTGGTTGCTTTATTTAATAAAAGAGTATCAGACTGAATAGACTATGTGATAGTAAGTAAATAACCTTGGTTTGACCAGGTTTGTTTTTATTTTTTGTACAAATTACTCGTAAACATACAGTGAAGCAAATATAATCCTGAGGTATTATGTCTGTTTTGAATAGCAATTGCATTTGTTTTAAAGAAAAAGGACATATGTAACACAGTAACAATCTAATGTAGGAGATCCCATTTCATTCTTCCGTAGAGCAAAAATGGAGGTGACTGTGATGAAAAGAAGGACTCTAAGGAGGACTTAACAGACTTTTAAAAGTTGGGATTTTTTGTAATACTGATACTTTTTTAATACTTGATGTAAGCAAAAAAAGCTTGTTTGATGAAGAATGGTGAAGAATTATCTTCTTTTATATTCTTATACATCGGCTGACACAGATGTTTGAATTATTAGGATTATTGTTACATTGAAACATTTTGTCTAGGGGGCTGAGGTGGAATTAGTATTTACAGTATTTTAGAACTCTATACTGGGCAGTGTATATTACAGAAAACCCTGTATGTGGTGAGAAGCTCTATAGCAAATTTATTTCACGAAAAAGAAAATATTGCAAGCAAATTAAAGACTAAGAAGTATTACTTCAGAAAATTTTCAGCAAATTAGATTGTGTCATAATTCAATGAATAAGAAAGCTGTTATTAACAGAAGGGGGCAAAAATGAAGAAGAAAAGGAAGAAGATAAGTCACAGCCTAAGTCTATAAGGGAAAGACGGAGACCAAGAGAAAAACGAAGACCTACGGGAGTTTCTTTTTGGACTCAAGATGTAAGTAAACTTTGCTTATAGCAAAGTGCACTCTTTGTGCATAGTGTAGTCTTAAAATAGAGAATAGTTTAGAGTAATATGGTATGTAACTAATTGTTCTAGAAAAAACGATGCTTTTCTCATATATATATTCTCTTTTTCTTTGTTTTGATGCTTTCAGGAGCAGTATCAAAATAAGTCTTTGTTTGGTTGATAGTGCTAACAAGAATTCTAGAACACTGTAGTAACCATAACTTAATAGGAATTAATCGTAATCTAAGGAAACACATTAATTACTGAACAAATGTTTTATTTATTATGTTTATTATAATCCTGTTAATTATGAGATATCTTAAAAGTTGTGTATAAGAATTTTTTTATAATAAGCTCTGAAATAAATGGAATGTATAAGCCAGTTTCCTGTCATATAGCTACATAAATTGATTTTGCTAAGTTTATATAAACTCTTCTGTCACATCAACTGCAGAAAATATTAAAAGAGAGTGTGAGTTGAATATCAAGTATTTCATGTGTGTTTTTCTTTTCAAATTTTGTCAAACCTAATATGGAATTTTCTGTATGTTATCAAAATTTCAGGGAGGAGGAGAGAAGGGAAGTCTTAGCCCTGTAATTATTATAATACTGTTAATTACAAGGTACCTCAAAATTTGTGTATAAGAATTTTTTTCATTATAAGGTGTTTTTTCCTTTGCATACAAGTGGTTTCTCAGAGATTTAAAGCATTATGTGGTTTTCAAGTGACTTCCTCTCTTTGATAAACAAGTATTTAGCATTTGTCAGTGATCAACAGAGAACTATTTATATTACTTTTGACAGTGCAGTATTTTGCATACATACCAAAGCTCTAAGAAGGAGAGTCATTATTTGGCACATTACAAATAGCCATGTACTGCTGTCAGAACAGAGAGATTATAGTTGATGTTTCAGGCTCCTCTTCCATTTTCTTTGTCATGGGATCAATATGTAATGTAAAAGCAAGATTTTCATGTGCCAAATGCAAAGTTAGGTTTCATCTCCTTTTGGTACTTAAAACATGTATCTTTGAGAATTTTCTTCATATATCCTGTATATTCTCTGTAGAGTATCCTGCTGCTCTTACATTTTCATATCAAAAGTCTAGAATGCCTTAAAATCTCACTATGCTTTCAACAGTTTAATTATTTTTCCTCTCCCACCTCTTTTACCAGAGTGATGAAAATGAACAAGATCACCAATCCGATTCAGAAGAAGGAACAAATAAGAGAGAAAGTCAGGTAATTGAAGAAGGGTAATTTGTTCATTAACTTTCTAACAGATACATTTTTATTGTAAAATTTCTGTGGAAGTTGGATTCAGATACCAACAGTGGCCAAAACTGATAGGTTTTGTCTTCCATTCTGATTATATAGAATTGTCATCCAGTAAATGTAGATTAAATTTCTGACACACAGGTCAGGGACATGATGCAGCAAGTTGTTGGAGGGTGCTTTCAGTTTCTGCCTTGCAAAAATCTTATTTCATCTGTACTTTTATTTTCAGGTAAATTACGTCCAATAACTTACGTGCACTAATTAAAACCTTTTAAAATTAAACCCGGTGCTGTGATTATTATAATTAAAGATAATATGATAAGTTAATTTAATGAAGCATAGAGAGTTGAAGAGCACAATGTATGTAATTTCTCCATTGATGAAAATGGTTTTCTGAACATCCTGATTCAGTATTATTGGTCTTGTTAACAGGTCAGTAGAAGACAGTATAATAGGCTTGATCTGATGGGAGAAATCCTTAAAAACTGAATGGTGTGTAACAGTGGGATGAGGAGGTGCTAAAAAGGAATTAGTAACGTAAGCTGTACTATAACATGGTATAGCAGAATGTATTACTTTGAACCTAAAACCTGGAGTAACACACTACAGAATTACAGAATCAGGTTTACTACTGAGGAATAAAACTGAAGTGATATTTCTTTTTTTTTTTGTAAAAGCTTTAATTGCACATTCCTTAAATATTGCAGTTAAGAGATTCATTCTGTGCTCTCTTGGTTTGCTGTATTTTCTTATTTCCGCGTCACATTAACATAAATGCATAGTCCTGTTTTATTTCCTCCCACTAGTACATATTATTCTTAAATCTGTAATTACCCCATAGTCTGTTCTGTAGAAATTAATTTTGGTAGAATGTGCGTGTGGTGCTTCTGTGTAGAGTACTGGCTGACTGAGAGTGCTTGGAGAGGTGCCCTTTTTCAGGGGTTAAAAAGTAGCTAGAGAGTGGTGGAGCTACATCCAGCTGGAGGCTGGTCACGAGTGGGGTTCTTCAGGTCTCAGTACCGGGGCCAGTCCTGTTTAATGTCTTTATCAATGACCTTGATGAGGGAATTGAGTGCACTCTCTATAAAATTGCAGAAAACACCAAGTTGGGTGGGAGTGTGGACCTGCTGGAGGTTACGAATGCTCTTTAGAGGGATCTGGACAGGTTGGATCGATGGGCCAAGGGCACTTTTATGAGGTTCAA
>JAWWES010000041.1:38180498-38311267 GCA_035583135.1 Lophotriccus pileatus | reverse complement strand
GAATGAATGAATGAATGAATGAATGAATGAATGAATGAATGAATGAATGAATGAATGAATGAATGAAATATAAAAAATGAAACTGTGTCATTTAAATAAATAAGTACTTCCTTATGTTGGTGGTCTAGTAACTTGTTTCCAGTAATGCTACGTTGAAACAGTGATCTTGTAGCTTAATTTATATCATTAGATTGAGCTGAAGTTACTATAGCTACATTAGAGAAGAGGAAGAAGGAATAGTGAATTCAGGGAACACAGTTCTGATGCCTTTAATAACAGGCAGGTGAACAACAGAATGCACTGACTGCTGAAATTACTCCAATGTTTAGGGCTCTCAAGACTTTCAGAGTGGAATGTTAACATCCTTGTATATCATATTTTGGCAAGCACATTGTGTCACATATTTCTATTCTTTTCCAGACATAACAAAATTCAAGCTTGAAAATGTTCAGACAATACCTACTGGTGGATAGCGTGTCCATTTAACATAGTTGTTTAGCTGTACTTGTTCACAGATTGTTATATGTTGTATTGAATTAAGTTATTGACTGATCTATTCTTTTTCTCTTTTTTTTTACCTCTCCTCACCTCAGAGTGATAGCATTTCAAGGTATGTGCAGTTTAAACAAATTAATTTAGAACTGTTACATTTTTTGTCCACGTATTGTCATTTTAAGTTCTTTTTGTACAAATCCAGCATAACCCCAATAGTTAAGCTGGTTTGAGCTTTAAAGGGCTGCAATGATACTTAAATTTTGTATGAAATATGGTTGTAAAGGGTTTTTTTCCATATGTGGGTGGAATACTCCATTCTGGGGAATATATTGAACTCTGTATTTATAGTGCAGGCAGGCATTTTGAAGAACTTAATGGATACAGTTTTTTTTATTCCCCATGGATTTATCATCATGGAGTCAGCTTTTACAAAGAAGACAAGAGGTTCTTGTTGCCCCTTCTTTTAGAATACCCACTGAAAATTTTCTGTGTAACCTCAAGAAAAGTACTACAGCCTCTGAAAATCATATTTCCTTATGATTTGTTAATAAGTAAATGCTGAAATAGTATTTTTTTAAGGAGGTTGATTTCTTTTTAGACCTTTAGAATTAATTACTGGATTTTATTATGTTCTGTCTCTGCTGAAAATCTGTTAAATAAAACTGCTTTAGCACGTGATTAGTGAAGAAGGAATAGTATGAAATTAATCTAAACTTTATTAATAGCAGTTGTAATTTAGTGATTACTAGGATAAAGACTGCTGAAGATTTGTTTCATAAACTACTTCTACTGAAAAATTAGAATTCACAACAAAGTCTTGAAATCTCTGTTTCTGTAAGAAAACTTTGAGAATTCATGTAGGCCAGTATTTTATAGATTACTTTTTTAAAACTCTTCAATTAAAGTAATACATTTTCTAAATACTATGTCCTGTTTATAAATAAAGAAGAATTTTTGCTTGAATTAAATGATTTAATTGAAAATATTTCTCTGTATACATTGCTCTGCAGACTGAACAATTTGAAAATATATTCACAGAGAATCTCGCAGTACTGAGGAAATGTAAAAATTAAATTTGCATCAAATTAGAAGGTAGTGGTCTAAATAAAATACATAATTGCATTTGATTGTTTTCAGCTGGGTAGCAGCAAACTCACAATGTATGATACAGTGAGTGGTCTCAGTTTGAGTGCAAAGGCAAGTTAAAATGAGAACTCTCCTTTTACAGATACGATACGGGATCCCTCAGTGGGTCTTCAGGTGATCGCTACGATTCAGCGCAGGGACGATCAGGGTCACAGAGTTATCTTGAAGATCGAAAGCCGTACTCCAGTAGGCTAGAAAAAGAAGATAGCCCTGATTTTAAGAAGGTATCTAATGCAATAATTTTGGTGCAGAAGTAGAACTTCATTACTGTTTGTCGTAAATTCTTTGCAAATAATCTCACATTGCATCACAAACGCTACTTAAAGCTACTAAGCTGAATGGAGAAGCAGAGCAACCACCACAGTTGGGGAAAATGCACATTTGCAAAACAGCTCCTGGCTTTTACGCTGTTCTCTTTAAGGAAAGGGAGAAATCCAGAGGAGCCAAGATCCTTTCTTTTTTTATGACAAATACTATCATATTATTTTTTTTATTTGATTGTGTCATTAAAGCTGATGTGTGCGTATGTGAAGCCTTTTATTTTATATGTTTGCTAGCTTACATAAGTATAAGATAAAAATATGTTTAGATCTTGCTTTAAAATAGAGGAAGAATTTGTTGAAAAGTTTATTGTGGTGGTGTAATATGTGAAGTCAAAGAAAAAAAAAGTGGCAAGTATTTTTTAATATGAGTAAGGTAAGTTTTGTGCTCCATATGCAACAGCTACTTGCTCCTAGAAATATTTGGTAACAGTTCTTTATAGTGCTTGCTAATTCTAATGACCTTTATTTTACTTTTTACACTATTAATGCATTTGTTAATTTTACATGCAGTTCAATCATGCTCTTAAAGTTTTTCAGCTAATCTCACTGAATTATTATCTGGTATTTTTTAATTAATGTTTTCTCTTAGCTTTATGAACAGATTCTAGCTGAAAATGAAAAACTGAAAGCACAGTTACATGACACCAACATGGAACTCACAGATCTTAAGCTACAGCTGGAGAAGACCACTCAGGTTTGTATAAAACAAAGAAGTATGTACTGAGCTGGCAAAGTAGACAGTAAACCAGAAGCACCCCAGGTTATGGGCCATTCTTTACTAGGCATCAGCTTTGTTTTTTATCCAAAGATGGGAATGGAGAAGAGTACCTCTGTTTCTAAGGAGAAAAGAGCATAGGATTCTCTTCTTCAGGTGTGAACAGAATGTGTGAGACTGCCTCCTGCCTAGTTAAGTAGTAGTGGTTCTTGCCAGCATGTGTCTGCATGCAAATTCTTTGGAGGGTAGGAATAAACACTTTCTACACTGTTAAGCTTCTATTCAAACTGACAGTCAGGATTGATTGATTCATTCATAAGCCTGCTGGCAGATTGGCATAACTGCCAGTACTTCCTGTCTGGTTAGATAGCTTTATCTTGGAAATGCAGAGCAAATAGTGCATTCCAGTTACGGATAACTACTGTCGATACAGTGATACTAAACATGTACACAAAAGTTAGATTTGTCTTAAGTTGCTGTTAAAAGAGCATTTTGTATTCTCGGATCGTGCTTACCACAATTTACCTGTTCTTAAGTGTCTTCTGTGTGTACCACATAAGTGTCAGTGAAGAACATTTAAAAGATATTTGTTTGGAGGCTGTGTAGTGATTAAATAAAGGGATGGTCACAGAGGAAGTTCATCATAAATCCATTTCATTCTTTGTTTCAGTGTTACTTCTCTGAACACATTTTAAAATGCTTTTGAAGACATACTTCAGACAGAATACAAAAACGTCTAATTGTTTTTCCTCATTTCTGTGTTAAGAACATATATCGATGTCTTCATTAATTCTGTGTTTCAGAGACAAGAAAGATTTGCTGACAGATCACTCTTGGAAATGGAGAAAAGGGTGAGTTTCTGCCAAAGAATTTTTAAGTACTCCAATTCAGGCTTTGCTTTAGTTTGTTTTGCAACCCATGGCTTGGATACAGTTTAGTGGGAACAGAAAACTTTCTTATAACTTGCATTTTTCAGAGGATTTCGGGATTTTAGGTTTCAAAGTGGCAATAAATGTGAGATACTGTGAGATGGAATTACTCTTAAGAATTGCCTTCAGGTTGCCTGTTCATTCATGACAACCAGGTTCCAAACACCACTGCCCTCCAGGGTTCTGCTGCTTGTTCCATTTCATCCAAAACAATGTTGGCATTCCAGAGGGTTAAGCAGATTCAGAGTGTCTCATCTTCTAATGCATTTCCAAGATTCAGAGAATTTAATTTCCTCAGAGCTTTCCAGAGGCACCTGTGTTCTTCCACCAGTTATTGTTGGTAATGAAATAGCTGTTTGTACCTCGTAGACATGAGACCTTAAACCTGCAAATGATATAAAGTTAATCTTTCTCTTTTCTCACGCTGTAACTTTTTCCAGAGGGAATATGATAGTGGGGCAGGGAGGGAGAGGAGAAGAATGAGTAACCAGTGTGAGAAGAGGGGCATCAGGGGCAGAGACAACCCTAAATTGAATGGGAAAGAAGTCATGTAAAAAATTCATATGTGAGATAGACTAGAGGCATTATTTCAGAAGTTGGGCATATGATAATTTTAGGCTGTAATTTCATGCTAGTTTAAAATCCAACCCTATAAAAGTTTAGTTTCACAGCAGTGTAAAGCAAACTACACTGGTTTTCTGGTGGTCTTGGCTTCCTTCATGACTATGACCACATGTTCTTTTCTTCTCCCTTGATCCTGGAATGACACATTAGAAACTTAAAACAGAAAAAAAAAACAAATGGACTTTGGCAGTAATAAGTGATATGGGAAACATTTATTTATCCCTGGTAATCTTTACATTCATTAGCCTTTTCTATTTGCTTTCCAGTATTTTAGGTTTAGAAAACAAGTTTTAGTTCTACAAGTTTGTCCGGTGTATAAACAAACAATTGGTAGATTTTACAGGAGCACATGAAGATGCAGAAATACTCTCAGGCACTTCCTGAAGCTCCATTATCTTTACCTTAATGGTCTTTCCAGTTAATTGCAACAGCCTTTTAGCACCTATTTCTCCTTGATTTTTTGGTCATCCTACTTTAAACAGTGATTTCATGAGTAGAAAAGTTTCATCAACAGCTTTAATTGGTTTTGTGCTTGCTATCATTGGCCACACAAGTGAACATTTAATTATTTAATAGGTTTAGCTGCATCCATTATTATGTACGTTCCATAGTAATGTATGGAGTACTGCATAGACAGACTTTATTTTAGTTTTAAATTACTGCTTTACTTTTTTCTCAAAATAAGCCATTTCATTAAAACAAATAGCTGTATTAGAAATTCTTGCACTTTTTTTTTTTTCAAAAGGACATTTAGTCCAACAGCAAAATGTCTTTCAGAAATTTTGTTCTTCCTAGATATATTAGTAATAAAGCTAACAGGTAAAAAAAATAACTTGGTGATAATGGTAGGCTGAAACATGATTTACAGAAGATTTAGATGTTCCTTGTATTTTTAATTTACAATTTTCTCTTTGGCCAAGAATTTAAATCAGGAATATATTGTAGAATGTTTGTAAGTATACTTATCCAAGTATATGAATTCACTAAAATGAAATATAAAACTAGAGATGTTTATATAAATTACATAGAGAAGGGGGGGGGAATTATAACAAATAAAAGGCCATTAGAGAAAAACCTGAAGGGATCTTTGACCCATGACATTTTCAAGGTGAAACATACCTTTTCAGTAAAGAAAATGGGAATATGTATTAAACCTGTATTTGCACAGTAGTAAAATTTAGAAAATACTCTCTTTGAATTTTATTTGGACCGAGCCTTCAGAAGTGGGTTTCCACGATGGGACTTGGTGATGAATTGTCAATATTGTTCATTTGCGGACTATTTACCAGAAAGGGGCTATTTCCTTGGAGGTGGGGGTACAGAGTGGATCACAGATGCAAAGTCCTAGCAATACATGGGCAAAAATAAGTGTTTCTTTAACAACCTCTCACTCTGACAAATATGCTGAAAGTCCTTTGTAAAATTTTGTATGATATGGTAAAAAAACTTAAACTGCCAGGTTTCAGTCTGGATTAGAATTCAGAAAACTGTACGTCCCTTAATTTTCCCCAAATTTAGAATTCCTAAGCTGTGAATTTGGGTTTTGCAGACACGTATTTTTGGGGGCTTTTGTATTACTGAATACATCAGTATATGTAGGCATATATGTTTAGTTTTACTTTTTAAAAATTGTGTAACTCTGGGGTCAGTTGTGTGTATTCCTGTACCTCAATCTCTGCACAAGCCTGTAGCTCCTAGTTGCTTTGGTAAATACAAATAAGCTATTGTATTTTATAAGCTGAGAGACTAGCATGTATTTTTTCCTTTTAGCATGTTACAAATGTTCCTTGGCATACCTTGCAGAGTTGTGGAAGTATATCATAAAACTTTAGACTGCATAGATTTCAAACCCTTTCTCTGAGCCCAGGAACTAATCAAATAATACTGGCAAATCTTCCCAGCAGAACTGCAATGTGTTGGCATTCCTCAAGCCAGTTCCTAAGAGAGTAAGCAGTTCAGCAAAAAGAGGAGCATAGCTTCAGCTAATTGAAACAATATGGTTCTACAAAGAACCTTATATCTAGACCAGTCCATTTGTTTCTTTTATATGATGTGAAGTATAAAAAGTGAATGAAATAAAGATTTTATTGAATTGGTTTTATTGCTAATAGTTGTTCTCAGACAAGCTCAACATAGTTAAGCAAGTGCATCAAAAGGCTTAACAATTTAGCTGAAATTTTGAAATTTATCTGATCATTCATTTATCTCTTGGTAACTGCAGGTAATTGTTGAATATTGCTTAATATAAGAAGACATAACACTTGATATTCCATAAAGCTAGATACAATTCTAAGGAATGTAAAATGATGTGGGGTTTTTGTTAGTTACTTACATCAGTTAACTTGCTGGTATTTATTATACCCATTATTATCCTTATGAGAGAGGTCTTAACTCAAAGGGGTTGAGTACGTTATGTACGAAAAACCACAGTAATACATTACTTTGATAAAAATTAAAGTTGTTTGCTATAATGGGAAAATGTTGGGGTATAACTGCACTGTGATTAAACTAAATTCAAATGATTTATATCTGAAAGGTGGCCGGCAAGAGTCAGTATCTACTGGGCGGTATGATCTAACCAAAGTTTTACACACCTCAGTCAATGCTGCTTGCTGTTTGCATAACACTGTTGTATGCAGATGCATTTGTCCACTTTGCAATAATCTGTTGCTTTTGCCTTTCACACTCTGGAAAAATCTGAATGTAGAGTAACTTATAACTGCAGCTGCTTTTAAATGAGAAACACTGCATTGTCTGACACAGGAAAGCAAGCAATCAAGCTATAAATCCCAAATTCTATTGCATTAACTGCTCATCTATCAGATGTGTTGAAAAGTAGGTTTAAATAAAATAATGTCATTTAGAAATATGGCTGTGTGTCTGCACTGCAGACTGCAGTGTAGAATAGAAAACACTGCGCTAGCTTTCAAGAAGCTAGCTTGGTTGTGTAATTAGTATAGTCAAGTTCTATAGACTGGTTAACAGGATAATTTCCCTGCTTCTCAGGTAAAAAGGAAAATAAAAGCAAAATAAAACTGTATGGGAAACGCAGAAAATATTCAGGAAACATTTACTCAAGAAGCAGGTGATCTTACGTAGCTAGATTTCTTTGGTACTCAGCCAAGTCCTGTAATGTAAATTGGGTGTATCAGCACTAGGTTTGGGGTGTGGACAGATCCCACTGAGCTGAGACAGATGTTTCAGCTGTATCTGTTTGTTTATGAAAGCTTACAGTTTTATGCTTGTATCTTTTAATATTCTTGTTTGTTTCTGATAATTTTCTGCATTTCTTGGATATTAAGCTCTTAAAAAAGCCTAGCTCATGAAAAATTAATCCAAACAAGCGGTTCTTACAACCTGTCTAAATTTTTTAAAAGGAAAAGGGGCATATTATACAAGACTATATATAAATTTCTATATCTCTTCCTCCTTAGATATTAAAATTCCATATTGACAAAGTTTCTATATATCACTGCCATCACAAGTTTCCTGTCCACACTATGCTTTTGGTTGTATGATCTTTGAAACTTGAAGTATTTCACTGTTACCACAGTATTTAGAAGCTGTAATTTTTTAAAAATTGTATTGTTCAGTGTTAACACGTACCTTCTGATTTAGGAAAGAAGAGCACTAGAAAGAAGGATATCTGAAATGGAAGAGGAACTGAAAGTAAGTAAATTATTACACATTAAACTATTAATAGCAAAGGGTATTATTATAATGTCAGTAAGATGTAGTCTGGCAGTATTACTGGTCTCTATAATGTCATTAGAAAATGAGTAAGTTCCAGCTACATGATGCCAAGTCCTAGGCTTCTATAACATGTTGGTTAACAAGAAACATTCAGAGATGGTTGGAACGAAACGTATCTTGACTCCATTCAAGATGGAATTGCAGTCTGTGATTTTGAGGTGACACTCTCAAGTTTTATTAGCTTATTAATTGCTGTTATTAAATACCCTTAAATAATGGTAGCATATAATTCTATAGTTACTTAAGCATTAAATGTTGCTTGTCTTTATCTCATCTTCTATAAATTATTAATTAGATTGTTACAATATCAAAAGAAAAACTTCCATTTGTATAGTGTGAACAAAAATCAGATTTTAGTTAACAAAAAACAGTAGATAGACTTCAGATGTTGACCAGTAAGTAACATTTACCATACTGATTTCTGGTTTTTTCAACTATGTGTAAAGTGAATCCCAGAAGCAAAATACTACTTAAAATACATTGCATTTCTGGCTTTTTTTTTTAACCAGTCCTCATTATCAATGTTAAACTCTTTGATATGATTAAGAAGGATGATAAATTTGGTGGGTTTGTTTTTTATTATTGGGCACAGTCAACCAAACTGATTGAATTAAAGTGAAATGTGGAAGCAACATTATTTTGACATTTGATATTTGTCACTGATTAATAAGAAATGTCCTTTCAAGCTCATTTTTTAGCTCCCTCTGGTGCTTGGAAATGGCATTAACTTCCAAACACTTTTCATTAAAATACATGCACCACATTCTGCTGAAATAATTGAAGCTGACAGGCAGATGTAGGCAGAAGACAACTGTGATGTCTCTAGCAACCTTGGATTCAGACCAAGATAGTTTACTGTAAGGGAGGACACCATGTCTGTGGTTCCTTCAGGGTTAAATACTTCCTTCAGAAGTTAAATACTCAGAAAGCCAACTACAGCAGAGGAAAATTGTATCTCAAAGAGTGGAAGACAGGATGTGAGTTTCTATCATCAGCCTGTAAATTCCTGATAGGGAAAAATTTTGGGTAAAAATAAAGAATGCAAATATATTGCTTTTTTCAAACGCTTACTTCCAATAAGCAGTATGTGAAAGTTTTGAATTAAAGATTAATACTGTTCCTATTCTTTGTTGCATAGTCGATTAAAAGTGTAGGGTAAATTTTTTTTAGACTATTTACAGACTTTTGAATAGGGGATTTAGTTTGTGCAATTAGGATGTTAAGTGAAGAATTCCAGGAATAGCTCTCATTGTTAAGGCATCCTGAACTGTTTTGGAAAACTGTGACTAATCACTGCTGGTTCTTAGATTGCTTTTCAGGAATGTGCCACTTCTTTGCTACTTTCCTTTCACAGCAACTTATCTACTTTAAACAGGGCTGTCTCTTCTAAGTTTTCCTTCAATTTTAGTCATCTTCAATTCTTTTAAACGTAATATACATGTGTTTTTTTTCCTCGCTTTCACTCCTTTTTCTTTGATTCCTGCAGAACCTGCAACAAATAAAGCAGATTCAATCTTTGAGACACATAAATGAGCGACTGGTGACAGAGAATAGGGCCTTGACCCGAGTGCTTGCCAAGTTGTCAGGGTCCTGTAGGCAACTCCGCTCTGTGGATTTGTAATTTCTTCCTTCTCCTTTGCGTAGCCAGGCAGGTGTTGACATTCAGTTTGTGCTTGGGCAGAATTTTACTATTAACACTTGTGTGTCAAAAACTGACTTGCTGCTTCTCAGTTCCGGAAGTGTGGCTAAAGCATGGTGTCTGGTGTACCAACTACAGGTGTTGCAGATGTGTTGGTATGGTGTGGTATTGCCCTTATTAGCTCTGGAGCTTGTCCTTGAAGATGAATTGGCAATGATCCAGGAGACCTTTGACATATTAAAACCTTGGCTACATTTGAAAGGATTTGAGTTTGCATGAGCATACATTGAAGTCAGTCCCTTGTTTTGATGTTGAGTAAATGCTCAAATAGCTTTGCCTCTAGTTTTCTAACAAACTGAAATTAAGATCTGAGCTTTCTTACTGCAGGATAAGTGAAGTGCATAGAATTGATGGAGATCTAGTCTCAACAAAAGAATGTTTGAGGACTGGTTTCAGTACTATGCATTCATGAACAGTTGCATTAGCAACCTTGTTTCTTACATTTGTGTGTTTTAGTGTTTAGGGGGGATCAAAGTGTTTTGTTTCAGAAATATATTGGAATTTCAAGTCAGTTATTATTTTCACACATTAACTTCCCATGTGGTTCTTGCCAATCCTTATATACACCTAGACAGCTTAAAACATCCAGTTTTTAGCACTGTTAAGTTATTGATTTATATTGCTACACATGTAAGGCATTCCAGTCATGGATGAGAGTGCTACAATGCACAGACACAAAAAAACCTGCCTAGTGTGTCATATTGGTTCAGTCCCCTTCTGTTAAAGGTACGAAATGTTTTGAGTTTCATCTTGGAAAGAAGTTCTAGTCTGTTGTTCTCAGTGTTATTCCAAGGCTCTTACAGAAACCCACTGAAGATCCAAAACTTCTGTAAGGAACAAAATGTCATTTCATTCTACACCAAATCTATATATATTTCTTCCTCTTCTTATATAACAACTGCCTAGGCTGGAGGTTTCAGTGAGTTTTTAAGATGTTTAGTTGAAAAAAATAAAACCCTTCTGCAGAGTGACTCTTGCTAAACTGCTTCCTCTCATCTACCTGCCTTCCCACTTAGAAGGAAGGCAATTAGTGTACGTTCTGCTCAGAATCTGATCTCAGGTTTTCCCCACTAAGAGGCATGAAATAAAGAGGTTTTTTTTCCTTTGGCTTGGTGTCTTCCTGGAATTGGACTAACAATAGGATGTGGATAGAAAAGTTGTTCCTGGTCCAGGCCCTACATTCCTTAATGTCCCCTTGTGTTAACCCTTGCTGATCAAGTCAAGTCAGCTCACTGACCTGGCTGAAAACAAATCCCTTTATTCTTTATAATACTTGATCCATCTTACCCCAGCATTGTTAAATCACTAAACTGACATGCAGAAAGCAGCAGGATTGTGATGCTGCATGAGGGAGAGCTGTCCCTTTAGGGCAGCCTGTCTTACATCAGCCTCCATGCACAATGTGGTTTTTCAACACAGTTGAGCTAATTAATCTAATGCCTGCTGTCCACAGCTACACATCCATACCATCTTTTTTTGCTAACACTGGCATTCTTTTAACCATGGTAAGCCAGTTCAGGGTGTTAACCACAGAAAAATACTCAGTATTCCTTTCTGTAGAGCGAGTTTTCAATGGCAGGTCATTGTAGAGCTTGAGGAGCCTGGCTAGCGAAAGAAAAGCGTAGGAAACAGGAGGAAGGCTTGACAATATGATAGTAGCTTAACCACAGCAGTGTGTCTGGATAATCTAAACAGGTACCTTCACAGTTCATGAGTTTTTTGTAATCTTTATTCACCAAGCTGTTTTGGATGCAAAAACTGTTAAGTCCTCCAGCAAACACAGACATTATTATTACTGTATAGATCTGAGTTGGCTCCATATATGTCAGGTGATTATTGAATAATAATCTGCTTAATGACAGCACTGCAAAGTTAGTAGCTAGTCATATAATACAGATAGGCAAAATAGTGCACTTTTTAATCTTATTCAAGAATCTCATCACAGGAAGAGACTTCACTGTTTTAGTGAGAAAACAAATAGGAATTCAGAGTATTAAGTGCAGTATGTACCTGTAATTTTACTGAATTTACTGCAATGGAGGCTGTTTTCTGCCTCTTGACAATTAAAGGTGTATCTTGTCACCTCATGAGAAGTTTGAGTACCAAGAAAATTATGTGTTTTTTTCTAGGTTTAAAGTATGTGGGGATTACTATAGATAAGAAGCATAAGAATTTTAGGTTAGTTGTGCTTATCCTTCCTGATGAATCTCCTGTTATTCATAGAATCATAGAATCATTTAGGGTAGGAAAAGACCTCTTGAGATCAAGTCCAACCATTAGCCCAGCACAGCCACCCCTAAAACATGTCCCTCAGTGCGACACCTACTTGTATTTAAATACCTCCAGGGATGGTGACTCCACCACTTCCCTGGGCAGCCTATTCCAATGCTTGACAACTGTTTTGGTGAAGAAATTTTTCCTACTATCCAATCTAAACCTCTCCTCGTGCAAGTTAAGGCCATTTCCTCTTGCCATATAACACTTTTGTCTCCTACCAGTCTTCCCCTATTCTTTAGCAGACTCAGAACAAATTTTCCTAATTCTGCCTATTAATCAGGATTAAAACCTATCTACAGAGATTTGCAGATATATAGCAGTACCAGATTATGTTAAAGCTATTTTGTTAAAATAGTTCACCAGAAAATATACCAGTCTGTGTGTCTGTCTGTATATAATTAAGCATTATGGGCTGCAGCTCCCTACTCAGTGAGTTGAAAGAGGATTGTGACATTCCTGGATTTACTTTGAGGTTTCATTGGAATGCATACACAACACTACTTGTCGAGATATCTGTTTAACCAGAAAAAAATCAGACTTCCTTGCTTTCCCAGGCATGGCTAGATTAAGGCTGTTGTGGTTTCGCCCAGTACCTTTGGTATGAAATTTATAACAGAAGGAAAAAGAGGAGGGGAAGGTTTTAATTGGTTTGCTTGAACAAATGGTTGTTCCACTGTTTGCTGATACATGCCATAGAATACTGCCAAGTTTATCCTAATATTACAGGTGCAGGCACAAATGTGGTACATGTGCATATGATCTGCATATGACCCCTATCTTGGACAACAGTAGTTATTTTTTACAGCTCAGAAAACTTAACACTTAACACAACAATATTGCCAAATGATCACTTGTGTGGCCCAATTTCTAACATCTTGACATGGCTTTTGAAAGTGATCAACATTTTCACACCTCTTTCTGTTCAGAGCACAGCTCTCAATTAACTCTAATGGAACCTTCCCTCTGACTCTCTGAAGAGCTTAATTTAAGTGGCTTCCCCTAAGCTCCAGAATGGAGCAGAGCTGGAATCCAGGGTAGCAGAATGATTTTTACCTTTTTTTTTTTTTTTTTGTAGAGACCACCTTTTTTCTTGTAGAGACCATCTTTTTTCTTCTTTTGATCATCTGTCATCTTCCCTTCACAACTTTGGTATTTGCTGGGAGATAAATTAGAGGTCTGTAACCTCGGTCATTTTCAGTGCACCATCATGTTTCACTCTGTGAGAGGGTCTGCAGTTCCGTGAACTGAGGGTGGATAGGAATACTTTGAAGGACAGGTATAAATGAAGCCTCTGGTGTAGCGCACAGTTAATTAACCCAGCATTTTAAAATTTCTCAGTTCTTTCTGTTCCATAGTAATATTCTGAATATAGTGGGATTGAAAGTACAGTTTGCTTGAATAAAATGAAAACAACCTAGTGGCAAGAAAATTTCCTCACCAAAAGTTGTGTAACAGTTGTACAAAAGTCAACAGCTGGACTTAGACCTCCTGCATACACCTGCACTTGAGGTTACTGAGTAACCACTGTGCAGGAATAGGCTGTTACCTCCTGTGTAAACCTGCTGCTAGAATCCCTACACCTAATTTAGCCATGACTATGATACATGCTTTGTTGTCAGTGTGTGAATGTAGATATGGAGAACTACTGAGATTAATTTTGGTTTCTTTGGAAAGTTAAATTCTCCCAGTACCAACCTCTGTGCATTGACTTGTCCTCCTTTCCTGTCTGATCCTGTCCCAGCTCTCACCTCACTTGGCTTCTGCCTTCCAGCTTTTGTGCTTGTGTGTCATCCATCTCCTGTGGCAACTGTAACTTGCCATCTCCTAACTTGTATGCCTGAGTATGCAGCCTGGTTGCTGTGATCTCTTTCAGTGATCTGATCTTGTGTGAACTGTGCTATTCAGGGACATGATCTCAAATTACAGGATCTGTGCTTCAACATGAGCTTGGAAGTGATTGGAAGATTAATGCTATGAGCTAACAAGCTGAATCACACTCTTTCTGATCAGGATGAAATCATCCAAGAACACAGTGGTAGAGATGCTTAGCCACAGCATGTTTTTTTGAAACTGTGCAAGTGCAGTGCAGACAAGCCTCTTCAAATTGTTGGTAATTAACACCTCCCCCTGGAATTTAAAGTATTTCATTACTTTCCTCACGCTATTATAAATGCTTTTGTCAGAGGCTGGTCATCTGCACCACTGAGTTTTAGTGCATCTAGTCCAAGCAAATGAAAACTCCTAATCTCTAACTCTTAAATGTATCATGCTAAAAGGTGAGATTTTTCTGAACTGCTGATATGAAGTGCAAGAACTGCCAAGATACTTAAGCTGAATAAAAATTTTTACCCCCAGTGCTAGTGAAGTCTTGCTGCTTTTACTTCGGGTGTAACAGCAAATAACCATCATGTTTCATTTTTTCATAGATGCTACCAGACCTGAAGGCAGACAACCAGAGGCTAAAAGATGAAAATGGGGCCTTGATCAGAGTTATAAGCAAACTTTCCAAATAAAGGGTTTACTGCAGCAGCAAATAACGGTATTGCACATCACTAGTAACTCCAGTGGACCATGGTATGGCAGTCACTGGAAGTGTGGGAAGATCCCTCGGAGACTGTCATTTTCAGATATCCTGCCAAACACCCTCTTACCTGTGTGTTTTTTTTGTATCAAGATCATTGTTTCTGTTAAAATGCAGCTGCTGAGAAGATAAAATGACTGAGAAATCTTGTTTACAGCCACAGCATAATAAGGAAAGTGTTCAAGGCCAGATACGCCTCAGATATTTAACCAGTAAGCCTTAGTTGTACATAAACACTTTTACATCAACAAAAGCTTTCAGCTCTCACAGAAGACAGTTACTCAATAATGTTTTTGTTGTGCCACAATTCCCAGTTTTTTCCTATACTCAGTTTTTCTTTAAGATTTAAGTTTGGATTTTTTTTCCTTCTAAGTTTTCATGTACCAGATTTTCTTGTACAGTGTTTTCACAGCTTTACCATTTGCAGAGACCACACACCCTTTTGAATTACATATTTGTGTAGCTAACTAGAGTTGTATTGTCCAACCACCTGGAACAGAGATGTTTGGTGGAACATTTGCTTTCACTGTTTGTGCAATATGCATTTATTTCCTATACAAAATGCTTTAAAAGTCAGTTGAAACTAGAAATATTTTAAGAGTCCTGTTTTCTGCCTTTATTGGTCACTTTAAAAAAAAGAAAAAAAAAGAAGTTTGTAGTGAAAGATGTTAGATCCTGTAATCGTCACATTCATTTGAGCAGGTACTGAGTGATGCTGTATATATAAATGTGTACTGGTTTGATTTTTCAGACCACCACGTGGCATGCTTGAATATATTTCCCTATTGCAAATGTTTGTTATTGCAAATTAGGCTATCCAGAATAGTGTGTTTAACAAAGTTCGTTAATTTTTATGGTATAAAGAATTTAGACATTGTACATGGTATGGAGCCCTATCTTTACAAAAGGTCTAAACTATATAAAATACTTTATTATCTTTTTCTCCCATTTTTTTTTCATTTGATAGTGTTCACCATAATAAAAAAATGCATAACTATAACTGCTTCACTACATTTCACATACCTGTATTTATCTGAGTGCTGTCCAAAACTGTTGTGCTAGCCAAAGTAACGTACTAAAACATTTGAGAAGCATAACCCATTACACTCACAATAATGTTTATATGCACTGTTGTTGCCATGTGAGAAGGCATCCAGTTTGATAACACCATCATGTCAGACCATTTTATACATTTCAGTGGCCTTTAAAAACAAACAAAAAAAGTACTTAAGTGAAGATCGTTTTTGCTAGAAACAGCTTTTATATTTTCACTAAACCATTCAAAATACGACATCCTATTGGCACATAGTTTATTGCCTAAAACCACTGAACAGATCAGCCATTAAACAAATTGTACATTGTAAAGCTTGTAGTAGCTATTGTATTATTGATTATACTGTATACTATATTAAATGTGAATTTGTACCCCTTCATTTAAAAAGGTCATGGTGTTCTACTGCCTACTTGTGGGGGGGGGGTAATTTTATGGGGGTGGGATATGTTTTGGTAAGGAAGACATGATGTCCTCTCTCTGTTGATTGGTTTTTTGAAGATGTAAGGTTATGCTCTTACTACCAAGCTCAGGATTCTTGATTTTAAAGGTACACGGATAGTTTGAGATATCTTATTGTAATTGATCTGTATGAGAGGTGGGTCTGAACCATAGGGACTTCCATTGTCTTACGCTAACATAAAGAATTGAATGGCTGCAACGTATTGAGTTCTGTTACAAGACAGTTAGGCATATTTTGGATTATATTTGGTAAAGTTTGGGTGCCTGTGAATGATTAAATACGTGTTTCTAATATTTTAGTGTTTTATATTTAGGTTATTTATTCTTTATATCTAAAAAATGAATGGCTACTGTGCTATATTGATTTTATTGGTAGTACTGAGCAGACCTTGTATCTGCATGAAACTAGTTGCAAAACCCACTATTTTGGAAAAAAAAATTGTATTTTGACATATACAAATAAAATGAATACAAAATATTTTAAATGTGTGAAAGTTTTACTGAGAAGACATTGAAATTTGTTATGAATTTAAACCATGTTATAAGTTTGCTATTTAAATTCTTTGGTGGGCATTTTTCATTCATTGCATTACTTGGATGCAAGGTTCAAGTACCTTTCAAAGACTGTAATCAGATTGTGATTATTTGCATATCATTGTACATGCACATCTGTAAATGCAACAGTAAAAATGCCATATTTATGCAATCTGTAACAACTTGGACAAATGTTTATATATTTTACATAAACCTGTCTGTGTGCAGAATCTGAGAACCATTTTTTACGTGATGTTAACCGAAGCTCACAAAGCAATTGCTAAACTTGTGTCGCTGTCTCATTGTTCTTGATCATGTTGAAGGTCCAACACATCCCCAGAAAATCCGGCTACCACAGAGAGAAAAATGGGTTATGGATGACTGTTATTATTATTTAGGAGACAGTCTGCATTCAAGAAATGTATTACTGCTGGCTGCTGACTCTGACAAGCTTCCTTAAACGACTCATGGCTTCAATGGTTGTTCAAAACAACAACTTAGATTTTCAGGGGACTTGTCACAGTGTGGAAAGGGATCTCTGTGTCCAGAATTAACATCAAATACACACAGAGGCATGGAATTAGCTGGTGTGGAGAGGGAAGAGAAAAAGGGCCTGCCCAGAACCAACTCCAACCATGAAGGGAGCCATAACCTGGGAAGGAGTGACCACAGGTGGGACAGCAGCACGGGCAGCAGAGAGTGAGGAGAGTGGGGGCAGCGTGGCTGCGTAAGGCCTGCCTGTTCTTAATGGCTCCAAACAGTAGCAGTTACCTAGAAGAAAAGACTCAGGAGCTGGAATTGTATTTTTTGCTGACCTTGTCTCCCTTACCTTAAACAAATCCCTCTGAGCCTCCCTAATTCCTATACCACTTTCAGACTCCTGCTATTTCCTTGCCAGATCCCAAAAAGAGCAGTTACGATTCATATTGTGCAGGTTGGTGCATTTCTTTGCTCTGCACAAAGTACAAAATGCGAATCTCAGATTTTCATTTAGAAATATCTTCCATACTTAACTTTGGGTTAGATGAACATCAGACTGGTGGTTGTTAATCTTACCTGTCCAGAATTCCTGGCCACTGTCTATCAGCTGCCGTAAGGGCAAATGTGCTGCCATACAACATGTCCTCTCATTTCTATTTTAGAAAGGGTAGCTATTTACATGTGTTCTAGACAAGGAAAAAAGTCCGCTCTCAGTTTGCTGAAGATACCTGCTCTAGGGGATGTGCACTGAGGGAAAAATTTTAATTATTTCACTCCTGTCATACACAAATGGGCTTCTTATGAGATGGCTCCTATCCTTGCTAGTTGAGATAACCAGGAGGTTTTTAGATGGCACCACAGAATGCCACAAACATCTGTATGATGATAGACAGGTAATTGCACCAAAAAAAAGGAGGTGGTGGTGAGAAGTATGCCATGAAACTTGGAAAGGCAACATCATGTCAGAAAATGAATGGTTCACATGGAGAAAGGCAGGGGTTGGCATCAGAACTAAACCAGTCCCAAGTCAAGAGTTCAGGGCCCCATCACATCCCAACTCCTGGACAGAAAACAGTTGTCCAGTGCTGCCAACAGTATTTGCTGCTGGCTCATAACACTGCTCAGAGAAGGTATTAATTTATTTTTAAATTGATTGTTACACTGACTTGTACTTCATCTGGGTGTCTCTGCTGTGTTGCTTGTACTCTTGTGGCAGAAGTGTAACTGGAGGTGGGCCAGATCTGCCCTGGCAGACTGGTGCAGTCTCCCTCTGGGCCTCCCCATAAAGAAGGGTGGGCAAAGGCTCTTCCCCTTTTAGTGGTAGCTTCAGTTTCTCTAACTTTACACAGTGCAGTGTGGCCAGTAGATAATGTTGAAGTTTTAATTGTGCATCTGCAAGATTAATAACGTTTTATAGATGAAGTTTAATTGCCAGTTACAATCTAGAGGAGTGTCACAGCAAAACACTACACAAATTCACTACATGACGTACAGTTAAAAAAACCCACCGAACTTCACAGCCATACAAACAGATTTTTTGTGGGCCTACTTTTAAAGAGATTGAAGAAACAATCGTCACTGCAATGTAGAGGGTTGCTTTCCCACTTGCTTTAAATCTTTGAATAGTTCTCTTGCAGGTCTGCTGGTCACCTCTGTGAAATCACAGGGTTTTTCCCACATAGGGATAGCCAGTCTGTTGGGGAACAAAACAAATGCTCTTAAGTTTTTCAGAAGAAGCTCTTGTTCATGGTTATGTACACACTGTTACATTTAGGTATGGTGATTCAGCTTCCTCAGGTTCTTAGGTCAAAGCCACTAATAACATGAGTAAAAAAATGCTGGCAACTGGCGTTACTTGCTTTACATTTGTTTTGATTGCAGGAGCAGCAGTGGAGTTGCTTAGAGAGTAATAGCAAGTAGCATTGTGCTCGGTCTGCCTCAAGCATAGATGTAAAGTAAGGCTGGACCAATCCTAAAGGTGACTGCAGGTTCCTGCACAGAATTAAAAAGCAAAACAAAACCTCCCAAACCCACAATGAATTGCTCACACTTTAAAGGGAGAGCTGCTGCCACACTGATGAGGTAATCAGCTATTCCTGCTTGTGTCAGCACCTCCCCATTTTGTACCACTGATTAGATAGGAAAAGTATGTAGCCTTTAGAGAAAGGAGGAACTGTTCAGTTCTTTCAGCTGAAAATATCACCTGTTGGATGTCTAATGTTTCTGCTCTGGCCCAGGAACAATTACAGCAGGGACAAAAGCCCCACATTCCAACTCTTAATTATTTCACCCTTCTTCCTTGGGTTCTATGTGACTGTTTTGCAAGCCTATTAAAGCTCAGCAGAAATGGTTAGCCAAGACAGTGGAATTCATCTTCCAGCGTGGTCTTTTCCCTTTATTTGCTGAAGAAAACAAACAAACAAACCCAAAGTATGGTGGTTGGTGGGAAAGAACCTGTTTATTTCCTCGGTCTTCTTCCAGCATCTTTCTGCACTCCTGTTCCATTACAGAGTCGTTGGAGCAGAGACTCACTGGGCTGAATTCCTCTTTTAGCAAACCAGTGCCCCTGCTGCACTGCCTCCAGTGGGATCCACTCTCCCCCCAAGCAGAAAGTAGTTTTGTTGCCCTTGTTTGTGGCTGCTTTACATATACCCCTGTTTTAATGATATGTCTCTATCTCCAGAAAGGACAGGCCTGATCTGAGAGAGTTGCTACATTGCAGCTAAAATAAAGCTACTGCTTTCTATGCATGGTTACCTAGGCCTGTACCCCAAGTCTGCCAAAGAAAAGAACATGACTTTTTACATCAGCTGGTACAAAATACACATTTACACAAAATGTACGCAATATACACATCTTGCCGCACGGTCTAGCCACTGCCTGGAAAGAATATTTCCTGAAAAAATTTGTTTAAAAATAAAAATCCACATTTACAGCTGCTGATGGGGTGGGCGTAATTCTTCAGCAGTTATCAGCTCGCCTCTCCACTTTCAGCTGTGTGAAATGCAAGAAATTAGACTAAGTTCTTTCCTCCCACTTAACCCATAGCTATAGGTGATGGATTATGATAAGTCAATTGCCCAGTAACTCATCCTCAGCTCCCCTTGTATAAAATGCCGATTCTGTATGAAGAGAGCTTTCACTACAGGTTTTTATGATGCTTCTTTAGTCCCATGTGTAAAAAGGCGCAACTTACTTAAAACTGTAAGGGGGAAGGAGCGGAAGAAATACCGCTGAAGCGCTAATATTATTTCACCAGTTTCTGCCTAGAAATAGTCACACAGAGATCGGTTTTCAGCCCGTGGAGGAGCCCCGAGCGGGGAAAGGCCGCTGGCGGGCGGCGGAGCCGGGAGGTGGCACCAGACGGCTTCTCTTTTCCTGGGCTACTCCAGGCTCCTCCGCGGCTTCCCTTGGGCTCCTCCCGGGCTCCCGCCGCAACCCGGCAGGCGAGTGCCCCGGTCTGTGTGGGTCTGGGAGGGCAGCACGGCTTCTGCATTTCCCCCCGACCTCAGTACGTGGGAATGGCTCAAAGGACTGTTGCTCGAGGAAACTGCTGTAAGCTGAGCCAGGTCTAGTATGACCGGTGAATTGTGGCAGAGAACTGCAACCTCAAACTCACTGACATAAGGAATGCACTAAGTTACTCTGAAGGTGGCGAGGACTGCTTTTAAATGTCTTATACTGAAAGCCTGGGAAAGGAGCGTAACACCCTGGGAAGGGCCGAGCACTTTTGTCTTGGCTTGGTGCGCTGAAATCGATTCCCTTACGAGACAGAAACTGTAACCCAAGGAGAGCTGGCCAGTGGGTCTGGCAGGGTGGATCCCTCTGTGAGCGCAGGCAGGGACTCATTGCACCGTGAGTGCGCCCATACTGTGTGAAGAGACAGACTAGGAATGGGCACCCAGCACCACGGGATGGCTCTGCTACAGCTAAGAGGGACAGCAAAAAAAATAATCCTCCGTATCAAAGGTTGTCAAGCCAGCAGTTCATAGCAGCACTGCACTTGGCTGAAATGCCAAAAGACTGGGTAACTCCTTTTTGCTCAACTCCCTTTCAGTATGATCGCGGTATGTGTTGCTTCTTTTTGTAATCAGTGCTCTGTACACTGTGAGGTCCTTGCAGTTCTCCCTTTGCTGCCTGCAGTCTCTCCTCGGGTGCAGCACACCACAGACACTCATACCCTCCTCATCTCCTCAGCCTTTTCTTCTTCTTATCTCTGCATGGATAGGGTTCCGCCCCTATTTCCAATCTACCATGTATAACTATTTTCTGTGCCAGAAAGGGCTTTGAGGTCTCATTACACTCCCTGTTAACCCTGGTGATAGCCACAATAACCAAAAGATCTCAGAAGCCACTTCCCTAGGACCTTGAGCACTGTGTGAATTTCCCTTTGTGTGGGGAGTGGCACGCAGAGTTGCTACATGCAGACACTGAGTGCAATAACTCCCTTCATATTTTACTAACAAGTCACTACAAGCTTACCAACATGCCACAGCTGCTGGAGATAGGAGCCTCTCCTCCACCTTCCACTCATCTCAGCTATCAGTCTTCTCAGTCACTCCTGCGTGCCACCCTGATCATCGAGACCCTGCCCTCACCATTCAGTTCCCAGCATTATCATTCAGTCCTACTTGTACTTGCTGCCTATTTCTGGCCCCCTCAAACCACCTCCCATCCTTCTGCTTGCTTCTTGCACTTTCTACTCCTTTGCCACTTCTCCCTCATTTCACTCCCCCTGCAGGCTCATCACTGGTTATTTCTGCCAGAGCTCATTGCTCCACAGTTGTATTTTTTGTTGAATCCTCTACTGTCCACAATTCCTCACTCCAGAAGTCCAGCAGACTCAACACTGTGTGCTCTCCCTCCATCTCTGTTCCTCACCTCCTGCTCTCCCTGTCGTCGCACTGCTTTATCCTGAGCTTCTCAGATCCCTAATGGTTTCAAAGACCCCATCAGTCTTTTCTTGACCACCGGGTCTTTGTTTTTCAATGATAATCTAATCTTTGCTCGGGAGGAATGTCTTTACCCAGCCACTGAATTCCCATCTACTCTTGGTTATCTCTAATGCAAGGGGATGGTTTTACCATAACCTAAGCCCACTCCTAGAAGTCACCTGTTCTCAGTCAATCCAATTATTCCCCTCCTCAGGAATCAGCACTACTTTTGATAGGCCCCTTTCCTACTTTTCTCTGCCATACCTCAAAACAGTTGCCAGGAGGAAAGCAGTGAAAGCTTTTACACATTTTTTGTTTTCAACCTATCGAGGTGTTTGCAGGCAAACCATAATTGACTATTTTTAGTTTTGTTTCATCTCTTTTTGAGTGTCTAACAATAAAGCAAACCCATAAGGGGATGGCTGTTGGGTCCTAATGCTTGGGAATAAGTCAACTTAGCATTAGCTGTGGGTTTGCTGCAGTGCAGGGCAAAGTATGCAGCTTGTCCTCTTTTAAGATACTTTTTAATTTAAAACTTCTTTTTAATATGTATTTAAAGCTTGTTGTCTTGAAAGAACAAATCATATATATTATGAGCAAATCACTTTTTTTTTTTTAAAGCATGTCCGCATTTGTTTATGTAAAATCATTACAGTGGCACATAGATTTTGTTCCAATTGTTCACAGTCTCAAACTTTTGTCCTAGATGTTTATAGCACGGTCATGTATCACTGAAATAAATTTTGTAACATAACATATCAACAAAATTTTAACAATAGGAATTATGTTTTATTTTTTATGTTCTTTCACTCCCTTTGTAGTCTGTTTGGTTTCATACATACTCACTCTGAACTCCTTCAAGTGCTTCCCCCCCTTTACTTACACTCACTGACACCACGCTACCATTGATTGATTGTTGTTTGTGTTTGCTTTGGACACTTCCAGATGATTGCTACTAATAACCAGTACTAAATTCCTGAAATATCTGCCTGTTTCTTTTTCCAAGGCGACTTCGTTATGGTCCAGCATTTGAAGCACAGTAGGCCCTAGAAATACTGCGGTGCAGGAGAAAAATAACCTCCAAATGAACGGGTAGCTCAAACAAAGCATTGTAAAAAGCCATCACACTAAATTCTGCATGCATCATCTGCCACACTTCAGCAAAGGCCAAGTTTCTTAGTCAGCTCTCTGAGGAGATCCCTCAGCCTTAACTATGATTCTTTTGGGGCACAGTTTTGTGCTCACTGCGCTTTCCTACTGCGTGGAGCTCATCACCTGCCTGAGGTTAGATCAAAAGGATGAGGTATAACAGCTTAACCAAGAGGTACAAGAATCAAGAGGGCTAATTAATTTTTACTGACTGTACTGGTTTGTCAAAAAATCAAAATAATTTTTACAAGGCTGTTAATTAAAACAAAACAAACCCACAACACAACAGCCCTGAAGCAACAAGACAGAATGACAGTGAGCCAGTAACCACTGGATTTGGTTTCTAATTATTCATTTGTGTGCTTATATTTGGAGATATAGAAAGACAGAAACAGAATTATCTTTGGTGTAGACCAAAGTCTGTTTAACTTTTAATGATTTAGCTGTATAGAGGTCATAGAAGTATCTTGAGTTGGAAGGGACCCATAAGGATCATTGAGTCCAACTCTCTGATCCTTGCAGGACTACCTAAAACTAAACCATAAGACTAAGAGTCCGGGCATATGGTCAGAGGATGCTGTCTTTAAGAAGAATGAACAGGATCCATAGGTGCTAGAAACATAGCATAAAAAGCAACAAGGGTAGTATTATTCAGATAACTTAAGGTTATCTTTTAAGGGTAGCTTACACCTATGACATTATTTCTGTCATATGGATAGGTACAGTCAGCTCTTCATTACTAAGGTGACAGACAGTATCTTAGATGGCTTAGATGAGTTAGAAGTGGGGTAACCTCCATTAATGAAGATGGTGGCAGCACGGCTGCCCATGTAGGCTATTCCCAAGAACTTGGGACTCTACAGGACAACATGACAGAAAGACATGCCCTAGAAAACACCCAAGGCTAGCTTAAGTCCAAGACTAGAAGAGCTCTCTCTTGTGGAGGAATGCAAAGAGAGCAGAGTGCCTCTATTTTCTAAGCAATTTGTTCCCAAAAGGGCAAGTGTGGAGCTGGACTATAAGCCAGTATATAGCCAAGTCCAATGCCTCTGTGTAACGGTCCCTTATGGCAAGGAAGCATGGGCATTCTGAAGGAGCATTTTACTGACAGACTCAGTGCTGCTCAACTATTTCTAGGTAGTATCATACCTTGGAAAATTTGTCCCAATGTAAGTCACTTTTATCTACACTGAATTCCATCTGCTACTTTATCACTGTCACTCAGTTTGGCAATTTGTTATTTTTCAGTTTCTCAATTTGTTGCGTTTCTTTCCAATACTGTGATTTTGAGGGATCCTCCATAAGGGAAGTGCTCTGGTGTGAGATGCTCCCTAGGCTCATTCACAGTGATATCAAAAGCAGGGAAAAACTGCCTCTTCCAAGTGTTTCTTTTGTATGGTACATCCTGGCCCTACTGATCCACCATGAGGGGACTTGGTTCTATGGCTTTTGCAAACTGGTCCTCAAGCATATTTACAGCCTGTCTCAGAGCATCCACCTTCTCCCTTACCAAGCACTGTAAGGTTTGTCAGCACCAGCTTTTCTCTACCTCCTTATACCTCACTGTGTAACATTTTGACTCTGCATCTATTTTTCCTTCCCTACTTCTCAACAAGTTGCTCTAAGGCACACTTGCCCGGTTCACTGTTAAAATCTGGCCCTACAAAGGACCTGTTTGGAAAAAAAAGAGGTACTATGGTTGCTCAATGAACTCTTTCAAAGCTTTGCTGATTGAACCTCCTCACAATTAACAAGTAGTAGTAAGACAAGCTAAGTCGTGGCTCTGTACCCTCTTACAGTGGAGGACACAAGCAGCAGCAAGAGACCATCTTACAGAGTCAGACTTAAACTGTGGCAGAAAATGTTCCCATCACGCCTTTGATACTGAATCCATTCCCATCCCCACTGTCATTCTTATCCAACAACTGCCAGCTGGAGACAGATGGCAATCTCTGCATTGATTTTTCATACTGGAAGATGAAATACTTACAAAAAAAAAACCAAGCAAACTTCTTTCTGTAAATTTGTTTTTTGCCTTTTCACACTGCATTCCTCCATCAGCCAGATGAATTAACTTTGCTACAAGAAACAACACTAGTTTTTCTGTCAAGACAAACCAGTTCAAAGAAACTACATAGTTGTTTTTGGTCAAATTATTGCAGAGTTCAAGAATGGTAAAACAAACACAGAAACCAGACTAGAAGATGCACTCTAGGATTGATCTTGAAAGCTAATGCCTCCTGATAAATCCTGCTATTTCACAAAGCTCTGTTGTATTTACATACAAGATTTTAAATCAGGCCCTAGCAATTTTTTAAAAAAGGTTCAGGCATCCAATTCAGTAGCACAATAAATATGATAAAAGTGGCATTTCAGTAAAAGTGGGATTGTCAGCTTTGTATGAGTTTGCAGGCACAAACCATAAGAAAGCAATCCAGTTACAACTAGAACATAATCAGTTGTTAGAACCTTACAGAGGAAAACCTTGCCAGAAAGTTAATGCTGTGACACAAAGCTCGGGGGAGGGGTGGGGGGTGTGGAAATTAATTTCTGAAAGAAAAGTTTAGGAAATAAAGAAACCCATGATGATAGGCTAAGCCACAAATAACAGTGTGCATAGCTCAGAAGTAGCAGAAAGCAGTATTAAATTGAAAAGTGTAATAGTTCATCTGCATTTAGACAAAACTGCCAAAATACCCAACCATTAGTAATAAAAGGTTAAAGAAGAGGAATCAAGAGGGTTAATGGTGCTAATGCTTAAGGATTATTTTACTTTGAGGGGAGATTTGATATTAGAAATGTCATGGAGCATAGGTGACGAGTTTATAGGAAGATTAGATGGAAGTTACAGCCAGAGATTTAAAGTGAAAGATTTAAAGAGAGGTTTTTGAAGTTTCTGGATAAAAAGAGGAACAGATATTTCTACAAAAAGATAGCAGTAAGATTTCACTGAGTCATAGCAATTTTAAGCAACAGCATTATTGATAGTGCAGAAATAAGCAGACAGATAGGTTAGTTAGGGTACAGTGATGTGGGTGAGGATTATCCAGGTAAAATTTAAAGCAGCAGAGAAGGAAAATTTAATGGGACATCACCGGAGCAAGCTTAATAAATCTAGTTTAATAAACCAAGTAGATAGAACAAGTATGTGACTGAAAAAGTTTGGACTGGGAGAAGAAACATGAAGAATGAAGACTGAGTGGAAGAATGCTGACTGAATGGACTTCAAAGGGGATGAGATATGGGAAGCGGTAGATAGGTGCACTAAGTGATAGAGTTTCATGGAAGTTCAGGTAAGACAGGGAGGGGCCCAAAGAAATCTGAGCAGAAGGAGGAGCATGTGTGTTTGGGAAACAGGCAGGAGAATACAGTAAGCTCAACAGAGGCTTTGGGGAGAACTTCCAGAGATGCTGAAGAGGGTGAGAGGGAAGGAACTTCAGTACAGAACATACAGGCATCAATGGGTATAAAAAAATGTTCACTTATCTCAGAACACAATGGTAACAAGCAAACAGATACTGGGCAGGAATTTGTATGTTGTCCTTAATTTTTTCAGCCAGTAATATGTTATTATGTTCACTGTTTTATTTTCCAGCCCTTGAAAACTGCCACTTCAGAGAAGATTATGACTCAGATAAACTTGTAAGCAGAACCTTAAAAAGGCTGGATAATTTGGTTAAATCTCTAGAATAAATTAAAAGAACTCAAGCAGCTTGCAATCCTTTACAGAGGAAGCAGCTTTGAAGTGCTCAACCCCAAAACACACTTCATTTCCTTGATATTTTAGGAAAGAATTATGGGTTTTAGTCTAAATTGAAAAATGAAGTACTTTTTCCATAGCAAAGGAGATCAAGATCATCCTATCCAATCCTGGTGGTAATTTTACTTCTAGGGGAGAATCTTATTCCACAATATTGAATATATAAAAAAACTAGTATCTTAAGGCTTAAGGTCCCTTCTCATTATGCCAGTTTAAAACATAGCTAATAAAATGAATTGTATTTCTAGGCCTTAAGGATATCCTGAAGATTTTTTTTTCTTCGTAAGAAAAAAGTGGTGTTCTAAAAATGTTTGCAAGCTATTAAGCTGTACTCCCTTGTGGCAGAGGAAAACATGCAGCATGATACTTAAACTATTTGGGACTTTATCCCTGAAAGCTCTCCAGCACAGACAACCTTATTGAGATGCAAACAACTGATAGTCAGCATTTTTGTATTGGGCACTTAAACCCAACCTCACTCACCACAACATAACTTCTGTTAATATATAACAGACTGTAAGGCACACAAAGCCTTTTTGTCACTAAAAAAATCCCAAACCCCACCATGTATTTTACATCAGAAAAAAAGTAAATCCAACAGCATTGGTAGATGCAGCCTGGACACATCACCTCCCACACATATGAAAAGGTGGGCAGATCAGATGAGAAGTGGGGCGTGCACATCTAAGCCTTGCCAGCTGCTAAGGACTGCCAGAGAGAGGGGCCCAGGGAGCAGCTGGCGAGACCTAGGGTAACAGAGAACTGAGGGTGCCCTAAAAACTAAAATACATTGTTATATTTCTCCATATACACAACATACTGTAACTAACAGCTTCATAATCTGACTTTTTTAACTTGTTTTTAATTTAAATTTAATTTTAATTTTGACTTATTTTTGGTCAGCTATGTTGCTCATGGTGTGTAAAAGTGAGGATGAAATAATATTGTCACAGTTACATGATTCTCTGAAGAAAAGCTCCTCATTTTATAAAAGGAAAAGGCAGTGAAAAAGTGAAAAGGCAGACAAGAATTCTCATGACGAATCCATTTTCTAGATTATATTTTCTAGAAATACAATCGAATACTTGTCTAACTTAAAAACTCCACAGATAGGAGCACAGGTAAAAAATTTTTTTTAGGACAGTGATTAGTTAAGACATTTTTTAGGATGAACTTCACTACTTTTGTATGGCTGAGTAGTAAAGAGTAGCACTAGTACAAAACTATGTTTTCACTATCTATTCTTCTGCCTCTTTACAGCTTTCCAACATAACACAGAACAACTGGCCAGTTTTGTGTTGGGATTTTCCCTTAGCCTGAAATACAAAAGTTTTCATCTGAAGTGATAAAACTGTACCTTAACTTCCACATATACAAATATTTAAACACCCCTTCAAAACCAACTGCCACACCAAAAACACCCTTAAACCCAAACCAGAGCAGAAATCAGATAGAGTTCAGTGAAAAGCCCAAGTAAACAAATGATCACCAGAAGGGCAGAGAAGGTTGGTAGGGTGAGACTGTGCCCACTATGTGAAAGAGAACAAGATAGAGACCTAAGGTGCACGTGGTTGCATGGGCTAAACTGTTATTTACACTGTGCAGAGTACCTAGCACCAGATGTGGAGGTTCATATTGCTAGGTATTTTTTACCCATACCTGTAACACCTATACTTTTTTTTTTTCTGTAAAAAGAAACTAAAAAACTTTTCAAAGTTTATATTCTAAAGTCCTACTGAATTTTATTAACGGAAAAACTCAGGACCGAATCTGAAAAAGAGAAAAAAAGTGATGGAAAGGTGATCACGTGCTCTCAGCTAGGTAAGCCCAGGCTGTGTATTTCCTCTGACTGATGTAAGCTTGCATCTTATCCTCGCCCTCTTTCTGCTGGAAAGGTAGTACCGATCCACTCATTTCCCTCAGCATATACCCTATAAAGCAGTTTAAGCAAGCTACAAGTCTGCTGAAACCAGTGATTTCCACGATCAGTTTTCAGAGTCCTATTAAGACACAGTGGTTCAGGCAAACGAGAAAAAGCTGAGTGTTCCGTGCAGGTTTAGCCATCTTAATACCTAGGCAATCTGTTTAACAGACACGCACGCTCCCATGTTCCGCATGTTCGTTTTTCCTGACATTTAACGCAGTCAGGTTTCCCCACTGAGAGCTGGTATTATTTATAAACGGGACATCTTTCAAGTCTTCGCAATGGTACTCGGGGAAACCCGCTGAATCCTTGTTTCTTATCACATCAGGAAAACACAAACACTCTCGCAACCTTCCGCCCGCGGGAGCGAACTCCACCAGCTGCTGCGCTCTGTGCACCGCCGGAGCGGCCCAGGGGAAGTCATTAATGCCGCGGAGCTCCTCCGCGGGCTCCTCCCCCCGGGCGCAGCCCCGCTGTCCGACGGACCGCGTTTCCAGGCCAAGCGGGCGCTCCGGTCCCAGCGGCGTGTCCCTGATGGGAACGCGGCCGCGGGCTGACCGAGCCGGGCTGCACACGCCGCTCGTGGCCTCGTCGCCGGCGACAGCGGCCGGCGGTGCCCGGGAGGCGCCCGCCCGAGGGCCGAGCGCAGCACCTGCCCCGCGGGAGGCGGCCGCAGGTCGGGGCCCCTCACCCGAGGCTTCGCGGCAGGTGCGGGGCGGGTTCGGCGGAGCCCCCTGCGGAGGGGGGTGACACCAGACCGCCTCCTCCGGCCCCTCCCGGCTGTCCTCCCGCAGCCCCCGCCCGCCGCCCGTTAAAGCTGCCCGGGGCGAGGAGGGCGGCCCGGGGCTGGTGTCGTTTGGCGACGGTGGCCGTCCCGCTCCCCCGCGGCCCCACTCGCCCTCTCCAGCCCTCGCTGCGGCTCATCGGGAGCGCCGAGGTCCGTGTCCGCTCCCGCTGCCCGGGACAGGTGCCGCGGCCCCAAGGTAAGGCGGGCCGGCACTCGGGGCGGTCGGGTCGCTGCGCGCACCGGCCCGGGCGGGGCCTCCCCGCCCTCACCCCTTTGTCGAGGCCATCTCGGCAGTTTCCGCCCTGGCTTCGGCTGTGTCCGCGCCGCGATGGGGAAAGGGGAGGGAGCTCGGGAAGCCTCGGGGGCGCGCCGCTCCTTCCGGGACAGCGGGGGGCGGTGCCGCTCACCTGGTGCCGCCAGCGCGGGGAGCGCCCGAGCCGCGGCTCCGCCGGGCGAGAGGTGAGCGCCGGCAGCGCTCGCCCCGCCCCGCTCTGCGCGGGAACGCGGCTCTTCGGGCAGGCAAGCGGGCGTCGGGGGCATGGCACCGGGATCGGGGACGCGGCACCCGCCGGCCCGGGGGCGAGGGACGGCGCTGTGCGGTCGTCGTGGCCGTGGCGGGCGGGCGGGGGAGGCGGGCGCCGCCGGGCGGCCCCGCTCCGAGGGATGAGGGGAGCCCCGGGGAGCGAGGGACGCCGCGGCGGGTTGGGGCGGCGCGGTCCGAGCCGCGAGAGCCGAGCGTGTGAGGGCAGGCACTGATGGAGACCCGTACTCGGGTGGCTTCCTAGGGAGTTGGCGTGGCGGCGGGACGGGGATGGGCATTGCGGCGGGACGGCTCACGTCCCCCCTTTTGTTTCTCTCCAGGGTGTTTGTGCTTCTCCGAGCCTCTCTCCCCGCCCCCGTCTCTCCCGCCCGCCCCGCCGGGACCTCTCCTCTCCGGGCGGCAGCAGAGCCGCCTCAGGGCGGGCGGCGGCAGAGGTGCTAGTGGGGCGCTCTCGCCGTCCAGCCCGCCGGGAACATGGCGACTGGCGGCTACCGCAGCGCCGGGGGCAGCACCACGGACTTTCTGGAGGAGTGGAAAGCCAAGCGGGAGAAGATGCGGGCGAAGCAGGCGCCACCGGCCCCGGGCGCACCGGCCGGGGGGGAGCCCCGTCCCGCAGGGGGCGGCCCCTCCGCCGAGCTGAACAACAACAACCTGCCCCCCGACCGCGCGGCGCCCCCAGCCGGCGGGGCCGTGAACTGCGTCGGCCTGGCCAGCGCCGCCCTGGGCCGCGCCAACCCCGCCAAGGAGCCGCCGCCGGCCCTCGCCGGGGGCCGCGCGGTCGAGTCCTCCGCCGCGCCGGACTCCCCCGAGGGCGAGGAGAAGCTGGCCGCCAAGGGAAAGAGCTCGGGCCCCAGCGCCAGGAAGGGGAAGGGGCAGATCGAGAAGAGGAAGCTGAGGGAGAAGAGGAGGTCGACAGGTGTGGTGAACATCCCGGCCGCCGAGGTGAGCGGGGACGGGGGGTGCGGCCGCCGCGGAGCAGCCGCTGGGGGCACCGGGCGCGGCCCCGGGACCGCTCTCCCGAGCGCTCGGGCCGTGCCCGGGCTCCCCGCGTGGGCTGCGCTAGCGAAGCGCTCACCGCATGCTGCAGGCAAAGCGTGATGGCCCGCGCCGTGCGGAACGACCACAGCCGTCGTTACGGGGCGGCATCCAAACAGACAGGCAGATGAGGTGTCATTTATCTGAAATCAATTAGACCTGTCACGACCTGCGACTTTTTTTTTTTTTTTAATCTCTTCTTGTCGGCAGAGCAAGTTTTAGGGCTTTTGGAGTATCAAACTCAGACACGTGTCTGTTAAAGTATGGTCAAAACAATGAAAGAAAATTGATTTATCAGCTCGGAATTAGATGTTCAGGTGTAAATATTCTTCAGTTTGGAACTCAGAAGAATTTCCTGCACTGGAAAAAATGTAGTGGTTTAAAGAGCATTTTTTTGAAGGCAGAGGAAGATATTTTTATCAGCCAACACCACTGTCCTCTGCGGTTTGCTACTAGTATAAAAATCTGGCATTGATTTGTGATACTCCTAGAGGAATTTAGAAGAATGATAACTAAGTTTTTAGTGTTTTTTTGCCATTAATAGGAAAGGCCACAGGAAACTTTGAAGAGAGATGGATTTTTGTCCTCAGTTTTGTACTAATAATGATGACCACTGTGGTTTTGTAGGAAACCCCTTTTAGTTCTTTTGGTTAACATTATAGATTATTAAAGTAACACTAGAAAATAAGATCTGAAGTTGTAGGAGAAGATGAAATCATGTTCTCCACACATGAAATCACTAACCCTTTTTTTTGTGACATCCTAGGCACTTTCACAGCACACATTTTCATGCAAGAAGGTCTTGGAAGGTGGAGGAATGAGTTTTAGGAACAGTAGAAATCTTTATGACTGTATTTTTTGAGAATTAATTCCTTGCATAGCCTTTAGTTTGAGATGAACAGTTTTGGCATAGGTCTTCAATATTGTTGTTTTGGAAAGTGGTGTATACAAGGGATAAAGTGAGTTCTTTCAATTTTCTGGCTTCAGAGTGTGCAAAGGACCTAGATTGTGTCTTGGTTTATATGGAGCCCCCTAAGTACCTGCCCCTTGTGCCCTTTATAGGTACCTTAAAATGCTGCATCTTTACTTCTTCAAGTAAATTAGTCCTAGCCCGATTAATAATGGTTTTGCATGTTGCAGCAAGCATTGCGTAAAGGGAATTTTTAGGGGCTCTGTTGTGTACCCCATCCTTAGTTGTACTCTTGTCTTTGCTTGGTTGTTTTTGGTCAGTGGGTTTCTTTTTGCTCTTTGAGACTAGTGTCCTAGTTCTTTGAACTAGTTTTCTGAACTAATGTTTCTTCAGTAGTTTTTTGGTGGTGGTGTTTGGGGTTTGCTGGTTTGGTGGTGGTTAGGGGTTTTGTTTGTTTTCTTAAAGTATTGCTCAAAATCTGCCTCGCTTTCCAGGAAAACACATGCCTTGATCAGCAGTCATTAGAATCTTGTATGTGAATTTGCTGCATTGTTAAGGGTGTCTGTATTTATTAAGGTTAACATATTTAGGCATTGAGAAACAAGTTCTCACCTGTTTCCATGTTTTTGAGGGCCTAAACCTTGCTGCACCGTGTCACTGTGTGTTGACACTTCGTGGAAACTTTCTGTACCTTTATACTAGTTACTTCTGTAATTAGCAATTAAGCATTTCATCACATTTTTGGGGTCAAATTTTATAAATGTAGATACCTGTTGTACAATGCAGTATTTGGGAAACTTGCTAGTAGTGTTACATTTTTGACTAGCATATACTTACACAAGGCTATCTATTGTCAGTATTTTGCATTTCTTAAGTGTTTTTAATTATTACCACATGCATTCCTAAGAATTGTTTAGCTAGGGAACAGTAGATTATTTCTGATGATGGACAGCTTCAAAAACTGTCTCCAGTGTCAAATGTGAGTACCTACTTAACAATGAATGTTTTGCAGACTATTTACTTGTCCTGTCTTTGATACAGCTATGTAGCTGTAAGAAGACATTTTGAAGTTTTGCTTCAACCTGGTCAGTTGCGGTTCTCGGACAAAAGAAGGCTGGGATGTAGGTGATGTCTTGTTGGAGTAATGTGCAACATGCCAGTTTCTTGCTGTCTTTCTCATTAGATGCTGGACATAGCTTTTACTGCGCCATACAGAGTGACTTGGTAGTAGTACACAGTGAATGTAACCACTTAGACTTGTAGTTCTGCGTGGCGTATGTTTTAAAATTAATTTTAAGGAGATGTTATTTTGGAGCTTTGAGTGTTTCAATGTCTTATTTTTCAGGAAAATAGTCTTTCTCAAGTAGCCATTTGATGCTAAATGTCCCTTTTATGGTCATTGTGCCACTGTGGTGGAGACTGATAATGAGATACTCAGAAATGAAAATGGGTACCTGTTGAAATAACGCACTCATAGAAGATACAGAGCGCCCAAAACTGAATACAAAACCAGTTTTTGCCCCAAAGAAGTGGGATGTAATTTCAGGTGCAATGCAGCTGGAGAATTTAATGATAGGAAAAAAGGTGGCAGAATAAGAAAAGTAAGATTGTGTTGTCTCAGTTATCTTGAAAAAGGCATGGAAAAATATTAGCAGATTATTATTTATTAATTATTAGTTTCTGTTCAATAGGAAGGTATTAGAATCAGTTCTTAAGTAGTTCTGTGTCTTAAGTGTATTTTGTGTTTGACGGTGGTGGAGGACAGAAACTATAGGGGAAGCTGTGAAACAGGTGGTGGCAGGATGGGAGTAGTTGTGAAACTTTGCACATTGCGATAAAGGTAAAGGCTGATTTTTATCTTCTCAGCACTACTGCTTATCTAAATAATGGTGACTTTTGAAAATGGCTTTTGAAATACTTGCATCTTTTTTCCTTTACAGTGGTTGTAAAGTAGGTTCTTGATAGCTTTTCGAATCTTGAAAGGTAGATTAGCTCCAAGTATTAAGTGCTGTGTGATTTGGTTTTGTTGCCTTATAATAATTCTTCATAAAATGTAACTGAATTTTTTGTAATTATCATTCCTACATATGTTTCCTTCTCTAGATTTTATAACCATTTTTAGTTATGTTTAGAAAGTGTTTCTCAGTTTGTAGGTGTTTACTTGCAGCATTTTTCTCATTTACAGTTGTGCTGGTATCTGTCCAAGAAAGACAAGAGTTCCCATTATGCACTGGCAGTGTTTTGTGGGGACCCACGTTTAGGATGATATGTTGTTATAGTAAGTCTGTTCTGCTCTGAGCAAAACAAGCAGCACTGGTGAAAGTGCAGCTTTACTTTTGTAAATGTTTACACTTGAGGATTCTGCTGGCATAGCCGTGTAGATAAGGTTTTTTGGTTTACTTTTTTTTTTTTTTGGAACCTCAGTAGGGAGAATAACAAGTATTTTTGTGTTATCTTTTTAAAAAAGGTGTATATATAATCAAAATCTTCATTCATCAAGATTGATTCGTTTTATAGCTGGGTTTCATGTAACAAAAGTTTACATTTTCACCTAACCAGATGGAAACCATCTAAATTCAGAAGTGTTTTTCTGTTAATAACAGAGTAATGAATGATTTAGAAAGGTGTAAGGAACAGTGATCTGTGTATTTTGCACCCGAGGCTGCCAGACTCAAGATGCAACAGTCTCCTGACCTGTTTGTGGGCAATACTGGAGTGAAAGGTAGAAGTGATACAAATATGGAATCTGTATAGGATGTTCAGCCGGTCAGTATTGCTCTCTTGTCTTATGGACAGCAGTAAGGATATGACATCTTGAAACCCGACTGATGGCTTGCTTCCAAGAGACTGACTGTCTCTTTAGAAGGCACTGCATGTGTGGTGCTTGGTAGGTGTTATACTGAACAACAGCATTGCAAGTAAGCAGAGAGCAATGAGCTCTTTCTTTCTCTGGGGTAAGAAAGGGTTCGTGCTGCAACAGAAGTCCAGCGTGCTGAATTGAGCAGACTGTCAGAAAGTTGCTGTGTTCCAGTTGGAAAAACTTTAAGAAAATTTAAGTGCTAAATGTGTCAAGCATAGCAATTACTGGGTGCCTTGTAAAGGAATTGAAATCCTTCTCTGAATGGGTGGAAACTAGAGAGAGAGCGAGCAGTGGAATCCTGTACTAGCTGTTGGACTCCTGATCAGAAGTTTGCCTTTCAGCAGTATCTTTCTCAGTGATTGCCTACCTGCCTCCTTCTTTCTGTACCTTGAGATTAGTGAGGTAATGTCTTTGCATAGTCGTAACATCTATTTTATTGTAAATCAACTTGCTTCTTTTTGCATGTGTTGGGGAATAAAAGCCTCAATAAGTGTTTGTTCAAAGTACTAGAGTTCAAAGTACCCCTATTTCTGACCAGTGATACCCTTAACATTCATGCAGATGTATTACTGTTATAATGGAAGTCTGAAATACATTTATTAGACCTGGACAACCATTCATGATAGGTTAGACCATCCTTCTGCTTGCTTTGTCTAGTGAACACATCTTCTTATGGTTCCATTATGGTTTTTCCTTCAGATGTGGCAGGGTGAATGCAAGCATTTTCAGATTCTGAGAAAAGAACTGTATTGAGGTTGTTAACATCCAGTTTGTTTTACTGTTAATGCCTTTGTGAATTCTAATTTTCACCAAATCTCCTGGCAATACCCATTCAAAGAGTATTTTCTTCTTTCCATCTTTCTTTAGTACTTTCTTTTTAATTTTTTTTTTTTATTGTTTTAGGAGTATGGTTTAATATCCTGACACTTAGCTACATAATGGAAGTTATTTAGTCCATAAAAAAAATCACAAAAATACCTTAGAACTCTGGAAAAATTTAAATCACAGAATCCATGTAACATCATCTAAGTCATTGCATGAGTGCCTTCCAAACCTGGCATGCTATCCCACTGCCTATCACTGCCAAGTCTGGGAGAGACCCGGGTTTGCTAGTGGTAAGCAATGGAATTGCATGGCAGAGTTTGAAGGACTGCACGCTAATGAGGTCCTTCAGTCGTCTCCATAAGGAGAGCTACATTGGCTACAGTGAACTGCACTTGAAGTGTTCCTAGATGAATACACACAGCAAGAGGAGCAAGCAAGAGGAGCTGGGAGCCTTGACTCAGTCCCAGAGGTACGACATTGTTGGCATAAGCGAAACCTGGTGGGATGAGACCTGTGACTGGTGCGTTACAATGAACAAACACAGGCTCTGGATGAGAGATAGGTAGGGCAGACGAGGTGCAGGGATGATGTGTGTAACAGAGGAGCTGAAATATACGGAGCTTGCGGTTGGCAGTGACAGAATTGAGAGCCACTGGGTAAGGATTAAGGGACAAACAAACCCATGTCATTGTGAGAGTCCGCTATAGGCAACCCAGCCAGGATCACAACACTGATGAATTATCCTTTAAGGAGCTAAGAGATACCTCTAAATTGACCACCCTTCTTCTTATGGGGGACCTCAATTTGCCAGATGTTAACTTGGAACACCACACAGCTGGTAGAGACAGATTTACAGAGGATTTCTAGAACACCTTGATAACTTTTTGCTACAGATACTAAGGGAGCTGACTAGGAAAGGTGCCCTCCTTCATTTGTTGCTTGTTGATAGAGAGGGTCTTGTGAGTGGAGTAGTGATGGTGGCCATCTTTGCCACAGTAACCACAAAGCAATTGAGTTAAAAATCTTTGTTGACAGGAGGAAAAGTGCCAGCCTGAAGGGCCAGTACCTTCAACCCTGGACATGAGGAGAGCAGAATTCAGGCTGCTTAGAGATCTAGCGAGTAAGGTCCCCTGGGAAAATACTTTTGAAGGTGCTGGGATCCATGATTACTGGTCACTTCTCAAGTATCATCTCCTAAGAGTACAGGAGCAGGCAATTCCAAAATGTTGGAAGTTAAGCATGTGAGACAAAAGGCTGACTTGGCTGAGCAGGGATTTTATTCTGGAGCTAAGGCAAAAAAATCCCCACATTTGGCCAGTGGAAGGAATGTTGGGGAACACGGGAGTACTACAGAGATTCTGTTCACCACTGTGAGGAGAAAATTTGTGTAGCCAAAGCTGAAGCAGACTTGAAGCTGGCCAGAAATGTGGGAGACAATAAAAAGGGGTTTTAAAAATGTTAATAGCAAAAGGCTGTGTAGAAAAACGTCAGCTTGTTACATGCTGAGGATGGTCACCTCACAAACAGGCACATAGAGCAGAGGTGTGTAATGCTTTCTTCACTTCAGTCTTCAACACTGGTGGTGGTCTCTTGGAGTCCCAGAGACTTGAGCTGGAGGACCATGACTGTGAGAATGATAAACTCCCAGTCAACCCCAACCCCTGTGCAGGATTTGCTGCTCCGGATGATACCCTCTAAATGTGTGAGACTTGATGGGATTCATCCAAGGGTACTCAAAGAACTGTCTGATGTCATCGCAAAACTTCTCAATGATTTTTGAATGGTCTTGGGAATCTGAAAAGGTCCCAGTCAACTGGAAGGTGGCAGACGTTGTCCCGATTTTCCAGAAGAGCAAGAAGAACGACCCTAGTAACCACAGGTATGTCAGTCTCACTTCAGTGCCTGAGAAAGACCTGGAGGACAATGCAGTCACTGGTCACAGCCAGCACAGGTTCATAAGAAGAAAGTCCTGCTTATTCAACCTGATTTCCTTTTATGACAAGGTAAACTACCTAATTGGTCAAGGGAAGCCAGCTGATGTGGGTTTTTTGGATTTCAGTAAAGCTTTCGATACTGCATGTCACAGGATCCTCCTGGACAAAAGTCCGGCACACAACTGGATAAACACATCATGTGGTGGGGGAACAGTTGGCTCATGGGTTGGTCACAGAGGGTAACAGTGAATGAGGTAACATCAAACTGGCGACCTGTAACCACTTGGGTTCTTCAGGGCTCCATTTTAGGCCTTGTGCTCTTCAACATCTTCATAAATGACTTGGATGCAGGACTGGAAGGGATACTAAGCAGGTCTGCAGATGGCACAAAACTGGGAGGAACTGTTGACTCCCTCGAAGGCAGGGAGGCCCTGCAGAAAGATCTCAAAAAATTAGAGGACAGGGCAATCACCAATCTTATGAACTTTGACAAGTGCTGGATTCTGCATGTGGGATGAGGCAACTCTGGATATACAGACTGGGAATGAAACCCTGGAGAGCAGCCCTATGGAAGAGCATCTGAGGGTCCTGGTTGATGGCAAGTTGAATCTGAGTCAGCAGTGCCCTGGCAGCCAGGAGGGCCAACTGTGTCCTGGGGGCAACAGGGAAAGCATCGCCAGCCAGTCGAGGGAGGGGATTGTCCTGCTCTGCTCTGCACTGGTGTGGTCTCATCTTAAATATTGTGTGCAGTTTTGGGCACTGCAATATAAGAAAGATATTAAGCTATTACAAAGTGTCCAGAGGAGGGCAATGAAGATGGTGTAGCGTCTGCTTCTCTATTTGAGCAGCAGCTGAGGTCACTTGGTTTGTTAAGCCTGGAGGAGACAAGGGAGAAATCATCTTTGCCTCCAGCTTCCTCACGAGGGGAAGTGGAGGTGCAGGCACCGATCACTTCTCTGTGGTAGCTAGTGATATGACCCAAGGGAGAGGCATGTAACTGTGTGTCAGGGCAGATTTAGGTTGGATATTGGGAAAAGATTCATCTGGAAGGTTGTCAAGCATTGAACAAGCTATCTGGGGAAGTGGTCACAGCACCAAAACTGCCAGAGTTCAAGAAGTGTTTGGACAATGCTCTCAGTCACATGGAGTGATTTTTTTTTTTTTTGGAGTTGTCCTGTGCAGGGTCAGCAGTTGGACTCTGATCCTTGTGGGCCCCTTATAATTCAATGTATTCTATTCTGTGATTCTATTCTATGCTGTAGGATAACACTGTTTTGGATTAAGTCTGGGCAGTACAGACATGGATCACTTCTTACTTAATTGAACAGGGTGTTTTTGTATACAAACAGATTGTAGGCCAGTACCTGCAGCTTGAATCCACAGGACTCTACCAGAAAGTACTGATTCTTTTATATACTTAATTCTTTTCAATTCTAGCCCTTGTTTCTATTGGAATGGGAAGGATGGTGATGGAGAAGCTGTTAATTTCTTCTCTAATTCTTTTGACTCTACATTTATCTCTTAAGTGCAATTTTGGGAAGGTGGGTTTTTAAAATTATCTTTTAATACCTAGGTATAATTGGAAAACATTACTGTATAGTTGTTTTTCGCACTCTCCTGTTTTTGGGGTGAATCATCTGAAATTATACAGTTAAGTGTGTGGAAAAGAAATGCAGTGTAAGTAAAGTATTTTCTGTTAAGTACTGAATTCTACAGCAAGTAAGAGAAGTATTTAGCATAAGTTGTAATTGGTGGTTGAATGTTGAATGTTGGCTTTGCAAGTTACTGCCTTTTCTTGCCAATCTGTCATGTAGCCCATAACCCCAAATAAATGTAGACACCGGTTGACTCAAGATAAATATTTCTTTGTGTGCCTCCTAGGCTATTTCTAGTACTTAAGACTGAAACACTGTCTGTCCCATTGTTGTTTGTTTCTAAAGCTCAGTTAAAAGACAAGATAATCTGGAAGAAAAAGTTTTGTAGGTTAAAGAGTAGAAACAGTCTGTTAGCTGTACATTTGTCTACTTTTATACTGAAATAGACATATCAAGCATCTTGCTTCAATCAGGTGACCAGTTTCATTGAAAAGCATAGCAAGGGAAATGTTGATATGACCAGTTATTTCACTGTAATAATCACACTGCTATGTATCATTAAAAATGACTTATCTGACAATTTTTTTTCTAAAATTTGTTTGTATCTTCACTATAACAAGTAAATTCTCTGAAAATATTTGATCGTTGTTTATAAAAATGCCTCAGTCTGAGCTTCAAATTGAAAATGTTCTGCCTGAATGATAAGCTGATAATTTCCTACAATTAAAAAAGAACATTGTGTTGCTTTGGCTGTTTGAATTTAGTAGCATATAAATGTGAAAATAATTTGAAGTTAGTTTTAATATTCTTAAATTAATATTTTACACATAATAATATGCTGAGGTTATACTGTAGCTGAACATGTTTAAAGCTGGGTACTAAGCTAAAGATTTTTCAGTATTGGTGTATAGTATGTAGTAGGCTGAGAATCATAACACTGATAGAGATTGGAAGGTATCTCTGAAAAAGTTGTCTGATCCAATGTCCTACTCAATGTGGGAGCAGTTTTGGTCACATTGCTTACGATCTTGGCTAATAAAGTTTTGAATGTATTCAGCCTGTTCATATTGGTATAAATAGCTCTGCTTTCCAGCCTCTTAGCCAATCCTTGGCATTTTGTTGCAGCCACAGACTTGCTCCCATCCCATTGTTCAGGTTGCTAGTAAAGATGTTGCATATTATCAGCACTAATATCAGCCCCTGAGGGCTGCCACTTACCTGGCTGCCAGTGGGAGTTTATAATATTGATGTCAACCTTTTGAGCCTGAAGATGCAGCCAGTATTTCATCACCTAATAGTACACTTCTGTGGGGCATATTTAACCAGTTTGTCTTGAAGGATACTGCAGGGAGACCAAGTCAAAGATGCTTCTTCATCCTTTAAGGAAACTTTCAGTGTTTCTGGAATTACAGGTGCAGAAGACCCTAATATGAGAGTTGTGTACACTATTTGTTGAAGCTGAATTGTTAAAATCGTCTATATGAGGGAAATGGTTTAGTGTTTCCTAGTTTTTTCTTGGTGGTGGAAGTGGTGGAAAACTTTTACTTTTTCCAAGGCGGCAGAACAAAAGAACAAGTAGTTTGAAAAACAGAAAGAGCGAGGAGGTTGGACCAGATGAGCAGCTGTGGTCCCCTCCAACCTTACCCATTCTGTGAGGAGGTCAGTCCTTCTTGTTGGTATGTAGTATTGTCTCAGGTCGTTGAAGCTATTGATATTTTGGAAGAGTCCTATGGAAAACTGCTTTTATATTTAAGCATTTAATATTATAAACCCCTAAAACTAGAATATTTTACTGAGACTATGATGAATAATGAGTTGCTGCTTTGGTTTCATTCTGCAGTTGAATCCACCTTTGCTATCCTATTTCTTATTACACTTATTTAGAACTGTCTTCTGAAGATAATGGAATTAAATAGAAATCTTGGGTATTTGTAGCAGTGTTTTCAAAACTAAATGTTAATATAGATAGCTGTGGAGGAAAGCATAACTTCATGAGTAAACACTGGAAGTTGAAAAAATGAAAAGATAAATGGAGAAACACTCCAAAGCTCCTGCTTTTAAAAACTCAATGTTTGGAATTGTCATGTCTTCAAAATGCCTTTGTGACTTTGAGATCCTGATTCATCTCAAACCCAAATTTTTGGAACTAATTACTGAGAGATTCATTTACTGAAGACGTCAAGAGAGGGGTGATTGGAATAAATGATGAAATAAAAAATTATTTTATGATAAAATTAGACTTTTGGTTTGTTTCTGTAATAGAAGGAAAAAAATTTAAACTGTATGCATTTGAGACTTTCTCATTTTGACTTTGGTTTGACTCTTTCTAGTGATAATGTGATCTAGTTCTTAATTTACGAAGTTAAAAGGAAATTAGTCTGTAATTAACTTTTTATTTTTCTACTTATAGGTTCAATAGGCTGAAGATTACTCCCTCAAAAAAAAAAAAAAAAAAAAAAGGGAGAGGGGAACATATTTAGTAAAAAGAGTGAGAGAATTCTGCCTAGACTGGGATTTATGATTAATCTGTGATTTATATCTTTATACCAGTATATTTTACTGAGAATTACCTCTAATAATCAGTAATTAAAAAAAGTAAAAAATACAACCCTTCTGAACTGAGTTCCACAGATGTAACTTTCTCTGAGGATACAGGAGAGTAAGAGCCAGGAGTGGGTTAATTTCTGCAGTCATTCATAAACCATCATGTGCCTTCAGAATTATTTTGTAATGTCTCCTGAATTATTTTGTAGTGTCTCCAGAGTTGCATTATAACTTTCCAGCAGCCTGTTTGTGCTTTGAATCTATTATATCCCAGATGTGTTACTGTCAAAAGAACCAAGCTGAAAAAGAAAAAAATTACAAACCACAAAATCCCCCAAAACAAATAACTCTCCACCTCTTATGAAGCCAATAACAATCCAGCTCTTGACTATACCTTACTATTTCAATTTTGCATTATGCAACTTGAATATTCGTGCATCTTTGGTGGCAACTAAGTTTGGGCAGATCTTTCTTTACTGCTTTAAAAAAAAAAAAACAAACCTGTGTCAAAAATAAGGTTTCTGTATATCCCTGTAAGAGCAGGTAGGAAATAGATTCCTTTTTCACTAGGAAAGGTTAAATCCCACCCCAACTGTAAATTAGATATTATAATATTAATTGATAAGCAGAATATTTATTGGTACAAACTTCTTAGACATACTTCATTGCATCTCTGGAGTATAGTTGTTTTTCTGAGTCCTGTAGCTTGAAGTGTACAGGAAGGGTCATTGTTGATCAGTCCACACAAGTTTGTACTGATTCCTTGAAACTATCTTTATGTAGTTTGCATTCATTACATGTATGTAAACTCATACATGGTTTTCTCTGCTATCTTTTTTTTTTTTTTCCCAAAGTTGGAGTTGTGTATTTAAAGACTTTTCAATTGGAAGACTGTAGGTGGATGACTTACTTTTCATGTTACGCAAGGTCATGGGAAATCAAAATAAAAACCATAACCCTGATGTTTTACTTCAGGATTTTTATATATTTGATTGGCTTGCATGTTACTATGGAGGACTGAATGGGACATTTAGGTCTCTTACTCCAGAACTGCAAATCTTATATTCAAATCTATTGTGTAGTCTTACCATGTAATAATCATGCGTCATCTTAGGTTTGGTATATTATACCAGGTTTGGTATAAAATACAGGAACATCATCCTGTGTGAAGCTAGGTTTAAATAAAAAACTATACTAATAAAGAAAAAAAAACTCAGAGAAACAAAATAATGCCGTGCCATCTGCAATTTTTACCTATCTCAACTCTCAACTGTTGCCCACCTTCAAACAAAAATATGAAAAAAAATGTGCTGGGCATGGGCTTCGCAACGTGTGTTATGCAGTACTTCATTCATTTTCCTGATCTGAAACCTGAGTTAGTAACTAATGTCTTGAATCTCTTAAATCAGACTTTTTAGTAGGTGAGAGACTTGTAGAAGCATAGTCTGGGGCAGCACTAGGTGCTTTCTGTGTGTGGACCTTGAATCTAAGTGTAATTAGGGTTGGAAGGAGCATCAGGGGGTCTTAATTAAACCTTGTTGCATCCAGTCAGGTCTGGAAAATCTCCATGGAAAAAGTGTTGTGGAATAACTGCTGTTTGTATGTGTGATGTCTTAGCTGGACACTGTCGTGATGAGAGGCCATAGCAGAATGCAGAAGCCCGGGAAGCAGTAAGTGCAATTTCTTTATTTTTTTTGTTGTCTGCTTTCTTTGGAGGAGTAGTTTTGACTAAAATCTGTTTCAAGTAAAGATTTTGGAATGTGGGAGTTGGAGCAGAGCATGGAAGTGCTTGGTCCTGTAGCAAATTGTGGTTTAGCCCTGTACTAAATGAGTTGCTTTACTTCAGTCTGTTACACAGCCATGTTTAGGGTTACAATTTTTTTTCTTTCCTATAAAAGCTCTAAGATCCTTCTGTAAAAAATTCTCTTTAAATTAATGTACTAACTCCAAGATGAAAGCATTTTTTGTGTGTGTGTCTGTAATGTTATACTTCAAAGGATAATTGTATGACACTGTCATTTCAATTAGACAAAAGCTACAAACATCTGTAAAATGCTGAGACACGCAGAAAGATTTAAAAACTGAATGTAGAGATATTTGGCACCAGCAGTCCTTTGGTCCTGTTCTTTAAGAAAAAAAGGTGAGGATATGGTGAATTGAGATGCTTCACATTATATTTGATGCCAAACCCCTTATTTTTTTTCGTATTTTAGATTATATTAATTTCTGCTGTAGAATACTGAGAAGAGATAAAGGATATGTTCGGAGCTTAAATTATTAGATTACAGATTTGTCATTGTTTGCTAAGATGTTTGGGCCTAAAAAATTCTCACATTTCTTTCACAAAGGTATTAAATATTATAGTAAACTCAGAAATGTGATAGTTTTTCAGATTTGGAATTCTACAGCTAAATGTTTAAGTAGCATATGTTTGGTGTGTTAAGTACTCTGATAAACTGTTCCAGTGAAGTATATTGGAACTGCGCACTTTCAGCATTCTTAACAACTAAATTAGGGACCTGTCCTTGACAACCAAGTATTTAGGGACCTGCATTCAGACACTTCTGAATAATGGCATAGCTAGAGTTTAGTTTGTTCTAATATATCTGTAAAAGAATTTCCTGTTCAGAATATTTATCTATTCTTTTAATTTGTTACTGATAGAAAGAATTGAAAAAGGACAGAGTCTGTAATACTTCTGTGGCTGGAAAGGCATAAAATCTCTGAAGATAATTCCTTTTGAAATGGGAAATAAACCAAAAATTAACAAAGCTTGTACAGTGAGTACACATGGAGATTCTTTGTATCCTTTTGAAGACACTGTGCATTATAATTACCTTGTATGAAATAGAGATACCTCAGGCAGTTGACTTTTACAGCAAAATGTAGAAGTTATTTTTAGCCTGAGGCAGAAACTGAGGAACATCTCATTATCTGACAGTCTTCTTTAGTCGAAAATATAAATGGGTGTTTTAATATAATCCGATTTTGTGGGTTTGTTTCTTCCTTTCATTTAAAAAAAATGGGACTCCTCAGATGTCAAATCCGTTTTTGTCAAACTTACCCAGAGGCTATTTGAACACAGGTGTTGCTAAGCAGCTCAGTACTAAAAACCACTTCTCATAGCATGTTACATTTTTTATAAGATGCAAGAAAGTTTGAGAATCAAACCAAGAATTTAGAAATGGCTATATTGATGTATTTTTGCATGTGTAAAATATTTCCAGCTACTATTCTGCTTCTCGTTTTGATTTTTCATAAATTTTTTTGTGTTGTTTATTTGGAATGATTTGGAGGTTATATGTTTATGTTTTCTAAAGCTTTCAGCACTTACTGCTGGCCTCCTCAGATCAGAAAATGAGATTTGAAGCCTGAATTACCTACATTATGCAAACTATCAGTAAATTATATGTGAGTGTAGGCATCCTTACAGCTTTTTATAAGGTGGTACATCTTACTTACTTACAGTATAGGCTGAAGATGGCTGTTCTGCTTTGAGATCCCACTTGAATCAGTCTGGAAGCACTGTGATGGTGCTTATGCCCTGCTGAACTTGTGGTTAATAACTCATGTTGATCTTACCTGGCTCCATCTGGAAGTACTGGGAAATGTGGGTATGCAAATGTGATTCAGTGATATTCAAGCTGACTCTCAGATCTTTGGATGTCAATATTGCTTCCCACTTCCAAGAGTATTTAATAGACTTTCCAGTACATTGCCTAAATACAGTCATTTTTAAATCAGTGCAGATTTTGCACTGATTCATGTGCCTGAGATCTGCGTGTCATACATCTTAGTTTGGAAGCAGCAATATTAAAAAGAATAGCTTTTGTACCACTTTGGAAGAATAGAATGGTAAAGACATGTCTGCAAATGTGCTTCTGTCCCTTTAAAATATACCTGTAAAAAATCCTCTTTAAATATGCTTGGGTTTTTTAAAATTTTAATAGTAAGATTTTTTTACTGAAGTCATAGTAAGTAACAAAACCAGGCTAAACTGTAGGATAAATTCAAGATGTGGCTATCCTGTAATATGTTAAGGAACTTCGATAAAGATGACAAATGTCCTGATATTTGAAAAAGCAGATGATAAGGAAAGATAGCTAACTACGGACATAGCTTAGAAGAGACAATTTTGTGGATTTTTGTCTAGGTTAGTAGTACAGGTTGGACTGTCAGGAGAGAACTGATGAACACGATAAATGAAAAGCAGCTCACTAAGCAGAGGTATAAGAACGGATTATTTATTTGGGGACTTACAGGAAGGCTGGAGGGGGAGTTTTCATGAAGGTATGTAGTGATAGGACAAGGGAGAATGGTCTTAAACTGAAGGAGAGTAGGTCTAGATTAGATATTAGGAAGAACTTGTTTACTGTCAGAGTGGTGAGGGCCTGGAACAGGTTGCCCAGAGAGGTTGGAGACTCCCCATCCCTGGAAATATTAAAGACCAGGCTGGACGGGGCTTTGAGTAACCTGGTTTAGTGGAAGGTTCTCCACCCATGGCAGAGGGGTTGGAACTAGATGATATTTAAGGTCATTTCCAGCCCTAACCATTCTGTAACTCTGTGATTCAGTTATAGAAGGGTTTATTAAGAAGCAGACTAAAAGCTACTAAATGTTCAAGTGCCATAATCTTTACCATAGTAAAGTGAAGAAATAGAAGAACACATTAATTCCCTTTGCTGCCAGACCATCAAAACTTTAGTCAATAACCTAACATGTAGAAAACTCGTTTTTTGGTAACGTTCCCTATATGATTTTCTTTTATGCCATGCATTTGCTTATCTTTATCTTTATTTTATTTTGTTCTTTTTTGTCTGTTGAATGCATGTTGTATCCAGTGCTGACATTTGCATGTGAGACCGTGTTTGTAGAGCCTTTTGCATTTCTTTGTAATATACTGGAACTGAGATAACCCTTTTCTTTAGAATCCTGGGGGGGAAAAAAAAAAAAAGAACGGTTGCAGTAAGTAATAACTGTTTTAAATCTGCAGTAACTGTATGACTGGATTCTCCCTTAATTTTCCAAAACGACTATGGGGTAGACAAAACGTGTATTGGAAAAAAAGAGATGAGCACATGGCAAAGAAAGTAGAGCAGCACAATTTGAATGTGAAAAGGGAGAAAGGCAAGTGTGTTCCAGTTGAGTTAGGTATACCATGTTTTTTAATTGTAGGTTCTGAAATGGAAAGCGTGTTACAGCCATTCTTAAAACACAAGTGACCAAAATATTTATTTATATGAGCCAGTATTTGAAATGTACAATTTTAAATATACCTCTAATATTTCCCCACACAATTGAACTGGTATGATTTATGTAATCACTAGTTCAGGGTAGTGATCTAAATCTGAAAGCAAAAGCTAAAAAGTCTCTTTTTCTTTTTGTTTGTTCACTACAGTCATTGGTTCTGCATAGCAGAACTCCAGTGGAACTTCAGAGGTACTATCTGAACCAGGATCTGTGGCTGCATTAGTATTTGATCAATATCAAAAGTTACTGATTAGCAAAAAGGAAGTAGGGCCTGTAAAATATTTTTCCAATGTTTTAAGTGGAATTTTTTCCATTATCATCTGCTTTTATTCACCTTAAGTATTTCAGATTTTTCTGTCTTTTGTGCAGGAATGTTTCTTCCACTTGAGCACTGTTTATTAGGAAGGTGCATTAATCATGAGATATCCCCCTAAAATATCACAGGATAGTGGGGAAGAGGGACTGTGTGTTTTACATTTTCATTTGTTTTTAAGTGCAGCTTAGATATTGGTGGTATGTGGAGAGCTGGCTAGAGAACCAAGGGCGTGCTGATAACCCTGCCTTCAGCTTAGATACTTTGTAAAGGACACTTTGGCCTTGGAGGAAGAGAATGAGGGAACGTCCACATAAACTGGATACAGACACAGGATGTTCCCACCAGGAGAGAGATGTACTTGTTACGTACTAGTGCGTGCACAGCCAGGCACAACCAATGAACAATATGCTAAAACGTGTGAGCCGAGCTAAATAGCCAATTATCTCTTATTGCTTAACTGCATGATCCTTGCTGCAACTTATATATACTCTGATGCTTTTAATAAAGTTGAACAAGATTCTTAACTCATATTGAGTGTTGTCTTGATTCTGACCAATCCTTGGCAACATTTGGCGCCTGAACAGGGACAGCTTCAGGGATGCTCACATCTACGGACAACAGAGAAGAGGCAGACGGAGCGTGAGGATTGGAAGCAGGACAGTGACCGAGTACGCGTGGATCCACGGCATTCCTGCAATCGGTAAGACCGCTATCCTGGCATGGAAATGGAGGTGGCACTCAGTCTGCTACAAAGTATGCTCGCTAAGCGAGGATGCACGACTGAGGAGAAGTGGCTCAAAGAGCTATTAAAATGGGCTAATACCCATGGCTATATGAAAGATGCGCCACTGATATTCAGCGTACAAGAATGGAGGGAGATGGGTGATGCCTTGTGACAACAAACGATTGATGGCAGCAAAACAGCCAAAGCCCTTGGGTCAACGTGACAAGAAGTAATCAACACTCTAAAACAAATGAAAGGGGAAAGAAAGGTGGCCTTAGCAACCACCAAAGCATTACGCCCTGACTCCGAACCACAGACCTCACCTCCCCTTCCGAGCCAGGGATGGCTGCGTCGATTTTTTTAGGGTGGATCAAATGCGGCCAGTTAAAGGTTTGGTACAACAAATTAAACCCTCTGCTGCGGCAATAGGGAAAGAGGAAGCTGGTCCGGCAGCTGGCAAGGACTGTAATGAACAGAATGCAGAACTTAAGCCTGCTACCCCCGGAGTACAGGGCGGGGCCAGCTGCTGACCAAGAAGCTATCCTCCATTACCATCTAGTAGGGAAGATACTTCTGAAGATCCTCAGCCACAGCCTCCAGCAAATAGTAGTGGCAAGCCTCCCCCCAACATGATCTCTGCAAGGTGAATGATCAAATGCAAGCCATGGGAGCTCTGCAACCAGGACTACCTTCTCCCCTGATGATACCCGCTAATTGGAATCCCCTTATAATCGATCTCAAGGATTGTTTCTTTACTATTTCCCTTCACCCAGAAGATACACAATGATTTGCTTTTACCCTGCCTTCGATTAACGAACAAGAGCCGGCGTCTTGGTATGAGTGGGTCGTGTTGCCCCAGGGGATGAAAAACAGCCCAACAATGTGTCAGTTGTACGTGGCAGCAGTTCTTAAGAAGATACGCATGGACTGGAAAGACAACTTCATTTATCAGTATATGGACGATATTCTCATAGCCCAGCCACAGCCTTTTACGGATGCCAACATTAGGAACCTGTCAGCGACCCTGGGCACTGCAAGTCTTCAATTGGCCGCAGAAAAGGTCCAGCAACAGGCCCCATGGCCTTATCTCGGCTGGCAAATCACTGATGCTGTCATCACACCGCAAAAAGTAACTTTACAAACCAATCTTACTACATTGGCAGATGTACAAACCGTGATGGGAGACCTGCAATGGGTAAGGACTCTCCTGGGTATTACAAGCGAAGATATTGCACCACTGATACCCCATCTCAGAGGAGCACAAGCTGAGCTGGCCATTTCATTGACCTTGGAACAACGTGCTTGTCTCCAAAACATTGGGCAACTTCTGTCTACCCGGTGGGCCTGCTGACGAATCCTCTCTCTACCCGTACAACTGCTCGTCTTGTCACTCCCCACGTCGGTCTGTGGTGTCGTCTGTCAATGGCAAAAGAAAGGGGAAGTCCCCTCTCAGCGCAATAGAAGTAAAACAAGATATACGAAGCACACGACGAACAGAAGAACTCCTTTACATCCATGAATGGGTTTTTACATATGTGCAACCGAAAAATAGCATACAAACACGAATGGAAGCAGTGGGAGAAATCATACGAAAAGGGTGCACGCGGATAATAGTCATATATGGGGCTGAGCCTAACAGCATTGGACTGCCATTGACAGCTGCCGACTTAGAATGGAGCTTTTGACATTCCAAAGCATTACAGTTGGCACTGCTTGAGTACGCAGAAAAAATAGAGACGATGCGGCTGGTTGGAAGAGCATACACCTGGTTAAGTAAAAATGAGTGGATTCCCATTCCAAAATATTCTGACACCAGTATCAGGCGGACTCACAGTATACACTGCTGCTGGTAGAGCAAGCCACCGAGCTGCTATTGTCTGGCAAACAGAGAACAAATGGGAGCATCACCTTATCCAAGGTACAGCAGCAGATACCCTGCAGACATTAGAGCTGCTGGCAGTTTGCTGGGCATTGACCCCGTGGAAGGACGTTCTACTAAATATTGTTACCGACTCGCTTTATGTTACTGGAATTATTGCCCGCATAGAGGATGAATTTCTACGGTGCATACAGGATGTTCGCTTGCATGAACTCTTCTTAATGGCACAACAAACTATCAAGGTGCGACAGGAAGCATACTGCATTATACACATAAGAAGTCATCAGTGGTCTGTCGGCTTAGGAGAAGGGAACGACCGAGCTGAGAAACTAGTTAGCCTTATGCAGCACTCACCATCACAGAACCCATTTGAAGAGGCGCGACTAGCCCATGAACGATTCCATCCAAATTCTAAAGGACTACAAAAACAATATCAACTCACTCACTCCGAAGCACAGTCCATAGTCAAGGCCTGTCCGCAATGCAGTCATCATGGACCAGGTCTTGGCTTAGGACTTAATCCAAAGGGCCTCAAGGCATTAGAAATCTGGCAGATGGGCGTCACACATGTGGCAGAATTCGGTTGACTTAAATACGTACATGTGACCGTCGATACATATTCAAAAATGATATGGGCTACTGCTCAAACGGGAGAAAGAGGACTCCATGTTGCCAAACACCTCACGGCATGTTTTGCTGTAATGGGGGTACCAGAGCAGATTAAGACTGATAATGGCCCTGCATATGCTGGAGAGCATGTCAGAAGATTTATGAAGTCATGGGGTATAGAACACTGAAGGGGTCTCCTTGATTCTCCAACCGGACAAGCTATTGTAGAAAGATCGCATCGGACCCTAAAGGAATACTTGCAGAAATTCAAAGGTATTTTGGACCCTAAGCAAAGACTAGACAAAACCCTGTTTGTGCTCAATTATTTGTGTATCTTTGGAGATAACGAGGAACTGTCTATTGTTATACACCATGAGTGCATTCCAAGGCCATGACAGGATGTTGGAATGCGAGTGCACTATAGAAATCCAAAGACGGGGTTATGGGAGGGGCCTGCTGAAGTGCTGTTTAACGTGTGTCTCTACAGGTGACGGACCTCTCTGGGTTCCCACCCGTTGGACCAAAGCAGCAGTGAACAATCAACCTCAAACTGGATCCAGAGGCACATGAAAGAGAGGAATATCGGTGGCATAGAAAGATCAAGCCTCTCCTGCTATCTGCGACATCAGACAACTTCTTGTCCATCCATTCGAGCTGCTGCAGACTTCATCAGAAGTGCATATGAAAGAGACTTTATCAATAAGGACATAGCTGCAGCGCAGCATCTGCCTTCTGAACATTGTGGAACATGTGAATGGTGGGGGGAGATAACATGTGGTCAATGCCAAGAAATCATCCTTGTTCCACGACAATGCCTATATTTGTCGCTTTGTAGTTTATGTGATCAAACCCAGCAGAAAGGGAGTTTTACTTTGATAATATAGGAGAAAAAGATAGAGCCCACGTTTTTTGGCTTTTCGCTGCACGGGTAGAGCGAGCTAAAGCAAAAAGGCACTATACTTGGAGGTGACAGCGCTGTGGGCAGGGCATCCATATCCCATTACAGCATGATGTTCATATTTTGCGATAGAGGCAAGAAGGCAATTAATGGGCATATAGGCATCAAGCGTGTTCTCCTCCAAAGCCTTCTTAGTGGCATCGGTCAAACTTGGATGGTGACCCAGCCCAAGCAAAATGTGTGGCTCACACTCACTAATGTTACAGGTCAGGATACCCTCTGTTTATCAGTTGCCAATCCGGAGAATACATTTTCAACATGTTTAGTTGGTGTTCCTCTTGATGCATGGCTGTGTCCTTGTGACGCCCACGCCTGTAATTCCAGCAATGCATCCAGCTATACTGATAATTGGGATGTCATCCCTTTCCCCAGATCACACAAGAACTGCAGGAAATAGAACTATTAGGCTCTGTTGCCATGGATGCCTGTTTTTTCTTTAACTATTCCTACCAAACAGTACAAGGAAAGGACACAATGTTAATGCCACTTAGTTAATCTGTAGAACCACCACTGCCTGGTGCAATTATATTTCACACAACCTGTCAAGAGCATTTAACGTTCCTGTATCTCTACCCCCAGGTATCTTTCTAATCTATGGAGATCGCGCCTGGCAGGCATCCTGGCAAAAATACGTGGGGGTCCATGCAGCATGGGTAGATTAACTATTTTAACTCTAGCTTTTCCATGGTATTGTCCAGGCTGAGACCAACACGCGAAAAATGCTTTGTTCATCAGTTTCAGAGTGACTGTAAATCGTCAGTCATCTTTTGGAGTCCTGGGGAGATAATTGCGGCCTCCTTCTTTTTGCCAGGAGTAGCTTCTGCTGCAGCACTCAAAAAATTGAACAATCTAGGCTGTTGGCTAGCTAAACAAAATAATGCTAACTCTAAAGCATTAAGTGAGTTATTAACCGATGTGGATAGTGTCCGGCACGCTACGCTGCAAAATAGAGTGGCAATGGATTTTCTATTACTAGCTCATGGACATGGATGTCAAGATTTTGAGGGAATGTGTAGTATGAACTTACCTGATCACAGCAAATCAATTCATGCCAGTATTCAGCAGCTGAAAGATCTGACCACCCAGTTAAAAGTTAGCGATGGATGGAGCGGGCTCAATAATTGGAGAATTTCTGGCTGGCTAAAGGGATTATTAATACAAGGCCTTACTATATTGATTGCCCTTGTGCTATTTTTGTTGATTGCTAGTTGCTTGCTAGATTGTGTGAAATGAACTGTTTTTGTTATTATTAATCAAGCCTGGCTTGTGCAAAAAGAAAAAGGGGGAACTGTGGAGAGCTGGCTAGAGAACCAAGGGCGCGTTGATAACCCTGCCTTCAGCTTAGATACTTTGTAAAGGACACTTTGGCCTTGGAGGCAGAGAATGAGGGAATGTCCAGATAAACTGGATACAGACACAGGATGTTCCCACTGCAGGAGAAAGATGTACTTGTTACGTACTAGTGCGTGCACAGCCAGGCACAACCAATGAACAATATGCTAAAACGTGTGAGCCGAGCTAAATAGCCAATTATCTCTTATTGCTTAACTGCATGATCCTTGCTGCAACTTATATATACTCTGATGCTTTTAATAAAGTTGAACAAGATTCTTAACTCATATTGAGTGTTGTCTTGATTCTGGCCAATCCTTGGCAACACTGGTATTACAGTAATAAATTTAGAACATTAACTTTGCAAATATATTCTTTAAAAGCAGGTAGTCTTTAGTCGTCAACACAAAAGTAGAAATTAGGGAAATACTGGAGGAGTATCTGACAGGGGAATTATGAAATGCATTTTCTATTATCCATGTATTCATAGCAAAGACTGCCTTTTCTTCTCTTTAAGTTAAAATGAAATATTGGACCTTGTAGTTGATGAAAGTTAATGAAAAAAGTTGATGACAAAATACCTACTTTTTATTTGATTTCCTTTGCGTGTTTGGAAGACTAACTTTGCATGTGGACAGAGCTTTAGCGACTGCAAAGAAGTGGGGAGCTTGTGTACCACTGTGAAGAGGTTGCTGTCAGGGGTTACAGGTGCTGCCTTAAACCTGAACGTAGCCTGGACCATACTTCTCTAGCTCTTCATGTGTGTGGACTGCTTGTGAGCCAGCAGCTGTGAATGTCATGGATGATGGGCTGTAAGAAGTGAGCTAGAGGGAACGGTGCTGGCTGGGGAACCACATACACTGAATGGGATGTGCAAGATGTTATATACTGGGTGAGATGGGAAGCTGCCTGTCCAGACAAAGCAGCTTAGAGAATTCGGTGACAGGTCACAGTTGTTTGTGCCTATAGATGGCTACCTGACTGAAATCAGCTCTGCAGCTAGGCTTGCACCAAACTAAGTGCAGTTGGTTTGATTTGGAGGGCCTTGGCTTTGAATCAGCTGTGGGTGTAAGGAAGGACATATTTTCTCTGTGATAAGGCAGCTCTTCCAAAGGAAACTTTAAATAATGTCTTGCCTGCTCCTTTTTCTACATACAGGGAAAGCTTGTTTGAAAACAAAGGTTTTGCAGTTTACTTGGCTTGCAGCTATGGAAATCTGTACCTTGAAATATTTTACTCTTGAGAAAATGATGAATTTTCTAATCAGTGTTTTCATAAATTAGCAGCTGCTGGTAGAGGTTGAGTTGAAAGGCACAATTGTAAGTGAAAAGAAAATTTTTTCAGAACAAAGGAAAATTAATCCCTTTGTTTTCTCATTTTTTACTTTTCAGAACTTGATAAAATTTTAAGTGTCATACATTATGTCTGTAAGAGGACTTTCCCTTTATCAGTTGTAGCCACAGGTTTTATTTAACGAGAACACTCTCAAAATGGCATGTTCAGTCATGCCTTAACTGTATGACAAACAAAATGCCTGAAGCCAGTTGAGATAACAGCAAATGGGGGACTGTCTTCTACCAAAGAGACCCTGGCTCATTAAACAGTCATGTTCATCCCTGGTATTCCAACCCTTTCTTTTCTTTCTTCCCTCAAAATTCTGTCACTTCCAGATACTGTCAGTAGTATGCTCTAGTAATTAAGAGGAGAAAGGATGTGAAGCTTATATGCCTGAGCAAGTTCATTTAAGGTAAAAACATGTGATACCAATACAGTGTTTCTCATTGATCATTGAGAGTATTTAATTTGTAGCAAATCTGTTTCCCAAAATAGAACAATAATGAAAAATTTAAAGTGCACCCATATAAAATGCAGCTAGCAAGCTTCCAAAGTCTGTTTTCTTTTTCTGTGCGTGTTTAATGGAGGAAAGTAGAAGAATGGATGAAAAGCTGGAATAATCTTTAAGGTTCAGTCTTAAGACTTTAGCTTAAAAATGAAAAAAGGTAGAAGGAAAAAAGGCTCAAATTGGATTTGAGCTTTTGCTTGGCTTCGTTTAGAGCAAGCAAGTAGTTTTTGTAAATTGCAAAGTAGCTGGCTGCTTTATTTCTGATTTGTCTCTTAGCCTTATCCTCCATTTGTCTTAGTAATTTGTTTCTGACTAATTTTTTTAATAGCCTGTTAGGTACTGTGTCCACTTCTGTAATCAATGTGTGATTTATTGTTGTTCATTCTCTAGCATAGTATCCAATTTAATTATATAAGACTGACTGTTTTCATTAGTTGTGGTACCTATTTAATCCTTAAAGTCATCATGACTCTTGAGTATATACTTCTAGATTTTATTTCTTTTTTATTATTTCGTGTCTTCCTTCTTAGTACAAGTTTGTAGTGTTCATGCAAAACTATGCTTGTAAGGGGATTTTTATTAAAGTACCTTTTGAAATTTTAATGGGTTGTTTTTTTTAAAGACTGTTTGCTGGGAACTCTGAAATAAAACATCCTTTCAGACTGTGAATGCATATTGCATGCCTTGGACTTTTTTTTGTCTCCAGGTATGTCTGAGGTAGAGCAAAGGTCAAATGTTAACCATCTCCTCAAGTTACATTTCAGATTAAGAAGACATGAATGTCAGGAATTTGCAGGATTGAGTTGAGTGAGGCCAATAATGTCAAAGTATTAGTTGAAAATGTGAGGAGGGGAAGAAGGGAATGTGGCAAGAGGGAGGGGGATATTTTGCAGATATTTAAATACTCTTCAGCCAAAACAGACAATGGGTTACAAGGGATCACAGAACTCGTGGTGTTGAGATGAAAAACTGTATTTTCCTTTTAAATTAAAAACTAGTTTTATTAGTTGCAGAATGGATTGGTTTTGAACAAAATGAGCATTTGCTGCTGCTTGAGTTTTTTTTGTTGCTCTTAGATTTGTTCAAATGTTTTAACACCTTTGAAATTCTGCAGTAGTGGGAGTATAATCATGGATGCTTAGGGTTTTTTTTTATTAATTGGGAAGCTTTTCAAGAATGTGCTTATTTTCTGCTTAAATGCATTTGCTGCTTATAATTTAAATGAGTTTATAGATGAGAGCTTTTTACTTTCAAGACCAATCCTCTTCAAAAGACGGAACTGTCCTTGAAAGGTGGATTTGTAAAAAGCCATTTATCTTCAGAAGGCTTTTATTGTTCAGAACGTATTGTTCTGTCCTCTAAATATTTAATCTCTTAGTCAGAGTGTTTTATATACAGCAGTTGGGTTGAATTCCCTGATTTTTAGGGAATATTGGACTTGAAGATAGTTCTATGGCTGAGTCAGTCCTTGCTGAAATGTAGCTAGATGTTCTCTGTTGAAATCAGCTGATCCAGTTAGAGCTTGTCAGGAATTCAGTCCTCATAGTCCTGTTATATTTCAGCTTGCTTCTTGTTGGAGCAACTTACGTGTGGTGGGTGTGTCATCAGCGACAGCACCAAAATCTGGACAAAAGATAACTAAGAAGGAACAATCTTCACTCAACTGTTTTAAAGTATTTGGAAAGAGAACTACAAAACTCAGTGAAGACTTTAGGATTTTTGTTTTAAGCTTTAGTTCATGCTGCAGGATACTAAATGTGCCTGTAATGAGGCAGAAAGAATTGTCTTTGGCTGCTTACCCATTTCAGGTATTTGGCAGCTTCGTGGTTAGTCTCCCGGAAAAGTCCTTTGATAATCATCCCTTGACAGTAGGTAGCAAGGAATAAAGCAGTTGTGAAGCTTAGACACTGCAAATCACTGTTGTGTATCAGCTGGTAGAGTACTGTAACAGAAATGGGCCCATCCCTTCCAGATGTTAGTGCCGGTTAGGAGGGTTAAGTGCAGGGGGTTTTGAGAACTGAATAAAATTAAAATACACTGAGCTGTGTGCTTTTTCATTTGAGCTTAATTTGAAGACAGCATTAATTCCCAAAGCGGACTTTATTATATTTTGCTATGATTAGTCAAAGATTTTAATTATTTTTGTCTTTGGTTTCTAATTTTGCTTAAATATTTACAGTCAATTTCCAACATGGCCTTTGTCAGTACACCCACTGCTTACTTCAGTTACTGACTGGAAATTTGCTTTCATCAAATAGTCCATTCCTATCTAAGTGGGACGTTTGGGGAAATCGTCTTGGGAAGTTACTTTATAATGCATTTAAAAGCTGCACTCATGTGTCCCTTGGCTTCTCACTAAGACCATGCAGCACTGCACAAGGAACAGGATTTGTGGAGTATCTGTAGGACAAGCATGCATATTGCCTCTTATCTTAGAAGATGAGCAGGGTTACCAGCTATATGCATTGATAACACATTATTGGGAGGGGAGTGGTAAAAGTAACATTTTGTGGTTTGTTTTTCTCTGCAGCTTTTAACCCATGAGTCCCCATTTCTTCTTTTCCTTAAATCTGAGAAAGTTGCTGCTCTCAATAATAACAAAGCTGTTCAAATTGCGTAATGAAGGGCCAAGGAGAAATCCAATTACTATACAACAGAAGGAAATGTAAGTCCATACACTGACAGAAAACAGCAGAAAATAATTCATGTAAAGGAGAGAGATTTCTGATTTTTGTCAAGTTTGACTTGATTTCAGTGAACCATCAGATCACAGATCCGTTAGAACCTGACCTTGCTTGGGTTTAGTGCGTTCAGAACACCTTTGCTCAATATATAGTCTTTATCATGTGGTGTGTAATATGAGTTGTGAGTTGACTGTGTGGCCAGTAGAGTAACAGTGGGAACAGTGAAGCAATAAAGGTACATTTGAATAGGGCAGCTCACTTTTTGGAGATGGGTAACTTTAGCAAACGTTACAGTAAGTATACTTTTGTCCAGATAAAATATGTGAATTTTGAACAGTCTTCATTCTTCATTCCCTTAGTGAATAATAGAGAATCAGTTGGCTGTTTCAGAACCAGAAACCTTGGCTTTTAAAAGCTTTTTCTTTGCGTATTTTAGGAGAACCTTTCAAATGCATCTGATTACTTGTTTGCAGGAACTTTTTTTTCCCCAAAAATGTTTGCTTCTTGCAAACATGCTTCTTGCATGTTTTTTTTTTAGATGTATCTTTGGACTTGTGCTTGAGTGTTTTTTTGCACAGAGCTTCAAATCACAGAATATTTTGCATGAAATCATCTTAGGAAGGAAGCGTTAATCTCAGTTGCTGCCCAAATGTAAGAAAAACAAAAGTCAAGTGGACCCTGAGATTTCCAGTTTGGGAGGAAGTGGGAGACAGGGCACAAAAAAGAAATCAAGCAGCCCTACTGGCTCTGTAAATGCATGGAAATGTTGACTGAATGGAGCATTTGGAAATCTCAGAGCAGTACTTTGAGCAGTCCTGGATCAGGTCAGCCATGGCTTTGTCTTGCTGAGGCTGGAAAACCTGTAAGAATGGAGGTTCCACTATCTCTCTGGGTGGTCTGACCCAGTGCTACATTGGTGTTCTCTTACTGAAACATAGTTCCTAATGTCCAGTTGATGCATTTTGTACCCTTTGGTGTATCATCTGCTGCTTCTGAGAGTAGCCTGGCTCCCTCGTTCTTGTAACTAACCTTGAAATAGCTCTAGGATGCTATTAAATTGCTCCTTGACTTCCTCTTCAGCAGAACGAACAAGCCCTTTTTCATGTGCTCTTAATCTTTAGATCCTCTGTAGTTTATTTTCCTCCTGTTCAGTTCTTTTCCTATATTCAGAATTTACTCTGATTTGTGTAGTTTAATCATGTTTTAATATGAGTAAGGGGAGTGTAAAGCATACCTGAGAAAAATGTCTTTCTTTTGGTTCCCCTTGATGGAGTCATTGGCCATCAGAGGCATATCAGAGAGAGTGCCTGGTGGTGTGGTGAGGGTGTTGTTTGTTTCGGTTTTTTGTTTGTATTTTTACTTAAAGAAAAAGAAACAAAAGTTACCTTGAGGCACAGATCATTCTTTCTCAGAAGCTAGTAAAAGTTTACATTTTTCTCAGATTCTTTTCTTTCCAGATGTTTCGGGGGCCTAGGGACCTTAATTAATTCAACTGTTCTTTCAAAAATGAAATCAAAATGAATCCAAAAAGAATTTGTCCAATACAGTAATTGTAAGTAGAGCATATTTTTTTAGGTTGTTCCTCATTCTTTAAACGGAAGTATTTTAATTGCAAACAGAACCAGAAGTATTTCTAGTAACAAAAATACTCAGTGTTTATTTGGATAGATATGTATTCACATATTTCTATTATTTTAAAGAATTCTGCTATTGCTTACAGCAGCCATCTAGGAGGCTCATAATCTTGGTGAATTATGGAATGCATGTAAAAATGTATCTGTTACAGATAATTTAATTTGAAAAGAGCATTAAATGTTTATTCTGCCTAGTAGAAAAAATTTATAACTTTTCAAATCCATGTTCATATCTTAATCATTCTGATAGCGTGTGTTTTGATAGAAGTTATTTGTTGTTTTTGTGCTGATAAGAAAAAATAGTTATTCCACTATTTTAAGAAGAATATATATATTCTTTTTTAAAAGTTTTAAGACATATTTAGTGATAGAACGGATTACATAGTGGGTTTTTTTACAGGATGGTTTTGGAAGCTGAATGATACTACTGTTTGTGAAGTATCGCTTAGCTTAATATTTTCAAGAATGGTGTTTTATTTTGTTGGTTTCCATTCAGAAAGCCAAATTCTTAATTGTGTGTCCAGTGAAATTTATTGGGTTTTTTAAGCTTCCCTTAATGGGCAATATTAATCCTCAAATATGTACTTTTTGGTGATGAAGTTCTTTGTTCCTGAGTTGAAAATGAGGTTTGTCCTTTGATTTTGATTTGACTCTTTAGTTGTGCTGATATGAAACTTATACATGGGCAATACAAAAATACAGTCTGCTCTTGCTTTTAATCAGAGCGATGTGGAATGGCTTGTTTGTGAATAAAATGCTTGATTTAGTTGCAGAGCCCAAACTTGAACAGTTAGGGAAAGTTCAAAGTAATTTTGTAACCCTAATACTTTTAATGTTCTGTGTTTATTTTTCAGTAAAACGTGCTAGAGAGTAAGAGTTGGCTATTCAGATAGTTAAGTCTTCGCCATTGACAGTTTGAGGGAATTTTTCAAGGGGTATGCTCAAGTTGGCTCCTTCTTCCAGTAGTGTATAATTGTGACTTCCATAATCTAAAATTTGCAGATGGGGTAAGGATCAGTAGTGTATAACAGCAACAGTTAATAATAATAGTAATAATGCTAGAGTAGTCATAAAGTCCGTTTGATTTTATTGTTGTCTTCTCAAATAAGGCTACATAACATGTTCCTCCCCCCCCAACTCTTCCTTTCCTTTATGACTTTTATGTAAGATAAATAGTTGTTTTGGGATTTTTTAAGTATTTTGCTATTAAACTAAAGGTCCCAGGAATCAGTCATTTCCCAAGAAAGTGACTCCTGAAAGATGGTCTCTTCTAACATACTGCATCTACAGCCATGATGTGCGGCATGTCAGAGTAAATTAGAGCACAGCTTATTCATTCTCCTGCTACATCACAGGAGTTGAGCTTTTGAATACCCATTACTCTTTATTCTTCAGACTTCATTAATAGTTTCAGACCATAAGTAAAGTTCTAGGTCACTGGCCCTTTCCCTGTTAGTGTTAATAGAGCCCTTTTTAAGTCTACGGGAATGTGAAGAATGAAGTTTTACTTCTCTTTTTGGGAACTTCTAATTTTTGCCAGTTGTACAATTACTTCAAGCTTCTGCATTGCTTTGAAAGAGTATCTGTAATTTATTTACTATGAATAATTAGAATTTACAACACAAATGACATTTAAGCTTTAGCCTTTCAGGAAACTAATTATCATGTATATTAAGATTCCCTAGAAGATGGGAATTGAATGTTGAGAAGATTTGTTTTAATGGTACCATTTTAAGTTTCTTTTTTATGTTAAGGCATGTGTTTATTCTGATACCCTATTCATAAGCTGAATAGAAAAGTGAGATTTGACTGAACAACTAAGAAGTTATTATAAGTGTGCATGTATCAAATCCTACTAAAAAAAATCAGGAATCAAATTTCAAATGTGTGGATGTACAATTCTAGTCCTTAATGTAAAATTGTCTTTTCAAATGTTAGTTTAAAACTAGCAACTTCAACTTGATATTGTAGGATTTTACAAACTTGCATTCCATAGTAGTTTTGAGAAGTACAAACAGGTTTAATTTGGTTTGGAGACCTTAGTGCAATCAGTATTTTTCTCTTCTCAAAACCCCCCTCACATTATCTTATTAAAACGGACTTTGCATGTTGATGGTTGTGTTTTTTCAAGGAAAAAGATCAGGAGGAATGAGAATGTACTCTTTTGTATGTGTGTGTGACTGTATCCAAGTTACTATCCGTAACCCAGGTTTTGTTCTGCAGCAGACTAGTTTAAATCCTCCTAGGAATGCACACTATCCTTGCCAAAGAGTTTCATCAAGCAGTTGAAAGCTGTGTTTCAAAATAGGCATTCTTTACAAATACTTCTATTAAAATTTTGTCTTTAAGAATAGTCTATAACAATGCATGTGCTTTTTTGGCAAATAGAGGTAAATGTTTAGTCTGCACTGTTGAATAACTGAAAGCTCAGCCTGGTGAGCTTTGCCAGGAGTGCAGCTCAGTGGAGGGTGGCATGTGAAGAAAACCACAAATTAAAGAGCTGTAGGAGCGTAATAAATAAAGCAAAGCATTGAATTGACTATAAAGAAAAACAAAGAAGTTACAATTCTTGTCTCTTTTTTAAAAGATTGTAAATAAATCATGTATCAAGGCCAGCATAGTCATATAAATCCTCAGTGTTTCCAACACTTGGTTCCACACACAGACAGATGGTTCAATCAGTAGTTTTCAGATCTTTCCTCTGTAAGTTCTCAGCAGCATCTATTAGCCAACAGACTGGGTTGGGCATGTCCTTCTTCCAGTAGAAGCTGCCTTCATCTGCCAGATAAGATCCACAAGGGACTGACTGCTTTAGGCTTGGGGATATGGTCAGTCATCAGCTATGACGGTGTTAGTACTCGGGTTTATGCCTCTTGCTTGCCTCTCTCAGTTAAGGTAGAGCTACTGCTGTGCTGTTGGCTCATTCCAATGTAAAATAAGGGGATTGTTTCAAGGGGTTTGGATACGTCAAATGAATCCTTTAGGTTCTGAGGTGTGGTAGCATGGCCGGGCCAAGCGCTACATTTCATTTGGAAGAGCCAAGCACTGCATTTCATTTGGAGCATCCCGACTCACTTAAATGTGCCATTTTTTTCTTCAAACAATTACTTGGTCATAATCTAAGTCATGTTTTGTCTTTCTGGTTAGATTGGTATTACTATGCTACATGGATGAGTGCTTGCCATTAGGAGTACATGTTCCAGAAATATTTCTGTTCTCTGCCTAGTGGAAAGAAGTGTAACTATTCATGTCAAATGAGGTTTTTCTAGGGATTTGGTTCATTTCCAATAAGGATAAACATTTGAAAATGATCATGTCCAGATAGCTTAAACTCAAAGCAGTTGTCCAAAGTAGTCTCTGGTCCAGTGATACTGATTTCTAAGAAACCTTGGAATAGTAGGGAGGTTTTCAGAGAGTTTAAGTATAAAATTATGATTATAATTAAAAAAGCAATTCCATGAGCATAAATGTAGATCAGCATATGCTGGCTGGATAGGACTCAGTCCCAGGTGAATTAGTGAGAGATCTACTGTATTTAATTTTCTTGACTAATAAACAGGCAGTGTAATTTAGCAGATCTTTTTTCCTAGGTTTTTAACTAAAACCATCACACAAGACTATTGTAGTCATCTCATGAATAGCTTGTGTTAATAGGAAGGCAGAGTTTGTAAGAAAGGTAGTAATTCCGACTAACTAGCAGAGAAAATGGGTATGGATTACAGCTTCTTTAGTAGATATGATAGACTAATAGTAATTGAAGTTAATACTGTGGTGCAGATAATTGGATAAGGTCGAGAGAGGAAAGGTGTAATTTAAGAACTGATATTCCATGCTTTAAAAAAAAGAGCCTGTACATTGAAATTACCTAAGAGCAGTTGTACTCATTCACAGAAAACACTCCATTCCAACAACCTTTCTTGGCAGGGATGAGTGGGAATGAATTTGAAAGCAAATCAAGTGTGGAACAACTTTTTTCTTCCTCTTTTTTCTTTTTACTGTAACTTTCCCAGGTTTGAACTATATTTTGCTTAGGGAAGTTCTTGATGCGTGTGTCTGTGTCTTCTGGTGAAGAACCAGAGTTCTGCAGTCCCATAATAAAATGTTGGATGGTGTGAGAGCAGAATTTCCTACCTGCTTATTTTCCAACTCCCAGTTTGCTGTGCAACTGCAGGTGGTTTCTGTGGGATGTGTGCATGAAGGTTGGTGGGGAGAAATATGCCCTTAGTGCAATTTTTTATCCTTATTTGTTGTTTGTGTTGGCAGTGCAACTCTTCCTGCAAGGACTTGCTGTTGCAAAATCCTAGAAACTAAGGCTGCAGTGGCCCTTGAAGAACCATCCAGTTTGTCATCTTGTCCCAACGGGATCCTTGCAATTGTGTTACTCCTAATGTTTATCTGTTTATTGTTGTGTTCCTTTGGATTTTTGTGTGCTGTTGGGTTTTTTTCCTGCAATGTAATTGGTTTTTTGCAACAAAATCTTCTTCGGTTGAATGAAATGCGTAAATGAATCAGTCTACATCCTATTTGCAAGGTGATTTTTGTTGTCACTGACCTACTTGGTTGTTTACAATATGAAATGAGATTTTCGGGAGAAATCCTTTCTCACAGCCTTTTATATCAGTAGTGGACGACTATGAAAGCCTTTGTGGGTGTTTGTTATGACAATGTATAGATGTGCTTATGTCTTGCTTCCCTCTCTCCACATTTTAAAATAGTCTTCAAACACAAACCGTAAGTTGAAAAGGAGATACAGAAGAAAGTCAGGGCCTTTTATTATTCCAACTCCATTTAATAAGATTCCACTTATAGAAAAAAAGCCATAAAACATCGTAGGCCAGACTTATATTCCAGGCGTAAACCACTACAGCTAAAGTATCAATACCTTCTTTTTATCTTACTACAAATCCATGTCAGAAGTACAGTTAGAAAAAAAAAAAAAAAACGGCCTGGAAGTATATCCAGAACTCTACTTATTTTAACAAAAAGCAGTTCCCTTTTAAAAAATGCAGAAAGTTTTCCTTAAAGCAGCGGTAAGAGAATACCTAAGCCCTAGTAACATAGGGCATAATGCAATAGCTGTGTTATGATCCTTTGCGGTCTTGTTTTCAATGGATATTTTACCTTAAAATTACTTGCACATTTTAGCAGGACAGATTACTAATGTGAGGAATGTTGTGTATACAGGTTATACATATTTTAATGCATTTTTATATATCTGTGCCAAAAGAGGGGGTAATTCAATACAAATGTCACAAGGAGTTAGGCCAGGTCTAATGTTTCCTGTCCTTATGCTGTCCCTTCTCTTGTATTTATGCACCTGTTGTAATAATAGGGAAGTGGCAAGTCTGAAAATTAACTTTTTTGGGATTTATTGAATTAATTTACAGCGGGATTGGTTCCTGCAAAGGTAAACATTGTGTCAAGACAGAAGGATGGGCAGTGCAGGCCCCAGGATGAGTAGAAGATGAAACTGGGCTGTTTGACTGGGCTGTCTGTAGGTATTTCTGAAGTCATGCTGTTTGAGGTGGACAAGCCAGATTAAGTCCAGTTTGTCTTGTCTCTCCATTCTGATTATTTATATTTATGTTGCAGTTTTCTTTCAGTTGCAATAGCCCAGCTGCATTTGGAGCCAAGCTGCAAGAAGGAGCACATTAATCCACTGTCCTTGACTCGTGATGGGCCTTTTTACCTAAGGAATCGTAACATGGGGCTGTGCCATCATGAGGCATGGTGGTGAAACTCAGTGGTCGGATGGATGAGCTCTTCAGCTCTGTGGTAGTCCTCATATTTCTACTTCAGAGTAATATCAGCTGTGCAGATTGCAAGGGGCAAACGATTCTGTAGCTCATACAGCCTGCAGATTCTAGAATTCACCTTGACCACGTGTAGGAGCTCTGAAGTCTGAATCAGTTCGTCTCCCTTTAAAAATAGATGGTGTTTACTATTATCGGGGACACTACTTATATTTGAAAATAATTAATAATGTTAAATATTAATATGTGTTTTTAGATAAATATTTCACTATTTGTCTGGTCTGAATTGCTGGAGTTTTAATTTTGAGACAGTTTAACCTTTTCCATGTCCAAACTGCTTTAGATCCTTGCTTTTACCTGTCTTGCCTGTGCTGATCCTGGCACTCACTTGATCCTGTAGTTGGCTAGACCAAGATGTAGAAAACACTATTCACTTTTTATAGACGTAGTTTTCTGCTAGTAAATTACCCTGACATGACTTGCAGGTGTCAGGGGAGGTGATGCAGAGGGCTGGTAGATGCCCATGGGTAGGAGCAGGAAGAAGGGAGAGTTGGAGTACGGCTAAATTGACAACAGGCTAATTTAAGCTGTTGTGAAACCTTCACCCTTGCCCATCATGTTGTCAAGTTCGTTAGGAATCTTGGGGGAGGGAGAAATCTTGTTTTCTTGGCTGGAAAAAGCAATTGCAGGGGGCCATGTGAAAATGAAAACTAGAACATAACAATAAAATCAAGGCAATGCAGACTTATTTCAGTATTGAAATAAAGTTTGGCTCAACTTTAGGGTGAAGGTTCAGTTCTGATTGTATCTGCAGTAGTTTCCTTTCTTAAAATTGTCTGGTGTCCTTGTACAGTAAGTCATAGATATGCAGAGAGACTTTGTTTCCACATTGTTTTAATATTGTTTGTGAATATTCCTTGCTCTTCCAAATCTACAGACAAGAATCGTGTGGCAGGGAAGGGGAAGAGTTTTAAATATTTACTGAACAGAAAGCTATATAAACCCTTCTGCTAATTTTTGTTTTGTTTGGAGCAGGTGCTAAAAGGTTAATAGCTAGTCTATGACTTCTATTGTATCAGGATATTTTTTTCTAACCTAAAGCAATGGTAATTTCCATTTAAGGAAGAATGTCTGCAGGAGCCAGTGGTATTTACTAACTGCGCCTGTAAAAACATTCCTTTTCACCCTCAGATGCTCACTCAGCCATCTGTTTTCCAAGCGACATTATTACAGGCTTTGGCTTGTAGTCGGAGAAATTAAAAGCACGTTTTAATAACATGAACAGCAGAATCCTCATTCCTGACTCCTCCTCGGATACTTCTCCACTTGTGTTCCTCTGGCTTGGATTTGGAGTACAAGTGCAGCAATGCCAGTGGGATTTATTTTGTTGGCTTTGGTTTGTGGGTATGTGTGTGTGTGTGTCGTCCTGTTTACAACATGAAGACCCCCTACTGGAGCATTGGTTTGTCTTTGAAAGGTTTTTTTGTCACTGAGATTCTTTAAATGAAGAGAAAAAAAAATCTGGTTTTAAGTATTATTTGGTTGTGATAGGTAATTACAGGAGATGAATTGAGCTCTGAATCCCATTTCCAGTGTTGTCAGCTCATAAGAATTCCTCTCCTTGCCCTCTTTGGTCAGAGTGACAAGCTGTCGGGTTGGGCACAGGAATGGCTCAGGGCTGCTCCGTAGTAACGAAGTGAATGCTCCTACCCTGTGGTACCTACAGTATGCATATAATTGTTTACCTTTCTTTCACCAGGGAATGGTAAAGCTTGAACTACTTTGTGTTTACCACAGTTTGGTGTGCAGCAAACAATGCATATGAACAGTTTCCATGGTGTAGATGATGCATATTAATTTGTGTATCGGTCGTAACCTTAACCTCACGCTTTCATTACGCTCAGTAGAAACTGTGGGGGAAGGGGTGTCATAGCCCTGCTGTTCTGGCCCTCAGCAAGGCAGACCCCTGCCATTGCCTTGTGTCTGAAGCACAGAGTAAATCCATGTCAGTATGTAGCAAATTTTCCTGGTCATCATTAATGGGCAGATTCTGGAGTACTTCTGAAAAGAGGACTTTACCCCATATTCCTGTTTTACAGTTGAGAAGCATGTGCTACAGTTGATGTTATGAATTAGGATAATAAATGCCTTATAAGCTGAAATTTTAATGATTTGCTTGAGCTGTCTGGTCTAAAAAGGTAGATGTGGTAAAATACCAAGAACTGATTGCTGAAGACCTGGCCAAGACTTACTGTATTGTGTGCAAGTAACTCAAAAAAAAAAAACCAAAACAAAACAACAAAACAAAACTTGATCAGTCACTCAACAATTAAAATAACAGTAATAGAAAATTACCTTTTTTGTACAAACACTCTCTACTCTTGTGAATATAAGCTTTTATTTATCCAGCATTTTCCCTGCTTTATTTATTCGTGCTTTATTCTGGTTTGATTCTCTGTAGAAATACCATTGCTCTCTTATGCAAAGAGTTACAGTTGTGTAAGGTTCCAATGAGTGCAGTTGTTTTGAACAAACTGTGTGACGTGACTAATTCCTCCCATTACGATGCTATACTACGTTTCCTCACACCTTGGATTGATTTGTTTTTGTCTGTGCATGTTCTCTGTTCTGAGGTCACCATATTCAAACGCTAGTTTTGTAGTAAGGTACTTGAACTTGCTGGTAGTGTTTTGTGGACTTAAAATGTGCTCATGAAACACTCTTTAGTGGCAAAGTGTTATCTGTCTGCATGTTCCCATGCTGAAGTCCTAGTTTTCTTTACCTACTGGAAATGGAATATGTCCAGCTCTGTCTTAGACCTGATAACCAAAATGTCAGAGTTTTTGGATGCATGCTGTGGGGGAAGTTAGGCAGCTCACTCCTACAGTGACAGAAAGACCACAGAAAAGTACAATGTGTAGTTTTGCTTCTCAGACCAATTGAAACAGATGTGTCCTTTGCTTTCTTGCTTATTTTTGCTGCTGTAATCTCTGTTTACTTGAGTAGCTCTCTCTCACCAGGCATCAGCTACACGTTCTTTCTGTGAGCTTTCCCACAGCTCTGTCTCCCACGCTTTCTCCTTCTCACTCCTAAGTCAATACCATAGTTCCCTCAGTTCCTCACTGAGCTTTTGAATGGGACGAGTCAAACACCTGCTGAGCTGGCTCAAGGCTGTATACAGAGCTGATTGCTCAGGTGGAAGGATAACTGCCTGTTTTGTCTAGCCCTTGAATTACTGTGGCAGCTAATCTGCATATTTCACTTCTAGCAACCTTGAATTAACTGCTCTCACGCTTGTGCAACTTTCATATTTTAAAGATACTAATTATTATCGCAACATCCATCCCCCCCATCACTAGTGACTTTAGAAAGATATGAATACAGAAGAGCTGTGATTTCTGAGCAGTTTCCATAAGAAAGCAGGGTACAGGTGATGGTGACGGAAGACTTTGATGCTGTTAACACGTGAGATTGCACTGTGGGAACCTGGACTGGATTTCCATCAGGAGCCTTGGACATTGATACATTTATCAAAATAAAATTCTTGGCAAAACACCCAAGGAAGAGGACTTTGCTCTAAATACAGCGCTAAAGAGTGATTTTGGAAGTCAAGGTTGGGCAATAGAATTGTCACTAGGATTACTTTGTAGTTACAAAGTGTTTTCTCAAGAAATAGTTACAATATTGACTGCTGCAGCAACTTTAAGCTTTTTTGATCCTACCTGGTTATTGCTGTCGTAGCAGGCTTTAGTACCGTGCCTGTGCTTTGCCTGCCTGCCCAGCTTTGATCAGCGCTCTCTATTCCTGACATCAGTGCTGAGCACTTCAAAAGTGCTTATTTATTGCCTTGGAAGTCAAATTCAGCCTTTCCTTTTTAATCCAGATATGTGTTTGTCCTGTTTAAAGTGCTTTTCCAGTACTACTTCTCCCTTTGTGACCCTCAGCAGAATGTAGTCTATATCTGTCTGGTTAGAACACTTACTAATGATAGGAAACTAATGAAGCATCTCTGGAGCTGAAAATCTGCTTGATGTTTTTATCAGCTTTTTTATGGATTTAGAAGATCCCACTCCCAAATGAGAAGTGTAGTACAACTCTCAAGAAAGTATTGTGCCAGAGTTTTCTTTTTCCCTTGGAATTGGTTCTGAGTATATTGTCTTGGTTTGTCTGTGCTTGGTTGTCATCAGCCTCTTTGGCTTTGTTTAGTTTGACCAATCCCACACCCACTGTGTGTAAACACTGGATGAGATTCAGTGAGTAGAAGAAAAATTACAATTAGCCTGTTAAGCAAGAGAGCAGAAACCTATGAAGGCACTGCATTTTAAAAGAAATTAAATGCAACTTGATATTCAGACAATATAAATGGCTACGAACAGCATGCTTCAGAGGATAGGATAGTTGAAACACGGTTCCACTGATTAACCTGTTTGATCTCCTTTTAGAACATTCCTCAAGTACTGATCTCATCTTTATTTCCTTTTAGAAGCACCATAGGTGTACTAGGGAAGAAAACATATATTACATGGTCAAATTAAAAGGGATAATTCTGTTTTGAAAGCAGTGTGCTAATCTCCAAGATTTGTTTCTCTCCCTGTTTTTCTGTCTTTAAAGAGAAGGGTGCTCAGTCTTACTATATGACAATACATTTTTCTTTTGGAGCATTGTTTTCTATTTGTTTAGTTTTGGCAGAAATACATGGCAGTGGAAGTCAAAATGGTGGTGGCTACAGACTTTTTAACTCCATTATCTAACTGTCATTTGAATGGCTTTTGTTCAGCCATTGTTTACATGCCCTCTAGTACCAGTATGTCCCAGAATCATACCTAACACAGGAGCAAGTTTAATAGGAAAAACAGTGTAGGTGGGCATCAAGAGTGTAAACTGTCGCTTGTTTTACACTAAACAAACTATTTCTTGTTTTCTATACGTGAATTCTCTTCTCTTGCAGTCTGTGGTGGTTGTTTCCTAATGTCTATGGCATGATGCAAACTGAGAAATATTTCTTCTGTGAACAGTGCAAATAGCTTCAACAATTCTCTCTTCTTCCTCCTGGCTGAAACAGGCAAACTTTGTTTTACCAGCTTTCTTCTGCTCAACCACTGTTTTGCGAGATTTGTTTCAGATAGGATGCATCATTTCAGAATGTTGATTAGGAGGCTGTCGAGACTGACTTCACTTTTGTATGTATGTGTGATGTTTAGGAACATTTCTGTCACTTTTAGATTCAGATGTTAAACGCTATTAGTGATTTCTGTGTACAGAATGTAGTCTTTATTAACTTTATACCACAAGTAAACCACTAGCAGAGGAGAGAAAAGGCATGTTGTTATTAGCAAAATAGAAGTAAGAAGAGCAGTATGCAAAATTTGCATGAAGATGGGAATATCTAATTTCTAGCACATAGAGATGTGTTGTATCAGGGCCCTATAGTTCTGGAAGTCAAGTGGCCTGGAACTGCCTGTGGATCATACTCAGCATAAAGAGGATTTGGTTGCTTTTATCTTAGCCTCTTTATTTGATGTTGATTTATATTTTCTTTTTAAGAGCAAGGAATTGGGGCTTCTTTTGGATGAGTCATTGTTATATTCATGTAATGATTTCCCCATGGAACAGGTATCAGCAGTGTGATGTCTTTGTAAGGGATCTTCAGTCAGTTGTGCTGTTTGATACTTCTGTTCTCAGATGGTGATGAGTAAGAAACACTCTAAAATGATAACCTCGAGTTTGGTATTGAATAGTTTGGTGCTTAATTCTGATAGCTTGCCAATCCGTATTTTTTAATATGTCTTTCTCTTTTTGGAAAGGTTTTTAATAATGCTAGATAGCTTGTGTTTTGCAAGCTTCTTGTGTCCCTGGATTTTTATTCTGTGACTTTAATATCGTGTACTAAGTAGTTAAATTAAGCATTTCCACCAATCATTCTTGACAAGCCTTGTGATAAAGGATTTTTTGGCGACTAGCGTAAGTTAAACATTTGACTTTTGAACTCATTCTTATGGTATGTTTGAAGACAGTGGTGACCAAACAGTTTATTTTGCTGAAAAACAAACTGCAAACACTGCTGCTTTTTGTTATTATAATGAGGGATAATTGACATTGTGGTGTTGATCTAGTTGATGTTTTACTTAAAGCTTTAAAAGAATTTGAAATACTTTGTTATTTTGCTCTAATACAGACAAATATGCTGGGTTTTTTTTCCAGAAGCATTTCTAAGAGGATTTTAAGACTGCAAATTGTATTTGCTCTGGAATATAATTGAGTGTACAAAGTAGGTACTTATAAATTCTCATTATGGGTGAGAAAAGGGTAGAGTTCAAACAAAATATAATTATGACTTATAATATGAATGCTGTGAATTTTGTAGAGCAAGAGATGTGCATTTCACTGATCTCTAAGTGATGCTCATCTTTTTGGGTTGCTTTGTTGGCAGCATTGGTCAAGGATGGGCGCATCCTATGGCTGCAGTCAGCTGTGTGCTGGCCCACCTGCTGGTTGCTGACCCATTGCTGTGTTCTGGTCTCTTTTGATCTCGGATACCAAAGATTCCTGCCTTTATTCTTTTTCTGTGTTAAAAATCCGCGCTTGTGATCATCCTAATTGTTGATATTGGACTGCTCAATTTAGTTGCATAGACTTTTAGAAGTGCACAAAGATCACAGAGATAAGATGTTGGAGTTCAGTATCCTTTTTTGGACTCTCTTAATGTGAGAATTAGTGAAGTATTCTTAAAAAAATAAAATTCTTTACTGGATAATCCATAAAACTTTGTAGGTTTTAGATAGTTCCTAGGAATAACATTAGCTCTTTTCACCTTTATTAGGATGTTTTTCAACTTGTAAAGGAAAACACTAAGGCAAGTTAAATGTGATGAAAGGCTAAGTAGTGAAAGGATGCAAATTTTCCAATTATACATTTTTCCAATAAAAGGGTTTATTACTCTAAATCTGTTTTAATTAAATATTTTGGGTGCTATCTGGACATTGTAGCAGAAGTGTGTTAAAGTATGATTGGAATGAATGTTCCTGAGGGGGAAAGATTATATAATTTCAGATCACCAAAGTGATTTTTGCTTGGTTTTGCTGGGTATTTTTGGAAGTGATGACAGAAGCATTTAATAAGGTGCAAAGAGGTAGGAAGATGATATTTAGCCGGTAAGAGACCTGTGCATGGTAAAGTGAGGAAGCATTTGGTTTTCAGTGTTGCAGTAAGAAGAGTGATAATAGAGAAATGTGTAGAAGTTGTCTTTTATTTGCTGTTAATTTTTAGGCTTTTCTGAGTGATCAGCCAAGGGAGAGATATTGTTGAATCCCAAAATCTATATTGCTGCAGTTAATTCCCTAGGTATGTTTTTTTCAGAGTTAAAAGCAATTCTTGTCTTGTATTTCTACTGTGGAACCTTTTATGAAATGTTTACATTTAATAGAACCTTTGCAGTTTTACAGCATCTTGAGATGAAGTTGTGATACTGCATTTTGAACAACTTCTAGACATGGGATGTGTCTTGTAAAATTGATTTTTTTTTTTTTTTTTCAGAGTAATTTTGGGGAAATGAGGAGAAGCCTAGATTTTGTTTCCTTTCCTAGATTATTAACATGGTTAAGTTAAAAAAAAAAAAAGTCAAGATAAGTGATGGTGCTTATGATGTACAGTTTCTGTTTATTGCCCAATGTGGAGCTGAGCACAGGGTTTTGCTGAGAGTGTGTATCTGCTTGCACATCTTGCTGTACTGGTTAAATATGTTGTAATCTCAAGTGCTCATCATTTTCAAAAAGCTGATTTAGCACAACCATTTCTGGAGTTCTGCAAAATAAAGAGTTTGAATGGGCTCATATCTGGTCCAGGCATAATCAATTGAGCTAATTAAAACTGCTGAAACTAACCTGATTGACTTTTCATTAAATCAACTGGGAAGCTCTTAGTTATGTGCTCAGCCAGCAGAACTGCAAGGCAGACGCAGGCTATGCAGGAAGGGGATATGGGAATAGTGACATTTTAACTCAGCATCATTTCTTGTGGTGAGAGCAGCTTGTGTGTGCTCAGAAACTGACCATCTGTACATAGAAATATCATGTATTTTCAGGGAAAAGACAGTTCCTCCCCATTTTTCTCTTGTTCTTAGCAATGCACAAATGTTTATAGGGAGCAAACCAGTGAATCATTAGAAGTGTTCTTCATACAATGTCTCCTTAAACTGCAGGCTGATGGTGTGCTGGAATGTGGGGATATCTTTGTGGCTGTTTCTTTCATCAGTCTGATTCTTTTGAAATCATCTTATTCTGTATTTTCCATACTAGAGGTTTACAGAAAAATGTTTGTGCTACAGCTTCAAACATTTACTGAAACGCTAGAAAACCTAAAGAATTTTTGTGGATTCCTTATATTGAGATCAGATGTGAGAATGTCATATTGAATATCTGCTGTACAAAACTCAGATGATTTTAATGGAGAATAAGAATCTGAAATGGTATGTGCCTAGCAGCAAAATAAAAAGTCAGAGAAAGGGAATGGACAGAGAGAATTATGTAATGGGTCAGAGTTACACCTTGGTGGTTATAAGTCCATTTCTCTGCGTGCTGACAGAGTAAGTAATAGCTGCATTTATGTCTTTTTCAGTAACATGAAATTAGTTTCTAAAGGGAAGTGTAGTATGTGAGAGAGCCTGCAACGTGAACAACATATTAATCCATCTGATTGAAATGTCCTGTGGGCTGAGGCAGTTTCAGGGCAGTTTGAAAAAAAAAACGTACCAGTTTTTAAAGTGTGTAACACAGCTTTGGACAGTTTTCAGTTTTTCAGTAATAATGTGCCAGCTGAAACTTGGGTTTATTGATTTTTATTACTCTAAAAGGTAGCTTAGAATGTAAATGGCAATAATATTGGCAATCATAACTGAAGATGAAGTACAAAAATGAGATATTTTCAATAGGAAAGCTTATTTCATCATGAGTCAAAACAAATGGATTTCCTTATTAAAGCTAATGGTTATTGAAGCAAAACTTACTAACTTTAGTGAAAAGCAGTAAAATATTTACATTATGTGGTTGTTACCATGTTCACTTGTGCTCTGCCTGCATTTCATAGACATTGTTTAAATTGCTGCATGGGTATGTGCATATCTGCATGTTTGGGAGGGGAACGTAACCTTTGTGTTGGGGAAATCACAGAAGGCCTTTGACAGTGACTAGTAATCTGCTTTAGGGCAGGAAGGCTTTGACAACCTCAAGCCAAATGTGCCACACTGGCTGCAAATGGTATCAAGGATCAACCTTGACTCTTCCACCTCATCTGTTACAAGTAATAAAAACTTGCTACTTCTGTGTTTCTTGCCACTCAAACTCGTGCTGGCCTCAGCTGGTGGGGGCACCTGCTCCAGTGAAGGGAACTAGAGTTGGGAGCAAGTCCCGGTAACCTTTAAAACAGAGGTTATAGACTCTGAATTAGATTTATGTAAACTGTAACTGTTCTATGCTTAGAAAGAAGACCTTTAACTTTGGAAGTACAAATTATTTGGCGGGAATTGAATACCTTTTGATGGTACCGATCAGCAGACTTAGGGCTCTTGAACCTTCCTGAGAAGAAGGGAAAGGATGGCAATGGACATTGCTGGCAAATCCTAACTGAAACAGTTTAGTTTAAAATTTTGTGGCTAAAACTTTCATATCAGATGACGACATTTTGTTCCTGTCCAAAATTGCTAAGAGAACATTTAGTGGCAGGTGATCTTATTTTAAAAGAAAACATTCTTCATCACAGATGCAGTTGTATTCAGAGAAAAATATTTCTGTGGAATGCTGCTGGTCTCTGGAAAGCTTATGAGAAGCACGTATCTGAAGAAGGAGAGAATTTGCGAAGAAAGGAGCACTTAGTCACTACTAAGACTTTTTTTTTTTTACCTACAGTATTAATGTTTTAACTTCATTCTTCTCCTTAAAGGTTGTTGTTGCTTGAAAATGCAAAGATTTCTTGAGGTGTGTGAAGATTACTAATGTTTTCTGTCTTGAGTCAGATTTATCCTATGCTTTTTAGAGGCTGCTCTTCCAAACTCATTTCAAAGGATCTCTTCCCTTTGAGTTTATGTGGGATCTCCATTCTCTGACAGGAACAACTCGGAGACTGGAAGAAGAATGTGAAAGTTTTCCTGTTTTCTAACACAGTGTCATTCTTCATCTGCATGCCATTAGTCATAATTTATATGATACCTTCTAGTATCATATAAATGATATGAACCTTGTAGTTCTTTCTGAACAGGAAAGAGGTTCTTTTTGGCTTTGTAAGAGCTGAAGATCACTCCATTTCTTGTTGTGGTAGGGGCTCATTATTTTTTATTGTGTCACTTTATACTGGATTAGTCGATAATGGGATAAATTAGGATACAGACTTAAGTTTATGTTACCAAAATTTTTAAGCTTTACAGTTTATAAAAGGTAGAGGATGTTGATTTAAAGATCATTTCCTAGAATGTGCCATGACAGTGTTTTTTAAACGCTTTATTATAAATGGATTCAAGAGAACAAAATTAAATATTTTTATTTTATTAGAAAGGACTTATTAAAAGTTTTTTGAAGGTATAATGATTCAGCCATAATAATCCTTTAAGTGTGTCTTGTCTTAGTGCTGGAAGTAGACAGGTCTGCATCAGTTGCATTGACAGGTTAGTTAGAAGTAGACTGGTGAAATTGCATTAGTGTTGCTGTCATGAGCATTCTATAGAGATTTTAAATGGCTTTTATTCAGGTTCACTTGTGTTCACTTTATTATGTTCACTTTCTGAAACATATACCTTTCTAGTTGGTCAGTTTTCTAGCGCTTGTATCACCATGGTGTTTGCTTTGGAGGAGCTGAAATTAGTTTTTGATATACTAGCACTATTTTCAGCTAGTAAATTAAGCTAGTTTTATTTTTAAAGTTACTGTATTCCAGCATTCTCATTACATGCTTTTGGCTAATTCTGTGCCCTTGGGGTGAGTTGATGCCAGAGATTGTCAGTATGTAAGCCTCAGAATAGTGACTTTGGTTTTTTGTGCATCAGAAATGTCAACTGAAATAATTTAAAGTTCATAATTCATCTTTGCTCTTTGGTAGCCCTGTTCTCTTTTTCTTAAGGTATTTTACATTAATCTAGAAGTGTTTTCTGATGTCCTAGGCTGGTTAGTTCCTTGTCTTTCTGTAACAATGTTTCACACATCTCTTGTTTTAACGTGGAGTGCCGGCAAACAGCTTCTGATTTCATGATCAGACTTTTTTCTTTTTTTAGCTATGTTTACTTCAAGTTGGTCTTTTAAACATAAGATAGTAGGGTTTTTTTGTTCCATAAATTTGCGTACGTTAAATTAATAGACTGATCTAGACATAGTTGATTTAGTCCAAAGCTGGTTGAGTCCTTACATTTCTACCATCACCTTAATGTCACTTTGAGCTGGACAGAGGCCGTAATGCCAATTACTTATTTTTTGTAAGTTTATTTACCTACTTACATTTGCTGTCTCTTGCCTGTCAGCAGTCAGTGCTTTAGAAGCTTAATTCTTTTAGATCAAGCATTTCAGCAAATCCAATATGAAACATTTGTGTTCTAGAGTCAAATTGTTATATATAAGTGTTAATTGCTATCTGAGATGTAGTCCAAACTCCTGCTCATGGAAGGATTAGCACTGAACTCGCACAGCATTGTCTAAAGCTCTTGTCAGGTTGAATCTTGTTTTGATTGTTTCTTACTTTTGTGATGAAGAAAAAGCAGTTGGAAAGAAAAGCATTTAAGCACTTAATTAAACTTTTCTGAAATGTGAAATTGATCTTTGAAAATATTCACTTATGCATGAATTTTGTGAAATATGGGAAGTATGCGAAGCAACATACAAAGACTTTTTGATAAGTGAGTATTTTTCATTTTAGAGCCTTGATGAGTACGAAGATGATGAAGCAGGGCAGAAGGAACGGAAGAAGGAGGATGCTATTACCCAACAGAATACGATACAAAATGAGAGTTCCATTGCAGATACCTCTGGCTCATACTTACTCCAGGTGAGATCTTAACACTTGTTCATTTTGATATTTTTCTCAGTTTTAAAGCTCATACTGCCTTGTTTTTTGTACTTCTTAACAGTAGATTATACACAACATGAAAAAAGTTCAGGAGTTGACACATTACTGAGAACGGAGTATTAGGTTCCATTCCTCAAACTCAGCACTACTGAGACACAATTCTGACAGCAGAATCCTATTCTTCTGTAGGGGCATTGAAGGTAATGGTGTTGATGTTCACCATAGAACTTACTATGTAATGAGAGGAAAACCAGGAGATTCAAGTGAAAAATACTGACAGGTTTAGAATATTCAGTTAACTGGAGGTCGACTTTTAAATCAGGACAGACTTTCCTAATTTATTTTGTCAATTAACAAACTTTTAATTAGAGATTCTGGGATTTAACCAACACACAACGTCCTAGGGAAAACACCTTGCCTCTGAAACCTTTTCTCTGTATTGTTTGCTCTCCAGTCCCCCGAGCAGACTCATTCCTGCAGCATCGCTCTCCCTGACATCACAACGTTGCCGATTATGCCCAGTACACCCCACCCCTCCATACTATACTACCTGTGGCAAATATTCTGTCTCTTCCATGTAGTGCCCTAAGTCTCTTTAAGCCAGTCTTTTTTTCTCCTCCTCTTTTGATGCCTAACAGCATGTCCAAACCCAGCTGTACGAACTGAAGCCGTCCAGCTCTCCAGACCTCTAACAGAGGTGATAGCATGTGCACAGGGAATAAAATACACAGCCAAACCAAGCACATGGTTTCAAACCACCCATAACCAGAGGGGGCATCGCTGGATTTGCTGGATCTAGATGAACCTTCTTTCTGAAATCTTGCCCGGTCTTTCATATGCTCATGGGTGCTTTTAACATTCAGAAGAGCCTAAGCAAAGAAGTCTATAGCTTAATTACCTGCAATGTGAAGATCAGTCTCCTTTTGTTTAAGTTGAATCTGTCATTTGCCATCTTTTTCCGTGTGATTTCAGCAAGTTTTCAGTGGAAGATATGGGAACAACTACTCCCTCTTTAAGTGACTGAGTGCTGCAGAGAGAGTGTGGCTGCTCTCAGCTGCCGGTTCCCTAGGCTGAAGAATTCTGTTTTATGTAGTTGTTCCTTGTACAGTAACATTCTGTACTTTTGTGGTTTGACTCTATTTTGTTTGGTACCTTGAAAGATAACTGATGAAGCGTTCAGTACAGCATGCAGTTGTAGAGTGGTTTAGTGGTGCATTTGGTTTTGTTCTCTTTTCTGATAATTCCTGATATCTGCCTGTTTGTCTCCTGGGCACTGCATTTACTGCTTCTGTTGTGTATGCCTAATCTAACTTAACATTTTGGAGTTATCTGTGAGTGATAATAAGAAGCTCAGAGGCTGATGCATATGTAAATTTAGAAGCATGTTTGCCTTTTGTCTCACTTGTGTACACTGTGCTTATGTACACTAAATTTAATCTCCTGTTTCACCTCCCTGCCACTCCCAATAGGGAAATCCTGCATGTTTTCACAGTTGACCCATATCTTTTCTGTTCTGAATAGCATCTATGAACAGCTCCTCCCCAAATATGTTGAAGAGCAGAGGTCCCAGAACAGGTTCCTGTGACACTCTTCTGGGAGCATCATCCATTGTAAAAGCTGACCATCAGGATCCACCATTATTTCCGGTCTTTTCACCAGTGATTTATTCACAAAAGGACATTAGCTCTTATTCTAAATGTAGTTTAAGTTCTGTAAGAGGCTTTGGGGAGTGTCTCTAAAATGCACTAGACTGTCAGTCAAATTTCTCTCCTGGACATTTTTTTTATAACTTAAAAAAGCTATATTAGCTTTGTGAAGTATAATTATTCTGCAACTGCTCTGGTGACTCTTCCACATGGTATCATGTTTACTCACTCATTCCATAGTTGTTCTAGACTTGCTAGTACCACTTTATCCAGTATAAATATAGTTTACTCATCTGTAGTTCTCTGGTCTGTTTTAGAATCATCTTAAAGATGGTGATTATGTTACCCATTGGTACTAGGACAGTTTTAAATGAGAGGTTATAGCTGATCTCAAGTAGTTTAGCTATTACATTTTTTAGTAACATCAGTTTCTTCAAAGCTAAAGGAGTAAATTATGGCCTCGTTCTGGCAAATAACTTTTGTAATTTTTTTTTTAATTTGTTTTCGTGTTCTACACGTGCTTCTGTTGGAAACAGACCCTTTGAGTCCTCCATGAGGGAGTGCTCTGATGTGAGACTCTTACCATGCTTTTCCACAGTGAACACCAACAAAAATATGTCTGCATAGAAATTGTCTCCTTTGAGTATGCCTCATAGAACTTGGTCTGTTTGTCTTTGTAGATTTGTCAGGATTCATCATTCTGAAATGTTTTTATGCTTTTTGCAAGTTGTTTGTTAGACTCTTTCTTAGAGTGTTCACCCTGTTTTTCACTTCTTCAGCAAATATTCCAGAAGTTGTCATTTTTAGTTTCCCCTAGTGGTATTCTTACATAATGCTTTGGCTATACTCCCATGCCCTCTTCTTTTCACCCATATTTTCTATTCTTCTTGACCAGCAATCTCAGTTTTTGTTTACCAAACTGTCTGTATTAATTGTATCCTACATGTTTCCAAGTTTGTCACCTCTGTATTCCAACAGGCACTACTTTGTTGACAGAGCACAGCAGGAGTGTCCTGTCACAGACAATACATAAGAGAGTCCCAGGCCTCAGATCTGGCAAAGACCCAGGGTGGCACATGTACAGAACAGATGGAACCTTAGAAAGTTGTAGCTGCTAAGACTTAATCAGTTTATTACTATCTCTGTCAACTTGCTTTTTATTAGAAGACTTAAAACTTGCCCAATTTGAACAGAATTTGACAGCAGTGTTATTTCAGCTTTGATGACTTAGCTTCCTTTGATTCTACTGTGCTAGTTAAGAATAATACTGTTTTTAAAAGTAGACTTTATGTTGTAGATGTAAGAATTTGAGTTGCCATTGACCAGTATACATTTTTCATCTATGTACTAAGCAGAATAAATACGCTTCTGTAGTTACATTTTCACTGATTTATTCATTCTTATTATAATTTAATTAAATTTGTAAGTATATAATTACTGTGACTGTAGTAAACAAGACAGTACTGATTTCATGTTTGATGGGCAAATATGTTGCTGAATAATGTTTTATTTCCAATCCCTAATCTGATTTTTCAGTTTTGTTTTAACATTGTCATAAGTTGCTATTCTCCTTTTTGTGGGCAAAATGCACATGTTTTGAAAACTTTGTCTGAACTTGAAGTTCTTGATCCAAAGCACAAAGATACCAAATTTGTTTAAGGATAGATCTAAAAATTTAGCAGACTTTGGAGTGTGTCCCCCGAAGCAGAGCTATTCGACTGAAATTGTCTTCAGAGTTATTGTGTATTGGAAATATGAAAGTCATAGGTCTGCCAATGTTATAAGCATTGAAAAACAATTACAATCAGAACTGCTATTTAAGTTTAGTGACAGATAGTGTGGAAAGCCACACCTCACGAGGTGAATCAACATTAAATCCACTCCTAGATGTAAGTACTATATCTGGCTCTGATTTTCTTGCTTAATTTTCCACTTGTTTTTAATGTTGCAATTCAGTTGTTTTCATCTTGTGAGTTACAGTGCCATGGACTATTCCACAGGGATTGCAAACTGAGAGTGATAAGTCATATATAAGGAAGCTTTGAACCCTTACAAATGAGCTAAAAATTTGTTGTGCTAAGGACCAGCGTAGTCAAAGCTATTACTTCAAAGTTAACTAAAGTTACTATTTTAAATAGAAATCCTCAGTCTAGTCATTATAGAAATGTAGCTCTTACTTAGCAGAGGTGGCAAAACTGAAAATTGTGCAAACCTATTTGATAGCAGTGTCTTTCTTGCAGCTGGAGAGAAATGATCTGTTCAGGGTAGCAAACATCTCTTGAAGATGTTGGTATGTATGTACAGATAACTTGCATCAAAAACCCCACAGTATCTGGCGGGAAAAAAACGATTAGTTTAACGATGACTTATTTTGAAGTCTTTTAGGAGACTTGCTCAATTCCAATGAAAAAAATGCTATTATTGGCTACTACTCAAAAAAACCCTACCATATTCAAGGCCCACCATATTCAAGGCCATTGCTTTGTATTATAGCATCCAGGTTGTGCTGATACCGTCATCAGGTACCTCTTGGAATTCAGTTGTTTGTGCATCTGGTCTCCTAAAATATTCCCCAAATATGTGCTCTTCTTCATGTAGTCTTATGGCAGTAGGGTTGATATAACTTTTGTGTTGTTACAGAAGTGATATCTGAACATGGTAGCATGTTGTGTTGTCTGTATGTCACATTATGGTGTTCCTGGAAATTTGGATAGTAAATTGGGAAGGCTGAGAGGATTAATTAAAACTTAACATAAAGCCTTGCAGTGAGAGACGTGTATACATCATCCATTAAAACCTTCAAACTACAGCTGGCTGTTTTTCTGGCAGTTATGCTATAATAACACAGAAGTATCATTCTCAATACCTTGGAAAGGCTTTGAAATCCTTTGGTTTATGTTTGATTCCTTTCTGCTTGCATCATATTTCAAATATTATAGAGTCTGTGAATGCAAGCTATGCTGGGCACTGTATGAGCATGCTGCAAAAAATTTCATCAGCTGTGAACAACTGACATTTAAGATAACAGGAGTTGAGTAAATATGTATTGTCAAAAGCATCAAGAAACAACATGTTTTGAGGTCTTAAAAATGTTTGTCATTGTCATGGTGGTAGGATTTACTGTGTTCTAGATGAGTGTTTTTCTCCTCGTTGAGGACAAAAAGGGTCTTGCTGGACCAGGTATAGGTGAATAAACTTCGATGGACTTTCCTGTCCCTGGCAAACTTGAATGAAGCATGTCAGAATGATTTTTGCTACTAACATAACTTGGAAATAGGAATCAATAGAGTGAGAGAGAATGTTTTTTGGCCTATGAGCATGGAAGGGGGAAGCTCAGTCACTTAAAAAATGAGGCTCAACCTTGTTGAAGTAAATATTCTGAATCCTTCAGATTTAGGATTCAGTAGTGATTTATAAAATACTAGAATGATTAAGAGTATCCTGCTATAAAAAGGGAATGCTGATCTTTATTACTGCCACACAAATAGCAAAATTTTTCCAGTGTATTTCTTAATTCCATGTTAAGAAACTGCAGATCATAACTATCACAGTTACCAATACCTTTTGTGTCTCTACTGATTGCCGAAGATCTCTCTCTGCTAGAAACCTTCTTTGGAGTTTGTACTGCTGGCATGAAACTGGTAGGGGAATTTTGCTTCTCAAGCATTCTGAAGCCTGGGACCCCAGTATGAGACATGACTCATTCTTTTTTCTTTAAGCCACTCTAACTGTTTTGCTGTACCTAATTGTGTGTTTTATTTTGTTGCAAAGCCCGGGGTCTCATTCAAGACCTTGGGCTCAAGTTAGAAATTGCAATCATTTTGTTCCGACCATTCATTTGTTTTGTGTGTACAATTGTAATACATATTTCTTGGTGCCCCTCTGTTTCTCTTAGAATGTGCATCAACAAGAAGTTCAAGAAATTAAAGATGTTGAATCTTACCAAATTATTTCATACAAGATGCAGCTTTGTGAGATACATTTATACAGTTAAACATCTATGACACTGAATCACAGTCAACAGCACTGGATGGAATTTCTAGACCAAAAAAAGTCACTTCATTTGTAGTACTGAATCTTGTCATTAGACTCTAAGTTGTATTATATTCTTGTAGGAAGCACAAATTATGTGCATTAGCAGACAGACTAGCTTGATCCTAGCACTGAATTCCTGCAGAGCTGTTAATCCAAGGCAATGATAGACAAAACTGCCCAAGTTCTCAACTTGCAACACCAACTTACATACACAGTAGCACTGCCGTGTCTTGGGTTGCCCTCACTCCTCTGTGTAGCAGTGATGCAGGTTTTTGTTCTCTGCAAGAGGTTAGTTTATGATAGATACTTGGATAATCGTTCCCTTTAGTGTAGAAATGACCCAGTACCTTTGAAAGAATCCTTGTTGATTAGAGGTGAGGGTAGGATGAAATGTTTACATAATTAGCATTCACCTAATGGTATAATTATGAAGTTGTTTCACAGTAGATTGGGTTCATCGTAGTGACTTCAGCAGTGAATAGGTTAGGTGGCGGGTGAAGTCGTCTGAACTTGGTTTATTAACATGACCCTTTAATTATGCCTTGTGCGTTTGGTTGTAAGTCATCTTTTAAAATTGCAGGAAAACCACATCTGATCTTTTTATAACCTTTTGTTCTAAAAAAGCTTAACCAGAACATTGCAGGCACTGTCTGAAAGGAATGCAGTCCAAAGATATTCCCGTAGAAGTGCAGTTCTGATTGCTTCAATGCCATTCTTTTCCTTAAATGAGACATAACACATTGAAATTTTTGGAAGCAGTGATATATGTCAGTGTTACGAAGCTGTGAAAGTTTAATAGAGGCTTATGAGCTATGCTGAAAGCAGTAAATAAAGTTAGGGAATAAATTTCACTAGTGACTTCTTAGCTGTGTGACAGACTGAAAGAAATTCCCTGAAGAAATGCAGGGATCTGAACTGTTATGTGCATCTCTGTTAGAAAACACAGCCGAAAACCTGCTTGACATAAGCTTCCCCAGAGTTTTATACCTGAGTATCATGCATTGCAGTCTTTGCCTGCCTATTTTGCCTTTTTCTGGCTTTTCACTTTGCACAGCAGCGTAATGTCATACAACATCATTTTACAATTACTCTCATTATCCAAAGTATATGATAATAACATTTATGTCCATTCATACCTGGCCACATCATTTCAAAGGTGTCTGGCATCTAGGTTTCAGGTAGTACTTGCGAAGAAGAACTGTGTGCATGCATTCAAGAGTAATAATTTATCTTTTATAAGTATATTATCATGATGTTGCTTGATGTTAATTTCTGCCTGTAGAGAAAATGCAGTTGTGCTACATACAAGGCATGCCCAAATGTGTTAAGCATGTATTTTCTTCTCTGCACTACATTTCTTTAGATGCTGGGCCAGGAATTATTTTACATAGCAACATGATTATAATATTGATATTGTTTTAAAAAGTGAATAAAACTGTGATTAAAATATAGAAATATGTAAATTAGAAGGAGGTGTGTTTGAGTATGTGAAGTCCTAAGTAATTCTGCCAAATCTGGTTGTGGGACTCTAATATTAAAGTTAAGTACTAGATAATATTCATCTGGGGTTTCTGTTTGCAGATTTGGAGTGTGATGCACTTCTCAGAGACTATATGAAAGCAGTCATTAGTATCCACAAACCACTTAAGTAATAGTAGTGAGTGCAGTAGAAGGACTCATGAGGAAATCTTATTGTATGTCTAAAAATGTTCCCATAAAAATGTGTTAAAAAGTACTCTGATTCAGTGTTAAGTATTAAAAGATTACTATTTTTTAATAAATATATTTGCACCTTAAGTCAGTCTTGTATGTGCCCCGTTTTTAAAGGAAGTGACACTAGTTCCAGGGAATTTGCTGCCCTGTACAGTTCATGAAATGAACCAGGGTTTCAGATAAACATCTGCCATGGTTGCTGTGGCTTGGGAGACCCAGATCATTTCTGTGATATGTGTAAGGGAAACAAGAACACAGGAATTCCATCTTTTCGTGATAACATGATCAGCCAATCACTCAAGTAATTTCTAGTAATATGGGCCTGTATTCAGAGCAGTTTGAATATGTTAATAGCAGTAACTAAGGCACTGGTTACCACTTTGTGGAGAGCAAGTAAATGCAACATACTGAACGTTATTTACAGAGTTCCTTGTGTTCCACCTAAGAGATCTTGTGGAAAAATACATTGTGCGGTGATGTCGGGAAGGGCAGTACCATGAGTTTTAATGCAAATTGCGTAAGTCAGTGACGTTCTGTTCTGAATTGATTGACTTTGCAGTCTTAATTTTCTTTAAATGTTTTCTGTGTGTATTGTTGGAGACTGTGGGAAAAAACCCAGTCCGTGTAGTAACTTTAATCTGAAGGGTAACTTCTGAGTTCTGTTGCATGGTGGTCATGTATACATGTATAACTGGAGGCTTTAACTGGAGGGAATGATGTGTTTCGAAAAATTGAGGTTGCTAGTTTTTAGTTACATTGTATGTATGTGTGTGTATTTTTAATAGAACATCAGTTTTAAAACAGTGGAGTCTGGGTTTCTCATCGGAATGGGCAATGTAATAGATGTTGTAGCAGCATAGGTTTCTCTGCCAAAATCAGCCTCCTCTTCTCTTCTGTGAGCAAATTCAGTAAATGAGTGCCCATGGTGTAATGCTGCTGATCCATGCATATTGAGTGGGTTTTACTTTCCCAAAGGATCTGCACATGCTCAGCAAATCTGATTCAACTATATTGTGTGTGCACTGTCCAATGCTGCTGCTTTTGGAAAGTGCTTACAAGTCAAATCAATTTCTTTGCCCCTAAGAAATCAGGAAGCTGAGGGTTAGCAGTTACTAATGTGAGACCAAAAGGAAAGTGGGGGGCTGTAAATTGCCTATAAGCCACATACACGTGCTTGGCCAGCCATGTGTAGCCTTGAGGATGGGGCTTCAGTGTCCCTACTTTGAGTCATCTGACTCTCTCTCTCTCTGACGGCAAGGAGATGTAAAGGCTTCTTGTTCTGACTTTAAATTTACAGTTGTGCCTAGGAACTTCAGGGTTTTCAACACAGCCTGCTCTTCAGGTACTTTCTAAATCCTTGTGTAGAGCAAGTGTGAAGCAAAGCATGTAAGTTAGGATTTCTTCCTTGTAGTTTCTCTCAAGGTTGGTTGTGATCCTTCAGCTAAGATTTCATTTCTGGGGGACTTTGTTTACTTTTATTATAATTTTTTCTTGTCTAGATATCTTGCTGCTATCCACTCAGCCTGTATGAACATAAGTTTGTTTTCTTTCACTGTTCATGGAGCTGTGCTCCAGAATTGCATAAGCTGGTGCATTAGCTGCTGTTTTACACTGGTTTGGAGCCTTTATACATCTGTAAGGAATAGGAAACAGTTTCCCAAATTCCCAGCTAGTGTTTTGAGCAGTCTAAAGGAGCCTCATGTTAAGGAATTTATTTTATTTCCCACACATTTTCTGTTTTGGACTGGCATCACTTCTTAACTCAGCCAGGTTACAGTGGGTATCTCCTCCCAGTCTTAAATTTTTTTGTGTGTGGAAAAAGCAATCCTGGAAGGAGAATGGTACACTGTAGTTGAGATTTCTTTGAGAGGAAGAGTATTTGTGCCTAGGGCACATACAAATGTATTGTAAAAGGAAGGTCTTCCTGACATACCTACTTGAACAAATAGATGATACAGCCTGACTGATATCAAAAGCTTGTAAGGTATGGTAGTACTGCTAAGTCCTGCACTTCTCTGGTATTCTACTCTAAAGGGAGAATTTTAGTTAATACTGCTTTCATGACAGAAACAAGCCTGAAGCCTATATAAAAGTTATGAGTACTGGGTGAGTACTGGTTACTGCTGGGTGTGTACAGAGAGGGAGGACGCTTGAACATGGACCAAGGGGATCCCTGCTGCTGAGTGTCATTGTGCAAGGTGGACAGGGGAGGCAGCTTGCTCAGTAATGTATACAGCTCTGCACAAATACATGTAGTGATTTTATAACATGGATCATACATTCATATTATTAATACCAAGTTAGAGAATGTCATAGCAGTAGTTGCTCAGATGTGCTTGTGCATTTGCAGGCTGCATACTCCAGTTCCGTAGTGGCACGAGGATAGCAGGGGTGGGGGAGTCTGTCTCTACGTCCTTGTTGTCTGGTTTAATTATTGTGATGGCTCAGGAGGGAGGAGGAATCTGGAATTCAGAGTTGTTTGGTGGAGACTGTCTGACTATGTTTATACTGTTAAAAAGTGCAAGACCTGGGTGTGAGCTCAGCTGCTGCACTGCTGATAGAGCCCGTGGCTTAATTATTAGCAACGTTTTTTGGCATGGTTTTTGTTCATGCTACCTAGTGCTCTCCTATATCATACCCTGGGGACTGTTTGAGGAATAGCATGCTAGGAACCAGTCCTCACATGTAAAAACGAACATCACAACACCAGTTTTGGCTGCCTGGTTAGTGCTACAAGGACATTACTAGGCTTTGCTAGCTCAGAACCACCTGCAACATGCCGGAGTGTGCAACACAAACATGCTCTGAAAACACTGCTTTGGTTCAGCCTTTGTATTATTTCAGATACTCTTGACTGAGGGGAATCCACAGATTCTTATTTCTTATTTCACATTCTTATTTCCTATGGGACATGGAAGAGACCCACCACCAAGGGCTTTGGAGTATGGATATGGCAACTCTGTGTCACTTGGCTTTGGAGTGACTTCTCTGCCTCCATTTACTGTTTTGACAGTAGGAGCTGTCAGATCCATTTTGCTGGTAAACTTGCTGACAAGGATCTCTCTTTTCTTTTCTGACAGCCAGCACCTAGTAACCATGTGCAGGATGGTTCATTGTTTTAAACTGGTTCCACTGAAGAAGGGGGTTTTAATCACTAGTTGTGTTTCTAGTACATGTTGTATAAAGAATGTATCGACAAGTCAACAAGCAGTTTGGCACTCTAAAATTAGATTGAAAAAGTTATAATGCTCTATAAAATGTGAGACTAGTGTAATTTAAAAGCATTTTGGGAAATTGTATTTGGGTTGTATGCCTGGAAACAGAGTAGTGTTTTGTGAAGAAGCAATGCACATAGCTCCATGCAGGTTTTTATATTTACACTATAAATTACTTCTGCAAATACTGTTGTGTATTCACTGTTATCATCTCTGCTGTGAATTTCATATTGGAACTTAGCTCTTCTGTGACTTCAGATCCTAGAATCATTTAGGTTGCAAAAGACCCTTAAGAACTCTCTTAATTTCTCTGAGCCGTAAAGGTTTAGGTCCATCTGATTTCTCTCCTCTTTTAAAATACCCTTTTGTTTCAGCATCAAGTTGTGTGTTTTAGATCCTGTGCAGTTTGCTTATGTGTTGGAGATGTTCTATAGGTTTCTGGTAACATATCAATTCTCTATTTTTTTGTAACCGACAGGCACATTGGGACCTTTGTACAAGAATTTCCAAGTTCTGTTTCTTCTCTGTGAGATTTAGGAAGCCTACATTTTCAGTTTATGACAACTGAACACTGATCCATGAAGGTCATATGTTGGATATAATCATTGTCTTTCTGATAATTTTTCCAACTCTGTTTTTTCTGTGAGTCATCTAAGTCAGGTTTTGTCAGCCTGATCTAATCAGTTCCTTCACAGCTTTTGTTCTGAGTGCCTAATTGTTTGTCCTGAGCTCTTTTTCTGACTCTTTGGTATTGAATATTGGTTGGGTACAGAAATGGAAAATAACAAGTAAAGGAAAAGCTCTTCATATATTTTAGTGAGTGTTTCTGGTTTCTGTATTTTTGGGAGTTACTTTCTTCTGGATGATGCTTGGCTTGCCTGGGAGATACTTGTGCTACCTGCAGGTATTTCTTTATTTTCTCTCACCTTATGTCCTTAATAGATTTCTTCATGGGTAGGAATTGAGGATGCTTAGCTTCCTGTTAGAAGTCTGATTTGATTCCCTAGGTGTTCTTGCAGTGTTTCTCAGTGGCCTCCTGGCTCTATCTAAACAGGCAGATGAGTCATAACTCCCTTGGCTTCGCAGGAAAAATATGTATCACTTGCACCCAGGCATTTTAGCACGTCTGTTAGTTCTTGTTTGAAGTTCTATTAATTACATATTAATTGAAAGTAGTAGATGAGGCTGTAAAAAATAAGGTTCACTTAAATAAGTGGACTGAATCAAGGACACTGAACTTTTCCTGACTGAAATACATTTTTCCAATCTGGTTTTCTTTAATTTTTTCAGTTGTTTTGGAGTTGTTTCCTCCCCCTCCCCCTTTGGGGTTTAGATCACTACACAGGCTGATAACTATCTGGTAATACTATTTTCACCATTTCTTTTTTTTTTGTCCTGTGTTCTTGTCTCCTTTTTTTCATCTGTAAGTAATAATGTGGTTTATATTTCTTTACAAGTTATAAGTAATAATTTTGAAATCTCTGGGACATTGTAAACATACTATACTCTTACTTAAATCATATGGCTGTGTTTATCAATCAATATAAAAACAACATGCTACAATTTAACAGGAGAAGATATTATATAAAAATACTTATATGAAAGTACGTAAGTCTGTCATGTATGTAATATAAATATAATGTCCCTTCCAGCCTTATAACAATTCTGTGATTCTGTGTTACTGACATCTATTTTAAAGCTGATTAAAAGATACTAGTAAGGTCCTCAATTTGTTTTATAAAAATATAGATAGGTTTGTAAACCATACTGGCCAAGAAGTAACCCAAAATGTAAGACATTAAATTTAGCTCAAACTAGTTTTTAGGCAAAGAACCACCATAAACTTACATAGTCTAATGATTTTTTCTTTATAGAAACTTTGCAACTATGGAATTATGTAAGAGCAGATAAAAACTCTCACGTTAAGAATTTTAAATTACAATGTCATTATATTAAGTCTGACCTTAATTTGTACCACAGTTTAATAATTGGTGTACTAATATATTTGACTTTTTTCTTCACAATTGGACAGGTAATAAATAGTTGGTATAGCTGGATTTCTTCCTGTGAAGTGATTAGAGACAGATAATGTGTGCACTACAGAATACTTTTGGAATCATGGTGCAAACATATTTCAGGAGGTCAGGACAGAAGGTAAACTTTGCATCAGACTTGATGTTGCTGCCCATGCCACCACCTGGCTGGCTCTTCTCTGTGGCACTCAAGTGCTTTCGCCCTGTGCTTCCTGCCCAGCTGGGCTCAGATGGGGTGTGCCAATGCCTGCTTGGTGTGGTGCCCAGGCAGGCTCTGGGTAAGAACATTTAAATCATCCTGCAGCAGCTGGATAAGGCCGTTGCTGAGCCAGACCTTATAGGTACCCTTGGAAGAGGCATTCTTTGCATGGTTGTCTTCATTGCTCTGATTTCTAGAAAAGCAAACCCAACCTATAAGCAGACTCTGTGCGTGTTTGATTTGTGGTACTTCACTGAGGCTCTGCTCTGTCAGGTAAAGAGAACTGAGGTGTTTTCACCTAGGATATCATTCATCCACATTCCAGAAACACACACACATCACAGAGAATTACATGTTTTTAGATTTCCCATTTGAAAATGGGAAATTTAAATGCATCTCTTGTGCATTTGAAAAAAAAAAATTAAATAGCATTTTTTTCCCAAAGGGCTGCATAGTCACAAGCTAGAAGAGACTCACTGGAACCTTTTTGAGATGCATGGATTTCAGTGGAAGGGCCTGGGAAATAGGGAACTGGTCACTTGTGGCACTGTCCTAATTTATTTCTAAGTTACTCTGTGTGTGGAGAGAGAGGTTTCTCCTCTTTAAAGGAGGATCTTTCATTTGGTGTCTGTTTTGTTGTCTCTGCCTTGCTGGATGATCTAACAGATTAATTTACTTACTGGCTTTATATTTTTTGCTTACAGCTTCCTTCCTAAAGAAATCTTCATCCTTGTATAGACTGTAATGCCATTACCCTTCCTCTGTTATAAATGCCTACCTGAACCAATCACCCAATATTTCAGAAATACGTGAGCAGAAGTTATATTAGCCTTAAATTTCCTTGGTTTAGCATGGGTAAAGAAACTGTATCTTCCTATTTTCCAGTAGCTCTTTTTTTTAGGTCTTGCTTGTGTACACTTTCACGTGAAAGATACTGTTCTGTATTGCTGATCTGAAATTATGAATCTGAGTGCCAGAATATGAAAGTAGTTCTGGCAATTGAATTTTAATGTCCAGAATACAGGAATGTCTCTTCCTGCTTAAAGTTCTGTTCTGTTACATATTACTTGTTATGGCATATTTTAAAAAGATCCGATGGATGTAAATTAAACAAGTCTCTTTTAATATATGGTTGTTCCAACTTGCCAAGAGTACAAATCCAAGGAAGATCAAAATATGAAAACTGTTGTAAAGCTATTTAAAGGCTTCTGTTTTTGTTTAATCTTCCCAGGTTCCTGTTTCAGTTTATTTTGTAACTGATTAATAGGTGGTGATAACTTCATGCTTTCTTAACAGTTTTGGAAATAAAAGCTCATTTTTAGAATGTCTGCTTATAAAAGAGATTTATTGGGTGAGTAAAGAGTGTTTAAGGTCATGCCTAGGAAATCCACACCAGGGAAAAACCAAAATATAATGAACCTTTGAAATAGATGTAAAATCTTGGCACCTAGGAAAATAAGAGGAGGGGAAGGAGCCTGAGGTGGTTTTGTATGTACAAATATTCTATTCAAGAAGAGATCTAGCAAGTGCATAGGTACAAGAAGTACAAGTAGTTGAACGATGGAATTGCTGCTTGAAAATTATTGAAAGCACCTTTGAGGGCTTCTGGAAAGAATGGTTTAGTGGAAATAATGAGTGGAGACTTTTTTTCCCCTCCTCCGTGGTGAAAACATTTTTGTTCAAAGTTGAATTTGCGTTGCATTCCATGAAAAACACCTCTAGAAATTTTCAAAGCGACAACACTAAACTGGGAGGACCTGTCGACTCCCTCAAGGGCAGAGAGGCCCTGCAGAGACACCTTGACCAAATTAGAGAACTGGGCAATCACCAACCATAGGAAGTTAAACAAGGGAAAGTGCTGGATTCTTCTCCTGGATGTTCATACAGATTGGGGAATGAGATACTGGAAATCAGTGCCACGGAAAGGGACCAGGGGGGTCCTGACTGACAGCAAGTTGAATCTGAGTCAGCAGTGCCCTGGCAGCCAGGAGGGCCAACTGTGTCCTGGGGGGCATCAGGCAAAGCATTGTCAGCCAGTCGAGGGAGGGGATTGTCCCGCTCTGCTCTGCACTGGGGTGGCCTCATCTTGAATATTGTGTGTATTTTTGGGCACCACCATATAAGAAAGATATTGAGCTTTTAGAGGGAGTCCAAAGGAGGGCAACAAAGATGGTGAAGAGCCTTGAGGGGAAGGTGTATGAGGAGCGGCTGAGGTCACGTTGTCTGTTCAGCCTGGAGAAGAGGAGACTGAGGGGAGACCTAATCACAGTCTATAGCATCCTCACTGGGGGAAGAGGAGGGGCAGGTACTGATCTCTTCTTTCTTGTGATCGGTGACATGACTCGAGGAAACAGCATGAAGCTGAGTCTGGGGAGCTTGGGGTTGGATATTAGGAAAACATTTTTCACCCAAAGGGGTGGTTGGGCACTGGAAGAAGCTCCCCAGGGCAGTGGTCACAGCACCAAGCCTGATAAGAGTTCAATAAGCATTTTGACAATACTCTCAGGCACATGATTTGATTCTTGGGTTGTCTTTTGCAGGGTTAGGATCCTGCTAGGTCCCTTCCAACTCAGTGTATTCTGTGATTCAGGAATGGAAGGTAAATTGACTCCCAAGAGACATTGCTTTTGGGGATTTTCAATGGGAGGGAGAAGAAAGGTATTTCATCTCCTTTCTGCTGGTTTTCACACCTGCAGTTATTTCGGTTGTTACACATTCAGATGGTATCTCACTTTCATATCTGAATGAAACTTCATCTGCATTGCAGAAGATATGCAATTGCCATTTCTAAACCAATCTCAACACAAAGTTGCACTGAATGTGAAAAGTAGCTGTAGTTAATCAAGATGTGACTTATAAAGGAGTTGGAATTACTTTGATTTGCTGGATGTAGATAGAATCTACATGTTCCTTGATATGTAAAAAGGCAAGAAACCCTAGCAAACAGACCTCCTTCCTCCATGTAGTGAAGCTGTATTTGCTCACATCTCGAAGAACGTATAGGAAACTTTATAGGAAGCCCATATTTGAGTTACATATGAAAAAATATCTGTTTTGATGGCCTAATTTCAGTAAAAATTTAACCTTGCATGTTGCAGGAATATAGTTATGTAGTCATAATTTGCACTAGTGTATGGTCAAATTTCAAAACAGTGCGCATATTCTATATGCCAGTATATATACCAGCGTGCCCTACCAGGCTGATTTGATCCAAGGTATTTGCTTTAATTGCTTGCAAAACTTGTAAGTAGTGTTTCAGGGGATTCCAGTGAACTGTTTTCGTAGTCCAGCTGACTCCAGAGCTTGTACTTGTTTAAAACCAATGTTAGTGCATTTTAACTAGCAAATTAGTAATGGTAGGGTTGGTTTAACATCTGGAAATCTTTGTCAGACACTTGTAAACACAGACAACTCTATTTATTTAAAGCCCAGTAACCAGCTTGTTTATATAATCTCTCTGTTGGCCGGATGAAATACTAAGATGAGCCAGGAGTAAAGAGGGGAATTAGCCTAGATTGACATAAATTTAATTGGCAGTAAACAGTTGCATTAATTGAGATGGTCTCAGCTGCCTTTTCTGCCCTTACACATTCTCTTGTGCAACAGGTATATGTGTCATTGTGTTAGTCTTTGCAGTGAATCACATGAAGGAGCTCGTGGAATGAGAGAAATCTTTGCTTTTTCTGTGGTTATTTTCACATGGATCACACCTGCATTAATGCTGATCCACACAGTCACTTTTGTGCGCATGACGGGAAGGTAGCATGACCAGTTTTCTGGAGCACTGCTGATGTATGTCAGTCTGCAGTGCTTTTGAACATAATAATCAGATGAATAGTGAGGTATATACTTTAAAAGGTAATGCAAGCTGCCTGAGATATGTGCAAGAAGTAAAAATAATTTTAAAGTTGTGTTTGGAATAGTGCGTTGAAATGAGTGTTTGGTTTTGACCTTAGACGAAGAACTAATGTTAGTAGATGTCTTTGGCAGCAATATTTTTTCACCAGTATGAAAGGAACCATTAGCATAATTGTTGTATATTACTTCTTTATTGGTTGCTTTTCCATTCAGGATTTCCACAGAAGTAAAAAGAATTCTGTTTTATAGGGAAGTCAGACTGATCTCTTCATTTTTCATGACAAATCATTAATTTCTGTAGTAATGACTAGATATTTTAAACATGGGTTAAAAGACAGAGTTAAAAAATATTAAAGAATAAAACCAAGATTTGTAAATTAGTATTTATATACAAGACTGATCATCTGGTTTTAGGTTAATGCTTTGCAGAACAGGGATGTCCTTCCTTTCTCCTTCCCATTATTTACTTTCGGCCAACCTTCTTTTCTGCAAAAGTGGTGGTGAAGACAAGAGCTTAAATTATAGATGTTCGCCTCATTTTAAGATCTTTTGCATAATTTGAAAGCTTAGATTATATTTTGATTAATAGACACATAATGCTGTTTACTGTGTAACTACATATATTCATGTTGCCAGCGGCTTTCAGACAAAAAAGGCACACAAAATAAATTTCAAAAGATGAGAGCAGAGATAAATAATATATTTTCCTAGTGCTTGCATCATCACCTGAAAGAATGATTGGTTTGCATTTATATTAGAGATTTCAAAGTGATAAAAGTCATAATTTACCAAATCTGCAGTATTAATTTGGTTGTCAGAAGAATTTTTTTTTTTTATGTATCAGATGTGTGTTTTAAAGTCTTGTCTGTAGTTAGTTTGTAGTTAACTCTTGTTTGTAGAAACATCTGTCGCAAAGGGCTAGTTAATTGGTTAAAGGTTTAGGGTTTTTTGTTTTAACAGCTGTAATTTGTAGCAAATGAGTATATTTGCCATGCACTTTGCCTCTGAGCATTTCTTTGCTTTCCCAGCTTTTTCTGAAGAACTGACTTTTTTGAGTAGTACTGCCAAACTTTTAGGTGTCCTGTTGAGTTAAATGTGCAAGTCTATGTATTTAAATTTTCTTTACAGCTTATATTTGCAGATTTGTATGAAAAAGTCTTAGCAAATTTGGGATTATATGGTGCATTCGTTGCATCTCTTTAGCGTCTAGAGTACAAAACAAGCATCCAAGATCTAAAGATTTCTTTGTACAAGCGTATGTGTGCTTCATTGGACTGCAATGTCATGTGCAATTTCTGCCTTTCACTGTAAACAGGGGCTTATGTTCACTGGGAAGCATAGCCATAACCTCTGTGGCTTCAGCATTTTCTTGGAAAAGTTGTTAGAAAAATAAGAACTAAGGAAGCTTAGAGCCCTGAGTTCCTACTTTATTGTTTCTGCAGACACGCAAAATTTTGACCCAGTAATCTATGTAACTCCATCCAAACTTAAGAAGGGAATTGAACCCCTTGTCCATGGCTGATGGGACAACCAGGATATTTCTGAGACCATCACCACTGAGACCCATGTCTGATATTTGGCATTTCAGTTTCATATACAGTGAACATACATCTTAATGTATTAGGTGAAACAATTTGAATCCCTTCACATACATCAGAGTCTAATCACCTTGTCAGTCACTGCTTACTGTCATAAATCTAAAAATCATTAACGCTGTAAGGGATCTTGGAAAGTCTCTAGTCCAAGCCCTGCAGACAAAGCAGGATCGGTTACAGGATATTGCTCAGGACTGTGGATAGTTGGGGTTTTATTATCTCCATGGATAGAAATGTCTTGATCTTCTTACTCCATCAGCTGTTTATACAAATTGGCAAGATAACTCTTGAGCAGTCTCTTCTCCAGACTGGACATTTCCAGCACTTTCAGCTTTTCCTTATATGTCAGATGCTCCAAACCTTTAATCATGTGTCTGGCCCTTTGCTGAAGTCTCTCCAGTATATCTTTCTCATACTGAGAAGCCCAGAACTGGCCTAAGCACACCAGCTGTGGTCTCACTAGGGCAGAGTAGAGGGGAATGATAGAATATCCTGAATTGGAAGAGATCTACAAGAATCATCAAGTCCGAATTCTGTTCCTGCACAGGACACCTCAAGGATCACACCATGTGCCTGAAAGCGTTGTCCAAACACTTCTTGAACTCTTTCAGGCTTGGTGCTGTGACCACTGCCCTGGGGAGCCTGTTCCTATACCCAACCACCCTCTGGGTGAAAAACCTTTTCCTAATATCCAACCCAAACCTCCCCTGACACAACTTCAGGCCTTGGGTTCTGTCACTGGACACCACAGAGAAGAGATCAGTATCTGCCCCTCTTCTTCCCCTCATGGGGATGTTGAAGACTGCAGTGAGGTCTCCCCTCAGTCTCCTCCAGGCTGAACAAGCCAAGTAACCTCACTTGCTCCTCGTATGGCTTCCTTTCTAGACCCTTCCATTCATTTCTCTCCTTTGGGTGCTGTCCCTCAATATGCTGGCAGTGCATCCTGAGGGTGCCATTGGCCTTCTTTGCCACAAGGTCACAGTGGTGGCTTGTGTTCAACTTGGTGTCCACCAGGATCTTTTTCTGCACAGGAGCTTTCCAACCAGTCCACAGCAGGTACTTGTGCTTGGGATTATTCCTCCCCAGGCCCCGAACTTTGCATTTTCGTCTCATCCAAGTTCTGTGTAGTGTGTAGACTTGCTGGGGATGTACTTTGTCCCATCATTCAGGTCATTAATGAAGTTGTTAAACAGTATCGGCCCCTTCAAAGACTGGCATCTGGCTGGACTTAATACTGCTGTTTATAACACTTTGGACCCAGTAGTCATGTCACTTTCCATTGCACCTCACAGTCTACTTACCTGATCCTTATTCCAGCAGTTTGCCTACATGTATGTTATGTGGGAAGGTGTTGAAAGTTTTGCTAAAATCAAGATAAACATTATCTGCTCTTCTTTCATTCTCCAAGCCATCTCGTCATAGAAGGCTGTGAGGTCAGTCAAGCATGATTTCCCCTTCGTATATCCATGCTGATTTCACCTTCTTGTCCTTGAGGATTTGATCCATTACCAATCGGGGGCTGAGCTAAGGACTGTCCTGTAGTTCCCTGAATGATCCTTCATGAAGAAAGGAGTGACATTTACTTCCTTCCAGTCCTCAGAAACCTCTGCCTGATGCCACGACCTTTCAAAGATAACGTATCCTTAGTAAACTTGAAAAACAGCAACAGTACCATTTAAAATTACATTTCCTTGCCCTTTTAGGGGTAATTTTAGGTTGCTGTTTTGCAGCTGTGAATTGCTACTTTTCAGATGCTGTCAACAATGATAAAGTGGTTATCAGTGTTAAAACAGCAATTTTTTACCACTTCATGGCTTTCTTTAAATAGTTTCCATGACTTAACTTCGTTGAATTTTGTTCTTCTGTTTATATTAGTGAAAGTGTAGCACATATGGCAGAAGTTGAAAATGCTATATAAAATAAAATGCACTTTCAGATCAAGTTTTTTTCTGTAATACAAATATTTTTGTCAATTCCATTTTCTCTAGTAAAATAATATTCTTTGTATCCTAATTTTTAGCTTGTTTATTTACTTACAGACTGACTGATATGCTGATCAGTGAAGGCAGTGTAATGCCTTGTAGAATTTTGAGAGTAGATGGAATTTCTCTTGCATCTTGTTTTGAGAACTCATTTATTTCTTTGCCTGCAGTTAGTGTCCTAGATAGACAGAATTTCATACTTTGCCATTTTTTTTTTCTGGTAAAGGCAGTTGTTCAGTTCATTAACTCCTTAAATATTCTTTCCAGATTTTTTACGTATTTTTTGCCGGGGGCATTTGGTTTATGAGTAATAAAATAATTGGTTCCTCCTCTTCTTACAGCATCTTAAAATATATTTGTGGACTCGTCTCTGTCAAATCTGAGCAGTTGAAACAGGTTTAAATTTTTCTAGTTTCTGGCTTCAGTTTTTGGTCCCATCCAGAAGGACAGCAGTGGTGCTGAGAAATTGTAACAGTTTTGCTCTCTTGGAAAAGTAGAAGAAAAGCTATCAAAGTTAGTGGAGGCATACTGGGGGCAGGTTGTGTGCTGTTGTGGGTGCTGGGGGATGGAGTGAATGTGTCCAGTTTTCAGATGTAACTAACCAGAGGCAGACATTTAAGGCTTCTGAGCTGGTGTTCTGAAGCAGTAACATGGTGACAATAATCCTGGTATTGTCTATGCCTGACAGCAAAATAGTGCAAAACTGAATTGTATGGCAGCATGGGACTGCTTTTAACCGTAGACTTACTTTTCTATGGAACAGTAAAGTATTTTGGCAGTTTAAATATAGGAAAAATATTAATTGATTTTTCCTTTTTGTTTCTTATAGGACTCCTCCAGGATGGTTTCAAGCAGGTATAAAAGGTATGAGATCTTTGTACACAGTGAATTTCTTTATATGTGTAGTTCTGCCAGAAATAAAGCTGATTAAATGGATGTTTGTAGTAGAGATCATTGTACTGCAACTGTAGATACATAGCTTGATTTCAGGGTAAGGCCCTGAAAGATGCAGCAAACTTAACCAAAACCCTCTATTATGTTACTATTTTCAAATAAATTCAACTAGTATTCTGCTGGGACCTACTAGTGCAGAATACTTTCCCAAGCAAATGTCTAACTTGGCACTTTTCCTAGGAGCCAGTATTTTCACAGTATTTTATGAACCACCCTCTTCTGAAGTTTAATAAAAGAAAATAATTTTCTTGCTTTCCACAGTAATACTGAAAGAAATTTCTATGGTTTTGTCATACTACTGTCCATACAACTGTCTCAGTTGTAGCAGATGCTGCCCACGTGTAGCATGTTATTTGTTATGTTTGTTATTTGTTTGAGTCAAGAAAGTAATGACCCTGGTCTTTACTCCAGTTCTTTAGTCAGAAAAATATTTCAGAAGCTTTTGATGCGCCTGACCAGTGTGTGAAATATTTTTCCACATGGAATTAGTACTGACACAGCTATCACAACTATTAGGAAAATGTTATGGTAACACAGGGTCTAAAATACATCAACTGAAGCAAGACATTTTTGTAAATGTATTTTTGATACACGGATACATTCTCTTTTAGGTATCTATCTATCTATCTATCTATCTATCTATCTATCTATCTATCTATCTATCTATCTATCTTTTAGGTGTGTGTGTATATATATATATATCTCAGGGCCGTAGAAGAAAGTGCAAAGAGCACCTGCCAATTATCTAGTTGTCACTGGTGTATTTTCCACCCTCAAACTTGTTCACCTGTAGAGTCATAGAATGGGTTGGGTTGGATTGGAATGGACCTTGAAGAACATGTAGTCCAGCCCCCCTGTCATGGGCAGGGGCACTTTCCACTAAATTAGATTGCTCACACCCCCATCCAAAGTGGCCTTGAACAGTCAGAGGGAGGGAGCATCCACAGCTTCTCTGGGTAACCTGTTCTATAGTCTCACCTCCCTCATTGTAAAAACAATAACCTACCCTGTTATGCTTTAGCTTCCCTAGCGTGGTGCTGCTGTCTTTTATATTTATATTACTGGGTTCTTGTAAACTTAGTTGAGTGATGCTTTTTCTTGTTGTAATTTGTTTTTTTTTTTTTAAATCACTTCGTCACTGCAGAATGGGTGGACTTACTGTCACAGCCTTAATAACTGTATAATTTCATGATTCATTTCTTATTAATCGAGGACATTTTAGTTCAGTCTTCACTTCCTCTTTGGTTCCCATGCAGACTTTTATTGCTGTTTGTATCTGCCGAATACTTAGTGGTGTGTGTCATACTTTTGTGGCTTTTCATAAACCTTATCTCTGTTCACATGCTCTATATACTCACTCACTTGCAAAAACTTGGTTGTGCGTGGGCTAGTAATAAATAGAAGTTTGCACAACCACATTTGTAGCTTATTTGAAAATAAACTAATTCTTCTGATTAGCACTGCAAAAATAGGAAGCACCAATGCTAGAAAATACTAAATAAGACTTGGTTGTGCGGTCTTCCCTCAATCAGCTTTAGTTGTATGTGGGATGTAAGGTCATTGTCAACTTTCCCCTTCAGGACTGGCATCACATTCAGGAGGAATCTGACTTGCTGCGAGCTGCTGTTCAATATTTTATGTATGTTACCATCTGTCTTACTCATTGCACAATCTTGAAACTTCATGTTGAAAGCAAAGGATTATTTTCCACTGTCAGCACAGTGCCCAGTGCTCACAAATACTCAGTGGGTTTTTTTTGTAATTGTTCTCCTTAAGGCATACAATGCCTACTGTGATTAGAATCAATAGTATCTATTATTTTTTCCTCTATATTTGAAAATTTCTACCTCCCCTGAAGTAATTTTTCACTTAAGGGTACTTAAAGTGTGTCCCCCAGTGGCTTCACTTTCTGGTGTGAACACTAAAGGAGTCAGGACCAGAGTTGTTCTGGGGTTGTTTGCCCCTTCCAACATCTGCAGTAAGTGAAGCTCTTACAGAAAGCAGCCTTCTCTACAGTAATTCTTATCCAAATCACTCAGACCTCACTGAAGTCCAAAATACAGTAGAATTCCTTTGGAAACAGAAAATGCCATTCTGTGATTACACCTTGAACTGCAATATTGGTGCCTGAAGGCTGAATGAGATCAGAAGGTGCTTCAAGGCTCAAATACATTGAGCTTAATGTGCTTTTAACAGTTTTGGGTGTACTTCTTATGTTTCCAAAGCAAACTGAGAGCAAATCATGTTCTCACCTGGGGACAACCCTTTCAGATCCCATTTGAAACTATTACTTGCATTACTCTGACAGCAGGTGGTCAAGACTTTGTGGGAGAGAGTTTGTTGGTAGACTTCACAGACATTTGATAGCAAAAATAGAAATATGTTTTCCTAAAATTTTGTGTTCTGTTATAGACTCTCTTTCCCATTGGAAGAATGAATTATTTGTCAGAAATTTTCAGGTTGTTTTCTTCCATCTTTACTACTCCTGCTTCTTCATTTTTGCCTTCTTCCTCTTCCCCAGTTGTTCCTCGTCAAACATGACATTTCTTCATCTCAGCATTTTTCTTCACTCTACTGGTTTCTGTTTTTGAGCCCAGTTATACACCCTTTCCTTTCTCTCTCCCTTTTCTCTTACATCCTTATATTTAATCACTGAGGTCCTAGTATTCTGTTTGTTATTTTTCTGATTACTTCAAGGGTTTTTTTCCTGTTTTGTCTCTGTCCTCTTCTAGTCCTGGCTACTGATACCATTCCTGGCTTCCAGTACCTTTCTTTTCCCTTTCCATATAGCTGTTCTCATTTTTTACAGTTGGACTTGATGATCCTAGAGGGTTTTTTTTCAACCTCAGCAATTTTATGGTTGTGTCTTCGTTGAGATACCCAGCCTCCTGTACCTAACAACAGAAGAGAGACTTAAGAGCAGAGAAGTTTCTGTGATGTGTGTTCTCATAGAATCATTGTTTTCTCAATATGTTGCAGGACTCAAGGAATTGCACAGATTTTACACTGCCTATTTAATCAGACACACTGGCTACTTTGCCTTATATGGGTGCAGCAATCCATGGTTGAACATTTATCTGACATTGCTGGGAAACCCTTTTCACTGAGTGTCCATTGACTGGAAGACGTGTTTACATATGTGTTTACTCTGTTGGCTGCTGTGTGTTATTCTTCTCTTCTCGCTGACTTGGACACACTGAACTTGTCTCCTCATGCACTTAAATAAAAGTTTGTGTTGAGGATCTTAGTCTATAATTGTAGTTTGTCTTTTGAATTTACTTCAGAAATTTTCATATACTCCAAAAGTTTGTGGAGGGGTTCCTTTGTAGTTGCGTGATTAACCGTGTAAAGTATTTTCAAAAGAAAGTGATGGTTTTGTTGTGAGTGGTACTGTGAGATCTATTAAAAAGATGACCAGAATCTGAAAGGTCATGCTGACATGAAGGCCCAGAGAATATCTGGGAACTGTGATCAGCTGTGATCAGTGTGTCCCAGCTTCATGTGTTAAAATGTATAGTTATGCTTCAGTTGTAATAGCCCTTATCAACTTCCTTTATTTCATTTTTCTCAAAGCCATTTCAAACTACTGTTACTTGAAACTGGGTCTACCAGTTTTTGCCCCGGTTTGTGAGTTATTCTAAAGCATCAAGCACATTGCCATTAGTAAGAATGGTTTTCTGATTTAGGTCTGATGCTATCGGTATAGTTGGTGTCATCACTGATTTCTCAAACAAGAGAATGACAAAGTGTATTCTGTTTATTGAAATATTGGACTGTAATCTACATGTAAACATGAATTATGTTTCTGTTGCATTCTGTGAATCAAAAAGCTTGTTTGCAAGTAGCAGTAAATCAAGATATGTGTGCGAACAGAGGACTATTTTTATAAGCACAGAGAATTTGTTTTAGCAGCTTACTTTTAAAGATTGTCTACTACCTTTTGAACCAGTTTAGTTTCTTTTTTAAAAATTGTAAAGAAAACCTTGCAGATCAGGATTTAAAATAACTCAGAAGATTTTTGCATGGTTCATGGATCAGACAGATCAGCTGGATCAGTTTACAGAAAGATTAAAATCTCTTAGTGGTTCAGGGGTGTGTTCCCCCTATAAGTTTGTTTATTAGTGGAAATGAATACAATATAGTATGGTTTTATGGCTTCCAGTCAAAATGTCAGAGAGGATTTTTGCCCCCTCTTGTAGGATAGTACAGCACGTTAATATGGATCCCTAGAGCTAGAGACTGTTTAACACTAATTTCAAAAGACTACATTGTATTCAAGTTTAACATTCATGCAAGAGTTTAAAAATAAATGGGGAAGTGGAGACCATAAGAACAGAAGAAGCCAGTGCTTCAGAGCATTAATTGAAGGGGCTCTGAAGGAAATATTTGAGCACTGCTGAAATTATCTTGCTCAGTGTTTTTTAGGTAACTATAAAACTTAAATTATAACAAGTTACATTCCATCACACTAACCTTGGTCTCACTAATTCAAAAAAACCCCACAGCTGCAAAATACTGTTTTGTAAAGCTATGCCCAGACTTGCCTGCTTCCTGTGTTTGGGAGTTTTGCAGCAAGGTGTGGAAGCATTGTATCATCTAGCTCTTTACATTAGAACCATTACTGTGCAGATATGAACAGTGTATTTTAGACAGGGGTCATTGAATCAATGCTGATGTTATAAGGAGGCAAAACACTTAGGTTTTATTTCTGCAGAAGATTTTGATGGTCTAAGTTGTGCTAGCTGAACTTCTCACTGTCCCTTGTGCCAGTGCTCATGCAGCTGGACAAGGTACCACTTCAAGAACGTTGATGGCTTCCTTTTGCTTGTCTGCTGGATTGCTGCATCAGCTTCTTGAGTTTCCCACTCACCTGAAGGCCAGAGTAAGGGAAAATTGAAGCAGACTAGGAGCATGCAGCTTTAGAGAAGACCAGACTTCTTTTCCTTAGTTCAACTCCGAAAGCCACAAATTTGGCTTAAGCAGTAAAAAAAGTCCAAGATGGCCTATTTAGGAAAAATTGTCCTTTGTTGCTTTTTCCAAGGAATCTGTTAGCAACTCGATTGCAGTGACGTAAATAATTAGGAGTTTCCAAATCAGGTATAGTTACAAGATTCTGGCAATAAAAATAAACCTGTAGTAGTTGGACATATTGTAGTTGAACTATAGTTTTGACAGGGTGATTTTAATTAGATGAAATGGCAAATTGGACGGTGCTTTAGGAAGATATTGAGAGAATCAAAGAGGCATTGGAAAGAGCAAGATTTATTCCACCTTTCTGTAATAATGCTTTAAAACTGTGAATAACTTGATTTTTTTGTAAAGGAAATAGCTAGAAACATTTTTCCAGAACAGAATTCCTGTTTCTCTGTAAGAGCAGTCAAACTGCAATGAGAGTTGATTTTGCTATATGGTTTTTATTTAAGTACAGCCAGAAGAAACCCTTTAAAATATATTTATATATCTGTATCTCATCTACAGCTATACTTCCATAGACGTATCTTTGGTGGTGGTGGTTAATAGGTATTTTCTCTTAGTAGAGAGACACCAAGTTCAGTGAAACTGTTATTCTAGTCAGCAGTGCCCTGGCAGCCAGGAGGGCCAACCGTGTCCTGGAGGGCAACAGGCAAAGCATCACCAGGTGGTCGAGAGAGGGGATTGTCTCACTCTGCTCTGCACCGGTACAGCCTCATCTTGAATATTGTGGCAGTTTTGGGTGCCACAATATAAAACAGACATTAAGCTATGAGTGTCCAAAGGAGGGCCATGAAGATGGTGAAGGGCCTTGAGGGTAAGCTGTGTGAAGAGCGGCTGAGGTCACTTGGTCTGTTCAGCCTGGAGAAGAGGAGACTGAGGGGAGACTTCATTGCAGTCTTCAACATCCCCATGAGGGGAGTAGGAGGGGCAGGTACTGATCCCTTCTCTGTGATCACCAGTGACAGGACCCAAGGGAATGGCCTGAAGTTGTGTCAGGGGAGATTTAGGTTGGATATTAGAAAAAGGTTTTTCACCCAAAGGGTGATTGGGCAGTGTAAGGGGGTCACCAGGGCAGTGGTCACAGCACCAAGCCTGACAGTTCAAGAAGCATTTTGACAATGCTCTCAGGCACATGATGTGATCCTTGGGGTGTCCTATCCAGGGCCAGGAGATGGACTCTGTGGTCCTGATGGGTTCCTTTCAACACAGCATATTCTGTGATTTTATGATTGTTTCTCATTTAATGCTCATAAAGTGACATATCTGAAGACTAAAATTCCATTCTTTGTGAAAGATATGCCTGTTGTGTCCTGGATGGTACATTTTTTGCCACTGCTGTGTACTCAACATTTGTTGTAACAGCCCAAATAATGAACTTTTTATCTGTCACATTCCTTGTGTTAGATTATGGGCTGATGCCTCCTTAAATGTTTTTTTAAATCCCGTTTCCTAGAAATCTTCATGATATGTCATTCGTACATGCTGACAGTAAAAAAGAAAGCATTCAGTAGGGTCGGCTGCCCAGTGGAATAGGTCAGCAAATTTTTGGGTGTGAGTTTCAGGGAATATACTGAAAAAATAAGGCATTTTCTGTATTAATGAAACCTTTCCTGTCTAGGTATTCTTTCTTCTCATCTTTGTGTAGGAGCTTCTGCCAGTGTCACTTGTTAGAGCTGAGTTGAGATACTCCAGTATGTTGATAATAGGTCTAATTTTTGAGTGATGAAAAATTGAGCCTTTTTTTGTGTGAATTATCCTTAGACATTAACAGCACATAACTACACATCTTTTAGAAAGCTAAATAATCTAGAATTTATAGAGTTAATCTAAAATATTTCTCTTATGTTGTGTTGTAACATGCATATCCGGTCCTAGAAATGTGTTTTTGAAAAATCTCCTGGATGAAGAGTAAACAGTGCTAAATATGGTAATAACATTAAGCTACAAAATTCCTTACAATTGTGTCAGTGTGCCTTGGAAACTTCACACATACTAGAGCAAAAGAATATTTATATCTATGAAAAGACATGCCTTTGCGAGATACTCCTGCTTTTGATTTGCACTGTATCCATCTAAATCTGCACGTGGTCAGCAGGGGTTTTCTAAAGTTATGAAATGCAAAACTGTTAAATGAATGCATTAATCATATACTCTTCTTGGTTTTAAAGGAAATGTTTTAGGGATGCTTGTAGTACTTTTCATTCTTTTCTTACATGCTCTAGAAAACCATTGTATACATACTTCAGCTGTGTGATTTTGCAGAATCACAGGCTGATTGAAGTTGGAAGGGAGCTCTGAGGAGAATCTTGTCCATGTCCAGTCCTCTGCTCAAGCAGGGACGCTTAGAGCTGGCTTTTGAGGACCATCTCCAGGTGGCTTTTGAGTTCCATGGTGAAGATAGAAGAAGAGATTGGTTTTGTTTCGGTTTTGGGTTTGTTTTTTTTTTGGTCTTTGGCAGTTTGGCTGTCTATTTTCAAAGTCTAAGAAATACGGTTTTGGTGAATTAGAGAGGGAAAGATCAGTATCTCTGCCTGCTCCCAGGGCACTCTGTTCTGTTGTTCTTCATTTTTCATTAGGTTCTGCATTGAAGGTAAGTAATGTTTCTATTAGGAAGAAAATAGCTGTGGGAAGAACACTATTAGTTTTGTGAGTGAAAATACTTGACTTCTTATACATATTTTTAAATTAGCACTGGTTTTGTATATAGCAACTGTAGTGGAGTACAGGCTAAATCCATAGTTCCTGAGAAGTCAGTTGATAGTCTTATGTTTTGGACATGTACTTGTTTTTCATCTGTTACGGATGCTTGGTTTAAAAACTTGGTTTAAAACTTGACTCTTTGAAATAAAGTTATTTAGCTTGTGTTTTAAGGTGCACAGTTCATGAAATTTTTAAAGTAAGATAGGATAAGTATTGTGTTTATAGTCAATTACCCACGTGGATGAGAGCTGTATTATCCAAGTATTTGAATCCCTGAGGCAGCAAATTTAGTGATTTTTCAGCCACATGTTTTCTGCAGTTTGAGTGACCTGTTGAGTGCTTTGGAAAGCAGTTTTGTTACTGCTGTCATTTCCATTTTGTTAAATGTATAAATAGGTTCTGCTTTGCTCTTTGACTTCCGTAGCACAGCTAATGCACCAGAAGATGACGCTCCCAATAGATATTCCCGAACAGAGAGGACAACTTACAGCAGATACAGCAGGGATGCAAATTCTTCTGGCAGTTCTCTACCAAGTAACATTTTGGAAAAGAGGATTGAGGAACTTGAAAGGGTAAGTGCCAACTAACCTCATGGCATGGTTATGCCAAAACCATGGCATACGTCTGAAATAAAGTACTTTGGAAAGTCCATGGGGAGATTTACAAGAAAAATACATAGAAATGATGCTAAGTGCTTGAAGTACAGATAGTTATATTTATAAAAATGTATATAGAGTCAGACTGACTGAGAACAATGTGAACTTTCAAATCATGGATGTTTAGTTTTCATTTGGTATTTAAGTGAGAAATAGCTGAGGTAAAGATAACAGAGCTAGCAGTGTTCTGCATATTTCTCTTTCGTACCTCATGACACACCAACCAAGAACAAATAGCTTGGGGGGAGAAGGGGCTCACTGGCTGTTCAGAAAATGAGCAATGTTGTTTGTGATCTACTTATGGTTTTGGAATTTTTTTAATGTACCGAAATATTATAAAATCTATTGCTATGCAGTTGTTAAAGTTTCAAACATTCAAAATACATATTTAAAACAGTTTTCATTATTTCAGATTGAGTTCATACTAACAGTTTTGGAGAAATATAATAATGTTAAAGCTCAGGTTTTTACCTAAGTCAGTATTTTGCTAAATAGTGTAATCTCTGTAATTTATTAACTGGCTTTTCTGTCTTTCTCTGAAGTAGATTTTTTTGTATGTAACTTGCCAAATATTTTTGAATTGTATGGATCAAAGTTACTAAGTAAACACAATTTGAATAGGTGTTGGAAAGGATGAAAATGAAGTGTATTTTGTAGAAATTACTGGTTTTTTAAGACTTGAGGAACCTTGATTTGAGTGAAGTATACCATAACCCTCCCTTCTAAATCAGCTTCTTTCTGAAATGCTTAAATTGCCACTAACACAAAAAATAGAGGAAGATTTAAGAGCTGTCTTTGAGTATTCTGAATCCCAACTTACTGGATACCTAATGGGTATTTTCATTTCTTCTCACATTCAGGCTGAGAGATCTAACATTTAGTCTTCCTTCCTTGCTAATAGTAGTTTAATAAAAACAAACAAAAAAAACCAAAAAACCCAAACACCAACCATCAAAAAGACTAATCCTCCCAGTACAAGAAATTTGGAAGCTCATACTTTACATTTACTTCTTCTGTTTTGGGCCCCTATCCAATTTTGGGTTCATGCTTAAGTTAAATATTAATTAAAACATTATCATTTGAATCAGATATCACACAGATTTGCTGTGGGTAAAATATCTTGGACGTTTCTTTAGCTGCTTGAAATGTAAAAGGACTTGAAGATGTGGATTTGACTTGCTGTAGAAAGGGAATTATAAGTAAGTGTGTGTGGGTTCTTTCTTTGTTTTAAATGGTATTAAACTGTGTCTTAAAAATAACATTTCCAACTTCACTGAGTATTCTGGTTTTAGGAACTTGCAAAGGAAAGACAGGAAAATGCAAGATTAATGAAGATGATGCAGGACAAAGAGGAACTAATTGGAAAGCTGAAGGAAGAAATTGATTTATTAAACAGAGTAAGCAAATACTTTCTTATGTGGTTCTTTAGAAAGAGGGGATAACAGTCTCTGCAGTCTCTTCAGGCACCTGAATCCACTGGGTAAGGTCACAAGAGAATTAAGTGTGAGGGGTCTTTTGTATTGCATAGCTCTCAAGAGGCATGTCATAAGTTATATTTTTTTCCAAGTAACTTGTGTTTGTCATGATTGACCTCTCTAATTTCTGTGTTATTGGAGTGCCTGATTTTGTTGTTGCTCTAAGTGTTCATAGAACAAGGTTATAAAAGTTATTAAAAATTCTTTCCAGATTCAGTATGTAGAATACCAGGAAACAATTAAGTTGGGGTTTTGATAATTTTATCAATAAATTGTTACTCAGGACTTTTTCAAAGTAATTAGAAATTTAATTTCACTTTATTCAGCTTTTAATTACTACTAATAATTTAGATTATCTTAAAAAGACTTGGGAGAAAGTTTTTTATGTTCTCATACTCTTTATGGTTGATCCCAAGTAGAGGCAGAACAAGCCAGAGGGCAGGACACCTGAGGTAGCATCACACATGAAGGCAGGAAAAGAGAGGGTTAGAAGAGTGAGACATGCTTGGAAATGGAACAGGGTGAGAAATTTAAAAGTTGATAGAAAAAAGTTGCCCCAGTTTTATGGGCAAACAGAAATTCTTTCGTAGAGTGGATTAGTGACCTCATCTTGCACTTCCTGGCTGAGGAGTAGAGCCTGGATGTATGAGGGATATATGCATCTTCTAGTCTAGTGCAGGTATGGCTTTGGTCAGTGCAGCAGTGAAGGGAGGCAATAACTCTGCATGAATAATACCAAAATTGCATTTTGCAACTCTTCATCTGTGGCAAAGAAGGACAGCATTCACAAGTTTGCAAACTAATCTGAGAATGAAAGGAGATTATTCTGAAACATATATTTTGGTTTTTTTATGAAGAAAGTTGCAGGTTAGTCTGTAGGATAAATGAGGTATTACCTGTTTTGGAGAGATTTCTATTTTAAGTGGGGCATTGATCTTCGTGCTGTTCTTTCATTCTGCAAAGAATCTGTCACATCTAAGATGATGACGTTATTACAGCCAAGGCAGGTGTTCATTTCTTTGGCATTAGGGATGGCAAAGCTATTTAATACTGTTAGTCACATCTGACTTTCTGCCTCAAAGGTCAGAAAGAACAAATCAAAATAACCTAAATCCCTGAAATCTTGTGATCTAAGACCATGACAGAGGTTTGCTGTTCCAGAAATAATGTTATTTTTTTCTGCTATATTTGAAGTATGATGTCCTAAATTAAATCCATGAAGTGTCTAACTAGAAACCATCTTTGAACATTTCTAGTAAAGTCAGGCAGTGTCTGTGCCTTGCCTATGTTAAGGATAGTGACAATTTCTGCCTGTTGCATGAAAGTAAACATTAAATAGAATATAGTCCTTTCAAAAACCACTTTGTTATACCATGACTAAAACTGTGCCTTTCAATGAGATATACAAAGCCATCTTATTGGTGCTTTCTTTGTAGATACTTTTAAATGCAGAAGAGGATGGAATTTTTTTTTCTCCATGAGGCCAGCATTCTTCATAACTTTAACATTGTCTGTTTGCTTTGTTGAATGCAAGTTATTTATGTCCACGTCTCTTGGGCTTTTCTTAATGATCAAAAAGCTGCCTTTTGACTTTGTGACCAGCATAATTTGTCTTTTTAGAAAAGTTTGAACCCATGTCTCAAGTGATGCTTCCATTAAAACAGATACAGCCTTACTTTCTTGTTTATTAACTCTTGGATTTATATTTGCTTCTATATTGGCTATCCATGTGGATTTAGAAAGAGAAAAGCTGCAGAAATACTGCATCATTCTGATGATAGAAAGTTATGAAAGTTAGTAGGGCAGTTATGTTTGCTTCAGGTTTATTATCATAACTGAGACCATAAGAGCCAGCACTTGTTCTTTGTGGAGTGTTACCCTGCTGACCAAGCACCAGGTTTGGATGCTTTGCCTGGAAGAACAGTTTTGGTCTTCAGCCTTCTGTTCAGACAGAAGGATATTCTGAGGACTAACCTTGGGGAGCTTCTGCAGAGATCCTTTTAAAAAATTTTGCTCATAGGCAACCTAAATAGGGGTCTCTAAATTTGAACATCTACACGTTCATAGTATTTCTCCAGCTTTTCTGTTCATCATTAAAATACATAGTTATTCCATGTTGAGATGCATGGGTATGGAAAGAATTTCATGTCAAAGACCTTAAATAACTTCTTAAAAAGCCATTTTACTGCGTAGCTTTCTGACTGCTCAGTCCATATTAAAGAAATGCTTTTTCTACAAGTTTCAGTCAGTTCATAACCGTTGATGCATCCTTGATTGTCTAAGACCTTGTGTTGCAATTGAAAAACTGTTTTTCCAAGAATCCTGAGTTGCATTTATATTGGGGAGCAGAAAAGGCTTTCTGCCATAAATGGCATTCCATTACATTAGACGTTAAAAGTATGTCTGCCATGTTCTTTTTAAGAAAGAGGTAATTGCTTCATAAAAACCTCAAATGTCTGAAAGGAAAGGCATCTCAAAATATTTAAATATTTGTAGGCAAAGTTCAGCTGTTGACTAGTTTACACTTAGTCATCTCTGACCTCAGCAAGATGTCATTGTAGTTAAAAGTGTGTTTGGAGAGAGCCTGTCAATGAGGATTTACAGCCCAATTAGTGTCAGTTGTGTAGTTATTGGTCCTTTTGCTATGTGAATTTCAAGCTTTCCTGCTCTTGCACTTTTTTTTGCTAATAAGCATAAATTAGTGGTGTAATTCTGAATAAGAAACTTCAAAATGGTAAAATCCCCTGCATCTCTCAGCCCATTGTTTCTGTAGATATTTAAACTGCAACAGTTATTTTTCCTGGCTCATATTCAAGAAACTCTTACTTGTAGTAATCTTTGGAATGTTATTTTTGCAGCATAAGCATTTACAAACGTCTAATATTTTCTTTTGAGTCAATTGTGATATTTTAAACAGGGTCTTTAGGTGGGCTTTAATTGAGACATCCAATGGCTAGGTCAGCGAGTTCAAATAAAGTATTCTGTATATCAAACAAAAAACACCCACAAAACAACCACACTTTATTGCAAATGTGTTGTCCCTTCCATCTGATTATTGATCTGAATTGCACAAAAGAGAATTTAAAGTGTGGTTTTTTATATTAAACTGTATTTATAGCATCAAAACTTTCCATATTTTGTTGTTTAAGCCCCTTGTATCTGTAATGTTGGAGCGGTCAAATGCTTTTTGTGGAAGTCATTCATACTGTGACGCAGCATTACTTCTGTGAAGCACAGAGGAATTTCTGCTTGTGATTTCTTGATTCCACACTAGAAAAACAATAAAGTCATTGCAGAGGTCTTGTGGTATGGATTTTGGCTTTGCAAACTGAAGAGGCTTTTAAAAATGATTATACCAATTAAACAGATCATCTCTAGCATGCACTTCTGGAATGGCCTCACTAAAAAGAAATAAGAAACTAGGCTTCATATATCAAATGCTGCTTAACAACTTAAAGGGACAAGAGAACGAAAATCTTTTCTTCACTACTTAAAGCAACAAGAGAGTTTTTCGGACTTGAATCGAGAGACATGTAGGATTTCCAATGAGAATTCTGGTTCTTTTTCCTTTGCCTATCATTAATTTTTCTCCTTAAAGTGCTGTTCTTGACATCACTCTTCTGTTTGTTCTTTCTGTTCTTTGTTCACGTTCTCTTTCTTCTATGTGTTTTTTATAGAGTAAAATTACTTTTACTCAAGTAATACCTGCATTAAGCAGCCATTTTCACTGGTTTTCAGTTTAAAGGCTTGAAAAGACTTGGTAGGAAGTTAAGTAGTAAAATGGGAAATGGATAAAAAGGGTAATTGGTGAAAAAGAGACAAATATTTGGGGTGAAAGCATTCTATTTAGAGCGCTCATTATTACTGTGTGTGCTGTCGGGTCTTTCAGCAGTTTAGACAGAAGTTACAAAATCCATTTTAATTTGAGTGAGTGGGATAGTTGCAGACAAGCACAGTCCAGGAGAGCAGGGGCAATAGCTGACTAATTCACTCTCTGTATATGCCAGAAAAATAATCACACCCATCCTATTTTGGTTTCTTTATTCATTAATTTCTGCTGTAGCTTTAGGTAAAATATATTTCTATTTAAAGGTGCTTGTATGTGGGAATTTAATAATAACATTTTGTAATTACAGTAACACTTGGAAACAGGCTGATTTAACAGTTGTAAGGGTACCTACTGTGACACTAAGTCTTCCCTACCCCATCTTCTTCATTTCAGAGCTAAGATGCTAAATTCCTACTGCTACTAATTGAGAGTTTGTTTATGTCCTAAAATGTTTATTCTTCTTTTTTCTTGCACAGGACCTAGATGATATAGAAGATGAAAATGAACAGTTGAAACAAGAAAATAAAACCCTCCTAAAAGTTGTTGGACAGCTGACAAGGTAGAAGATTCAGACCTCAGTGAGGAAAGATTTAAAAACTACTGATTGAACATAAGGTCAATGTAGTAATACTTCCTGTGTGTTGCAGTATGTTATAATAACTGTCTGTATATTTATTGTTAGGAAACCAGATGAATGTTTATTTTCATAGTACTTTCCTTGTTCAGTGAAATGACATAAAATTTGGGGGTATATTTTTAGCTTTCTTTTCACATAAGCATAATTAAACTTCTTGATGTATTTCAAAATATTAAGTTCAAAAATATTTGGGGTTTGTATCTTCAGATTACATCTGCATAAATTACAGTAATTTAAAATTCATTAGCACCAAGATCACTTTCAATCCGTGTGGTTGTATATTTTTGAAATGAATGGAAGCAATACATATAAACTTTGTTTACAGAGATCCAAAATATATATTTTGGGAAAAGCTTCCTTTTTTGTTTAAACAACTGTAAAGTGGATGCCTTATTACTGATGTATAACATTTTGCAGATTGATGACTTGCTCTAGAACTCTTGTATGTTGAAGTTTTTTTACTGTATCTGAAAGATTTACAATAGTAGAGAGTAGCAGTTTTTTTCTGTGTTTAACAGTATTCTGTCAGGAGGGGAAGGTTTTATTGAAAAAAAAAAAAGCAAACACAGAACACCAAAAAGCCAAATAAATCACCTCGGGTATCATCATTAATAAGGTCTTAGAATCATATTGAAGTTGTGCACTGCAGTTTATTTTACTGCTTTTGCTTTAGCAATGAAATGCAAGTTTGCAGTCAGACAGATTGTTTGCTGTGTTGAGAATTCAGACAAAGCCTGGAGCTTTCATTTTAGCAGACACTTTTGCAATACTCTCCTGCTTAAAGCTGACATCTTAAAATTTGTAGTGATCATAACCAATATGAGTTTTTTGATTTTTTTTTCTTTAAGCTGAGTGAGAATGTTTGTATATAACAAAAGTAGAGGGGCACACTAGTGATTCATACCTTTCTGAAATACCAAATGGTATAAAGACCCTCTTTTTAACCTTGATTTGAAACTAACAAGGTGTTTAAAAAGTGCCTGGTTAGATGTTACAATCCAGTTATGACTATGTACTTATTCTTCTATAACATGATAGCAGACAAAATTTTCATTAGACTTTAACCACAGACCTCAGTTAACAACTCTCTTCTTAAAATTTTTGTTAGACTGAAATTTTTGTGTACTTTATTTCATCTTGCTACAGGACACTTTTCATTGTGGATCAGATAAAATGTACATGTCCTTTGAGTCAGGACACTGGAAATAAAAACATTTCAAAGAGTCCAGGCTTGACAGTACTGAAGTTTGGTGTCAGAAAGTTGCATGAATATAGTTCTTGTTACCTTAAAACTTCAAGGCAACTTTAAAATATAACAATATAGCAATATTGTTATATTTTTATATATATAATATGTATAACAATCACCTTTTCAGATTTGCCAGTTGTTTTCATACTGTCTATTTAATGACAGTATGAAAATTAAATTTAAAATCCAGCTATTATTATTACACCTTGGATTGTTTTGGATATAGGATAGGTTATTTTGCATTTGTGCATTCTGATGAGGAAGGACTTTTCAAAGCTTTAAAATATTTTTCAAGACACTTATAGTCCAGGATGCCTCGATGTTTTCCTTCACAGTGGATGAGATCCTGTGGGACATCGTTTGAAACCTTTACTCAGGCAGTTAAATGGTATGGGGGGTTTGTATAGGCCCTACAATATACACCAATGAGTATTGCTTGTAATATTACTGAAACAGTAAGATGTTCCTTAATTTAAGTTTCATGAAATTGAAAATTTCAAGTAATAAAAAAGTCAGTTGAGATGTATGCCTTTTGAATAAATATGGAACTTTCTCTGAAGAACATCTGATTTCCTTTTCTGTGTACTAGGTAGGAAATACACACACTGATGTACAGCATAGGATGTCAAACATATTGAATCAACATTTAGGATTTACTGCATAACACACAGATACCAGTATGAAGCTTTAAAAGAGATATTTCATAAACTGTGTTTCATGTGCATTTTAAACCAAAGAAAAATAACAACAAAGCATAAGCAGGAGTTACTTGTCTTCATATTACCTCTTTTTGGTTTGCATGTGTGTCGACTAAAAATTAGCAGCAGTAATGCCAAAATTAGAATTACTTATTTACCTTGGACATACAACTGACAGAAATATTTGGCAGAAATGCTTCTGCTACCCTACCTTGAAGAGATACTGTCAAGGGAAGTTTGCAAGTATTTGAAACCAGTATGATTCTCAGGCAGAACATGTGAACAAAACCACCGTGAACTCACACATCAAGTGCCTCAGGACCTTATTGTTGCTGTGTATTACCATACAAATCTAAACCTCCTCATTGTTTTAAAAGTTCCCACAAATTGTATCTTGAAGCGTAACACTTCTGCTGACAGTTTGGAAGATTTAGAGGGCCTTTTTGGAAGAAAGTGTGTCAATAACAATTCGTTATCACTTACATTTTCGGACTCTCGGGAGAAATTTAGTGGATTCTAGGAAAAAATACGTGTTACGGAGAATGTTAGCAATTGTCTAGTTGTTGCTTGCCATTATCCTTTTATTTCAGTAGGGTACCCTAAGAGTAATGCTCAAACATAGAATATGTTTTTATCCCAGGTGATTTAAAGGTGTTAAATTACTACCTTACTAGCAATTCACTAACCCATGGCCAGTCCAACATCTCCATTCATCAGTGTTCAGTTCTGAGATTTAAAAGCAGAGAGACTGATGGAAGTGGGAACCTGTGTCTCTTGGGAAGGTTATATAATTCCTGAATGACTCTGGTATTAACATATCTAGGCTAAGTTAATTTACTAGGGTTCTTTTTTTGGCAGGTGGGTGGGGAGGATGTTACTATGCAATTTTAAGTGAATGGGTAAGTCTCTTTCTGGAGATTTCTGAACTTCGGTGTCTTAAAATTTGTACCAACTGCTTAGGTCAACCATGTGTGTTTCTGGGTAACTAGAGTCTTCTAGGAAATCTAAACAGAAAAGTAGTCTCACTGACTAAAACAAATAAGAGAAAATTATTTTCATGATACTTTATTATGAACATCACATAATTCCTATTTTGATAATGCACAATGGTGCTTCTGTTATGATCATATACTGTTGTACAGAACTGAAGGTTAAAATTGTGCAGAAATATTTTTATCATTGATAATATGCACTAATTGTTGAGGGATTCATTCCCTAAAACATGATTTCAACTGTATTTAGAAACTGGTGAGCTTTACGGTGAAATCTAAAATGTCTCTCTTTTCATTTTTTAAATAATACCAAGTGTTTCTTGATATGCATATTAACTGAAAGTTAATATACAGTCTGTATTTACAAATGAGTGTTTTTTCTGTCTTTAAAGCAAAACTTTGCATGGTTAATTGCCAGATTTGTGTTGACACAATTGGAGATTAATTTTGTTGTAGATTGGCTCTGACTTTGAGTGGTAGAATAAGAAAAGAGGGTAACAAGAAATAAATCAGTGACTTCCAAAGTGGGGAGTAGAACCTAATTAATGATTTTTAAAAATTATTATTCAGCTGTACTGAGAGTTAGCTGTGGAAAGATTTGTGACTGGCATAAGCACTACAAAAGATGTAGTGGTTTTTGTATGTCAGAAAGAACTGATAAACCTACATCGAAGCTCCTTTCAACTTGAATCATATCATTACACCTTGGTAACCTGCTACCCTAGGAGATACCAGAAGGAGTATTGGAGATCAAATTACTTGTTAACATTTTGCTAGGAGAGAGCAGAGTTACACTGCCTCCAGATGTTTTGTGATTTTCTGTAAGTTCTCTATGGCTATTTTCAGCTTGAATTGCAACAAATCAATATTAGTAGCCAAAAGTAAAGGTAATTAATTACTGGGAAACAAATACGTGATTAATAAATAAGGGTACCATTACTGAGTGTTAGTGTTTCTTGGACTGCAGACCCCTTATGAAGATGTTGCTTGAGATGTTTCATGTGCAACAGTATTAACAATGGTAAACATCTGATGTTTTTAATAAGAAACAACTGTTTTAGTTGATGAAATTGCCATTGCAAGCCATGACTTAGTTTTTAAGTACTTGTAGCTGCTGAGACTAGGGAGGTAAGGATTATACTTAAAAATTTTGTTAAAAGGGAAACAAATTAATGCTGGATCTTGTAATTTAGTTTGATCTAGAAGTTCACTACATATCTGTTCCTTGACACTCAGTCTGGTGTAAGTACCTGCAAAAGGTATTGACACCATTAATTTTAGAAGCATTTCTACTTCTGTCATTAAGCGTTTCTTTAGGACTACCTGAATATATCCAGGACAAAAAGAGCATTGCTGTGTATATAACTGATGATCTTCCAAGTGTGTTGACTTACTGTAGCAAATCTCTGTCAACTGTTTGTCCTTGTACTGGAGCAGATGTTTATTGCCTTGTTAATTTAATCCTTTTGCTTTTATTTCTGTATTTCTAATGTAACTGTTCTTGTTCAGGGCTAGTTGTAATTTTTTCTATTCTGGAAGACTTGTGATAGTTGAGTTTTCATCCGAAAATAGTCTCGTAATGCGGAGTAATTTTAAAAAAATACCCATTTTATGCATTTACAAAGTTTAAGCATCATTAAGCTATAAATAACTGAATATCCATTTAAGTTTTGAGCATTGACTAGCTGTGGTGATACTTGTGATATCAAATGAAAAATTATGCTGAGATTCTTAGTATTTCAGGTAAAAGATACATGTTTAATAATAAAGACTGTGTGCCTTTGTCCAAATAAAACAAAATTCTTTTTAATCCAGGCTGATTACTTACTGTATTTAAGGGAGAATTAATATTGTCTGTGTAAAATTCTGACTGTATTTGTCACTCATACTGGGAAGCTCCCAGACTGAACTGCTAGAATTAATTTTACATTCACATTTGAGTTTTCAAGTGTGGATGTGTTTGCAGAGACATGAGAGTAATCTGCATATTTACACTGTACTAATTCCCTGCTTCAGGAATGTAGTGAGTATCCTTCAATCAATTAAATGAAAATAATCCTTTCCCCTACTTCATAGTAGATGTATAACCCTTCCCAAGTAAAGGAAGGATGCTATAGTGCGATTTCTACACAAATGAAGTTAATTGATTTAACTTGATTTAAATTCTGAAAGTTCTGTATCAGTACATGTTCTCCTGCACAAGCAGAATCATTGAAGACAACCTCCTTTTCACTCATAGCTGCAGACAACACATAACGAGGACAAGTGAATAATCGGTGAACATCAGGGAGGTAACTACTATATCACAGTTCATAACAAAGTTTATAATATTGTTTTAGAACGACTTGAAACATAAATACCACAGGCAACCATGCATTCAACACCATGGTTACTTTATGGATAAGAAATTATGAGCATTTGCACTTAATAAATTTAAACTATTAGATGAATTTAGTTTAAATTCAGTTGACTTCCTTTATGAAATCACAGTGGCTTTTACATTTTGTTTTAAAATACAATATATATGTCCTTCCTCAGTTTTTGCCTTTGGCATTTTATATGTCCTGGGAAATCTTAGCTCCAAGTGCACAAGTATCTATTCTGTGCTCCTCCTTTAGTCACTGGATTCGCCATACAATAGCTACCTGATCTTAGCACTTAGTATGTTTTCCTGTGGATGTTCTAGTTTTTCTCTTGCAGCCCATTCTCTTCCTTTCTTAAGCCTTTCTCCATTAATATTTATATCTGGAAATCAAATTTTGTAGACTGGTAGCCTGTGGAATGAAATCTTTGTTTTTTCTCTCAGAAATGTTCATCTCTGCTTTTGCCTGAAGGCTCGTTACAACAATGATGTATTTTAGGGAGTTTAAAATTTTGATTGCAATAGTGTATGTGTGTTTACAGCCAGCTACCAAATATATTTAATGGGTGGGGACAATAAAACCACTGAAGCTTTGCAAGTTGAGACTCTCTAGAAATAACTCTCATATTTCTCTGTGAAGCAATTACAGAGGAAATGCTAATTGTTCCCAACTGAATCTCTCTTTCTTAGCATCTAGCTGCTTCTGCTCACTGTGATTTGTAATAAAGTAACACTTAAACTCCCCTGTAATAGTGTTGCTTTGGATTTGTATGAGAAGCGACGTTTAAAAATGACTGGTCATTTTCAATTTTTACTCTCAAGATTCTAGGATTTATAAAGATGCTTTAAAGTGCTTTAAATTCTAGGATTTATAAAGATGCTTTAAAAAAGGGAGAAAATAAGGAGAAAACGTTGAGACTGTGCAGGAATGAATACTACAGAGAGAAAATTGGTGTGTAAGAATGAAGAAAATAGGGGTTTTCTCCAACATTTTTTTCACATAGTTTTCAACAAGGAAAAGATGGCAAACTGGGTATTTTATAAAGATCTGAAAGTGGGTCTAGTTATCACTGCACTGAAGTTATTAGGAGAAAACCATAATCTCCAGCTTAATAAACCATAATCTCTCATTTGCTCACCTTTGTACACATAGTTAAAGAGGAGATGAATATGACTTATGAAAAAATTTCAAATAACTATCTAAACCCCGCGCTGTGATCATATCTCTCCTAGACTCTGCTAGGCTGTAGATGAGTGGGTAGAAATGTTGGATATGGCTTTTCAAATATTTCATAATTTGTGGTACTACTACAGCAATATTGGTTGGTATGGTTGATGTTTTGGGGATTGTGTAAGGCTGGCTCTAGACATTCAGGTCTAGTAAAGACATAATAGAGCTGGTTCTCAGGATAAGGTGGGAGCCACTTTGCTAAAGTGCCAGGACTGTATGGAGAACTTCTGATTTGCCTGTATCTGAGAGCCCTCCTGCTGCATCCTGCAAATTAAATATAAACAATCTTGACTTTGACAACTGCTGAGATACTTACGAAAAACACCCTGAAACAAAACAGTCCCTGCTTTTGCAGTGGACCAGACAGGTGTGTGCAGATGTTGTGGAACAAAGTAATTTTAAAAGTCTTTTAAAAAGAACATTGAATATAATGTTACTGAGTGAGATCATTTAGTACATTTTAATGTAATTCACTGGGCCTGTCTAAAGTGGTGGTGCTTGTACGAATTTTTAAAGAAAGCTTAGAATAATTATATGTATCACAGATTTATGTTCATAAGGTTAGAATATCTTTTGTAATTGGAAAAGTATGTTCAAGTGCTTTCTTTACATCCATTTAAATACTTGGTTGAAAAATTGCTTTGTTACAAGAAATGTTAACTAGAATTAGCAGTTTGCTGCTGGTGCAATGATCCTTTTTTTTAATAGTAAACATTTTAATACAAAAACTTACGGCTTGAAAGTCATGATCCTGCAAGAAGTGCAATGATTACTAACTGCATTATAAGTAATACCTAAGACTACTTAAAAGAAGTGAGTTAAAAGATTATTTACATTTTCCTACTTTCTTTACTATTCAGTAACATTCATTACTCACTTTCTTAATTTCTCCTGTTTCACTTGAGATTTCATACGTCTAATTTTTGGTTCATCTGCATAGCATCGGGGGGAAGATATCTTCTGGGTGCACTGGATTGTAAAAGCCCAGAACTGGATATGGATCTCAAAAAAGGTTCTTGAGGTTCTTAGATTCAAGAAAGGTTCTTATTTTGAATGAAGTGGTTATTGCAGCTCTGTAAGCATGCTCTTCGTTCAGATCTTTTAGGCAGCTGTCAGAAGTTTTCACTGAAAAATTCTGTATTTAGGAATCACATCCTTTTCATTTGGAACCCTGTCTGTTGAGTTTACATGGCTTTTTCAATGTCGTTAATATTGTAGCTGAGGCAGTTGAGAACAGAAAGAATTGCACTGACTTCCTCCTTGTTGTATGCCAATATTTGGAAACTGTTCCTGCCAATAACTGGGTAACTTACTCCACCAGTAGAAGAAAGTAGATTGCTCTTTGTGGTTGGTAGTAAGAAGTGGAAATGTTCACTGACTCAAATGTTCACTGATGCAGCAGTGACTGGCAGGTGTTCACAGCGCTCCCTCTGTAACACTGAGCAATACACCCTTCAGAATCTTGTTAAGGGGTCTGCCTTTAAGGTGGTAAATTGACCCCAGATGAGTTGTCAAAGTATTCAAAGTAGAAACTAACTCCTGTATCCAAAGGTATGTTACTGAAATGGATGAATAAAGCTGGATGTCTTTGGTGTGTCTGTTCTGTAGGTAAGCAAAGGCATTTGGCTTTGGTGGGTCTAATATACAGGTAAATAAAGACTCAAGCTTTTCAAGTCTGCCACTTAACTATCTTTTCTTTCTTCAACTCAACTGAATTATTGTTTATGATACTTTAAACAAAGACAGGTAGATCTCATTTGTCTACTTGAGGATTCTACAGTAGAAGACTGCAAGTGTCCTTTTTCTTGTTTTAATTTTCTTCTGTTATCTTTTGCCTTATTGATACCTCTTGAGATTTTCAGTACTTAAGCTGAAATGTAGTTCAGTTTACATTCTAAATCTAAGGAAGGTTATCCCAGCAGATTACTATTTACCTCTTCATTTGAAGTGTTCTATGTATTTTACTGATTTTTTAATACCATGGAGTCAAAAACAGTTAAGGGTTCAGGAAATGCCTGTAATGATGCTGCCAATACCCATTATTTAACAATGGGTTAATACTCCCTTCTGGCTGCAGTCAGACCGTGTGATTATGGAAAGTAAACAACCAAAGTACCTATGCGAGGAGCAAGAGTTTTAGATAAGCACTTTCTGTTTGGCTTTTTCCTCTCTCAGGCCGTGCTGTCCACTAAGCTGCTGCAGCTAGACAGCTGAACCAACATATTTCAGGGTAGTATCATTAACTGAGTGCTGATATGAAAACCCACTGGACAGGATGAATCAGCATCCATTTATTTGCAAATTGGCAAAATGTCATGTTCTTCCTTTGCTCTTCCTCTGTGAAACTTACACCCGTCTTTCCCACTGCTCTTTTGCAAATAACTGTGCCCTGATATTCAGAAATAGGAAGATTTTAAAGCAAGTCATGGATGGATTTGTCAGCTGCCTTGTTTGGCACCAAGGCAGTGAAACACAGGATGCAGTTCACTAGGCATTTGGGAGAATTTTCCTCCTTGTAATCTGGCACAGTGCCATATCTTCTTACCAAAGATTGAAACAAAACATATTTTTTCTCATCATTATGCAAGAATTAATAAACTGCTTTGAGATCTTGGCAAATATTTCTGTGGATTTTAATGGACTTTAATAATCTCTTAAGAAATAATTAAATCACTTTGAATAAAGCATCCAAATTTGAAATCATAGGAGAAACTTTTCCCCCCAGCCTAATGTTGCATTATTTAGTTTGTTATGCATTCTTGGCACTTGTAAGAAGACATGACATGGCATAATGAAGAATATTACTTTTGGTACTTAAGAAATCAGATCTCTATAAAATACTATCCCCGTAAGCACAGAATTTAACTAAATGTTTGGCCTTTTCCCAAAGTAGTAAAGGAAATACTTTTATTTAGCACAAGTTCTGAAAGAGCTGTGGTCCACCTGGTGGGTTGCAAAGACCGAATACGTGTGTGATACTACACTTCTTACTAACAAACACAGCTCTAGGATCCCAGGCCCAGGATGGAAAGCTGCAAGGCCAAGGAAGGCAAGCCTCTGCTTCAAATTTGGTGTCATAGGGAGAGATGGCTGACTGTGTTGGTCTTTTCTCCTTCCTCCAACTACACTTTTTATGAAGCTTGACTTCATTGGAGGTCTGCTGCAGTATTTTGTGTGTGTGTGTCACAGCAAGAATTTAGGGTGTGCCAGAATGGGAGCAAAGGTCAGGCTTGATGGCAGGTGCTGGATTGTGGTGCTGGTAAGTACATCTGCAAGGAGTATGTTTGTATGAGATGATGATATGTGGCTTGGGAGGGGAAAAGACAATGTTCTTTCATTAATATGTTGACACAAAATAGTTACCACGGTAGCTAGGCTGTGCTGAACCTGTGGAAAATGGTATTATTCTAAGGTAAGTCCTCATGCATATTGATTCTGTTTTTCCTTTTATTTCTTTAGTGCAATAGAGAGCAATAACTGTAGGTTGCAGAGGAATTAAAAGGGACAGAAGAGAGGTCAGAGTGTAAAAGACCAGGACATTGCAAAAAGGCTTTAAAACAAAACAGGCACAGTAAGTCAAATGCGAGAGGAGTGTGGCTGGAGTCCTCTTGCCAGCAGACAGCCTGTCCCAGCACTCAGCAAAATAATAGCAGTCAACCAGAAAGGCATCCAGTCAACTTGGAAAGGCATCCAGACTGTGGGCTGTGAAAGGTGAGAGCTGTGAGGTTCTTCCTTTTTAGGCAGATAAGTTTTAAAAGGTACTGCTTTTGTCAGTTTTCAGCTGGTAAAATCTATATGCTGTTATTAAGCCTATATGGTCTTCGGGAAACATCACAGAAAAAGGATTAAAACGTGCTATGTATTTTCAGATAAGTTTTGAAAGTGTATTTGGCATATGTAGTTTTTACAGTTGTCTCACTGATACACAATAAAAAGGGAAATGAGAAAGATGGCTCAGAAGCAGCAGCAGCAAATTTGGAGCAAGAGCTGTCTGCATGTGTGTGTGTGTGTGTGTGTGCAGTGTGTGCTCTGATAGGCCTTTCCTTGAGTAGCCATGTGGGTGAGTCTCTGATACTTAAGAGACAGCAAGGTTGGTTCAGTGAAGCTTCAAAAAAACCTGGGAGTTTGCAAGCTCTGCAGGAACCAAACAGAATTTAGAAGTTCATGAAGCGATACCAGAGTGGCTGTGATGGGTCTTTCCTTCACTGAGGAAAGGAGGAATTTGGTAACGAGCAGCAGTAGTAAGGATAGAGCACTGTGAACTCGACATACCAACGTCGCTAGCAGTAATAACCCGTTCTTTGAATTATAGCAAAATAAGAAACTAATGAATAGCACAGAATGATCTCAGCATGGAGTGGTTTCTGTGCTCAGTGTAAAAAAAAAAACAAACAAACAAAACCTGAACACCTGGGCAGTATCCTTTGAAAAGACCCTTTAAAAGGAAGGGAAAATGCCATTGTGTCACTCATAGCACCAGGTGTGTTTGAAGGAAGTGGAGCTTACCTTTATCATCTCTGGTCTGATGAAGAAGGATTTTGATTTTATGTAAGAGGGACTTTTTTTTTCGTAGAAAGGGGGTAGATCTGCTAGTATTTTCCACAAGAATGCCTCAACTCAGGAATTTTCTGTGGTTTTTAATTCATGTTTAGTATTCAAGAGAACTAATGTTTTAGCTATATGGTAAACAGTTCTCATTCCTTCCTCTTCCAATTAGTGTAAGATGGTAGAGAAAGGATTTGAAATAGTTATTTCTTAGGGAGAGGTGGATTTGGTGATCATTACTAAGATTGTGGTTTCATTGCATTTGGTGTTACTGGAGAGTTGGATATTTTGGAAAACATGCCTGTACTTTGGATGGCCATTCTAGAACCTGTTTTTAATATATTCCAAAATCAGGAATTAAAAACAGATGCAACACAAAATTAATTAGTCTTTGTGTACTTTCCCTTGTCATCATGTAGTCTTCCTACGAGAGCTATATGCCAGAAAGCTGGGAAGAGGGCAGTCTCACCACAAGCAATTTAATTTTACAAGAACAAAACCTAATTCCCAAGTTTCTTCACAGATACAATCATGTTAAATAGAGGATCTTTTCAGGATTGCATAACTACTTCTGTAACAATTACTGAAAAACAATGGTAGGAAAGCATTTGTGTTTCTAGCTTGTCTCTCTGTAAGGTTTTCTTTCCTTTTCTGTTAATCTAATACAGCTACAACTGTACAATTCATTTTTCTCTTCAGTACCTTTTTTTCTCATTTGTTGTTTCTCTTCCTGAGTGAAATGAGTGGAGTCAACAGAGCTAGCCAGGTTTCTGTAGATCAAGGGCATGTGATTTGTGGCCCATAGTTGGGAAACCACTGGTATTAAGTTGTTCATGAAATCTGTTTCAGCAGCATGATGACTATAGGAGGATGTCAGCCTTCAGGAGGGATCAGGCTGGATGGACTGCTAAGGAGCAGGGGAGAGAAATCCTATAGCTTGCTTGACTACAGGATGTTAAATCAAACTCCAGTTGAAACATTGATCTCCCTGGACAATTAATTATAGATGCTTTCTGATAACTGTTTGCCCTGCTCTCTGACTTGCTGTGGAGAAAACAGGATCTCTATCCAGTTTATTGTTAGATTATTGGAACAGGTGATATGAACTTCATTTTGAACCAGCTTTTCTCTTTTCAGTAGCCTGGTAACTTGTTAGATTGAGATATTTAGATCTCTCAGTCAAGATGTTTCAGTCAGCTGCCTTCTTAGAGGCAACTGCTCCTCACAGCCCTTGCCTGTATGTTTTTTAAGGTGCAGGATGGGGCTGGGGCTGCTGGGACTCTCTGAGCCTTGCTGAAGGCAGAAATAGTGCTGGGCAGCACATGATGATAAATTCATGGAAAGGCTAGGATCAAAGAATTGTAGTGTGGGAAGCAGCCAGCTGGGGAATGAAATCAGAAGCCAGTTCAGCAATCCACTTTTTCAAAAGAAAACAAATGAGCCAGCTGAGAGCTTTCTGAGGAAGCCAAAGCAGAGGGCAAGGCAAGGGAGGAAAAGTTGGTGGCAAACTGCTTCCTGCACATAACGTCCCAAGCTTTCTTCCTCTCCGGCTGAAGGGGACACACCTAAATGGAGTTGGTGGTGTGAAAAGCCCTGTCCCTACATGAGAAAAAAGGGGTCTAATGGAATACCCTTGTGACTGCTCGTGGTACAAAGTGAGGTAACAGGAGCTGTGTACTGAGTGTGAAGGGCCTCTGTACATTGATAGGGTAAGAGACTAAGGCACCTGGTGAGGGCCAGGTGTCCAGCTCTATCTGTAGTGAAAGTTTCCTTTTGTGTTCTCATTCTGAAAGGGGAATGTGGTGCAAACCCACAACAGGGAAAGAAAGACTTATTTGGCTGGAGACCAGGCCATTTCACAAGGCCTGAAGAGACCAAAACATCCTGAATGAAAACTCCTATGTGTTGGCACTAGGTATTGGAAATTTACTTGCATACACATTACATATGTTGGAGTGTCTCTTGGAATTGCTGTTCAAGATAATTTGTTGTATCTTTCATCTATATTTTTGCAGTTGTAACAGCTATTCTATTTTTTACACCAGATATATAAAACTCCTAGAGCTATGTCAAAAGAAAAGATACCAAAACAATAACAATGACTAAAAAAACCCCAAACCTAAAAGAGCCTGGTGCAACCTTCATTTAAAGTTACCAGACTGCTTTTTAATTGAGGAACTTGCAAGTTTTTCTCAGAAGGAAGAGGTGGGACTCGCCTTGTTTTGCCCAGATGATGACTCACATGCCAGTTTAATTCAAAGGGGAATAAAAATTAATTGTCTGTCTTTCCTTCTATACAGAACATTTTAATGTAACTTGATTTCACGTAATGTATTTTTTAAAATAGAAGTTGAACAGTTCTTCCAAGTCCTTAGAGGCAGAGTCCTGAAGGTGTGCAAGGACACCATGCTGCTCTCCCTGCCTCTGAATTCCTTAGGAGCCAGAGTTCGGTTGGAGTCACGTCTCTTGACCGATCTGTTTACTGTCTCCCATTTTCAGCATTCTTCTCTTGACCTTCAGTGGTAGTTTATGAACTCCATTACAAATTCCAGTACTGCAGGTCAGTAGGTGGCGTAGAGGTTTTAAGTAATTCCAGGCTGGTTTGGTGTGGGGGTAGATAGGGGTGTGTGATTGAATCATACTCAAGTTAGATGTGGTTTATCTTGATTTTACTCGAAGTAAAACAAGTGACGGGGAGATTATCCTAATATAATTGTTATTGTGAGGTATGGACAGTCAGTGCCAAAGTTATGCTTACAGGAAGCTAAAACATTAATGAAATTGCAGTTGTAGCTGGACTGCTTTTCAACCTTTAAGTGAACAGTGATTTCCAAGACAGTTAGCATACATTTGTAACAAATTTTCATAACTCAGTGGTAAACAGTACCTGTGGCTTATTTCTAAGGCTGTGAACATTTTAAAGACGGTCCTTTTCTACTGTATACTTTGTGTTTTTAATGCTGCAGGTAGAGGTCTTCAGATCTGCATTCATAAAGAACAGTTGAACCAGAAATCTATTCCATCCCATCCTATCTTTTGCTGAAGGCTGGGGCAGCAAAACTTTTCTGTGCTGGGCAACTGAAAAAGGGCAGTGGCTCTTCATTTGAAATCTAGACTGTTCTGTTTCTTGGTTCTGTGTGAACTTGAACTATGTGTGGATTGCCAGCTAGAAGGCAAGAGAGTCCTTCCCATCACATGTTCTCAAATCTATAGGGGGCTAAACCTGCTGTTTCTGCCAATTATGATGTAAAATTAAAATGTGACTTGCCATCTGGTATTTGAAAATTGACAGATTACATTTGTTCAGAATGTCTTCACACAGATGACTGGCTGCTGCCTGCCTAATGCTGGCCACTGGGCAGAAAAGAGTCCACACCAGTGTGTTGTTACTGCTCCATTTGTTATCCCAGTACTCAGTAAAGATTATGGATGGGTATAAGGAAATAGAAAAGAAGTCATAAAAATCTACTAGAGTTATAATGTTTTGTAGCAAGAACAAAAGGCAAAGAGTAGATAAGCACTGTAATCATAAGTTTTAGGTCTACAATATACTGAACTTTGTTCTCTTCTCAGTAATCAGTATCTTTTCTTGAGCACCTTGAATGTAATCTGCTGATGTAAAAACTGCAACAGAAACACAGTTTGCTCCATGTTTCTTGGATTCTAATGTATTGCATTAAAACCTTTTCAGTCATTATGGAGTTTGTAATATCTAGTACACAGCTTTAGGTTCAGGACGTTGTTGTAGCACATACCAAAAAGATTCCATGCTTCATCCCAGAGATGTTGCTGCATTTGTGTGTGTGCATGGGTATACACAGGCCTGTGTGCAGGTTTGAACCTACATTCAGGTCTCAGTGGAATTGATCCTCTGAAGTATTAAAAGAACTAGTAAGAGTAGATGAGAAACTTATTTTTACTTTTAATTTTGAGATCCAACAACATCAGAAATGTTGGTTTCTCCCAAATTTGCATTTTCCCCGAAGTATGAAGTAATGACACAGTAGTACCAATGAGATCTGTGGCTGGCCAGTGCTTTTCAGATAAGTGTTTATTTCTGTGGATTTGGCTTCCTCAGACATCTCCCCTGCTGCCTCCCACCCTGCTCATGGTCCGTGCCTGACATCTTGTGGTGGCATTTCTGTACTGCACAGTAGCCTGTACAGCAATTATTGAGGAACATTATAGGGCCCTAGAGCTTAAACCCCCCCATAACTACTGTGAAATTGTCATACTAAGGTTTTTTTCATAACCGTCAGAATCACTGTCGTTGCATTCTGCTTCATCCCCTTTTGTACATATGCAAAGTCTCACACAAATTCTGTATTTGCAGTTATTCCTCTAGGTTTTCTATGCAGAATTCTTGAGATTGATGACATTAAAAGAAAGGGGGGGAAGGGATGTATTTTTAAAAATAAGTATGAAATAGATAAAGATGCATTTTAACTGTATTGTGAAGTCTAATGAACTTCTAAAATGCATTCGGCATCTAATTTGCAGCTTTGGGACTTGTGTCATGTTACAGCAGAGCCTCATAACAGCACAGACTTTAGACTCTCAAATTTCCATAAGTAAAGCTTAAAGCAGTGATTTTTTTGATGCTAGACCACTGCATCCGATATTTCACAGGAATTTACTGGGCTTCTATGCATATATGCACAAAGCAGTGGGAAGATAGGTATGTGTTTAATTTAAAAGAAGCTGATGGTTTTGTTTACAGAAATTATATTCTAGTCCTTCCTCTCCATTCCTCTCTGCATTCCTTTCATTCAGGAACTCAGACTGTTTACATGGTCCGCTTCCCTGGCATTATGCTAAACCCTGGAAAGAAAGATGGTTTCTCTAGAGAGGTCTGCATGGGAAACCCCCCTCCCAGATGAATGGTCTGTGTGGAGAGCTGATGGGAATTTAAAACTCGAGACTGCCAGCATTAGCATGGGGTATTTGGAAGCAGTCCTGAAACAAGAGTTGTTGCTCAGGCTCCAGATGACTGCTTGCATCTTAGGTGAAAAGGTGAGGATATGGTGTCCTTGGGCCTGGGACACACACATAACCATTAGCTGTGTTCATTCCTTGAATTTCTTTAAACTAAACTAAATATTTTAGAACACTTTCTTCTCTCAACTCAGACTTTTTGAGCAGGCAGTCCCAGTCAGAGCTTTGTGTGGTTCCCTGTTTCCATCAGTGCCTCTGCTGTCCTGCAGTACGAGGAAGCTTCAGGCCTTCTGGCACTGTCCTGCAAGAGCTTTCCCATGATTGTATGTAAGTGAGGTATTCAACCTCATGTTCTTCCTCTGAGCCACCATTAATTTTTGAGTGCTCTCCCTGCATGCCTTAGCCCAAGCAGAGGGAGCTGCCTGTTGCACTGCTGCAAGGTGTCCCTCCCTTGATGTTAGGTATAGTGTAGCCTTCAGAGTACTTCTACACAGTAGAAGTTGAAATGCCCTTTTCAGTACTTTCCGTGTCATATCACAAATCTTGTTACTTTCTTCCCTTACTGTTTGCCTTCCTGAAAGTTCTCAAATGCCTTGTGAAGACTGTTCCGAACACGCCTATTTTCTGCTCCTCACAGAAACCTGAAGCTTTCTCCTCAGACAAGGTTTTTCCCTGAAATGAAATTAATTACTGAGGCAACAGAGTCATGGGTGAGCATTAAGAGTAATTTTGGTGCTTTCACTTTTTTTGTGCTGGGTCTGGGTTGAGTACAACCTAAAAAGCATTAAAAGCATTGGCCCTAAAATCCAAAGCTAAGATAATGCCCTCACCTAGTAAAAGGATAATCCATCTTCTCTCTCTTTGTGTTATTCTGATGCGGTTTTGATCAGATTAATGTGACCAGCACTTAGTGAGACTTTACAGCTCTTGCCACAGTCTGACATTACATGAACTTGAAATTACGAAAGCATGCTGTGCTGAAGTGCAGAACATGGCCAGCAGTGAGAGGGGTTCCTAAACCCATTCACTGCCATTTCGGAGCTAAGTGCCAAAGTAATGCTTTGTCCTGTGTAGGGCCAACTTGTTGGAGGGCAGGTCTGAATAGTTTGGGAGAGATTAATTTTGAAACCGGCGTTAAACTGAGGTGCCCACTTACAAGTCTCCTGTGCCTGAACTCCAGTGTAGTCACTGGAGCTCATTTAGAGAGTGATGCTGCTCCCTAATGCATGCACCATGCTTTGTGCATGGAATTGCTGTTTCATTGACCAAATTTCAGCTGTCTATACTTGGAATTAAGCAGCGGGTACATTTGTAGATAACTGTATGTGGATACCTATAGTCAGATGTCTTAAGACAAATCCCCACCCTCATTACAAAGTGATCTTCATTTTGCAGCATCCAGAAGTACCAGCATTTTCTAAAGAAATTCTGTTCCAAATCACCTTCCTTGAAAAATCATTTGAGTTCTGTGCAGTTGGTAGGTAGCCCTGTCAGAAATCCAGCCCCCTTCCATTGTATGAAAAACAGATTTAAAAAAGAATTTGTAAATGTAGCTGAAATATTTTTAATAATCATTTAATACCTTTAAAACATTCATAACTGTAGCTTCTGGACACTCAAAGCTGTGTCAGTTCAGCTCCAGCGTGAACTGTAGGACTGGAAAATTTCCTGAGAGTTGTAGTACATTAATTTCTCTCAAAATACTCAACATCTTCATGAACAGGTTGAAAAATTTTCCACTTTCTTTATGAAAAATTACTCAGTGGTCAGGCGGTTTCCATGGCTGCGTATGTAGATACACAGGAAATACATTTCCCCTCAGTTTTTTGCACGCTGTATTTTACAGTTCTTTTTTGTATGTTTACTACTAGGTAGGAGGAAGTAATACAGCAAGGTGTTGATTTGAGTGACTTTTGAACTGAATGAGAAATGCTGTTAGTCCTCACTAGTTGTTATTGGGTTAGTCCTCACTAATTGTTATTGGCTGATCCTGAAGACCCGCGTGTTTTATACACCTGCTAGGTTCAAAAAGTCTGCAACATTCTGCAGTTAATACACCTGGGTTGCTCTCTGCTTTACTCATCTTCCACAAAGTGGAGCTGCAGCTGCATTAAGAGAAGAGAATGTGGAAAAACAATTTAAGCATAAGGGAATAATATTCTGCAGTGAAAAAAAGTTGAAGCTTGACAGCTGAAAGTGAAGGAGAGATAATTCATCAGTCTAGCTTTGCAGTGCTCTAGATCCAGAAATCATAGAGGCTTTTCATCTTAATCCATCTTGAGTGAGCAATGAAGTGTGTGTACAGCTTGCACATGGCATACCCTTTCTTTACTCTGGCACAGATCTTACTGGGCAGTGGTAGGATGTG
>JAWWES010000041.1:38139821-38180398 GCA_035583135.1 Lophotriccus pileatus | reverse complement strand
AAGTGTGTGTACAGCTTGCACATGGCATACCCTTTCTTTACTCTGGCACAGATCTTACTGGGCAGTGGTAGGATGTGGTTAGTTTTCAAACCTCTGATTTCATTTACAGGTAGAAAGGTGTGGTGGCGCGTACCGACACACTGAGTAGTGGTGACTATTTTCTACTGTGACTACCCTCAAAATACTATGCAAGCAGCCTTGTGAAATCTCTAAAAACTACTCAGTGATGCTTTATAGCTGAGTGAGAGTGTCCAGATATTCTTGAGGTTTGAGCTGTGTCAGGACCAAACTCTAATCACTGCTGTAGCCCTGCGTGGCCCTGAGTGGCCCTGAGTGACCTGAGGTCGGATAAATGGCATTTGGTTTCTGCCTACAGAACAAGTGTAATAATGCTTACCAACTCATTACTGAAATAATGGTTTAGATGTGATGGGCAAGGTTTATACAGTAAATTGAAAATGAGCTCCTAATTAGGGAATTAATGGCATCATTAATATATAACTCTGTTACCTACTATCTAGAAAACTCTCTTGCTCAAATTTTCAGAGTGAAAGATTTCTAGTTTCCTAGTTACATACGTGGGATCAGAGGGAGCAGACACGTGAAGTAAATTACGTAAGATTCCTTGAAAAAAGGCCAGTCAGAAGTAAAACCCGATCATCACAATGTAGCATTCTGCCAGTCAGGCCATAAAGTCCTTAATTATCTCCTAGGCACACAAGAACTTCAATTAACTAGGATGGTAAACCTGACCAAAAACCAGCTGCAGCTGTGATTGGAATCAGAGAAGGTTTGGGAAATGCAGCCATGGACTGTAAAGCAAAAGAGACAATAAAGGGCACATCCAAATGTGGGCCATAGACAAAGGCAGTGTTTCCCCCAGTTTTTAGTGGCAGAAATAAGATAGAAGATGGATTGGCTAAATTGGTAGGAACTGAGGCTCATTGATTTGAAGGGAAGAAGCTTGGGGGTGAAAGATGGTGGGTGATGGGATTATGGGATTGATGGTACTAATCACAGAGTCCTAGAATAGATTGGGTTGGAAGAGACCTTTAAAGGTCCTCTAATCTGACTGCCCTGCAGTGACCAGGAACTTCTTCAACTAGATCAGGTTGCTTAGAGCCCCATTCACCCTGACCCTGAATGTTCGTAGGGATGGGGTATCTACCACCTCCCTGGACAACCAGTTCCAGTGTTTGACCACCCTCACAGTAAAAAATTACATAGTAAAACATTATATCCAGTCTGAATCTACCTTTTTTCAGTGTTAAACCACTGCCCTGTAATATTGCAACAGGCCCTGCTAAGAAGTCTGTCCTCGTCTTTCTTACAATCCCATTAAATATTGAAAAGTCACAACTAGCTCACTCTATAGTGTTTTCTAGGCAGAACAATCCCAATTCTCTCAGCCTTTCCTCATAGAAGAGGTGCTGCATCCCTCTAATCATCTTCATGGCCATCCTCTGGACTCACTCCAACAGGTTAATGTCCTTTCTGTGCTGAGGACCTCAAAGCTGGATGCAGTACTCCAAGTGGGGTCTCTCACAAGAGCAGAGTGGAGGAGCAGAATCCTCTCCCTTGACCTGCTGGCTACGCTGCTTGTGATGCAGCCCAGGATGTGTTTGGCTTTCTGGGCTGTGAGCACACACTGCCAGCTCATGTCCAGCCGCCAGTATCCCCAATTCTTTCTCATCAGGGCTGCTCGCAATCCCTCCCTCAGGCTGTATTGATACTGGAAGTTGGTTACCCCAGCCCAGGGGCAGGACCTTGTTGAACCTCATGAAGTGCCCATGGGCCCACTCTTTGAGCTTGTCCAGATCCCTCTGGATAGCACCCCATCCCCTGGCTGTGTGAACTGCATTACTCAGCATGTTGTCATCTGAACACTTGCTGAAGGTCCACTCAATCCCACTGTCTGTCACTGATATTAACCAGTACTTGTCCCAGTATGGACCCTGAGGGACACCATTTGTGACTCATCTCCAACTGGATATTGAGCCAGTTGACCACTACCCTCTGGATGCGACCATCCAATCAGTTCCCTATCCTCCTACCAGACCATCCATCAAATCTGTATCTCTTCACTTTAGAGAGAAGGATGCTGGACGTCCCTGCAGTACAGATACTCTGGCTTCTTGCTGTTATGTTTACAAATAAACTTCTGATCTCACTCTCCTTTATGCCTTTTAGCCCAAGTAGGGAGGAATGGGATGCGAAGGGGGATGGTGCAAAATCCAGTTCTGCACCAGCTGAAGTCAGCTGCTCCTCGTCAGGACCTTCCTTGTTTCATTCCGCACTTCTGGAGGTCAGGAAGACCTGACCTTATGTCTTTGCTAAGCACTGTAGTTTTTAAACATGGCAAAACTGCTTGCCTGTATCTGAAAACTGAGAAAATAGCTCACTGCTCCTTACAAAGTCCTTGGTTTCTGTTATTACACCTTGAGCTAAGTCTGGACAGTATTCTCCAGGCAGTTTCTGGGAGCTATGTGTTAGGAATCAGTTATTTTGTGGTATTATCCAGATCAGTAATTTCCAGTGCAGGGATTTTTTTCCCCCCCTTGATGAGTACCCTGTGGCTGTGTTACCAGACATGTGTTGAATCATACTGCATGACAAGGAAGAGACTATGTTTCTGCTAATAAGACCAAATTCACTCCATGGATAACTGTTTTAGATAATTAACAGGATCAAATGTTTTCATTATGTTCCAAGTACTTCAGATGAAAAGGATACAATTCTTGCAGGATTTAAAAAATTGTCTAGCTCTACAAAACATGTCACAGTAAGAGACTGTTCTGTATGGGAAACATATTGTTAATGAGATGATCAGGAAATGGCAATAATCTTCACTTTTTAAAAAAAAAAATAAGGAAGAGTACAGCAATCTCTTAAGGATATGCGAATCCAGAGGCTTTTGGGTAAGATGATTTGGTTGATGACAATATGATTGTTTATCAAATTACATCAATGGTAATTTCAGATTTGCAATGTTAAAAGGTACAGATCTTGAAGCCCTTTGCTGTGGCTTTGGAATTTAAATAGCTGGTATTTGCAATGCAGTAGTGCCCAGATGCCCAAATTGTGGACCAGAAGTCCGTGTGCTACAAACCTTAGTAAAAGTGAATATGGGAACAATGTGCACATAAATAAAGTGGGAATGTGGTATATGTGCCATGTAATACACTCATCAAGGAATAGTGTGTTACTGCTTGCATGTGGAGGAGACCTACCCTATTTGAGGTGCTGAGGAATACAGTGTGCCAGTGCATACTTGTGTTTAACAGCTGCTAGACGAGCAACCTGCTGTGTAATTGTGTGGGGATGTGAAATATTTTGTCGTGAAGAAGCTCCTCATCTATCCTTGAACATATCGAGAGTCCGAGAGGATTTATGGAGCTGTCACCTGGGAGATAATGAACGCACACACATACAAAAGAGTGAAGACGCTATAAAACCCATAGCCTGGCTGGCAGGAAAATGAAGGACTTCCTCAATAGTGCTTTTAACTTGCTTATCTCTTCAATGCATTTTAAAATCTAGATTTACTTCCACGAAGTTCACTTCCATGTCACCTGTACTGACATTGTTTAATGTTTGCTGTGTCATGTAAATTTTTCTTTAACATAGCTGAGAGTGGGTATGGGATAGGGGACTGACCAAGTTTGCTCCTCATGAGATGCCTTAAAAAGAGAATGTGAGTCAAACCAGCCTAAGTCAGGTCAAGAGCAGAGTCAGTCCTCTAAGCATATGATTAGAGAAGTATTTGTGCTGCCAGCTCAAAAAAGGCTGGGGAGAGACTGGTGAGGCTCATGTGCAGCCCATATTGATTGTTCAGCTGCCTTAGTTATAATGCAATGGGCTTGTATTATGGTGCTAGGCAGGGAGAGTATTCTCTCTCTCTCAGGGAGAGGTCACAGGAGGTTTGATGAAGACACTTGAGATGATGAAAATCGTGGTGGGAACTGATTTAGAATTTCTGGTGCAGGGGGGAAAAAAAAGCCCTTGGTTTTGTCCAGTTTATCACATTTCTTCTCCATTAAATGTGCCACTACACTTCTTTCAAGTGCTGGTGTGACTCATCATTGCTAATAAGTTATAGAATAAGAGTGAAAAAAAGTATACTTTACATGGCACATGTACAGAGTGGTATTATGCTTTCGGAACTGATTAAACACTGTAGCATCTTTGTAGTTTATGTTCTGAAACAAGTATTAACTGCTTGCAAAGCCTTCTGTAACTTGGTGTTTTTCCCTGAACTCATGTTCCTAAGAGATTTTTAGGCACCAATTGTTGCAGAATGGTTGAATAAACTTTACAAAGTTGGCTCGGCAGAAGTGGACCAAGGGAAGTATGAGAAGAATCAACAACGGAACAGCTTGTACTCAGTTGTATTAGGGAACATGGTAAATATTACATAAACAGTAGCAAATATGGGATCAGAAGAGATCTTTTTGCTGTATTGACAGAACAGTGAAATGGAGAGACTAAAACAGGTAATGGCCATGTGGGCTGGGGCTATGTGGCAAGAGAAAAAGATATGGTCCCCTGATCCGCGAGCAATTTCTTTTTCTTTCTGCATTTTTGCCACTTTATTCCTCTCTCTTATCTGGACTTCAGAAAATGTCAGTTGAAGAAGCTTGCCTGCTTTTCTTGCTTGCTGTTGTTGCATTACCAATTACTGCAGATTTAATTATGGTCATGGTGCTCAAACCTTTCAGGCAGCTATTTATGTTAAATCCAAGGAGTAAGAGCATTAACCAGGTCTCATCACTGGGCTGGAGTGGGAGAGGTGATTCTTTGTGTTGGGAAAAAGGGTCTTTTTAGAAGCACACAGGAAAACAACAATAATAACCTGAATCTTCTCAGATTTTTATTCTGGAGACTCGTAAGGCTCAAACACAAGGCAGTATATGACTTGGGTAGGACTCATCTTTGCTCTGGTACAAATCTCTAGGTGCATACTTTTCCTGTAGTATAGTAGAAGTCTGTATAGCTAGGATACATATTTACTCCTTTGTCCTACACTTTTTTTGTTACTGCTCATTTATATAGTCTCCATAAATGTCTTTGTTTCCATCAAGATTGGCTCTTTTTGGATTTATTTTTCAGAACTTCCTGCTAAGAACTCCTTTAAATCCTTTTTATATACCCCGTGTTTCAACTACAAAGACTTACCTGTTTCAGCTGCTATGGAATTGTTTTACTCTATACCAGACCACATGACAGCTCTTAATGGGGCAGTATTTTCCAGCTTTTCCAGTATGTATTTTCCAAGGTTGAGTTTGATCTTTGAAAAGTGCTTTGAGACATTTGCATGGAAGGTGCTATGTCTCAGTGGCAGCAGGAACTGTAATGGACAAATACCCATACTGAAGTCAGGAAGCATCCTGGCATCTGTACCTGTGCTGCCCTGGGACACAGAGCATGTTCTCTGGATGTGTGAAGTGTGTTTACAAATAAACATATTCTAAATAACGTATATGAAGGCTAAAAATATATATATATATATATATAAGCAATGTAATTTGGACATCCTTTATGTACTACCAGTTCATCATAAGCTTTCCTTATGTCCTTAGAGACTACTGAGAAGACAAATCTATTTTTCTGTAAGCAGTTCTTGTCCAAAAAGAGGTTCATTTTCCATAGCGGCTTGACTAGCTCTCTTACCTTGTCTTCTCATTTGAGATGACATTTTTTGTACTACTGTTCACAGATCTCTTCACAATATTTGGGTGATCAGTATCATTTGAGTTGAAGTGCCTGATTGGTACTGGATTCTCAATTTATGAAATTAGAGATGGTCTCATAATTTAGATCTGTTCCACCTGAAACAATTTTACGGCACAGGTAAATTTTGTCACCTCATTCATCTGTTTTCTAGATCATTAATAAATGTTCATCTGCAACAATGAACATTTTTAGCACCTCACCCTTAATACTACACTATTTGACCATTTAATCTTCATTTAATCTATGAAGAGGGTTCTCTAAGTCACTCTGATTACTTAATTTCCTTGTAGGTTTCCATCAGAGCTTTTGTCTATTAATCAGTGTCAGATCATGGTGTATGGCTGGAGAGGAGTGAGTGAAACTGAGGTTTGATAAAGCTGAGAGTTAAAGCCAATTAAACAATTCAGCCACTTACTTTCTTTGGTGAGTTGGCTTTAAAATTCTTAAAACTGAGTTAAACAATAGATGCAACCTTGCATGTGAAAGAATAAAATGTATAAAAGCTGTTTTGAGTCTGAATATCACAGAAACTATCTTAAAAAAAAAAAAAAGGTTAGTAACATTGCCAGTTTCATGAAGAAAGAAAACATCTTGAGCAGGATGCAAGTTACTAAGCTTCAGTCTGTCTTTCATCAGAACAAGTGGATAAGAACATTTCTGACTAAGTGTGAAATAATTGACTTCAGCATTGCATTTTGGGTTCCAACCTGTCAGGCTTTCAGTCGGGATGTTCAGCCAGGAATCCTTGTCCTTGTGATGAATGGTCCAAGGGAGAAGATAAATATAACCTAAGATCTTCAATGACAGATCCATGTCAGGGTTTTGGAACAACTTCTTGATGCCAGTGCGCACTGCTCCTTCTTAGGAGAAATCTTCTACGCTAAGGTATGCGTTTGTGAACACAATAGATAAAAGAACTGTCCCTGGGCTCAGGGAGAATGAGAGCAAAATTAGGTCTGTGCAGGACTGTGGGATAATCTTGATTAGTGGAGCAGAGAATATTTTGCCACTTTTGTGCACTGGTCTTTCGTTTATGAGGAAAATTGATGTCGGCTCCATTTGGTGTATAACATCAGTGCATTATCGCCCACGGTGTGCTCTCCTTGTTGTAAGTAATAAGACAGTGTACAAAGATATGAAATGGTTGACTGAAATTAAATGTGAGCTGTCAAACTGATGAGATTGATTCTGTCAGAAGATGAAACTCTTTGTTTGGTATGGTTGTTGGTTTTTTTTGTCTAAATGGCTGTTCAAAATCTCAGCAAGTTATCACACAGTGCATGCATAGACCAAAAATACTGTACTAGCTGTACCCTCCACCTTCAGCCCAGAAGCCTGGAAGAACTGTCTTCACTTCCCCAAGCTATTTGGTCTGTATAAGATCCATTAAGGACATCTGTATCATCCCCTGCTTTGTAGAACTTTCTTTTTTTATTTTGAATACAGCATAATCTTGAGGTAGATCTCTTTGTGTGGCCCTTTTGTCTTAAAATGTTGCTGCAGGTATCAGTCAAAAAGTACCACATAAAGTGTTCTCTGTACCAGTTTGTCACATGCTTTTGAAACTACTTTTTGATGCAGTATTAAAAGTATTCTCTGTATTGAATATAAAGATTTAATGTGTATAAGGTAAATGTCATGAAGGCTGCATAAAACCTTTTCTGGTATGTCAAGAAAAATCCTTTTCCATGCTTTAATGCCTGGATGAACAGCAGCACTTGAGCTGACACTGAAAATAGGGGCTGGACATGAATTTGGTAGGTTTATGTTCTGAAAAGCAAGTTGGTATGTGTACAACAAACTGAACTGGCAGCCTGGAGTGCAAATGTTAAAGCGTAATAAATAAATAAAGGAACTGACTGTTAAAGTAATCAAAAGTATAATGTTTTAATTCTTGCTTTGCATAACTAACAGGCAATTAACTTTCATTGACTCACGATGTGAAAAGTGATGGAGAGACAGATACTTTGCTTGAAAAACAGTCTGACAGTCGGGAAGAATGTTTTTCTTGACGGTTGATTAGGGGTGAAATGAGCTGAGTAAAATTGGTAATTTTTGCTGCTTTCCCCACTTAGTAACAGCTATTATATGAAGCATTTTTATCATTTTTCCTTACATTAGTTGTAATGACTGACTTCAACTGATTACTCTGTTGAAAGAACTGTTTTTGATTGACAAAGGTGTCTCATTGGTATCCTCAAGATCTGCAAAAAATGTTGGTGCATACAGGACCTGCCTCAATGCATTTTATTGATTGTCTTTGATAGATTTGGGTCTGCTCTTAACCAAATTGCTCCTCTTAGGGAAGTGTGTGCTTGGTCTGATCATGCAACAGCTTAGATCGTGAAGAAGGAAGCAGAAGCATCTCATACCTCCATAATGTGGTACCTGCCTGCATCTACGAGGAATGACTGTGCACCACAGGAGTGTTACCTTAGCCCCTGCAGAGCAAGCAGGCATCATGGTGAGACACTGGATTATTATATTAATTATTAGCTCAGACCTACTCAAGTGTGCGTGGGGAGGAAGGGACAGGTCAAATTTTATGATGGTGAGGTGGTGCCCTGCCCCAGTCCAGCCCCTTGGAGCCTCCGTGGGCAGCCCTGGCACACCCATCAGTCATTGGACACCGGGAGCACTGCCCACACCCCACCCACGGAGCCCCAACCCAGCCCAAATCAGCTGAACACCAAAGTACCACCTGGGGTGGGGGGAGTGGCCACAGGGGGCAAGAGCAGATAAAACCAGCACCCTGCAGGCACTGTAAGGGTGTGGCCCTGCCATCTCCTGTACTCCTGGCACCTGGATCTGCGGTGGAACTCGGATGGTAGCTATAATAATCTCCTTTTCTCCTCCTCTCTTTACTTCTTCTCCTAATCTCTTAATATTTTGGGTAACTTAAAGTTGGATGGGTTGGATTTTGCCAAGTTTTATGTGTTAGCATGTGCTAAGTCAACACTTTGTGGAATGCTTTATTTTGGTTGAATGTTGCCCTTTAAACTTTTACCAAGTTCCCTTATTTTTCTAAGTTTGCCATAAAAGTGTGTTATTTGACCTCCTGAGAAACATGTGCAGCGTCTTCTCCTGTGTGCTCTTTCATGGTATTAAAATAACTGAAGGCTATTTTAATAGATCTGGAAAGCAGACTTTCAGAGCCTTGTGCATTTTAAAAGTAAAACCCCTTTGACGAGCTTGTAGCTCAAACCTGTGGTCTTACAATCGATCCTCAGTAGTTCTGTAAAGCCACAGAACATCAGTCATTCACAGTTTTGGAGAAGTAATTGGTTTTCACATCACCAGGCCCACTGTGGGCAGAGACATGTTCCACTAGATCCGGTTGCCCAGGACTTGAACACTTTCAGGGATGAGGCATCCACGACTTCTCTGGGCAATCTGTTCTAGTGCCTCACCACCCTCACAGTAAAGAATTTCTTCCTAATATCTAATCTAAACCTACCCTCCTTCAGTTTAAATACAATCCCCCCATGTCCTGTCACTACATGCTGTTGTAGAAAGTCGTTCTCTATTCACAGCCTCCAACACTTTCTCCCTGCTGCCCCTCCTCTCCAGTTTAAGGTTTTATTTAATGATCTTTAGTCTGTAAGAGGCTTGATTTTATGGTCAGCTTAGAAGTAGCACTTGGATGTAGGTTAAAATACACCATCTCTCTCCAAGTGAAAACTTCAACTGCAGCTCTAACACAACTGTCTGGAAGAAAAGTGATGCGTAGGTAACTACTTGGCAGTTTTTGTCGTGGTATAGAAACTAGTTCATGTTTGGATAGAGAATGATGGGTTTGGAGGCAAATAATCAGTTCTTGGGTAAACAAGGTAATAGTCCTCCATCTGCAATAGAGGTGAAGAATTCATCTACTGGAGTGCTGCTGGCTGTGACCACGTTAATGATGAAAGCAGTTTTTCACAGCCCCTCAGAAAGCGCTCTGCTATTTCACTTTGAAGTGTATGATATTATGTGAAAGTCTTGGAGTGAAATGTCTTTTCAAAGTTTTAGATCAAAAGAGAAATGCCAGAACATCAACAGGAAATAAAACATTTTTATTGAATATCTGTGTAATATGTATGTTATTTTAACGACAATTGGAAAACTCTACTGTGGGAAGTCACTACACAAAGTGAAACAAAATATAAACCACCTCATCAAAAATGAAGGTAAAATACGGCTAAAGTTGTCAGCTCGCGGGCCACGAGCGATATGGCAGGATAAAACACCCCAAACATTTCTACAAGATACAGAGAAAACCCACACAGAGAAACACTCAAGCAGGCAGTAAATATACACAAAGGCAACTAGGATCTTTCTACAGCATCAGATTCTAATACTTCACACAGCTTTGTCAGAAAGGTACATGTGGCTTCTTTGAGGATGAAAATGTCATCTTGGTCACATGGCAGGTTCAGTCTCTGAGAATCATTGTACCTTACAAACCAGTTCTAGGGTGACGTTCAGTCTGGCAGTGTAGGAAGAGAAAGCATTAAGAATACCTTAACACAATGAGTCAGTCCTGGCATGTTGAACTTGCAGCTATCCTGAATGAACAACTGAAAGCTGGAGACCATGAAGCTCGTAGGCTGGAAAGCTGACTGTCTACATTTTCTCTTTGGTGGGGTTTGGTCCATAAGGATAAGATTTTAAAATATTCCAGCTTGATGCTTTGCATGTATGTGCCTGTTTCTATCAGAAAATGTCTCGCTTGTGTTTTTCTGTGTTTCATGTAAAAAAAGAAAGAAAATGCATCTTGCTATTCTCACTTTTGGAGGTGGGAAGAGATCCAGGCTTTATTCTCCTCCCACATCTTTGCTGCTGCTGCTGCTTTTACCCTCAAAGTACTGAAAAAGAGTGGTGCTTGGCCATCACTGCACTGACCCCTCAGGCTGTCACACCTCTCCCAGAAGCAGAGCCTTGAGGGAGGCTGTGAATTTAGTTTTCAGTGCACAGTTCTCTGGTTACATTCATCTTTGTTGTTTCAGTAGTTTCTGTTAGATGCAGCAGCTTGATAAGAACATTAATGGTTAATTCTCCTGCCTCCCTCCAAAAGCAATAGCATTTCCACATTTCTGGGGTAGTTTGCATTGCTGAAAATAATGAACTCTTCAAAGCATTATAAATATTCACAGCTTGGAAAGATAAGCGAGGGGCCTCAAAGGACGGTACATGAGATAGAAGTGATGCCCTAAATGACTTGATGAGATGGTACAAGGAGAGATGACATGCTGGGTAGCTGTAAGATGACTGTCTACATAAAACAGCAGGGGTTGAGGGCAGCTGAAACGTAGAGTATTGCACAGGGCTTGACAAAATGCTGCGTGGTCAACCCAGTCACTATAGCATCCTTGTCCCCCCGCATAGCTCTCCAGTTCTAAATTGGTCCATAATAACTAGAACTGCTTGTGCTACGCGTTCCTTCGGCAGTGCAGTAGAAGGGAATGGCAGTATTATTACAATATCACTACGGAATAAATTGATTGCTATCCACTGAGAAAACTACATTTCTAAGCACGCACGGCAGTCACAGTGATACACAGAGCAGTCTTTCAAGACTCTTATGGAATGACTAATAGCTTCATAATAGTGCCATTTACTACATAATAACATTTAAAACATTTAAAAACTCCTCCTGAAACGAGCATCTAGTATACAGAAGAGGTTGCTTCAGTTTTCTAGAACTTGTTCTTTGTTTTCACTTTTTTTTTAAAGGACAAATTAAAACTTAAGTATAAATAGTATATAAAAGGTCACTAGCTGTTCTCTTTTGGCTTACTTTGAAGTGCATTTAGAACTATGGCTAAATTTTGTCATCTTCTGATGGGATTACAATACTGTCTGTTTACCATGAAACTATTTTGTATAATAAACTCACACGGCTGTGTCTAAAAAATATTCTGCATTCCTTCTAATCTGAGTTAGTATAATAAAATATTTTGTTACAAATTCTAATGTGCAAACTCATTATAATGTGAAATCGTGGATGGAATTCACAGTATGCAAATTTTGTATAAAGGTGATAATGGAGAGCTACTCTTGTTTTCATGGCAGCATTCTGCTACTGCTGCATCTCCCTCCTCCCCCTCCCTGCACAATTTCTGCAGTGGTCTGTCTTTGTATGTTAGATGAAATTGTTGCCTCCGATGGAATTGCTTCCTCAACTTTCAATCTAAAGCCATTTCAGTCTGTTATGTGTTTGCTTTGGAATATATACAAAAAAATTGTATCCTGGCTTCTGGCTACATCTCCTTGAGGTCAGCCATGGAACCGCTCAGATCATGCTAAGTTGCCTGTGAAAGATGTCTACCCAGTTGGATTTGCCCCTCCAAGATTCACTGTGGATGTGAAGCGTGTTATTAGGATGGTCCAGTTGAAAGCTCAGATTTAAGTTGTCCTTTAAGATGTCAGTGTAACACTACTAGTGCCTTACAAGTTGGATTTTTTTTTTTTCTGGAATGCAGACGATACAATAGTTACCCTATAATATATTATCAGCTCTCCTATATCTCAGTCAATTTACATAATTTAAAATAGAACATCTTATTAAAAACATCTAGATATACACAGATTAGGAAACGCTTACAACATACAAATACACAAACTAGAAATAAATTCTCAGCATACTGGTGTATATATACAACTGTGTGATACAATAAATAATTTCTGTCATGCTCTATCTACACATCATATTGCTTAAAAGAAGAGTAGATCGGGGGGGCAGTGGTGAAATGAAGCGCCTTTAAAAGGCTCTCTACATTTAAATTTGTGCAAATTAAAATGGGAATTTAAAAGTACAACTGATCTGTGTCAGGAACACATGGTTGGAAATTAAAGGACCCATATTACTGAGGTATTTACAGATACTGGCTAAAGAGCACTATGTGGGCAAATGCAGAAAGGCTTCTTCTTCTTTTTCTTCTTCATAATTTAATTTAATTTAATTTACTTCTTGACTGCCAGCATGGCATCTACCTCCTCCTCGGGCTGTAAGGTGTGCCACTGTGCAATGGGCCGCCGGGGGTTGGCCAGCATGTCTGACCAATGCCGCAGCTCCGCTCCAGTGCTGTTGTAGCCCACAAAGACTTTCCCGATGGCATCGTTCTTGCCAATCTTGTCATAGTCCAAAACAGTCACAACAATTTGCACTTTCTACAATGAGACAGAGAAAGAGCAGTGAGTATGACTTTAAGGGGAAGGTGGGCAGGCATGAATGTGGGGAGACGCCATGAAGAGGGTGTGTGACAGCCAGAGGCAGATTCCCTTAGTGAGAAGCAAATTCAAACTTTTGTCTTTGTAAGCCTTCCAAATCAAATTAGTTTTACAACCTCCCTGTTAACTTGTAACTCACCTCCTTGCATCAAAGAGCTTCATAAGGAAATTGAGGTTGATTGTTTTTCCTTTAACAGATTAACAACTTACAGGTAAGATAATTCAAAAGTTGTGCAATTTAACACATCATTATGGTTTAAGTAAATAAGTTAGCAGCTAAAGCTCAGAAATGGCTCTACGCCAAATTAATGTTGCAGTGTTGCACTCCATTTTGTTAGTTGCCTTTCTGCTTCTAAACAACTCTTACCCATCCAGCCAGCCTGCTAGTCAGGTATTTGCAGATAAATTCAGAAGACAGCCCTTATACTTACTAAACACATACACACACACACACACGCACTCATCTCTGTGTGTGTGTGTGTGTGTGTGTGCATGTGCACACGTGTAAGTATGTGTATATACTGTGTATATTCTGTCTAAAGAAGTCTAGAAAATAGGCTGCTTGCTCAGGGAAGTTGGAAAAGATGTATAAAGCCCACTGTCTCAGCACTCTGACATACTGGCAGTGCCTATGACTGAGCTGATATTGGAGTGCTACTTCTGCAGGAATGGCAACCTCTGGCAAACAGAGTTACACTGGTCCCACAAACTTTGTGCGAGCCCGTCTGACACAGCTCCGCGACAATTTTCCATTCATTTAGACTGGGGCACACTGGGAGATGTTCAAGCCAAGCTTTGGGTAGGCGTTTGTGTGCACATGCACACATTCCTCTCCTTCAGGTCTTTAATATTTGTCAAAAGAGCACATACAGCTATTCCTTCAGTGGAGTGGTGTTCTTCCCCAACGGCACCTAAGATGTTCACAGCCTTGGGCTGATTTCACTAAATTGTAAACACTTCTCCTTACAGAGCTTTATTTTTAAAGATGAACATACAGTTCTTTTCCTGATTTCTTACTACAGTGTGAGCTTCCTGAATAGGAGAAAGAAAAGCCCTGAAAAACATTTCTTCTAGAAAAATCTTTTATTCTCAAAAATCAGTTTTTTAAATTTAAGGCTTTAAATATATCTGCAATCTGGACTTCTTACTAGAATGATTAATTTCAGTGCTTGTAATAGGATTATCTTTTAAAAGTAGCGAGACCAGGCTCATGAGGTTTATATTATAAAGTCCATTCCTTTACAGGATTGTACAAATCACTGAGCCAGAGAAAGAGATGATTCCAACAGGCACTAAAGTATTTATATAGTTGCTAGTGACAAAAGTGTACATCAAACTCAAGACTCGCTCTCCCCAGAGCACTCCGGATAAAAGGCAATATCCTGAAGCAAGTATTTCTAGATGCCAAAATCATGTTTCAGTGTTGCTGTTTGCAATAGACTCACTTTTAATGGTACCTCCCCAAACGAACATTTATGTTTTAGATGCATGGTACAATCACAGATATAAAAAGTAAGCATGAGACTATTTATTTACAGTACAAAAAATGCTTGCCTGCTGTGCCTAGAAGCTTGGGGGCTAGTTACTGTTGGATTTTTGTTTTTAGTGTTAATTGTAAGACAAAAATGAGCACTCTAAATGGAAGACCCTCTTCCTCGCTCTATAAAAATGTAAGAACAGCTAGCTCAGATGATTAACTATGAGATGATTTTCACGTTGTGGTCTCTGGCCTAAACCTACCGAGAAATGTGAGCATCTCTTTGCCTTTGTACCACATATTAAAGGAGCAGCTGCACTGCAAAACCCAAGACATGCTAGTAGAAAGCACTGCCTCTCTTAATAAACACTTGGATTAGCATTTTCCCAGTGTGATTAAGCCCTTTGGACTGAAAGGGCCTGGAGACATTGCTGCCTACAGAGGCAGTCTGTTTTGCTGTGGCAAAACACGTGACTGATCTGCCTGTAGCAACAGGATTAGACTTCCCAGTGGTGTTCTCCCATTACTCTTAAAGACATCACTTTCATTCTCTTAAGAGCCAGAATCCACAGTCACTACTAAATTGTTGAAAATGTTAATGTTTGGCTCATTTAAAATTGTATATACATATATATATATATACTGCTACTGAGCTGCTTTCTCTTCATGAACTCCCTTCTCTTTGTTCTCCAACAATCAAGAAACTTGTATAATCATTTATTTTTATTTGACTGTGAAAGTTTGCTTAATGACTTTTACCTGAATTACCCAAAAGTTCCAGTGATTATCTTACCATATTAAGTCTAAATATAAAAAGTGTTTTTCTAATGATGAAATCACTTCAGTATCCATAATGAAATAACTTCTAAATATAGTCTTTTATAACTAACTCCAAAATACATTGGCATATGACCAAAGTACATCACTGCAGATTTAAAAATGGGGCGACATACTCAAGTAGGTAGCTATAATCTAATTCTAATAAAATTATAAATAAAAAAAAGACAAAAATTTAAACATCTAAACCACAATACTCTTTAAAAACCCATATCCACCTTACAAAAATGACTTAGGATTAGAAGGCAAAATGGTCAAGTACCTACAGAATGCCTCTAACCATGCCAAAGCTCTTATCTGGTTATTTAGAGGTGCCCATTCCAGTTCCTCAATCCTGTCCCTATTTGGAAATCAAAATATTTGTTGCCTAAATTGCTAAAGAGACTTGATTTGATTCACCTTTCTTTTTGCCTCTGGGTCTTTGATGCTTGTTATGAAGTCTTTCACAAGGACATCTTAGACCAGCTTTCATTAAAATCAAGGGAAATTAGGCCCCACTGGATTTCTGACTTTTTGATTCCTGCAGTCCATAGACACCTGTACCTGCTGAAGGGCATGAAGAAACTGTAAACGGACTAGTCGTGCCTCCAAGTCACTTTTCCTGCTGCCTCACCTTGTCTAATTTTATTATGTTTGTCAGTACCAAGTCAGTGAAATGCAAACACACAGTTTTACTTGAAATGTAGGCCTTGGCTCCTGGGCTTCTCTCCAGTACAGTTACTATCAAAATCCAAGATACAGAGTGTGAGAATCCATACCATCCTCTCATCTAATCCAGAGGGGGCTCCCAATTTTGTCCAAGCCATTTAAACCCATTTAAACTTTTGGCACCTAACCCATACCTAACCCTCTCTTACAAGCCGCAAAAGGATGTATTACCAGACTATTTTATTATGGTAATTCAAACTGGGAGGCTCCTGAAAGGGCATTTTCCCCACTCAGCTCCACCCAGGAAAGCTGTTGTATTGCTTAACATTTCCATGGTTCTGGGGCTCCATGGGTGGGTGGGAAGGCAGCACGAAGTTCTTTTCTCACATGCCTCCTGAGATGGTTAAGAAGAGCTTCTCTCTTGTGATAATAGATTAGTTAACATCAAAAGTTAAACCTCCTTATGAGAGATTATTTGCCTCCCAGTAGCCGAAAGGCAGGTCACAGTCCCTTAAAAAAATTAAACAATGCCTTGTCCTGGTATTTCCCACTGCTAATGTAAGTGACTTCCAGCTCACTGTGCTGATTTCTGAGACCCTTAATTTTAGGCTCTGGACAAATGCTGGAGCACTCCTGAGCTGCCAAGAGAACAGTACTGACCCCTGAGATTCTCAAATGCCTTTTTCCAAGGTACGTAGGAATCATTGAAAAAGTTGTCATAGTGTAGTGAATAATGGAAAAAAAAATTATGGGTGAATTACATGTTTTACTTAAGAGGGATGCTGCAGTGCTTTCAAAGAAGAGGGACAATAAATGCATAAGGAACATATTTTAACAGATGATGCCAATTTATTATTTCAAATAATTTGGGGGAAAATGCTATATATGCCTTTTCTTTTATCCCTATACCTTTTTGCTAGCACATTCCTTCACTCTCTCCTTGTGGATTTTTTTTTCCAAAATCCATTTCTGTTGACAGAAAATGTCAGTTATCCATTTCTCACTGATGAATCAAAACTTCCTAAGTACTTTGCATTTTATCATTTCCCTCTTGAAGCAGTCACACTCAGCACAGGACTGGCACCTAGGTGCTAATGAAGGCATGCACACGTGATAATTAACAAGATTCCTGTTAAATATTTATAAGGGCTGAGAAATGGAATGGAGAGGGAAGACAAAACAGTTTGACATTACCTGAATTTGCTCGAAGGGTACTTCAAAGCTGAAAGACTCGTTGTAGTAGGGATTCAGAGTGTTCTTCTTAATTGTAGTCTTTTTCTTCTTCAGCCTCTTACCGTTCTGCATCAGGTGGATCTTCACATAGGGATCTAAGCATTCAAGAGAAGAAGTAGAGCTAAGAAAGATAGTTCTGTGTGTTTTCTACAAATTTTAATCCCACACATGTAAGAGTAGATTAAGAAAAGAAAACCCTTACAGCTTGTATTTAAACAAAGTCTTAATTTCTACTATAGAAAAAGTCCTGTATGATTGTAACATATTCCTGATGGAGAAAGGTACAAAATGTTTATTGCATTATCTCCTTAACATGGTGAAGGAGAGGTAAATTCCATCTAACTTTGTTCCATAGCTCATTAACCATCCTGGAAATGTTTTTACTTTAACACTATTTATGTACTGCAAGCATTTCTTAGCAATGGGTTGTGAGATGGTTTTCCCAAGACCAGTGAGTGCTGCCAAATGCACACACAACAGGTACAGGGCTGGGGTGTCTGGATGTTCTGCAACCTCCTGGCAACTGTTCCTATTGCTCCTTAGGCAGGTGCTGCACTGTGGTTTTCCCATCCTCTGACCTCCCTGTGAGCTGTGACACAGCGCAGGGTCCGTGGCTCTGGCACATGGCCAGACTGCAGTGCCTCTGCCTTAGTGCTGTGTGCAGCCAGAGTAAGGTGGAGGCCATGGTATCAGCATAATTTACAAATGGGCTTTGCCACTCGCTATTGAATTCCCATTGTTATTTTGAACGACTTCTGGTGGCGAAGTAACAGAACTCATTTGCTATCTAGTCAGGTATTTCTTGTGCAAGCAAAACTTTCATTGACATTACAGGGGTGAAGAAATATCTTGGTGATTATAATTTCAATGGAAATTTTGCCTGCTTTAAAGAATAGTGCTGTCAATCCTTAATCTGTTACAACAGCCATGGCTGTTTAGAGAATGAACCAGCATTCTTCCACAGTGGTGTTAATTAGCAGTACCTTTAACTGAGCTCAGTTATTTTTCTATTTAGGATTACTACAAAGCACCATTTGAAACATCTCAAGCTCATCCTTTTAAACAACTTGTCCTGTCATCAAAATTTGGGTAGGTACCTCTTTGGCTTTAGACAGCTGATCAAGGCAAGCCTTCCCTTGAGTGAGCTGCTAAAGGCTATGTAAAGTGCCTGCCAGTCACAAGTCACCTGCAGCATAAAGAGGCTGAATGCAAACTATCAAAGGAGAGGGCTTCTCCTTTCCCTCCTGAGAAAAGGCTAGGGCTACAGAAGAAGGACAAATGAATGCTGTACTTACTATGAGCAAACCATGCTTTGCGACTGAAATTTTGTGCAATGAAATTAATGTTTAGAAGAGTGATGTTTAGGAGAGTCAAAATATGCCTTTCTATGAAAGACACAGATGTTTGGGACAGTTAAGTTACTGGAGTGACTTCATCTTCTGAAAGGATCATAATTTTGGTAGTGGACTCTCTAATGAAGGTAGCAGACAAGGGTAAAATAAGATCCAGTGGCTGTGAAAAGAAACTAGACAAATTCTTAGAAATAGGCATATATTTTAGCAGTAAGGCTGAAACAGCTGGAATAGCTTCTCAGTGTCTGTGGTGAACTCTCTGTAACAGAGGGTTAAGACTCTTCCCCCTCAAAAGACTCAAATTCAAACAGAAATTAAATCTGGGTAGGTTTATGCTTGAGGCAAGACAGGGGATTGTAAGGGTTCCGTGTGGCTGCACAATGAATTAAGGAGTATCATGTGAAGAGCAAAATGCTAGCAAAAAGCCAACAGAGGTCTTTTTTTTTTTTTAATACTGAGTTCAACATCACTACACACATGGTTTTGAAGATCGAAAAACGGGCAAATCTGGACTGCTTCAACATTACTTGATACTTGAGAAAAGCTTATCACTTTTGCTGAGCCTCCATGCACAATGCAAAATTGTGTTACCATGAAAATGATGGTTTAGGTGTAGGTAATACATAATAAGAAAGTTCAGTAGTCAAGGAGTAAATGGTAGAATGTTAAGATATGAAAATGAGATAAGATGCTGTCAAAATATAATTTAAGTAACTGGAATGAGCTAGGAGGCTAAACAGTACAGTAAGACATTATTTTGAAGGGGATTACAATGGAATAATTCTATTCAAATAAATGCAGGCAATATAAGCCAATCCTTAACTGATCTGTGCCTGTGCACAGACAATATACACAGATTTTATTATTATTCATTTGTCCGTTAGGAACTGTACAATAATAATTTATAAAGTCATGCAGAAATATTTCTATCTCAATTAAAAAATCCATATTTTGGAGAAAAATATTTTTAATCTAGAAATCAGTATATGTGAGTGCTTGTGCATCTATGTGTACATTTACTTTAAATGATATGCTTCTATTGACTTTCTATAGTTCCTGTCTTCGTGCTGGTATTAGAGCAAAACCTGACCCCAGAGAACTCATGGCCATGGGACAAGACCCAGAAGATAGGTTTCTGTGGCTTCTTTGACATGTCTTTTTCAGTTTCTTCTGTTTGTCACTCTGGGGATTTGAGTTAGGCTCAGTCAAATGCCAGTTGCTTAGTAGGAAAGATTCAAATGGTACCACTGTAGTGCAGAACTGTAAGTGGCAGAGGTACCAAACAGAGAACGGAAGGGGGCATATGAGAAAATATTTTAATATTTTTTCATCTGAGGATAACATTGTCACGCTAATCCAAATACAAATTGGATATCACTTAACTGAAACTCTGTTCCTTCTTTTCTTGTTTCAGAAGTATTAAATAAGGTTACTCATCACAAACATTTAAAATCGTAACAGGGTGTCCAGCTCAAGTACGTAGATGGGCTATTATATTAGATATCCACTTCCTATTTTTTGAAGTATTCTGGTCTTGCCTAATTCTCCCCTCTCCTCATTCTTCTGTGTCCCACATATAAGCCCCTCTACCACTGCATTACCTTCAGTTACAGTCTCCCATATTCCATGGCATTAACTCCCTCAACTCCTTGGTAATCTATTGGCTTGCACTCTATACAGAAAACCTAATACCTAAGGATAGACTTTCTTGTGACTTCATGAATAAATCTCTAAATAATTCTCTTTCACCAAATAACAGAAGCAGAACTGCTTGGAGTCAATTATTGGAAGAAGGGACGCTAATCAAAAGAAAGCAGAATCTCTGGGAAGTGTCAGTCTCCAGTGATTTTTGTGAGATGAGGTTTAGTGCTAATGGAAACATCTCTCCTCTCTGCTTGCAATATAACCTCTGTGCTGACACCATTACTCATGCTGAGTAATACTTTAATATGTAAATAGTCTCACGGAATAACTGAGACTAGTAAGGATGACAGAACTGATATTACAGTCCTGCAATGAAAAATTGTCTGTTAAGTGCCTAGCCTGGGCATTAAGGGCAGAATTCTTTTGACCACGTAGAAATGTCTACATCTGATGCCAATGAAAATAAATAAGCATCTCTTTATGTACTCTGGATAGTTGTCTTAGTCCAGAGTAATTATCTATCTCTAGCCAAATAAATTGTATGCCAAAATAGTAGTTTCTCTCCATGAGTGACCATCCCTGTTTTTTCAAACAGTTTTATTCTTTTCAAGTAAACAGGGATTTAGAACCACATAACATCCACAAGTATCTGTGGATGGACCCCCCCCCCCATCTGGAAGAAAGGATGTTGCATCCAGATGTCCCTGTGCCAAAGGGGACAGAATAGCTGTGTGTCCTTTGCTTAGTAATTCATTTTAACCAGTGTATGGGATTAAATAAAATTGTGCTATTTATTCCCTCATTAACGGTCTACCCATGAATGCTAAAAAGATGTAAAATTTGTAACTAATTGTGCATTGTAGATTTTACAGTAATGTCTCAATGGAGGCTAGTTGAATAGCTTTTAAAGCACTGGGGAACCAGTTGACACATTTAGTTTTCCTAAAATTTGCAGTCAGATGCCAATACATTATTTAAAAGGTAATTGAAATGGTATGTTGTATCAAGACTTCTGGAGTCATTTGGACCATGGGGCTTATATATACACACAGTTGGAACCCTCTTATAATAATGACTAGTTGCAGACATAGTATAAACAAGATGGACTTAATTGTTAAAGATTTTACAAAAGCAAACTTTACAATGGAAAAAAAAATACTACAACTCAAAAGAAGAAAATCGTGACAAGTGACAATATGTTAGGAAAAGGTGGAACTTGACAATGATTGCCTCTCAGTGGGTTTTAAGACAAAAAATTTGGTATAGGGATCAGTAATCAAGGAAAAATCATTTTCTACATAGGTAGGAGAGAATTCAGCACAAAAATTTCCATTTGTATGGATCTTCAGCAAAAAAGTATCAACAATGTATTTGGCTTGGGATGGTTTTAATACAATGATTTATTCTGAATGCAAACAGAAGGACAGTGCCCATCTTTTTAAAAATAGTTGTAAGGTTTTATAATCTAATCAAAATATGAAAAGAAAGCACCCAGAAGTTGATAAATTTGAAAAATGATATAGGGATAACACTGGAATTGATTGGGTGTGCAAATTCAGTCCTGAGATTGTGTGTGTGTGTGTGTGTGTGTAGCTTAATGGTTTAAAGAAAAAAATGCCATGCAGCTCTGTACAGTGGGATTATAGAAAACCTTCTACAAGCCTTGAGTAAGCCTAACATGATTAACAGGAAAAAAAATTGAGCTGGAGCAAACTAGTCAGAGATACAGCTGAAGAGTTTCATATTACAAAACACTGTAATGAGATGTTCTCAACTAAAATGTAGAAACTGAGAAGAAATATGATGCCAGAATTGCCTCAAACTGTATTTTTGTCTTCAAAATGTTCAAGATAACTGGGTGCTCTTTAGCATGCTTTTTTTCCCCGTCAGAAGAAAATTTAGGCCCAACCCATGCCAAAGCACACGTCACTGACATTTAGAGCAAAGGTGTCAGCAGACAGTAGAGTTTCCATGCTAGGAAACAGAATGAATTCCTGAAGAGCTTGGAAATTGATCCAAGAAGTAAAGAAAATCAGGTTTGGAAATGCAGCTTTACAAATAGCTGTGAAAACGCAGTTAGGACAGAGGTGACTTGCAGGGTGGATCATTAATTCTATGCTAAAGAGCCATAATCAGCTGAGGAAAGACCAAGCCAGGGCCTGAGACCGGAGCTGGAGCAGGGCTGGACTCAATACTGCACTCTGTTCCTATTTGATATAACTAGGCTTCAGATAAAGCCTTCTTGGCGAGCAGCAGGGAGAACAGCCATTTAATACAGCAAACTATTTTATCTTCTATAGAGACTGTGCCCAGGATGAAGTCTGACAGCATCAGCAGTACCTGCATGCTTCTGCCTTTGGAGAGTAACAGCAGCATATGATGAGCTGTGCTATGGAAAGCAGCAGGGCTCTAAGGCAAAACAGGAGGCACTTTCATGTGAGTTCCCATAGATTTGCTGATTTTTCCCAAGAATCATGGGACATGCTTCCTCTGTGGGCATATAAACCCTTCCTCCCGAGAGAGAGGGATGATTCACAAGATGCCTGTGGTATCCAGGCCATGGATAATTTCTCCTGACTTTTTTTTCCTTGTTTATTCATGCTTGGATGAGAGGGGTTAATTAAAGTCTCTGAAAAAATTAGTTTAGAGTGATATTGTGGCTGGATTGTCTAAACTAGTATTTTTCAGATGAATGGAAATCTTCAAACAGAAAAGCCAGAGGGGGAAAGAAACAATCAGGGGAAGAAACAATATATGGTACAATGACTAAGAAGTAGTACAGGTGCTATGGTACCTTCTAGACTGCATAGAAGTAATAGTTTATATTCACTGACACAAGCTCTTAGGCCTTCTACCTTCCTCCACAAATGAGCAAATTAAAATTGGGACATTATTTTTATGGAGCATCTAATGTCTCAAGAGAAATATTGGAAAACACTCTCATTAAAAACAATTCTTGTGGCATAAAATGTATGGTTTGTGAGGGTTTTTTTCGTAACAGATTTCCTTAAAACATGAATTTTATTTTTTTGTTTGTTTGTTTATTTGTTTTGTTTTGTTTTAAAGCTTATTTGCTACATAATGCCTAATTTAGCTACTCTCATCATAGTTTCCATAACCCCACCAGGCTGCAGATTATTGATGTTATGGCCCAAATCTTCAGCTGTAGCCAGTACTTGATCAATACAAGGGAGAGGTGGGTAGCAAAAAGTATTTGCTGTAGGTTTCTGTGCAGAATCGATGCCAGTCCTGACTCCAGCAAAACACATTTTAAAATCACTTTTACTAAGGGCCTGAGGATTGACTTGTGGGCCTGGGAGATTCTCCCAACACCACACAGTAGGGTACTGGCCACGAATGGAGTTGAAAAACTGCAAGCAGTCCAAATGGGCTGTCTGAATGGCCATGATAGCTGTGAACAGTTTCGCTTAAAAAGACTCATACTACACTTGCTAATGCCTGTCTGTGCCCCATGGATGGACTGCTCCAGAGGCAACGCATACACACACATAAAGCACACTCCCATCAGGCCCTTTTATGCTCATATTATATGTCATACTGTAACAAGTTAGATGACTTTGGATTACATATTTCCATCAGCATCTGCAAAAGAAGATGCTGTAAGGCTGGGTAATTTATAAATGAAAACATTTGTAATATCACATTCAATAACATTAGACCGATTCTCTTACGAATAATGGAGTTTAGGAATCCTTTTATAGTGGGGAATGCCTAGAATGGAAAGAGTTAAATGGAGAGCGTAGCAAAGTAGTCTCAAAGTAACAACTCTGCTATGCACTGGTGTGCAGTTAGATGAATGTCAAGTTGCTACTGAAATGCTGAATTCAGGGATCCAGGGACCTTAGGAAAGAAGGAGGTACTGTAAAACAGACAGACAGCTAATGATTCCCTCACCCAAAAATCCCAAATTGAGGTTGCTGAACATGTAGAGCTGACAGTGGAAACAAAAAACATTCACAGTGGCCTAAGGGCTATTCAGCCAGCTCTCGAGTCTGCAATTCCACCCACGGCGCTTCCAACTGGAACATAACAAATGTTATAGCGCCAGATGGGGAAAGTCGCAGAAAATTGAAAAAAAAAAAAAAAAAAAAAGGAAGCCAAAACTCTTATTTAAAAATACCACAAATTAGTGCTTATGAGCTTATGATTAAGTTTACTGCCAGAGCAAGGGCAGCAGATCTGTCTCTTGTGTCCAAAGGGTTCGTTTCAGCACAGCTACACACAGGCAATACAAATAGTTTTATAAGGCGCAACAAATGGGGTTGCGCCAACAGGAAAATGGACCTTGAGTTTTGACTGTGGGTAAACACAGAAAACCTGTGGAAAAGCAAAGTAATCAACCAAGCGCCTTGCGTGATTACATGGGAACTACATGCATCAAAGCCGCAACCCTTGTTCCCCTGCATTTGCACCAAATGGGAAGGAACCGACTGCTCACGAAGCTTGAATATAATTAGGAGGGGGAGAGAGAGCATGACATTTTAAAACTTTAACATACTGGAGAAGCACCCCTGCAATCTTAGATAAAAAATAAATAAAAAAAGAATATTGTAACGTAATGCTTGTATACAAATAGAAAGAATACAATAACAACTAAGATGAAAGAGGCATTTATATCAAATGGTGGGGAGGTATTAATTTGGGCTGCTGATATAGGCAGACTCTCCCGTACAGGAATCCAGACTGAAACCAAAGCAAACTGGCAATACCTCAGGCAGCAAATTCCAGCAGACTGCTGAGTTAGAAATTAGGTAATGCCTTTTGATGATATAGAGTTAAAAAAAAAATGAAATTTTTATTTATTAAATTGGTGGCACTGAAAATACCGGAAGATAATACATAGAGGCTTAGAGATCTAAAAGACTGTCCTCAAGCGAACTTTGGAGGAGGGAAGGGGGAATGCACATGGACTGCAGAATAATAACAGGCAGGAGAGGGAAGAGAGAAGCAGAAGCACAGAATACAGAACATCCCAAACAACACAAGGTTAAAGAGCAGACCTTGTGGGATGTTTTAGCAGAAAACAACAGCAGCTGGGTACATAATGATGTACTGCACTGGACTGTTAGTAAGTACCTTGAAGCCCCCCAGTCGTGAGCTGGTTTGGGGACAAAACTGCCCTGCCTCGCTGAGGCACATGCTGCCAAGTGGAGGCTGCAATCCAAAAATCAGGCTGGAAAAGTGAGCACATGGGGAGCATCAGGTGACAAAGGCTGGGGTTTGGAAGGGCAGACACCTGGGTGGAGAGCTGCCCCAATATGCCTGGGTAAAGTATGATGTAAAGGAATTACAGTTCATGTTTTCAAGTCTCCACTGTTTTCCTACAGCTGTGTCAGCTTAAGGGTTTTTTTGTTTGTCTATTTTCTTTTAGAAAATTAAGCAGTTAAACACAGGCTTTTGCTTTCCACCCCTCTTTTGCTGATAGGCAAGACGTTAAACTGCTTATTGCTGATTTAGGAAATGTTTTCCAGAGCTCTCTGTTGGCTGATGGAATCTGAATCTACATTTCTCACCTCTTGAGAAAGCAAGATTAAGTTATAAGACAGGTGAAACGGGTTCTCAGTCTGCTTTGCTGAGAATAACATTGTATTTTTTGTGCTCCTTTCAGCTACTCAGTGGAGTGAAGGCTGGTGCTAGGTCCAGGTTCATTAAGTGCCCTCATTCTCTTTGTCTGTATGATCAGCACCTTTGACCCTCTGCTCATGTGGATATTTACCGCATATAGCTATTTGCCTACGTCCTGGATTATGGTGCAAAGGAATCAACTTTAGGAATCCCAGTAGGTGATGCTGCTGAGTGGTGATGTGAACATCAAGATTTTAGGGGACCCCAGTGAAAGAAACTGAGGGGGATTTAAAAAAACTTTGGTTAGTCAAGAATTTCTATTTGCATGACAATATTTCCCTGTGCTTCCAGGCTTAAATACCTAGGAATGAAAATTACTGTGCCACACAGAGAAAAGGGTAAGGGAAGACACCCAAAAATAACTGGAATAAAGCAAAAAAACCAAACCAAAACAGGGATTTCTTTCATGTCATGAAAGGCTGTGCCAATAGAAAGAACTGACTGAAAGGAAGTAATGCCAGTCAGAAAGAAGTGTAGATGACACCTATTCAAGAAGAGTATTTTGCCATGACTGAGCACTGAGACACCTTTACTTAGGACAAATGTTATGGAGACTTAGAGCTGTAGGGAGTAACCTTCCACGTGCATTTCTTTCCTCTGAACACAGTTGACACATTTTTTTCTCCTTTTATAAAGTTCTGACTGGTAACATACTCCTCTTTCGGTTACTTCCCTGCTCCCAAAAACCCACCCGCCACAAAGGCCCAAACACCCAAATCCAGCAGCTGTGAGGCAAAACAAGTCCTAATCTCAAACTGCATTGAGGATAGATAGGCATTCCAGTATTACTGGGTAATAAAGAAAACCACATTGGAGTGAGTGGCAGTTTTCACTCAAAGGAATTACTCAACCCTGAAACACAGAGAACGTCTATTAGAAACAAAAGCTGGTCTAACTAGTGTATTAGCAATTGACTCCAGCAAGAACATACATTTTGTGCTACTGACTCTTCACGTCAACATTGCCACAGTAAGGTTTTATAGTTTGACTGCACATCAGCCTGGCACTATTGTGATTGTCTTTACGTGGACAAAAGCGAATATACCCAGTTTAAGGGTAATCTGTGTATTCTTCCACAGAAGCCAACAAGGAACAGGCTCGAAAACTGGCAAACTGAGATATAAGGGCTGCCTCAGATCAAAAACACCAAACTATCATATTTTTTACACATGAGAATTTGCTTCAAATGCAGCAAACTCAGTCATGACCCTGTATTCCACACCCTCATGTCCAACATAACATTAGGTGAGCTGGGAAGAGAAGCAGAGGATAGCAAAAAAAGAAGAGCAAAGCATGCAGGGTGTTTTATCTATATATGATAGGGTAGGAAACACCCTTAGCTCATACAAATGAGTCACCAGAAAAATGCAAACCAATATACAGCAAAATAATTCTGATGTTTTTAATAAAAACCTAGTGCTTCTACTTTATAAACTGCTTTTCTCATTCAGGTAAGCTTTCAGTCTCAGACAACTTGAAGGAGACATGTTTTTATAATTCAGATGATTACACTAGAAATAGCCCTGAGAGCTTATACTGCAGGAATGCTTCAGTACAGAAGGAATAGAAAAAAATAGTCTTACAACATCAGTGACTACCAGTAAAGCAGCCTGATCTGAACTCTTCACTGCTGAGAAACCAATCCTAGTCATGCTTTATCAATGTTGATATTTATTTTAAGAACGTATCAAGACTTTCAAACTACATTTCATTTATCAGTGGCTGCATGTATACAAGGGATCATCAGCATCCAGTTCTCAGTTTCAATTTGAAATAATACTCAGTACTTTTTATACCTGAGAAATTTACATTTATATAAATCTTAGTTCTCATTCTGTTTTCATTATTTTTCTGTTAGATTTGAGCTTTAAGGAAAAAATGCAAATGGAAGGAGGGAGATACATGGCTGTAGTCTTGCTTTTACCCTACAAAAACATGCATTCAGAATTACTTGGAGAAAATACTTAACAGCTTGCCCTCCCTCTCTCCTGCCTTCCAATTCATCCAGTGTCTGTTAAGCAGGATTTTGGAAAGTATTTTGGGATTTCATATAGGCTATTTGTGGCACCTAATTTTAGTATGACTTGGAGGATTAAACTATTTACTGTCTCAACACACTCACCACCAATCCCATACATGAAACCTAAAGCAACCCATGATACAGTTGGTTTTTTGTGCCAGTTTAACCACAGAGGCCACATAGGAAACCTTTTCCTATTCCCTGCTCAGAGCCAAGGCTAAGGACAAGCCTGGCTGATGTGCTTCCTGGTGGTGAGAAGACTCTTGAAACACTGCAAGGCAAGAACTGCATCTGCTCAAGGAGTGGAAGGGGCCATTTCAGATGATATTTCCCAATACTGTTAGGAAGACTGGTTTTGTTTTGGATTAAATTTAACCACAATAAGGAAAAGAAGATGAAAAGTAGATTTTATTGGGATGGACAACACCTTCATCTCAATCTTGGAATGAGAAGTTACAATGTAGGCTAAATTTACCAGGAGTCTCAACTGAGTTCAGCTACATTACATCTGTTTTTCAAAAATGACATCTCAGTGAAAACCTATTTTTTACTATCACCAAAAAACCCAAGTTTTAAAAGCCTGAAGGTCAGATTTTTAACTCGGGTACTTGCAGAGGAAAGGCTGGGAGGCTGAATGTCCGCTTGCATTCCTGTTGATTACACATAATGAGAAGCAGTGACCTGAAACTTAAGGAAAATTTTTACTTAGACAAGAGTAACGTTGAGATTATGCCACTGGAGAGGCATGGAAGTCCGGAAGTCCTTGGGAGAACAAATGATTGACCTTGTTTTTTCACTCCAGACAAGTTACAAAAAGCAAGACCAGGAGTTATTTAAGAGCTAAGATTCAAGGAAAAGAACAAGCATTCAAGGCCAACAGCATCTGCATTAAGAACGCTGTGCTGCTGAGAACATTGCTCTAAAACAAGAGGACAGATAACTTGAAAAATGATGCCATTAGGTGAAAGATGGAAGTATTTCTGATTATACAACCAATAGCTCATGCCTCAATGTACCCAAATTCTTCTCCAAATTGCCCCAGTCAGTTAATGGTACAAATGGACATTTGACTGACAGGTTCAACACTGACTGTACACCAATTTAGCTTAAGAGGCAGTCAAACATGACACAAACTGTCAGAAATCCATGATAGTTTTCAGCTTGGATACCTGCTACAAATTTATACAGCAGATAGCCAATTTGGTACAAAAGTGGTGAAGCAATCTGATCTTGTGCTTCACTGACAAACCAGATTGAATCTGGGCAGTTCAGCATATTTCTGCATGCTACTTCATTGAAACAAGATTCTTCATGTAGTCAAGTCAAGGGATCACAATCTATAATAAAATCAAATAACCCAGGAATCCATAAAGCACATATGAATTTCTGAAACCCTTTGGCTCTTCAGAATTGAAAGGAGGAATATTTGAAAAGACAAATCAGAGTGTGGTTATCAGCTGAGGAGAGGAGAAAGAGGATGACAGAGGAGTGAAACTGGTTAAGTGTTTTTATTTGGAATCAATAGATTGAAACCACAGTGAAGGAAAAGGTGGATGACACTGCTTCCAAACCAAGGTAGTATTTGTTGTGTATAACAGAGAATATAAATAATTTCAGTGAAACCAAGCTCGCAGAACAATACTCTTTCAAGCAATGTTCACCAAAATTAGAAAATATTTTCAAAGGTATTATGTATCTGGAGTAATCAATGGATTCATTTCCCTAACTCCTGTTAAAAATCACTGGTATGAACGTGAAGTAAACAATTCCCCTGGAGTCCTATGCTTCAGCTTTCTTCTGGAAATTCCTATTGAATATTTTTTGGCATTACTCAGTACCTAGGTGACAATAGACCTCTTTTTTTTTCTTTGTCTGTAAACAATCAAAGTCAAGACAATCACTCAACAGCAGTAAGAAAGAATTTAAATTCTTTCTGAAACTCACGGATTTAATCTCATTGCTTGCTGATTGCCATTACTGACTAGTACAGCAAACAGAAAGACAAAATATTCCCCTGTTAAAAATAAAGATCACAAATGTTAAAAAGAATGTGGTAAGGAGAACTGAGGTTTTAAGTAAAAACAGAAAAAGAGACTTAGCAAACAATAAACTTGCTTTTCTGATACCCTCAGGAGAGAAAAAGAGAGAGGGAGCGTCTCCGGTTAGCTTGCCATTAGCACAAAGGAAAACAATTGCAGGGCTTAGGGAGGATTTAGCTTTAACAAATGCTTATCACAAAGTCATGTCACTGCACACTATTGTTCTGTATTTGGAATGAAATTAATTTCCAACTCCATATTAACCTTTTAGAGACCCTGCTTGGTAGAGGAATTTAATCCTTTGGATTTTTTTATGTCACCAGCAAAGTCCATTTCAAGATTTGGTGAGTTTGATAAAACTATTACCTGAAGACGACTTTATTAAAAAGGAAAAAAAGAATAAAATAAAAAGTCAGTTTACTGACAGCAGATGTTTAAGAACACTAAAAAGTTGAGCATTGAATCAAATAGGTAAAAAAAAAAAAATAGAAGTGGAAATACTAAGATTTTTTCAATTCCCATATTATTCTTCTGTTCTGTAATTAATCCACTGATACCATGACAGCATGCTCTCAAGCCATACACTAATTTAAAACCTTTTATTGTGATGAAGTAGATATTTTCTAAACTTTATGAAAAACAGACCTTCTGATGTGACCCAGAAAGACCAGTCAGCTGGGTAATGGGAAACAATACATAGCCTTACCATAAAGTAAGAGAAAAGCAGTGATTTAGATAGTAGTGAAAGCAGGAATTTCAGCACATGTGGGGAAGCCCATTTTCTGTTCCTTATTAGCCTTAATTCTACAACTGTCTTTGTTGGCCTCTGCAGGAGTCTTTCCCCGCTGCATTCCAGGAGCTGAGAGGAGCCCTCTGGAAGTCAGACAAAATCTGCTGTCGCTACCATATTAGGAATCAAACCGAAAGCCCCCGGCTGAGTGGAGATAAATCAACAGGGAACGTGTTTGCCTCCCAGCCAAATGACTAAAGCTAAGTGATTGAGGAAACAAAATAAATACTAATTAAATAACAAATCCTTAGCAGTAGCAATTACTGCCTTTTTTTTACTTTTATCATGCTTTTTACTGAAGTGTAGCTCAAAAGCACATTGGCAGATATGGGCACACCCTGTTCCTTACGTATCTTTATTGCTGTGCAGTGAAATAATCCCAAGATACATATCAATAATCGGCTTCAAATGTTTTTAACACATTCTTTGTGGCTGGAAAGGCATCATTATACTGCAGTAGAGCTAGTTTAAATTATTCTCTATTGACATAAATTTCAGTTTACAGGCACTCTGGTCCTTTCACCAAGATTTCCCCTAATCATAGATGTAGTCACTCTTTCACTAGTGATCAGCCTTGTAGTCCACAGAAAATCTCACCTGAAATATGTTTGCTACTGATTCAGCTCTTTGTGGAGGCAGAACATAGGACTTGCTATTACACATCTGTGTATATGCATAGATCTCTTCTGAGCAGTCCTTATTAGAGAGGGTCTATAATATAACTAATCTATTATGGCATTACCAGAAGCATTCAATTCCATGTAGGTTAAATTCTATAGATTTTGTATCTTCTGTATGTGAACGAGGGCCAGATCTGCAGGGCATGTCAGTTCATAACCTGTAAAATGTGGGAAAGTCTTCCTTCTATTGCATGGCACTTGGGAGCCCAAACTCAGCACAATGAACTGTCCTGTGAAGGATCTCTGGCTCTACTCTCTGCACTGCAGATGCTGTGAGATGGTGGTTGCTCACAAGATGCAGGCGCTCCAGATGCTGTCCCAAAAGAGAGGAAGGACCGCTGGACAACTCACACACCAGCCCCACATATCTGGCATGTGCCCTATCCCCTCCTGCTCCTCAGCAGTCCACAGCACAACCATCCCACTTCCTCTCACTTGTTGCACAAGTACACACACCACTGCACGTTAGCCTGCTTAACAAAAGCACGATATAGGTAAGGTTTGGGTTTCTATTCTCAAGTCCAGAGAAGTTTGGATTTTAGTATATTATTTCACAGAAAGAAAACCATCTGGAGAGTAAGAAAAAATAAGGAGATGTTAAGCCATAGGTAACTGGTGTTAAGCAACACCAGTATTTCAGCCTTAGTAACCTTGTGTGTCACGGGTAATCGTTGTCTTTGCTTGCAATGGGTAGGAAACTGTCATATATACACATTTTTCTAATTCTCAGCCATCAGTCTCCCAAGTCATCCTTTGTCTCACACAACCAAAATGAATAGGGTGGTCTCCCCACAGAATTTAGTGCAAAGCATTGTAAAAATAGTGGCAGAAATCATATTTTGCCCATGGAAATATTACCACCTTTTCTGAGAGGAGAGGTGGTTTGTGGAAGGTGGTATCTAACAATAAAAAAAGATCGCATATGTGTCTTGAATTTGTTCAGGGGAAGAAAATCAGCAAGATTCTGTCAACCAGCACGTTGTCTCGATATGAAAATAAGCAACAGTTGAGGGAATGCAGAAATAGGGTGGTAGTCATGGCTTTCTATAGCTTTTGAGACAAGAATAAAGCTGCAGATTCCTAATTATATAGTGCTCACCCTCTACCATATTGATTTAATTTTTATATTTTCTCCTTTCTTGATAAGACATTGTTGCCTGCTGCTGTTTTTCTGAAAGCCGTCTTAACTATTCAAATATCCACAAACTATATGAACATTAGCAAATAGAATACAGCTGAGGCTGCACCTTATAAGATACTATCTCATAAGATACCCTTATCCACCCTTCAAAAGCAAAGGAAGGTAAAGCAGAAGCTCACATGTCATGACACCAACCAGTGGTGGAAGACCAGAAATATCCATAGGGCATCACACCTTCAAGCACTTATCGCCAGTGGGAGCCTGGAAACTGGACTCTATTCTGGGGCCTGGGAGAGCCCTCAGGCTGAAGCTAAATTCAGACTGATTCACTCTGAAAGGCAATGAGGATACCCAGAGGAACTGGGAACTCACCCTGCAACCACGTTTCTGCTAATTTGAGTTTTCTTTTTTTTTTAGGTGGAACCAACAAGGAGGTTGTATGCCATTTTCTCAGTTATGTTTGTTGCTGATAAGAAATGCTGGTGTCCTGGGTGGAAATTTAAGGGGAACAGGGAACAGTGGGGTTTGAAGCCCTGTTTGCTTCCATTTCACGTTACGGGACTTACACGTTACTTACCATCGACTGAAAAGAGACCAGTAGAGCAGAGTATTTAGCTTTGCATTAAGTCCACTAGATTTTCCTTTGCAAGACAGTTACTACATCTTTTGTCATAGATATTGCTCACCTTCACAGGAGAAGTATTGTTCAATTAAAAGGTGGTGTCTAAGGAGTAACACCATATTTACGGCAAAAATTGCAGACTGCAAGAAGAACAGTAAAAAGATGTGAAAAATAGAGCTTTCATACTGCTACAATTTTCTGTCAATTAACTTTTCCTCAAATCAGGCAGCATATAAACTCTGAGTCACACATTTGGTATCTCAATTAGATTTTCACAAAAGAAAGGTTTAGAGTGCCTTCAAAGCTTTAAAGTGAGCTCTGTTATATAAATTTGCCTACAACGTGTTATGCAGTGCACTGCAGCATTTCAGATTTATTTTTCATACATCCCTCTCACTCTAACCATAGCAAATTCCAGACAGGGATCTAAGCAAAACCCACAGAAGCTTTTCAAAGGCTCTGTATTTTCCAGCTTTTCCTGGAATTACCAGAGCCTTTGTTTCATAAACTTTTGAACTTGCCATAAACATGTCTCGGTATGTTAAAAGTATTGTCCTTCACCCAACCCCTAACTGTGAAAATACAGTAGACTACAAAAAGAATTGACACTTATTAAAAAAAAAACAAACCCCTATACTCCAACTTTATATGTTTTACTTTTTGTAAGTAAAGAGGTGACTTTGCCAGCCATTTCTAAAGGATTAAAAAGCCTGCTGTGTCATCTCATATATCTTCGTTCAGTTTCTCATGCAGCCAGAGAACACAAAGGCTGAGAGAAAACCTTTTATCATTTGCAGTTATCGACTAGGCCAGAATACAGTATTAGGGACCTCAGAAACTTTTAGCTAAAACTTCTTTGCTTTGAAAAATGGCTAATCTCCTAAGTGAAGGAAAGCAGTCTAACCTCAAAAAGGTTGTTATTATTATCCAGAAACATAACACATTTTAGGGAAAAATTGATGGGGGCACTTTAAATGACAACCTATTTTCTACTGAATTGCCACAACAGACCAAAAGTTTTTGGATTTCTAAATCACTTTATACACCAACATGAAAGTTGCTTTGTGAGAGTTTTAGCTGCCTTCAGGTCTTTTTTAAAAAGAAAATTATATCAGAAGGCAAGGGCAATTTACAAAAAACTGTTGCTTCAGTGAGAGCAAAAGTTAGTATTTTGTCCTGAGGCTCTTTATCCAAGATGCAGCTGATTTTAATGTTATGGACTTCCAGCAAAATGCAGGCAGAATCCTTTTCTTCTAAAAAACTCTTGCTCATGCACCATGGCATGAGCAAACTAGAAGGTCAGAGATAAAGGCTGTTATTAAACACAAGAATAGTGCCCCAAACTAGGTGCCAAGTACTCAGCAAAGTAATCATATAAAATTTTATACTTTTTACTTTGGAACTTTAATACACACACACACACACACATATATATATATATGTATTTTAAAAATCTTTCTCCTTGCTTATGATTCCTGGGATTAGATTTGGTTTTGCATCCATCTTCCTTTCCAGTATGGATCAGAATTTTGACCTTGTTCTAAGCCATACTGACCAGGAGTAACCCACTGAAGAACTCTGGTATTGAAAGTCAAGCCAGCAACCAGTTCCTGTAGGTACTGTATCGAGAAGTGAGACTGAAAAATCAACTGTATGTAAACCTCTGCCAGCTCTTGTGATTTTATCACAATCCCTGAGATATTGAGTATATTCCTTGAAGCCTTAGTTTCTCAGGATTATGCTATTATCAGAGATTTGCAGCTTGCATTTCAAATAAAAAAAATAACTTCTCTAACCCTACAATAAAAGCCTGGGAGAATAGAATCCAAAGCTTCAAATCAAGAGTAATTTATTTATTACTACTTCAAGTATATTTAATTTTAAGTCAAGAGCAAAAATTTGGGAACCTGGGTTTAGCAACATCACTACTAGCTTCTCTTTACCAACATCATGCTCTAAAATTCAGCTGCTGGTGCCTTTATGTACTATTTCCCATTTCAACCACTGTCAACTTGCAGTGATAAAAGCTTTAAAAGCATCATCAAGTAGGTCTTTTACTTGTACTTTTGCCTGATATTTTTCCCAGGAAATTTTCAGAACTGAGTGAAGTCATAATCAATCAAAATAAAGTTTTCAGAAAATTATTAGTGTCCTACTCAGAGATAGGATAGTGGCATCACTAACATACTGAACCAAGTGAAACATCAAAACAGACATGGAAACCCAACCAGAACTGTACCGGTTGACTGACTATCAGATCAGCGTGAACTCATTTACACAGGTATAGTGTATGCCATTTTGGTAGATATTTTTCTAGGTACTGCAATCTGTGTTACAATGTTTTTACTGTTGGGAGATTATCACTAAATTTTCTGTAGCCCTCCTCCAGATTTAAGTGTGATAGAAAGCTCTTTTCTCCATTATTGTTTAGGTCTCCTCCCAGGGAGAAAATAAAGCAATTTAGAGGACTAATCAGATGAAAGTAAAGTTTTGAAGTGCTGCACACAAAAATCCCTCTCTGCACTTTCCACAGCAAAATAGCTGTGCCACATAATTCTTTTACAGTGCTTGTTTATTTTGCTTTGATTTTGTTGAAAATCAAACTTTGGGCTCAGCCAAGTGTGAAAGAAGGGTGGAAAGCAAGAGGAACAGATACCAGACAGCACTGACTCATAGCACATGACTCTGCAGACAGCTGGTCTCACACAGTCATGAGGTGAGCAGCACCTGGGTTATGCTCTCCTTTTGGATCACTCAGAAAGAATTTCCCCTTCTCTGCTGTTTACAAAGGAAGTAGGGAAGGAGCAGGGGAAAGGCTTTGTCTATAGTTTAACTATTATCCCAAAGACTCCTGACTAGTCTGTACCTCTCATCCAGATATGCAGCACCTGTGGGACCTCTGTATTTTATCATACTCAACTACAAACACCAGGTTTCTTGTCTTGCTTGTCTTGGTCTTGACTTGGATCCCCTTAACCACATTTCTTCTGCTTTCTCTTTATGTCCTAAATGCTGAAGGTAACTATCTCATGTCTGTTTATATTATGCTCTATAAAATTGGATCAATCTCTTTAAGAGAGACTTTGAGGGAGCAGTAAATACCCAGATCATCATTTTAGTGCCTTGATTCATTGCATAGGACGTTTGAATTCCATGGATGGTTGCCCATGGCTGCGACTTGAACGAAGAAATTTCCTTCCAGAATTCAGTGAACAAACTCCCTTTTTTTTTTTTCCCCACTGAATTTTATTTGTACATATAAAAGGGGGAATACTGATCAATCAGTCCGTTCTTTAGCATACATGTACTCTTTTTCACCAAATGATTACTTCATCAAGATAGTATCTTCTGGACAAGCTGAAGAGGATCTTTTAGAAAGACAACAAACCAGATTTACAGACTTCAGCCTGCTCTGTTAGCTCATATGCTCTCTCTTAGTTTTCATATTAAGTTCTGTGGGATGACTCTCTTATTACTTATATTATCAACCATCCTCACTGCTCTGAGGGACTCTGATAGAATTTAAAGAAATCCAGCAAACTCAAAAACTTCTTAATAGTGATAAGTGTCTCTGAAAATAATACAGTCTTTCTTCATATAATGATTCTGGAAGTTTCGGCTTATGTGGTAGCATTCACTAATAACTTAGTGTTTGCCGTTCAGGGTTAAGAACTGAAAATAGCACAGTAATACAGCTATTGCAGAACACAAAAGTTTGATTTAGTAATTGAGAAAAATTGTATAGTTGAGCTACATTACATGACGTAACACTTTACACATGTATTCACAGCTATTACAAGCTACTCATGTCACCGCTGATTCGGTTTGGTACAATGACAATACAGAATATACTCAGCTTTGTATAAAGAAGGTAACCTTTCTTACCTGTTGATTGCAGTAACTTTTTAAAAATAATAATCAGGAGAAGCACTGCAAAGGTTATTTCTATCTTTGTGTTACTCTGTAGGTTTTCCAAAGGATTAGATGAAAACATGATTTAAGTACTAGCAGAATTAATTAAATGCAATTGGAAGAACAGCAACCCATTCCTATCCAGGCCCAGGGTCAATAAAACCAGTTGATTGGTTTCAAATGTGATGTTTCTTAAAAATTGCCAGAGGCAAGCTACCTACTCTTTGCATCGTATTTCTTTTTCATCATTCAAAGGGACTGTGGAGTTGGGTGCCACAACTTGTTTGGCCTTTCCTTAGAAGAAAAAAAACAAACAACAAGCCAACAAAAAACCCTCACCAAACCAAACTAGAGCGAGAGAGAAAGGTGAGTAAGGACCATTGAACCTAACGGCTAAGATGTGTACCTGAAAGGGGGGTGAAAGGGGTTGAAGTTCCTCTTCCAATCAATATTTCATTATTTCTAAGAGTGGAATAATTTGGGCATTGTTATGCTCTAGTAGCTAATAACCTAGGGTAGAGAAGACTTCGCTGGGAAGGAAGAGATCCAGTTCACTGCTCCAAATGGACTTTACCCTCTCCAAACATGAAATGTGAAAATCCTTCTGTCTGTGCTCATTCTCAGTGTGAAGTTTTGAGGAAGTCAAAGAGTCCTGAGGAACTCAAAGGAGCCTAAAACTAGCCCTTTTTCTAAATTGTTACCTTGATTCTTAAACACTTCTGTAAACATTATTTTCATGCCATTGTCTCCTATAATGGAAATAAAAATTTCTTTTCTACAATCAGTATTAGACAGTCCTCCTCTGGCATGATAAAACAACTCTATGTTTTGCACAAGCACGGCATCCCAGATTGGATTTACTGCCAATTAAAAATGCTGCATACAGAACCTTAGATAAACTGAGAAGTACGTATTGTCTGAGTCTGTCGCTGTGTTGCGGCAGAGCAGGCACACAGGCAGCGTGCCCGAGGTGAGTCAGTGGGACTTTTGTTTGAGTAACAGCTCTGCATGACACACATAAAGTAAAGGCAGGCACAATTATAACGTTTATGGTCATGGAAACACAATTCCCCAGCTAGTGCTCAAGAGACAAAGACCGCTGATCAGTGAAAATTATGTGGCACTCTCCTGCAAAAGAAGAATAAGGACCACGCTGTGTTACATATTTAGATGCTAGCCAGCACCCTGCTAGGTCCTGATCCCAGGCTCAGTCCCCACTCCAAAAAACTGATTGTGCTGCCCAAAGCTGTCTTTGAAGCAAACTTGGTGAGAAAATGGTGAGAAACTGATTCTAACAAGGCAAAGACAAGGAGGCGCTTCAGACAACATCAGATAATTTAAAACTGTGCACAGCTCCCGCTAGAATAAATGGGCACATCATCGTCATCGTTGGTGAAATTTTATCTGTTCAGATAAGCAGAGAATTAGGCCAATAATTGCCTACCAGACTAAATTATGTAACTACTTATCTGTAAAGGTTACTTTTGTTATCTTTATAATGGAATTATCTCCATAAAACCAGTTATTTAGCCACTTCGTTATAAAACTGTGTAGGAACACCAGAATTTCTATCATCAGTTTATGACTGTCTTTTGTTATTATTAATTCCAATCGTGCTATATAGTGATAATGAATCACAACAGGGGCACTGCTTCAGATATTGTAGCACAGTATATCCACCAGTCCAGAACAATTACCTGCTGCATTAGGATAATTCTGACAGTCCTTGTTTTTTTTCCTATTTTTTTTACTCTGCTCTCAGCTTGCTAATCTAAGTAAAAACAATGATAATAATTTCCTCTTTGATAAAAGCCCGAATGACATTCCAATTTATTTTTGAATCAGTCTACTGGTTTCAATTCAGATCAATAATCAGGTTCACTAGACATGCCAAGAGCAGCAAGTAGAAAAGCATACTTGCTTAAATTTGGAAAGTCAACCCTAAGCATCCTACCCAACATTTAAAATATCAGAAACAGTCCTTGAACAAGTGATATGACATACTTTCTTGTTCAAAATAATGGAATTACCTTTGTTTTAGACCTGGTCACACTGCTTTGCATTTGGCTAAATTATTTACATCTGTGCTAAATTTATAGGGCTATGCATTTACAGTCCGGTAGCACTCTTTCACAGACAGCTGTATGACAAACAAGTCTTCTGCTGAACTAGAAAATCAGGTTCATGTTCATCCCTAGACCAATTCCCTAATAATGATTTTTCCATCTTGCAATCTGAAGTTCAATTTAAGGACTGAGGAGAGATGAAAACTGTATTTTCCCTCATGAGAATATGTCTCATTCAGATCTAAGCAACAAAATACATTTTAGAAATGTACTGTCTTAATTTATATGTGAATAACTTTTTACTTATTCCTTCTTCCTCTCTTGAGGAAGTTAGTCCCCTTCCAGCATCTAAAACCCCTACCTTATCTTCCACCATATAAGTCATTTACTGTTGAGATTGTAACCCCTTTTTTGCAATCTACTTCTTATGCATATTAGGCATGACAGATGCTGCATGCACTTTTCAGACCCTAACAGCAACAGCTTCAAGTCCGTAAGAAGGCTACTTAGGTCTAAAGTCAGCAGTGCTTTCCAAAACGATAGAACCTATGGATATACATCTCCTTCAATGTCTTAGATATACTGCAAATGCTACTCTATCCATTGAAAAAGGATACTGTTTCAATGTACCTGTTGAATACTGTTGTAGGCATTTAAAAAAATTATGGCACCGTTTTGGTAAAGGAATCTGCTAATATATTACTGACTGGATTTTATACTGATGTAATTTTCTTGCCATGTCATCTGTCAGAATTAATGATCATACAACTATGATCATAAAATGTTAAATTAATAAAATATGTTCTATGAACATGGTTTAATTTCTCTTTGAATACTTAAGTACTTAAGCATGCTAAAACTGGACTTTATCAAAATATCTGAGAGCCCTTGTCTTTAGCAGAAACAAAAATAAAATATTAGTGGTTGTTTTCTATACGTCCACAATACACTTGTTACAGCAAAATGAGCATTTTTATAGCCATTTAAAATGCTTAAGTGGGACAGAGTATGGTAGTATTTTTGGAATGGTTAAAATACTCATTACTTCATGAGCACTCTCAGCACCAGAGCATATTAGTCCAAATTAGTTGTTATTAGTTGTTACCTCAGTTGTTCTGGTGCTCTGTGACCCTGCTCCTAGCTTCAGCTATCTGCCATACATAAGCTCAGGTTGTTGCCTTGCATTTTCTAACATATTTTGCCCTCCCAGGCAGGCAGTCTAGGATCTGCTTGCCACAACAAGCAGAGCAGCCTGAACTAAAAGAATCTTCTGCTATTTCCTAATCTTATTTCTTTTAGTCACACAGTAATATAAAATGTTTATCCTCTATACTTGGAGGTTAAGTAAAGATCGTAGTAATTCTTAAAGAGAAAGTCTTTCTGTTCTGTTGGAAATCTTACCCATTTATAGAAATAATGAGAAGAGTCCATTTTAGCTGTTGGCCATCTTCTTGATACATATCAGACCTAAAGACCTATGGATTTTGCCTTTTTCTGTTTTGCTGTTGTTTGTTTCTTTATTTTT
>JAWWES010000041.1:38117053-38139721 GCA_035583135.1 Lophotriccus pileatus | reverse complement strand
TTCTTGATACATATCAGACCTAAAGACCTATGGATTTTGCCTTTTTCTGTTTTGCTGTTGTTTGTTTCTTTATTTTTCTTTTCAAATTACTGGCATTAAGCTCTCAAGTTTTCCTTATACCTAAAAAAATGTTTTTTCCCTAACTTTCAAGATTGTTCTTTTGTAGCATATGATTATCTGGAACAATGCTCTGTTCAAACTGATGTTCAGAAGTTTGCTTGAAGGCTCATTTTGAGACTGATACAATTTCAGAAAGGGATTGCATATACTTTAGCATTGGACAAAAGCAAACACAAAAATTCATACTACTTTTTTATCTGATTGATACTTGTACTAGCACAACAATATTTACATAACATAGAAGCCAGAATTTACTCACAGCTGGAGGCTAGTATTCACAACACTGCTAGTTTACCATCATAAACTGTCTCTTTACACAGACTAACTGTGTTGGAGTCTGACCCATGACAAAGACTACTGTGCACAAATAAACAATAACATGATCACTGTATGAACGATCATAGGCTAAACTGTTAGGATAATGTCAGCTACTGTTGCATTGCAGAATTTGTTTTTTTGTATAGAGAAGACAAGATGTTTTTATTTTGCACTTGAACAAAAGCATTCATGAGCAGCTCTCAGAGCTATGTTTAGTTTAATCCAAGTTGGACATGCAATATCCATATTCCAAGCTGTCCATGAATCACTGTTTGAGTCTAAGAATCAGTTGGAAAAGGAGAACAGCCAAACAGTATTTCCGAATTTTGGGTTTAACACCCTTTATCCAAACAAAATTATAAAAATATTGTCTGCATAAGTCAGGAGAATGTCATGTAAGTGTATCAGATAAAGTGACACACTTCTTTCAGACATACCATAAAACCCAGAAGAAACATGATAGACTGGTTTTTACTGTTCCAATTCTGTGATGGTACTGTAAATATGGTATATTAAACTAACATGATAAAAGGTGGACATAGAATTCTTCAAAATAAAGGTGTTTTTATGTAAAAAAATTGTTTTCTTTCATTCATGAGGTAATTCATAAAGTGATAAAAGAAGGATTCAGCCAAAATAATTGAATTGCATATAAACTGGCATCATTACTGGAGAAGCCATAAAAATGAGAAAAGGAGGAAAACATGCAAAAAGCATTACAAAAATGGTTTGCAAAAATTTCCATAAACCATACACCTAGCCAAAATAGATGGGAAAGCATCTGCTGTTCCTGGTAATAGGCAGCAGTTTTCTTACTATGCTTAAAAATACCTGGAAATCAGCCACAGTGCAAGCTTCTACCAGATGCAAGTTACTGTTGCTCAGAGAAGTAGCACGTTTCCACTATAAACTTAATAGTATACTGAGTCATGAAGCTCTTTAATTTCCCCTACCTCCATCCCAATCCTGCTGTTGATCACAAAAGGGACAACCATGTGGAACTACTTTTTAATGTTGGATAACAGTACTGTATGATACCAAATACAGGGGTAGAGATGTGATTTTTGGTAGTGTTTGCCTCCAACTTGTAAGCCCCGAGCACCCATGAACATGTAACATAATTTGGATTTCTGAATGTTACTTTAAAGCACGATATATAAACCTCACATAAATCTTATTTTGCTCTGGTAATATAGTCACAGTCTTGATTTTTTTTAATCCCAAGCCAGAAATTGTCAGTTTTTCAGTTTAAATACCATCAATACTTCACAAACTAGAAGACTGTCACTTAACAAAAAACTCTGCATCCATGTTTAATAATTTGATGTATACATACACCGATACCATACCATGCAAATGTCTCGTAGGACTTGGTCATATATGATGCAGAATTCTAATTGAATATTGTACAGAGTGTATGTTTATTAATTTTTTCCAGAATGTCTCCGTTATAAGAACTACAAATTGTTCTGATTTAGGAGCAGCGTGGGAGTGAGGGAGGATGTCACCTGTTCAGCAGCACTCCTGCAGAAGCATTACTCCCACACAAGGGATTTGCATTGTAATAGAAAAGCAGTATTTTCTGGGTTTTATTTACTACAGGAATAGTTGCATACTATAGACTATTGACCAAAGCACTGAGCATAACAAACTAGAACCAACATCTCTGCTCACTTTTTCATTTGTCATAGCTATCCATCTTTTATGTTCATTTCCATTATTGCTACAACAGGTATGCTGCTATATACATATTCCAAAAAGTCACTGCGTGAATTAATCATTGCATGATTAATCATATAAATCATGAAACACTGGCTTCACAATACTGTACCTATTACCTGTGTGATGTATGTAATCTCAGGTACCTGGCAGTACAAATTTCATTAGATATAGCTGGTGTGATTCAGTGACATTTAACCAATTGAAAAGTTTTTGAAAAATATTTTCTAATCATTTGACAAAGTGCATGTTTGGCTGATGCCCTTCACCACTACTGGATGATTCATAGCCGCCTACCTCTGAGAAGCATTCACAGAAATTGCTGTTGCTTTTCTGTATCAAAGAGACAAGACTCAAACTTATTTCTCTGGAAAAAGCAAACCAAATGCACACAATTTGGAAAAGTAGATGGCACTACCTACTCCTAAAAGCATATAGTTATTTTAAACTTACGCTTCCCTAATGCAAAGCACTCCCTCCCCCAAATACATGGCCATCTTGCATACTCAGATCAATAGCAGATCCAACGCTTCCAGCTCAACCAGCCAAGGTCTTTAGTCAGGACTGTGGCTTTGCAGAATAAAAATCAACCTGAAAGCTAGAAAGCCATTCTGTGCTTTGGGGAGTGTGTGGATAGAACCCTCTAGAAAATCCACAGTTCAGCAGCCTGGACTGTAAGGTCTTCTCCACACCTCCTCTGGGAAGGAAGGGAGTGTGGCAAGGGCTGCAGGAACAGCATGCTGTCCTTCTTGCTATTCGCTTTCCTGCAGGCTTACAGAGCTCCTCTTATTGCCAGACAACAAGCACATTCACTGTATGACTGCAGCATTTTCTGTCCACAGCATGCAAACAGACAAGCAAGGGACACCAGCTCTTTGGCTGTGTGCTGAGCATGTTTTCAGTTCCATGATGGGAGAAAGATTGGAGAATTTAAGCCCTGGTGTGCTCCCATATCAGGTGAATAGTTCCTCATTGCTGCTTTAAATTACAGACTTCAAGCTTTTTGGGAGAGCTGTGAACATGTGAAAGCTGCAATGCAGTTACTTTACAGTTTCCCATCTATTTTTGCATTTCACTTTTTAAATTATCTTGTTACATAAAGTGAGCTTACCCCCACCCACTATTCAGCATCCTTTATTTCATATCTGGTTTCCCCTCCCGCCCTCCACTTATTACTAAATCTTCTCCCAACATAATTTTGTCTTTTTTCTAACTTTGAGATATTTTGTTTAGGGGGCCTTCAAATACATCATTAATCTCATGACTGAGCTCAGTTCTCCCTGAAGCTTTCCTATATTATTAATTTTACTCAGCTTAAATATTTTGTCTGATTTCAAAGAGTTAACAACTAACACCTCATACTGCTGTACAAAGTATTCCTTCCATACATGCACATCAGTTGACTCCATGTTCTGCCTAACTAATAATACATGTCTAAAAATATATGGATTTGAGATAAATTTGATCTGTAACAGAATTAATCTGTTTGTCTTCAAATATGTTTCTATGTGGTTATGGCATTTGGGTACCTTCTATGACTAAAATCTAATGCTAAATTAATGATACCCATAGAGAATTGTCAGGCCCCAATTACTTGTGTGCTGCTGCTGTCACTAAACTGAGTAAACAGTCTGTGTTGCAATACAGAGAATGGAGACAATGTTTTGTAATGCAGATCCCAGTCCTGTGCATTAGCATAGCAGCCAGGAGTATGAAGTGTTTATACTGTGCTAACTTAAAAGAACAGGCTGAACTGCCATGTAATACACAACTAATAATTACATTGAAAAGGCTCCAATTAAAGGACTATCTGAAAGCTTTCCAGACCTATGGAATCCCAAAGAAGGAATGGTCAATGTCAAGTAACAATAAAATTTAGAAGATTTTGATAAAAATCTTAAAAGTGTGTCAGAACAAATACATCTCACTTTATGTCCTGAAGGCTATTAAATTTCAATATGACAAAGTGCCACAGGGCCGTCAGAGATTCAGTGCTGCTACAGACTCAGTGCTGGTTTCCCCAAAGCCATTTTTGGACCTGTAAACTTTCCATTTTGCATCCTGATTGCAGGTAGCCTCTGGGATGTGGCAGCGCAGAGACTGGTATTACTGGTTCCCAGTGTCTGACATACAGAATGTGTTACCAGTACCATTTGCAGGAGCTGCATGTGAGCTTCTGGGCAGCTGGCAAAGATAAACAGCAATACTGTTCTGGCCTTGGCTCTTCTCTGCATTGAGATTCAATGCACATGAGTGACCAACTAGAGCGGGCTGACCACTGAAATGGACCCTGGTTCTGCTCCTGTTTGAACCAGCAGCAACCAAGGGAAGTCCAAACTGTCCTGAGAAGAGTGGCACTCTCTCCTCCCAGAAGGAAAACAGAATAAATGTCTGAAAATTTCCCCTAAAAATTTCCCCTACCAATAAGCTTCTTACCTCATCCTACTCTCAGATGGGACTTGATTTTTCAGACCTATGTCTTGGCCACTGAGGAGGAAGACACGGGAATCATAGAACCTAAGTGCAGAATATATGCTGCAAAACCCTCAAGCATTGTTAGCCAGAAAGTACAAAAAATCCCAATCCAACCAACCAAGCTGTCAAAGAAAAGCTAAGCAGATAGGTTTTATTCAGTTGTTGTTTAAAATTAATAGACTAACACAACTGAAAATCACTGTCATTTCCGTACCTCGGTATTTTTTTGCAAACATAGGGTGTATCTTGAAAATTTTTGGATAACAAAATGTTGAATAATTCATTTCCCTATTATAAAAATCTACCAGAAATGGAATCTCCAAACCAGTGGCAAAACCCACAGAGAAGAAACTCAAAAAGTCATTACAGCACTATATAATTACTTGATGATTTTATCACTGTGTGTGTCAGCAGGAGCAAGAAAGAGACTGCTCTTCACAGAGACAATTCTATCACAACAAGGCTTACAAAGATATTAATGTAAAAGCTTCTCATTGTCTAAAAATCCTTTGCCATGGCAACTTAAAATCAGCTGCTTCCAAGTGATTTTAAAGCTTAACCATCCCTTCTAACCCTTGAGCTTCAGACCCGGTATTTCAACCACAACTAATAAATCTTCCAAAGAAGTGTATCTCTACGAAGACCTGCATGATGAGCAGGTCCATTTACCCTACAGGGACAAGTAATCATTTTGGGTCTCATGTGTGGCAGAAATTATTGTATCAGTAATCCTGTATTCAAATCGCTCAAACTCTTGCACATGCACTCCCAGAATGGCTGGGGTGCTGAGATGTTTTTTGCATTACAATGAAGCTGTGTTTCATCAAACTGTATTTTTGTGCTACTTTGCACTTGCTGACAGTATTGACCCTCTTATCATCTTCAAGGATAGCTGATAAGAATTATCTGATTCAATAGGAGCTTAAGACAGTTTCAGCTACCAATGTACCAAAATTTGCTTTGAAATCCACAGATGCTCTTCTGTTCAGACTGATTATGAAGATAAGTTGAAAAAAAAATCTGTTACAAATTCAAACTGGGGGATTGTGTACCTCGATTTCTGTGAATATAAAAACCCAAATAATACATTTTCAGCTGTGAGTTTTAAACTGTTGGCTAATGGTTTTCAAGCTTGCATATCACTGGCAGTGACTGTAAACAAGTTAACCCCCCTGAGTTTGGCTCTACACATTTGATAAGGAGTGCTTACCATTTCCTGTTCATCCACTGTATTCCTGATTCATGCTCAGGTGACGGCCCAGAAGAAAAAATATTTAAAATTCTGCTGTATGGCTTTTGTGAGAACATGTTTAAGGGCATGAGCATGATCAATCTGACTGGAGATCTTAATGAAGTATAGCCATGATACAAATAATACACAACAGTCTAAGGGAAGAAAGGGATCTGAGCACAGGTGAAAGGAGGAGGGAAAAATAAGGAAAATCAAGACTTACTATTGTTATTACTGCTACAGGAGCACTCAAAAAGTCCTTTTAGTTGAACATTGGCTCTATATGATAAGGGGCAGTCCTGTCACACACTGGAGTTGATGTGAGTGCAAACAAAGGCACAAAGAAATATTCTCCAAGGTCAGGCTTAGCCAAATACCCTTACATATGGCCCAAACACAAGTTATTAGTAAATCTGGGAAGAGTCAACTTTAGGGCTCAAAGTAGCATTTAGGTGCATATAGAACAACATTGGCACATCTTGGGTACTGCAAAGAGTAACTGTAAAAAGAGCTTACACGTACATGTGAGAGAACACAGCCGTCAGCGTTTTCTGGAGAAGTATTTTTTTCTAAGTGTCCAACAACACATCTGTGCATCTCCCACAGAATACGTTCACTTAGTCAGCCAGTGCATAAACATTTAGGGATATGGAAAAGTGCACACTTTAGATCCCTTTGGGATGCACTCTGGTTGGCTTAGCTCATCCTTAGCACAGAGACAAACTGAGAGGTCGTGGCAGAGCTCTGCACAGAGCACAGCCTTTGCAACCTTGGTAAAAAAATGCAGCTGCCCCTGCAAACAGAGGTCATTCTGAGGACTAGGTTTTCATGAGCAGAACATGCACCAGGAAAGCAGGAACTCCAGTCCTGTTCTATTCAATATGAGGTATTTTAATCCTCCACCTTCTCCACGCACTTCCTGTCTTACCAGGGTATAGTCTTGGCTGCTGACTAAGAAATTAAACCCTTTTCTCAAATCTAGACACAAGGAAAGAAGAAAGCACCTGGGACAAGGACACGGCAGGAAATGTCTTGACTTTGCAAAGCAAAGCTATTTGGAAAATTAACATTTAGAGACTCCCTGAGAAATGCTAGAGGTACCTCTCAGACAAATACAGTTGAATTTTTTCTGTTTTGGTTTTGTTATGGTGCCTTAGAAAGTAAAGTGTATTTATCAGTCTAAGCTCTCCTTAAAACATTTCTATCATATGGTTCATTGACATCCTGGAATAAGCTCCTGGATAAAAGAGCTCAAGGGAATGCACATTTTTCTTCTGAGTGCTCCCTTTCAAATTTGCCTTTTCAAGTCACCTGATAGATGCCTAAATTCACATGCCCTCTGTCATCTTCCTATTGACTGCACATCTGAGAGACCCAGGTAAGCCTTAGCTTAAGACCTGAAATATTTATTTAGCCTATAGTATTAGAAAATATTTTTTGAATTTAAGTCCTCTAATTCACTGAAAAAAACATTACCAGCTTCTCTGTGCTGTCAGAGCTGTGTAAAAGAGGTTTGATATAACTGAGACAACAACCTTCTGCTTTCCACTTTATCAAGGCTTGGTCCTGAATTGCTGATTCAGTGAAAATTTGGTCTCTCTGACTGACAGAATAAGGAAAAGTTGATAAAAGTACACTTTAAAATGTATTTAAAAGCCTAAGTATGGATGGGATTTTCAGAAGTATATAGCTAAGCATCTTTCAGAGAACTACTGAAAATCAAGACAGATAAACAACTTTTAAAATGCTAGCCAAATTTCTACACTCCTGGTTGTAAAAATCACAGTCAAATTCACTATTTTACTTGGTAATTTTCTTCCACAGTTAAGTGCAAAATTGTTTCTAGATGGTTATTCATTCTATTAAAAATCATTTCCCTAATCAGAATGCCACTTTTTTGGGTATGCAAGAGGACAAATAAAGATGAACCAATGCTCTGTTTATGCTTGGAAGAGAAAAAAATCCAGAGCTCCTGTCACCCACTGGAGTTCAAATTCATGAACTGTCCTTATTTGAAATAAAAATGATAGCAAAGTTCCTGCTCATTTTAGTAAGGCTTGTATTACCCTTCATTGCCTTTAATTTATTATTATATTACCTATTGAGCTTCGTGGCTATAACAGAACTGGAGGTCTGATGTCAGCATATGCTGTCAAATCTGTTTATGTAAAGTTTGAAAATATGCAGTTGAACCAATTTTAATGCTTCAGATTACCTGGACTTTGGAACTGAAAAAGTAAGCTGTACATGGATTTAGTGTGTGGCTGCTGAAAATCTTGTGCTGTTCTACAGTGGTTTTGTTTGATGTGACATTGTCAAAACTGTGATGTGACTGTCTTAGCTTGCCCAGTCTTCAGTAATACATAGATGGCTACTCTGCATCTTTTATGAACCCCACATTTCTGCCTTTCTGGCAGCTTGCATGCAACTTCTCTCAAAAACTTTCCACTGTAGTTATTTAGGCTTTTTCCCATCTTGCCAAGTATCTTTATCATCCTAATCTGATTAAGTTATTAAGTGATATAATGTTTTTTATATGCCTTATTTCTTCCATTCTGATTAGTTTGTGACACACTAATTGCTGCATTTTTCCTCTTTACAATGGCTTGCAGATCATTTAGGAATATGTGCTATTCAGACTAGTTTATTACTCCCATATAAAATTCACATAGAAGTTGTTGACAAGAAATAAAACCCACAGACAGTGATAGGTAATGTTTGTTGTTTCCTAGGGGCAAAAAGGTGGCAAGCAGACCAAACATCTAGCAGTAGACAAAGCCTTTACTAATTCTGTGGCCATGTAGATGCTTAAACAAAACAGAATTAGAACATCCAGAATCTGAATTCTATCACCCTTTACATAATAAAACACACACTTCACCTAAGGGAAATCAGTTAGACAATCTGAAAATAAACCTTATTGGTATGTTGTGAAATGGCAGAACCTAACCCTGTGCGTTACAGCTGGTTTTCAGTTCTCCAGATAAGTGTGCAATTTGAGAGACAAGGAGGAAAATAAACAGTCAGTGTATGTGGAAAGATAAAACTGGCAGATGGAGAAGGTGGCTTTTATGCTTTTGAGAATAAATAAAAATCAACAGAGAAAAACAAAGGTAAAAATAAAAAACTGAGCACGAACGCTTTGCATCTGACCAGAACATCATCTTTCAATGAAACAACACTGGAATTAATACAGAACACTATCGTACCATATGTATGCTTGGATCTTTGCCAGAAAAATTGTACCATCTGTTCTTTTACCAAAAAATGGACTGAAATGCTATGAATTTCAGCAATGCCACCATTCTTTGCAATATGCCAGACATGATCTTGACTAGCAAAATACACTTCTCAGCCCAGTAAGACCAGCAATGGTCCCAAAACAGTGGTTGTAACCAAGTGTGACCCGAAGATACTGAAGGATTATTAAATTACCATGTCACACTTCAGAAACCCAGGTCAGTAACATAAAATCTGATCACTATTAATGAGGAATTGTCATGTATCATATTCAGAAACCACTTAGAGCTCTTCTCTCTGGTGACAATAAATATAACTTTATTAATATTTTAGACAAGAAGTCCAAGCTCCTCCACCTTCATCATCAAGCTGAGCACAAGAACTTTATGTTGTCTATAGATGGCAGTGCTGTCAATTTACTTACTTCACTCTGTTATCAAACACAACATAAACAGCCATAAACCACACATAGAACATGCACTTATACAGTGCATCTATCTCATTTAGTATGCCTGATTGCTATAAGTCAAATGAACAAAAAAATATCACAACATTCCCACTGGGTTCTTCACTTTTGAAGCCTATTTCATGGAAATTTAATATAACTGAATTAACAGTCCGTTGTCTCAGAGAGGATGTCCCTGGCTCCATACTATGCAGGCTGGACAGATGCCAAAGCAGATTTGATTGTAACTCAAAGTATTGATGAAAAATGACTGGGCTGTTCTGAAAGCAAGATGCGTGTGCTGGATGGGTCAGGCACCAACTGGCTGATGCCTGTCTTCCCTTCCATTTAACCTATCCGGATTCAAATACGCTGGAATTGTAAACAAAGAGAAGATACAGCAAACAGCAAGTAAACAAGAAAAGCCAAAGTGCTTATCCTCCAAATGCTCTGCATAAAGCAAACCTGTATACAAAGGCAGAGGAACGGAATGCTTGGGGGAGCATGCTCTTTGCTGAAGAAAGATGCCAGCATCCAACAGAGACAAAGCTTCATTTCTAAAATAAGGGTATAGCTTAGGTTATTCAGATTCAGGAGAGGAATGATTTGGATCATTGGAATGATTGGAGTAGCTATCTAGATTAAAAAAAAATTAATTTCCTTTATCCAGAGATCAGAAAGAAAGAAAAAAAAAATAGCACGTGACAAGAAACTGAGAATAGATTTAAATACAAATCATCAAAGCATGTTTGTCATGCCTTTTTTTTTTTTGTTTGAGTTCCCAAGGAAACACAGTGTAGGTAACTATTCTGTCTTCTTTGTGTGCAAGTACCAGCCTAGTGGCTGACAAGCCCCTTTCCATACCTGTTTGGTATATTGGCCAGGATCACAGGTATCTTAAGGATATTAAATTCCTAAAAGTTTTATGAAAGTAGGCAGCCAGATGGAATACAGGAAGACTACTAAGTATCCCTATGTAAGCTGAAAGCTCCAACATGGTCTCACCTCTTATAACACACCAGAAAATACATTTGTGAAAGATATACTATGGATGTCCAAACTGCAGAAAAAAGCTTCAATTGAAGCATGTATTTTATTAGATATCAGAATACCCAGTCACACTCCAAAATTTAAAGGAAAGCACGCCTTATAATTCCACTGCTCACAAAACTGTATTTTAAATTACCAGAGGACTACTGTTGGCCTTGGGCTTTTGCCAGCTCTTAATGCAATGGAACATTTAATCAGTGCAAAACCTACCTCAAGGTTGGAAAGTGATCAAGTCACATCCTCTGCTACCTCATGGAACCTGAAGATGAGGACCATAATACCTAGACTCCACAGCAATTGGTATTTTATATCACTGACATATTAGTTACACAAAGGAAAGTGTGCACTGGTGTACGTGAAAGATGTGATTGTATGAATAATTTAATTTATAAGCAAATGATTGCCTGTGCTTTGTTGTGGATTCTCTTGTATTACTCTATATTGTTGTGAGAAGAACTCAAACCTTGACCAAAGACATCAAAGCAATCAATGCTCAGATTAGACAAAAGCAACATCTATCTCATACTTCAGTCTATTTCTTGACTAATTCATGTCAAAGAACTCAATCAGTAGGAAACACTCACTTGCTCTCCCATAGGGACTACCAGACACAAAAACTGAGCAGAGCACCAGATGGAAAGATTATTCTTGTCAAGTGCTAGTTTCCTGACCAGAATCCAGACAGTAACTTCCTGAAGTAGATGTTCCTTAGCAATGGGGTGCTACATATAGTCTCCAGGAATGACTGAGCCAGTTCCTGACTTCCACCATCCAGGAAGCAGTCTGGTCTAATACCCTTTAAGCTTGCTTAGCCCCAGTGAAAGTGATTTTGAATAACAGCAGAAACCTCTCCCAGAAACACCTTTGCTCGCACAGCTTTCCAGATCCAGATTGCAAATACTTTATTTCTAAAGTAACATGCCCTTGTTTTAAATTAAACATTCCCCCCCCCCCCCCTTTTATCCATGAGGGAGCAGCCTGAATTAACTTAGCTTTCAACCAGCTGAAACAATTTGCAGCATAAGACTTGCTTATGCTGTCATATCCTTACATAAGTATTTCTTCACATCCCACATAGGGCTTCTGAACTTAAAAAACCTGTTATGTTGCATGCTCTCATAATCACTACTTTTAGCACCCCTCAAATGTTGACAAGCATGTGATGGTTTGCTGATGGGAAGCAACTGATACAGCTGAGTACTTCAACTCAGCTTCCTGGAACTTAGTGTAGGAATGCATTCCCTCACAACAGTGTTGTGATGAGACTGGCCCTGGAGCCAGCTGTACTGCAAAGATTTCTGGAGAGGCTCAAAGAGAATTTAAGATGCTTTTTTCTCACTAGGGTTCAATCATGACATTATCATATTCTCTCCACTGGAAAGGTGGATTTAACCTGCAGACCTGTATATGTAAAGTGTTCTGTGATACCACTGGGAATCTGAAGAAAAAGAGATCCTATGAATTGGCCTTGATAGCTGAGATTAAACAGAAACCCTTACTTCTCTGACCTGAAGCAGTTCCTACAAAGATGCTGCTGAGCTGCAGAGATTATATTTGGATCCTGAAATCCTCACATGACACTACTTACAGGGCAGGAATTAAAGTTTGTATCTGCCTACTATTAGATAATGCATAGCTTTTATTAGATCATGCATAGCTTTTTAATGTATATCTCTATCATTACTTGATTTTTGACAAACTCAAATCTGACAGAGATTATATTGTGACAAGGTTCACAAAACCAGATCTTAGAAATCCTCCTTTCTGCCTTCAAAAAAAGAGGTAGAAAACAGTGGAGCTTTGCAGTGGGTGGGATTCTTTATGACAGATTTCTTTTTAGGCCTGTTTGGTAAGAAAATCTCTAAATGTTACCCATTTCACACTGGTCAATTGCGTTACATAACGCAATTGTTATTTGAACTTTGCAGTCAAATAAAGAAGTTTATCTGTCAGTGCACATACTAGACAGATGCTATGTGATCTGAGCTTTATTAGTCGCTTTCCCTAACTAGAGTTTTACTATTCAGTAATTATTTAATTAATATCTAATGTGATGGGATGCAGCAAGAAGCCCCTGCACAGAAATTACTTTGATTTAAATAGAGTGAAAAATGTTGCTATTTGTGAACTCGAAGACAGCTCAGCAGAAATGAAAAGAATTTATGTGGGGAATGAGCAATAGCACTTTCATCAAGAAGACAGAAAAAAGATAGCTTAATAAACACAAGAGGACTAGAGTTACTGCACTAACAACTATAAATAACGTCAGGAGTTGTTCCCTTCATACTACTAGTTTTACTATTGTCTTATGTTGGTGATAGATTCATCAGTTGAGAGAAACACAGCTGGCTCCATTTTATCAACAAGACTGTTATAATGGAGGAAAAAACCCCATAGTTTTTACTTTAAAACCAATCATATTGTTAAGGGAGTTAAAAAAAAACAAAACAGATTGATCTTTATCTTTGTAAAGCAACTGCTTAGCACTTTAGCTGTCTTAAATAAATTAAATATCTAAATAAAGGTGTTGCTTGTGTAGATCCTTCACTCATACCCAGCCTTATCTTCCCCTTCAACACATCTGAAAATTTTACAGAAGTCACACACGCGTTAATGATGATAAAGAAGATGCTTATTAAGACAGGACTGTGTTGACTTTCACAGCTAATAAATAGAAGAACAAAAACGATAGCCAGGAAGGAAACAGGGATAATTCTCACCTCTACCACACATGAATTTCTTTACAGGGGAAAAGTGGCATTTCTGGGCTTTGCTTTTCTACCCTGTTGGCAGCTAATCTCCAATTAATCAACCTTGCCCCCTGCCCCATTACTGACTCAAATAGAACAAGGTGGGACTAAGGCAGCGTGGCCTGTGCTGAACGGGAAAGAATGGGGCTCAAATGCTGGCTTTTCTACCTCATCGATAGCATCATGGAAGGAAAGTTGAAAGTGAGGGATAAAATATTTGGAAAGAGAATCCCACTGAGATTCATGTCACTTTATTGAGACAGACAAAAGGCACAATGAGAAAAACTGAATGTTGGCATGTCACAACTGAATGTTGGAATCTCAGTCAGCAACAAGATTATATTTCTCTTCTGTTACCTCAAGGAGGGCCTTTTTGGGGAACTGCATCAATAGAAAAGAGGGCAGGACTTGACTTTCACCTTTAGTTAGAAAGGTTTTGGAAAATAAACTTTGAAATTGGCAAGGGGAAAACTTCCTTTTCATTTTTGCTGAATAGCATCTTGCAGCTGCCAGTGGAAAGCTTCACTTGCCAAATCTGTGGACAGATTTAAACAACTGTCATCCATAAAGGATATATGTAAAGTAATGATACCAAGAAAGAACTAGAAACAACTGTTTTCTTATCTCCTTACACTGAAGTACATGCTTTCTTTGTTGTCAGACATTTTCAGCACAGAGTACTAGAGGAAATGTGCAGTTCCCTTCTTAGCATACAACCCCTGCTCCTTTTAGGAATAATTCAGGATCAAGGGTCTAATTTCTGAAATGTTTCTTTCCATTGAGATGTGCACACAAAGGAGTTAACATATTGGAAATAGAATCAGAAGGTCTATAACAAGTAACCATGTAATGATTTAGCCAAAACTAATTATCTTTCTACCCAGATGGGATTAAACAAACAAAAGATGCATGTGGGATTTAAAGTAATGTAAAAACTTGATTTTAAAATTGTTTCTATTTCTTCAGAAAGTCCCATGAATTTCATCAAACCTCAACCGCATTAACAGTGGAATAAAATGCTCATCATGCTGTCTTAAAAACTGTGTGACTTTACACAGTCGTGAAAAGGAAATAGCCTCATTTATCCTTTCCTTACTTTTTGTGCACATTTAAGCACTTATCTAAACTGTATTTATAGAAATGAAAAAACTACATTTTCGTTTTGAATTCTTTTTTTTTCTTAAAGGCCATTAAAAAAATTATATAAGCTGCAATTTTCAGAGAGTAAAAATAAATTAAACTTACTTATAAGAGAACTGACTAATTTCCCTATGGACTCCAGACTCTATCTACAGTATTTCTACATCCATTTTACAGCCACTCACATTGCTTTGGAATTCTTGAGGAACTCTAAAACCTAAAGCATTAATTACTTATGTGAAAATGGGATGGTTAACACATACATTTTCACATTTGCTTTGGGACTGCATGATCTAATAAAAACTTACTATAATTTAATCAGGGAGAAACATACATAAAAACACATAAAAAATTCATTATTTAGATGTGTCTATTCAAATAAAAGAATAAGAAGTCTTCCTGCTCCTTGTTTTGGGGAAGGGAAGGTGGGGGGATATCAACAGAAATGACAGAAAATGGTAACTTGTCTGTCAGAGTCCAACCAGGTGGGTGCTGACCACCTGGACCTTTGGACAGTGTCTACAATTAAGGAGATGTACACATGAAATAACCTTTTCTTTCTCAAAGCAAGAAGCTGTTCATACAGCTCTTGAGACAAAGCACTTTTTCAGCACAGTGATAGTCCTAAGGTTTCTCAGAGTAATGCCTACAGGCTTTGTACAACTTCACTGGCAATCAGCAGGCATGGTGTCTTTTTCCTCATTTTAAGCATAGGAAAACAAGAAGAGTAATTTGACTCTTTTTCTTTGTACAAATCACCAAATTTGATGGTTCATCTAATACAGTATATTGTCGTGTGCAATAGCCTGTAGCATATGATTCAGTGGAAACTATGTTCTAACTACAAAGTGGACAATTACCTGACAATTTCCTCATAAGTCTTTCCAAAATGCCCTGGAATATGAGAGCCAATGTATCTTTTAACATGGCTTCTATGATGAATACTGTAGTCTGTAATATATTCCCTAATACCTTATTTATCTATTGAAAGAGGACCATTTCAGACAACCCCCCCACTTACTGCTCAATCTTAAGGAAATGTCACCAACAGGGATGTTCTTTCAGGCAGGAGAGAAAGCTTTTAAGCGATGATGATTTGGTGACTGATGCCCTCACCACTGTAGGAGCCCACAGTGAATTTACTGCAATGGTGTGAGATCACATTGCAAACATTAGAGAGATGTATTGCTGCAGTCATCTACTGTTGGAAGTTCTACCAGCACAGAAGAGACTGAGATACCACATGATGTAGAAATCCTCACAGTAAGTAGAGATTTTAAAATATTTGTTGGTACTGATCTCTGTTGGATTCCTTAGGATTAGGTAAATGCAGCTGTTCTGGTGGTGGTGTTTGTTGTGGTGGTTTTATTTATTTATTTATTTATTTATTTTAATTTTGTCTTTTAATATGGCTGTTTTCTTTTCCCTTAATACTCACTGAGTTCTGCTTACAATATGGCTTATAGCAGACCATGGCACTAACGGTGTATTTCTCTTCCTGTAATATTGCATTTGTGTTAGCCAGCTTTTAAGGTTTCTTATGTTTTAATGAAGTTATTAAAGTGAATGCTCTGACTGCATAATTCATGCGCGTTCACTCTGTCTTCAAAGAGCTGGTCTCTAAACAATTTTTATTTTTTCAATTCTTTTCTAAGACATCCAACTAAGCCTTTTGAATTTGAACGCAATATTTAAAATTGTAGAAAACTAGCTGTATTTCTGCTATAGTATCATTTGGTCCCCAGAGATGGTTCTGACTTACAGTATTTGCTTGGCAGATACAAAGAAAGAGGTGCTGTGTGTTTCCTATTTATAACTCATAAATATTGAGATTAGTTTTCATACATAATGGGCCTGATTATGGCTGCTTTCTCTTCACAGCTATAACTACAGCTTTCTGTAAAAGGAAAAGCACATGGATCCAATGACAATCCTCTTCTTGTAGTTCTTCCTAAGCATTAACTTGAAATAAATAGTACAATTTAGGGTCTGTTGTAATATCTGTTACCTGGCAACAGTTCCTAAGGCAATACCTGAGCCCATGCCAGCTAGGGCATCTCCTCCCCATTGAAACTGTGGGTCTGACTGTGGGGAGTGATGAGGGGCAGAGGTGGTGAGGAGATAAGAGGAGGGTATATTGCTTGCTTCTAGGATAAATTCCTGGTAAATAACTTCACTGAAAGTGAAGCATACCGAAATCACACAAGGAGAACAAAACCACATTAGCTTTCAAATATTTTTAGAAGAATAAACCATACTGAAATTAATCCTGAAAAGATGATGTGTTAAGGTTTACGCTTACTGTCAGCTACTAAAAGATGACTTCTTGATACAAACCAGTCTTTCACAAGAAATACACAGAGCCACTGAAGTCCTTAAAAAAAACCAAAACAAAACCAAAAAAGGCACTTAAGCTGAATGGCCTGAGTGGCTAAACACCCATAATGACAGTCTGTTCAAAAGCCAGCCTCAGCCTCTTCTGAAGGTTCAGAGGAAAAATGCTTCTCAATGCATTCAGGTAATTTATTTCAAAGACTGGCTTAGTCAAAGCAGGGAAAGTTGATGGAAGTTGAAATGAAACTTTTTATTTTATGTTAGGAACAAAACTGAATGGCTATGACTAAATACATGGAAATATATAGAACTGTCTGCAAAAATGTGTATATATATATATATATATTTAGAATTTTCCTATGTAATAAAAAGAAGCGCCGTATTTATCACACAGGCCACATTTAGCTAACCTGAGGGTTGAACAACAAATTTTTCTTAAAAAAATTACTTAACACAAAATAGGATTAAAATTAATTTAGATAAAAGTTTCATATTCATTTAAATCTGTATCTGAAACCAGTATCACTTTGATTTAAATTAATATCTCATAGGGGAGCTGCAGATTATTCGTGCTGCCTTTCTGGAGCAGAAGGGGTTGTAAACCAGAATAAAGTACATAACTAACAGACAACCTTTGCAAACTGAATGGTATTAGTGAGCTGCATTGTGCACTCATTGATGAATTAGCTGGATTATGTCTCTATGACCTGTTTGGAGAGATTAAACCGCAAACTGCTTTTGAAATATTCCAGTTCTGCAAATGAAATAAATGAAATCAAACCCAAAATATAACTAACAGAGTAACTTGGGAGTCTAAGCTCCCTGTAAGACCTAAACTTCAAAGTCTCATAGACATTTTGGATGAAGGATGCTTATAAAGCCACCCAAGATTACCAGATTCAAATAAATAAAAATAATCTCTTTATAGCTTAAATTCCTACCTATCATCTGCCAGATGTCAGATTCATTAAAAATGCATTCAAATATAATTTAAATAATTAAAATGCCATTTTAGACTGTGCAAAATTGCTTCCCACAGGCCTTTGCTCACCAGAAGTAATAATTTTCACTTGTTGTGGTGACTTGATGGGCTCAGGCTAAATAGTTCCAGTGTTTGAGCCAAGGTTTGCTCTAGTCACAGCCTGATGTTGCAATTAAGTTTAAGACCTGGGAGTATATTGCTCAGATGGGTGGTATGATTTTGTTACAAGAAGTCTAATGAATTTGATGATTAGTTTGTTGTCTTTTATTGTCTGCTTCCACAGCAATTTATGCTTGGCTTTTGACTGCTAATAAAAATTATGGAAAAGTTCAAAATGATGGTGATAAAAGTTTTTATAGAGATGTCTTATCCCCCCCGCCTCTCCCAGCTCTAGTAAACATTAAATATCGTATAGATGCTGACTAGGAGGAAACCCTGTAGAAATGCTGGGAAAGGTAGTGCTCTCAAGCTACTTTGATCTTTCTCTTGTTCTGGATATGTAATGTTTTTTAATGGGGCTCTCTATCTGCATAACATAAATATACATGTTAAAAAAAATCAAGCACGCATTTAGGCCCAATTGACCACAATTACAGATATAATAAATTTCTAAATAGAAGTTCAGATGACTACGGAACCTCAGTGACTGTTTCTTTCTGTTGGGACTAAAGATAACATAAATGGTAAAACCTCCCAGATCATTGAGGTGCAAAGGTATAGCAGATACTTACTAGCAGCAGTAATACTCAGAAACCACAAAATCTCCCACCACTGTGCTGTGAATGCTTGGCAGCAGTGTGTCAGACCTCCTGCAGGAGCCTGGGCCTTGCTCCTTCTCTCTGTGAGGCAGGGAAACTCCCCACAGAGGCATAAAGGCTGGGAGCAAGAGAAAGCAGAGCCCTTTCCTGCCTTCTGCTTTTCCAGCATCTTCTCAAAAGTAGGAGAAAATAACAAAAACACACATTCCAAACTCAAAAAGATATTTTTGCCTATTTTTGACAAACTTCAAAGATTTTTTTCCCCCATCTCTGTCAGCTACGTACTTTTCACCTCTTGCTAATGGCTTTCCCTTGGTGACAGTAAGTGCTGTTGAATATATAGGTAACATTCAGTTTGAGATCACATTTGATTGTTAACATTTTTCCACTTCCATCACCATGCAAAACTTTCAGTTTTGCACAGTGAAAAGCCATTTTATTATCTAGAGAAAATAACAAAACTAGTGGGAAAGCATTTGCTAATCAAGATGAAATCCTGTCACCTTCATTACTACTTAGAGAGTAGGTATTATTTAGAGTGAATAATGGCAACAGAATCTCAGCTTGATTTCCAAAGTTGTTTCTGCATAATTTATTCAAAAGATAAATTCCCTAATGAAAGATACTGGATCTACTTTAAACCAATATCATTTCATCTATAATTACTGCCTCAGGAATACTGTACTAACTGCCATTTATCACTGTCAGTGACTTCTGAATTCCTGCTACAACCATGGTATCCCATTGGGATTGTTTGTCTCCAAGAGAACATAATGTTTCTAGTTTGGCATGGACCTAAAAAGGAGAACAAAACCTGTCACTCCCTAGAAATACATTTAAATGTCCTCTCTGTACATTCAGTACAATGCATATAATGCATTGTGTTGGAAATAAGTATGAGGAAATGTATGGGGCTGAAGCACATAGAGAAGAGTAACTCCCATTCATTTCCTCATACTTATTTCCAACACAATGCATTATATTTTTTATCTGAAGTTTGTAGAAACTCTTCAGTTCGTTAGTGCTTCCCCAGCCCCTCTCTTTCGTTTCTTGAAAGCTGAGTACCCATTACCCATCACATTTCTCACAAAGTTTGGAAGAGAATATAGATGCTCTGGTCTCAGAGCTATACTTCAGTCAAAACCCCCCCCCACTTTTATTCATTATGAGAATCTAATCTTTCGTTAGGAAACCATTAGGAAGTAAATGTGCTTAAGAACATTAATTTGCAATTTGTTCAGTGTGAGTGTTAGGGAAACTATTAGTGGTGAGTCTGAATCCAGTGTCCATTTTGGACAAGAGCTAGACTTTATCGAGGTAATGACTACAACAGCATTTGGATGTCTTTTACTTTACATCTGTTGCTCTGCAGTGGATGAATTTAGAAGCAAGTAACACAAAAAGATAACTGGTTACTGATAAAACACTTTGTTTCCCCTCACTTTGTGAAGGTCCTCCAGTTATGGTTCATCAAAAATCGTAAATAAAACCTTCAGGCTTGCTTGTTCTACGTTCCCATTTCTCTGTTTATTTTGCATATAACTCTTACCTTGTTCTAAGATTATAAGAAAAAAAAAAGTAACCACTTTTTTTTCTTGTCACTTGCTAAATCAAAATCAGCAATTACATCACCTGTGTACTAGTGACAGTTGTAAAAATTTTCAGTTCTAGAACTGTACTGGAAATAGCATCATTCTCAATGGTGGGCAGGAACTGTTTCTTCTAAACAGAAGGTATACAAAATAAGATTTTCTGGGAAAGACCTCACCTTATAAAGCATTTTGTTATTTAATTCAGTCTCAGTTAATTGGCAATTTAAATAGTAATTTGTGTCCAAATTCCAGGTGTACCACGGAACAGAAACCTGCATGGAGCTCCACCTGGTCCCTAGGACACAGCCCTGATGCCACCTGTGCTGCTGCACTCTGTCCCTTATAGACGGCAAACATCATGTCACTCACGGTGTGTACAGCCTTGCCACACGGAAAGAATATGAGGACTATTTGTAGGTACTGAGCGTGTTGGATATATCAGCCTCACCGACTACCCCACTTGCAAGACTGTCATTTTGATTTCTGGTGTGCATGCAAATACAGAGCACTTCTAACTCTGTGCATGGAAACAACTGCACCTGAGCCCTTCAAATGTAGAAACAATTTTCCTAGTACCTCAAACAGCAGTCAGCATGGTGACCTGTGGCGAGTTCCTCCATTAAGTGACACTGAAGGGAAATGCTCATATTTTGTGAGATTAAACAGACAATAGGAATCGTAGTCAGATTTTTTTTCTCTTGCCTGAATAGTCCGTATTTATCTCCAGGCAACAGGAGAGAAGAAAAGTACAGAGAGCTTGTACTGTCATCTGATCGTTTAACTCTTCAGACCTTGTCTTGGAACGGAATTGCAATGTATTCTGATATTCTTTTTCTTTTTAAGCTAGAATGAGTTCTGATACACTCAGTCATGCCCTAACTTTCAAGTGAACACAAACCACGTTTTTCAGACAGGGAAAAGGAGTCCTTACCTTCTTAACCAATAGATCTCCAATAGAAAATGTGTTCATTTCCTGCCTTTACAAGCCTGCAAAATCTACAAGCAGATTTTCACACACATACCTGATAGTCCACCAACATCCATCTTCTTCAGGTTCTTTGCCTCCAGAATGACGACAGTCAGTTTGCCAGCAGTAGGCACGTAACGGAGGGAGAAGCAGATATCACCCAGCTTTTCTTGCTGTAAAAGCAAACAAGACATGATGTATTTTTACTCATTTTTTGTACCTTTAAAAAGTGCAATTTTGAAAGCCCCATAGAAAATTAACAGGGTTACAATCTCCAACTCACACTGTTAAAGAAAACAATCAAATGAACAATATTGAGATATCTACCACAGATTGTCCAGATTAAATCCTCAATAACCTCAAGGCTGTTGTAGCAACTATTCTGTGTGGAAACAAATAACAAGATAGGTGCTGCCTGCAAAGTAAGTAATACTGCTCAGCATTTCACCCCTGACAGTCAGGGTTCCAAAAATACTGTTGTTCTTTAAACCAAGTCAGGATTGTTTCATTTTCCCCAGGTTGTTTTTCAGTGGAAATCAATTATCACAACTACTAGGCTGTTTCCCATGAAACAGTAATATGGGCCTCTCGTCCTGCTTTGTCAAAAAAGCAAAGAGTATAAAAAATCACAAAGCACAAAATATTCAATATAAAAAAAGACTTGTCTCCTATCTGTCGTAAAAGAAAAAGAAGGCAGATAGGACACATTACATCCCTCCTTACATAAGGAATGGCTGGAAGGATTTGGTTTTGCTTTGTAGCCTATCCTCCAGGATCCTGCCAAATGCAGCCTTTTGCTATATTATGTATTTTCATTGCTTAGTACCTTCCTAGCAGTCCTGGCAAAAAGGGAAAGGCTGAAGTATATTCAGAATTACAGGAACTTTGTTTCAAAAGGAGGAATAAGAGATATGAACTTGCAGATACGAAAGAGAGAGAGAGAGAAAGAGAGGGAGAAAGAGAGGGAGAAAGAGAGGGAGGAGAATACTGCTTAGAAATTATCACTATCATGATCCAAGATGCTTGCCTCCTTCCCTTCAAGCCCAACTGTATCTCTAGGGAGATAACAAGGCTGCTGTTGAGACAAGAAGGATTAGGTTACACTGAACAGTCCAATAATTTCAGACAGCAATGTTTCTCTTCATTGTGTTCAGTTCTCTTCAATGTGTTCAGTTCGGGGCCCCGCAGTTCAGGAAGGATATTGAGGTGCTGGAGCAGGTCCAGAGAAGAGCAACCAGGCTGGTGAAGGGACTCAAGCACAAGTCCTGTGAGGAGAAGCTGAGGGAGCTGGGGTTGTTTAGCCTGGAGAAGAGGAGGCTCAGGGGTTACCTCATCGCTCTCTACAACTCCCTGAGAGGAGGTTGTATCCAGGTGGGGGTTGGTCTCTTCTCCCAGGCAATCAGCAGTAGGACAAGAGGGCATGGGCTTAAACTGTGCCAGGGGAGGTTTAGGTTGAATATTAGAAAGAAATTCTTTACAGAGAGAGTGATCAGGCATTGGAATGGGCTGCCCAGAGAGGTGGTGGATTCACCGTCCCTGGAGGTGTT
>JAWWES010000041.1:38057820-38116953 GCA_035583135.1 Lophotriccus pileatus | reverse complement strand
TAATCACAGTGGGGTTGGATCAAGGGTTGGACTTGATGATCTCGGAAGTCTCTTCCAACCCAGTTAATTCTATGATTCTTTCAAAGGCAGTAGTTCTTATGGCATATGTCTATTTCCACAATTTATTCTGGCAGGGGAGTATAAAGTACACTTCTATGACCATATCTCTTTGGTTCCAGTTTTCTTAGAATAAAGCTGAAGGTTGCTTGTTGAAATTTTGGGGGGTGTATTAAAGCTTTTCATTAAGACACTAGGTAATTTTTTTTGCAGAAACTAATGCACCATTTCCCTGTACGACAAATGCAAGAATAATATGGTAATTTACCAGGTTCAAAGAGCCAAGGGGGAAGAGATAAAGGCAGAACCTTACCTAAAAAGCTGGAGGGATACTACTGAGAGCAAATGGCTCACATACTCATGGATGTAGTGGGTGTTTCCTACATGGATTAGACAGTCCATGTGGAAAGGACTACCACCTATAAAGTGACAGAGTTTAAACTGATTATTACAACTTGGAACCGAAACCCAGGGATTGTAATATATAGTTCCTTGCCAGACGTCAGCTCAATGATCACCAGGGGTGAAGAAACATACAGAACAAACACAGTTATGTGTAGTTAAAAAATGTTCAGGACAAAACAAAATGGCTCATGATGTTAAATGTGTCTATTGTATAAAAACACTGTTGAAATGCATGTGTGCCAAGTATTTTGAAAACTTTATAGTGTCCTTCCCATCTCAAAAAGGATATGGTAGAATTGGGAAAGATGACAAAAAAACCCATCAGGAATGATCAAAGATATGACACAGTTTCTGCAAAAGGAATAGGTAAGTAGATTAGGACTCTTCAGGTTGTAAAATGGGTAGCCGGAGAGCACTATCTGGCCCAGAAGGGCTAGAATGATATTATTGCCTTGCTCAAAAGAACTGACACAAATATCAGAAAAATTTACATTTTTAGCTCATATCTAAAATAACCTAAAATGTCTTTCACAACATGGACTGCACTGCTATGGAATAATTTATTATTCCTCCCTGACTTCATATACTGTTATAAATCCCTGCACAGATTCAGATGATGAAAATACAGCCACGCAATCTGCATAGCTCATGCCTGGCTTGAACTGAGCCTGCAGTGGCATGGTGACAGCAAAACACACTCCTGTTCACCTGACATTTGGTTTTGGAAGTCCATATTGGATAGGGTAACAGTGAAGTTGATCTATCACTTGCAGGTTGCTCAGAATGGAAGAAATCAATTGCTTATTGATTTGTGTTATCATGATCACAGCTCACCAGCCGCCCGGCATGCTCTGTGGTCGCTGCTTTATTACATGGTAGACTTGGTTTAAATTCACCTAGTTGATTCATGGGGCTCTGAGTAAGACAGAAACGTGGTATATATGAAAGCTCATTTTAGTCCCCCCATCTTGGAGGCCTTTGTACTCTCATATCGCCCAATATTCAAGGGCTCCGTTCTTACCTGGAGATTCTCTAAGTGGAGCTTTAGCAGTAGCAGCATGGCAACTTCTATTCCCTTTTAAATTGATACCACACTTCTAATTGTTCCTTTGAGTGGATATTTTAAAATTTTTGTTTGTTTGTTTGTTTTGTTGTTTGGGTTTTTTTTCCTGGTTTGATAGTGTTGCTTTTTTTTGGTAATCTTGTGTTGAGATTGTGTTTAGTAGCACAAAATGATGTTAGGACTATTTTTTTCTGCTGTGAGTGCTTCAGCAGATGCTGGAAAAGGTACTTTACAGTTATTGCCACGGAGACCATCACTTCTCACCAGCGTTTCTCCATCTGTAATCATGTTATGCTTCTCTGCAAATACTGCAATTGTCTACACAGAAGAGTAATTTTAAGAGAGAGTTTAATGCCTTTTAGTATCTTTTAATGGAATTTTAGCTGCAGGAAACACAGAGAAGAAGCCAAACTCATGTAAACAGCCAGTTTTCCATAGATCACCAGCAAACCATGGGAAATGGCAGCAGATGATAGCCTCATTCCAGTGAATAATCTGAAGAAAAAGCACAGGCACCTAATTAAGTGCCTCCAGAATCAATTTTAGTACTTTTCTTGTTGGTATTAAAATCTGTATTAACTGCAGTTCTTCAATACTTCTTTTACTCATAACCTTTTCTCTTTGTGTGACTGCCACCCTTTTTTTTTTTTTTTTTTTTTTTTTAATTTAGAAAGTATTTGCCAGGTGAAATACTGCAAATGGCAGCACTGCAATGAAGCAACAAATAGCAATCACTAGAGGTGTGGTTTGCAGGAGATAATTACAAACCCCTGCAGGGCTACACGCTACAGATGAGTGCTGCTGGTATGGTGATTATCCCATGGAGGTGCCTTATTGTTGTTATTAATTTCTTTCAGCCCTATGTATAAATAATTTATGTTAGTAAATTACTTTGATCTCTGAAGGAAACTGTAAGTTAGTGTTAGAAACTTCCAACTGGGAGGTTCATAGACATTAACCTATTCATGTATAGTGCCTAAACACCAATCAAAAGATTCTCTCCATCTAAGCACTTCATAACTTCATTACATTAAAGAGGATGCAATGGAGCAGAACATAAATGACACAAACAGTGCTGTTAACACTCCTTCAGCTTAGGAAAGGCTATTCGAAGTCCTGTTGAGAACCTGGACTTTTTAGAGTTGATTCTTAATGGCTTCTACCTGTTCAGTGTTTCTTCTATTTGTCAGCAGTCATTTTTGCCTTGACAGTATACTCTCCTAATGAGCTACAAAGAAAAATGCTATTATGTAGATTACTCTCGTTTGTACTGCAGAATGTCTAACAGAGATATCTATCTTATTAATATAAACATTCTCCACATTTTTGTGGAAGATATTACGAGAAAGTTGATGCTTGCAGCTCTCTTGGTAAAACAATACCAAAAAAACAAGCCGCAGCACCATATGCTTTTCCTAATTGGATCTCTGACTCCAAAATAATCAGTATAGGAAGGACACAAACAGAGTGAAGGAGGTTTCCAACTTTGGTACCTGGTTTTGATTGTGAATATTTGCATAAGCCTGAAAGAAATACAATATGATGTGGTTTATGGGCAAAGACCCAAAATAATATCATCTTACCCCAATAAATATTTACAATGGAAGCTCATAATGTTCACTGTATAGTTTTCGCAGCAACTAAAATGCTTTAAAGCCTTGTAGAGAAAACAGGGACAGCATAAAGGTGAGTTTTAACTTAAATTCAGGAAGCTCATGTAAACTATAATGACAGAATCTCTAATCCCAATTCCCACACTGATGGGCTTCAGACAGTTTTGAGGCAATCCCATCCTGTCTACATAGGAAGATCTCAAATCCAACAAATTCCTTTTCTTGGCATGTAAGGCATGAATACACTAAGCCTCAAAAAGGGCCAAAACAATACTGGTTACGGATTCACATGGATGCAGTAACTGTGACAGCAAATTGCGACTGGTCACAACTTCAATTAAGCCATGGTAGCAAGTGGGCAGAATTAGAAACTCATACACATAGCTGGTATCTACAATTAGGAAAGTATTGCTCCCCCATACCCCACAGAATAAATAGGGGACACACTGGGAAAAGAAAATACTGATTTGTTGAGCTCCCTTTATTTTTTCTTTAAAACTGAAATTTTATAGCCACCACAGCTTGTTCAACAGCACCAGCTTCAAAGGCATTGCATTTTTGATAAATACATGGTTAAAGAACAAAGCACAAAATTTCAAACTTGCAGTAGGTATAATCAGGAAAGAAAGAATATTTTTCTTTTATGCTGGCAAATCAGGGCACAGATGAGCCCACAATATGAAGATGATTCTGCCACAGTTAGGCAAAGGAGTGGGAAGGGACCAAGAGGCTCATAAAACTCAGCTTGCAGCAGTAGGCCAGAAATAGCAGGGAAAGATAAGGAAAAACTGGAAAGAGAAAAGCTGGAGCTAACGTGTCAGCCCATTATTACAGCACTTTTGGAGACTATCACATGAATATGTATACACACCAAGTATCACTGTACCCCAAAGTCTTGGCACTACTTTTGGGATAATGTACTGCGACCAAATAGGATAGGCAGAGCCCTCCTGACCTTTTCAGTCAAAAGGCTGATTGCAGAATTGTAGCTATTTCAGACTTGCAAAATGTTACCTAGAAATCCAGTCAATATAAACTTAAGGCCTTTAACAACTAAACCATTAATCTGACAATCCTTTGCTGTCTAAAAGAATGAATATAGAAGTCATGTTGGCAGTAAATAGGTGCTAAAAGCCTCTGGGGAGAAGGCAGAACCTTCTTTCTGATTATACCTACTGCGCTTTTGAAGAAAATATTTTAAAACCATATGAAAATGTGAACAGTCAACTGCCCTACTGCATGGTTCCTTATTCAAGGATCAGTCTTTATTTCAGGAATAACCCATTTGTCTTACAAAACATAAGTACAGAATGTCTGTGATCAAAAGTCTCTCCTGTTTGCTTTTACTTTTTCTTTCAGAAGTGTCTTCACAGATGATACCCTCTTCAAATATACAAAATGGGCCATAAAAGGAAGCTCCTGCTAATGTAAACTGTTCAGTTACAAGCCATGTAACAAGTAAATTAAGCAGCAAAGTGAAATAGGTAACAGCAGGAGATCTTGGAAGAAACAGAGAGTTCTTAAGGCAGGGTATAGAGAGCTCATTTTAGATCCTGTAAAAAAGGGACTAGCAGGGAAAACAGACTAAAGAAGAGATGTAAGGGAGACTGATACTAGGGGAACAGAGAACAGAAATAGAAGCAAAAGTCCATGAGGCAAGTTTTAAAGGGAGAAGTTCTAGGGCAGACAGGGAATAATCTTTCAAATGAAGTGAATTTCTTAAAGGTATTGGGCGGTGATATCTGTAGGGATACAGTCATGCTTTAAAGTAGGAGTGAGGAAGAGCCAAAAGAAATGGTTTAATTGCATTATTTCTTTTGACTGATTTCCCTACTACAGTCCTACTCTCTGACTCTTTTGTGATACAGCTTCTGTATGCTAGCACTACTGTTTACACTTTCTTATAAGGAACAGACCTAGCTAGATCTTTCTTTGGAACAACAAAAAAACCCCCCACAAACAAACCCAAAACAAAAACCAAACTACTTCTTTTTTTTTCTTTTTCTCCCCCAGTCCACTTCCAAACAGCACTACTTGACACAGAAATTCATGATAAATCTCTGTCCTTTATTGCGATATATATATATGTAATAGATTGCATTTCTTTTAACTGCCATAACTATGTAATATTCTCCAACAAAATGGTCAATTTGACTTGAAAGCAAGTGGGCAATAATCTGAACCAGCCAATGTTATTAAAAAATTAGCGAGCTAGGTTTTGTCAGCTTCCTCCTTTTAGTCCTCTCATTACATTTTTAACTGTTTGGAGAAAGCACTTCGATTACTGCTTTCTCAAAGCAGAGGAAATGGGAAGAGAAAACACTGTTATTAGTAGTAGAAAATGACACTTCACGTCATCAGTTTAAAAGCATTACAATCAGCTGCTTCTTGAAAAATGAGAAATGCTGTGCCCAAAGGCAGTTGAAATCAAAGGCTAGCAGAAACATATTCTTTGATTTCCAGACAAAAGACCATGCCACCAAACATACCAAGTTCTTTGGTAAACAAGAAAATTAATTTCTTAAATAAATGAGAAAGGGAGGAATGAATTAAAATAATCATATAAGGCTGAGCATCACAGTCTGGTTTCCTGTAACTCTTTGCCTACCCACAAATGCTTGCAGCTGGCTGCTCTGCTTTTAGTGATTGCATCTCTCTCTATATTGCCACTTGGCTTCTCCTGAGCTCCTGGCTGATCATATTTCTAAACGTCACTCATGTCTATGCAGGCCAGTCCACAAAACAAAATTAATTTAACTGAATGGCACATTAATATTACTTTTGACAGCATGGAAAACTTGTTAACTACAGTATGTCATAAGGCTAGTCTTCTAGTGAGTAGTCTAAGTACAACATTGAAAGGAAATGTAATAAATATATTTGAAAGATTTTTTTTGGCTTATCAGACATTGTGAGAAGTGAAATCATAAAGCTTTCCCATAATTATTAGAATATTATATATGCACTGCAGCCACTCCACAGAAAGTTGCTGTCCTCCTGTGATAGGGTATAGGAAGCCACAGCACCGTACCCTTGCTTGGCTTGAAAACATCTCCTGTAGTAAGTATGAGCATCTTAATGCTCAGTTAATGTAGTATCTACTACCAAGAGTGTTTTAGTTTCCAAAAGTGATTGAATTAAAAGCTTTAGATTATGGATTGGAATTACAGCCTACATCTGAAAAGATACAGGATCAGTAGACAGCAGAGAACTGTAATTAAGAATCAAATCAATTAGCTATTTCTTACTTGTAACATGTAGGGCTGGAGGTGATACTGTACTAAAAAGCTGGCATGAGCAGAGTCCTTGCTACGATGACCATACATTACTAATTAATGAAATACAGAACAAACAGATTTAAACAAACCAGTAGGTGGGAGCAATCGGTATGATGGAACAAGTAATCACCTGTGGCTGCTGGTAAATACTGCTGAAATTCAACAGCCCCAGGGAAAGACTATCAGGCAAAACCAGTGCCTCCATTACTGAAGCCATACAGTATATTTCTATTTGTTCTGCAAGAACCACAAAGAATTCAGTGGAATTCCTGGATTATCTTCACAGCCAGCCATCTTCTTCCCTTTCCTGAAACTGTAACAAAATACTAAGACATAAAGACCATGCACCTCATCCTAGTTCCAGCTATGTTATAAATAAATGGCTCTCTTTGCAGTGTTCCTACCATAGCTTGGTTTACTCAGCTCCTGTTGATTTATGTCCTCTTTTTTCTCACCTCCTGCTTGCCATAACACCAGTTCAGCTTTCAAGTTGTTCCATAATAACCCCTAGTACTACCTTCAGCTTCCTTCCATGGCCTCAATCACAAACCCCATGAAATACAGCAGCCTCCTGCAAAAGCTCCTAACATTGCCAACTGGCCATGAGGCAGGATGAAAAGTCACTGTTTTAAAACTGAAAACTTGCAACTTAATTAGAGGCAGGCCAAACAGACACCCACCATGTGCTCAAGGGTTTCCCTGAACAGGGCAAGAATCTGAGTATCTATCCTCTTTAAGACCTTGCATTCCTTCAGATTTACAGGAACCTTCTTACCGTGCTTTCCAGCTTCCAGGGCAGCATGCAACACAATTTTGTGCCAAAAGAAGCTTGTGCCTTCATTTTCACACAAAAACAACTCAGCCATACAGACAAAGGATCCTCACTGTACTGCAGCCACAGCAGTGACCTGAGAGGGCTGCAGACCAGGGGACTGCACAGCAAGATGAAACAGAACTGTATTTGCTAATGGGAAAGCAACACACTAAAACAGCTGATCTAAGTTAACAGCTGAGAGGTGAAAATTTGTAACAAGACAGTTCTCCACCTGTAATTTATCAAGGTGAAGAAGATTTTCCTTCATGTATAATTTCACTCAAGTTAATGTCATTTTTTTTTCCCATTCACTGCCTCTGTGCTACAAGCACAGGCAGGATTTAAAATCCTTTTATGTATCATTGATTTTCATTGCTCATGTTGTCCTCTTTTACTAATTTTTGTACTGCATATTTTTCCAGAGCATCAAAACTGTCTAAAAATATAAGATGGGGTAAATGATATGCAGCTGGAAAAGAGGTAAGCTGAAAATCTCAGAAAAGCTCAGAGAAAATCCTGTTCTAGTGCTCCCTAGTTTGAGGGAAATCAGAAATATGTAAAATACTCTCTCAGATAATGTCCATAGTTTTGTCTTGAGTTCTACTTGCAATAAAGGAACAAATACACGCCTCCTTGTACAATGCCTTGCATTATATGTCTTAAGTTCAGCATATTAAATATTTGTGCTGAGTTCAAGAATGAGATCCTTTGAACTACTGCTATATATTCAAATCTATTGACTTACCAGGCTCATACCCACTCCTCAAACTAAGCATTCAAACATATAATTTTATGAAACTACTGAAACATATTCAAATTTTTGGATAAATACATAGTGGCAAACCCCTCTTTAATTACTCCACTTCTCCTGACTATTTTACTTTGACAAACTCTCTTAGCACATTCTTCAGGAGGACAAGGCAGCTCATCAAAGGTCATCATAGCAATCAGTACCACACAATTTCATTAATCTCTTCAGTAAAAAGAGGTCACTGCAGTCATCTATAAAATCTGGGAAAGAAGACTGCACTTACCATAAAATCTCTGGCTCAATGATGTTCATTTTTAATAAATCTTACACCACAAGGGAAATTCCAGAAGACTGAAACAGTGCTAAAGTTATGCCTCTTACTCAGAAAAAGGCCAAATGGGATGAAGGTGGTATCTATCAGCCACTTGCCTTTTATCAAACCCAGATGAAAACAAGGAAGAACTCATAAAAGTTTGTATTAATGCTGACTTAAAGGATATAAAATATAATGAATGTGAAGTCATATCATTTTATGGAAAAAAGGTCTTTTCAATTAAAACCAGAATCATCTTTGATAAGATTGTAAATCTGGTGGCTGAAGGGAACATGCACATTTTTTTTTTCTTTTTTCTCTTCAAGATCGACTGCTGTTTTTGTAGATGGGGAAGAACTTCTGCTGATCAAGCAAGCAGGTGATATAAGTACTCTCATAAGAGTAAATAAGGATGCAACAGGTTGGTCAGAAAGAAAGTGCTTAATCACTTACCTGTAACCAGTCACACATTTTCATACATCCAAAAGCAAAAATTCTACATTCTAAAATAAAGACCTCAAGATTCTTTCTAAGTATCTCCTGAATCAGGAAATGTATCTTACAAGGCAATGTCTCCTGCTGAGGATATATGGTAATAAGCTACAGACCATGAACTGCTAGTGTAATCCTGTGTAAAACATTCAATAGCAGACATGATCAGAAGCAGCTGGTGACTTTGCCTGCCTGGCAAAGAAATAAAGTATACTGCACACAGTTCTTGTCTACATTTTTTTTTTTTTTAAGATGCAGAAAACTACAAAGAAGGTAAAAAGTCACAACTCTTATTGGAAAAAAGTAGAAAAAGCCTGATTGCAAAAAAAAAATAAAGATTAATTTCTGCAGCTTTCTGAAAAGAGGATTGGAAGTGACTTGATTACAGTGCATAAGTACTGTAGAGAATAGGAAGCATCATGTATTAAATGGCTTGAACCTGCTGAAGAAGGGTGTAACAGGAATCAATGACTTGGAGTAGAATCCAGTAACAGCCAATAACAGAAAAACTACACATTTTTAAAGCAGAGTACTTGCTGAAGCTATAAGGGATATGTTATTTTCTTCATCTATTTATGTCTTAAAATTAGAAACTTTCCAACTCTTTGGGTTTGAAGACCCTCTAAGAGTTTTCCAGTGGTGGTGCAAAGCTGCCTCTAAACAAATATCAGGTCTACTGTCAGCAACTTGGTACCCTTTTGCCAGTAAGGTCTCACTCTGAATTTCTGAATTTTTTGGAAGTCAGGATGCCGTGAGGAAGTCTGAGCTTTCAGAATTTGCAGTCTATGGCCACACAGCCAGGACAAAATGCCAAGGGCTAAGAATCAGACACTTTCTAGATCCTTGCTCCAAATCTAAGCCAGGTCTAACTTTCAAGCTTGTAAGGGGGTTTCCTTGTGCTCAGTTCCTCCCAGCTTGGCACTGGGAGAACATTACTATCTCCAGGATGCTGCCTGTTTCCTATACTGAGCTTGATTGTACGAGGTTCTTTAAAATGTTCCTTGAAGATCTAGGAGTCATCCAGATTTAGGGCAGACAACATCACTTAATTTAGACAAATGCCTGATTTGACAGGAAATAGCACTAGTTCTAAGAAACATGGTCTCTTTTAAATGGATTTTTTTTTCAGAAACAAAATTTTAATGTTAGCTAGCCTAGGCCCAGTGTAAATAAAATAGATCATATTTAAAGATATGTCATCCTCAGTGACTCACAAAAGCTCATATAGTGGTGTCTTCTGGCAACAAACCCAAGGAATCAATGAACAGGTGGGCTAAAAAGTCTAAGGAGCCTGTCCCAATGTTTATAGACAAGATAGTCACAGCTTTACATGCCGTGATTATGCTTGAAGGGCTGAATAACAGCTACTTTTCATGACCAGGAACATATAAACAGAAGGAGCTTAAAATTCTTATATAATGTGGCTGGTGTTGGTGCTTGGAGGAACTTATGCCAATTCTGGAACTCTACAGCTGAAATTCAAGCAGGAAACCAATATTCTCAAGTCATTCTGGAGTATATGATTGCTGCAGAAAATCTAGTAGATATTAATTAAAATCTGCTCTCAATTACAATTACAATTGTAATGTATCAGAAGATACTAATTTTTGGATTTTATGCTTTTAGTAATAAAAGCTGCAACTTTCAATACACTATAAATGTGCATATTTTTCCTTCAGGATTGTGAATTAAACTAAAAGCAGAGAGTTCTTCATTAAGAAATTAACTAATAGTTTAGTATCACTAACAGGCATTCTGAAGAAATAATCATGTCTTTTAAGAGATTTTAAATGATTTAGTAATTTAAAGCTTATATAGAAAATTATGATTCTGTAACTACAGAAAGTTACAGGTGGGGTTTTTTGAGAGCTTTGATGTATTGTCATATACAACTGTACTATGACAAGAAAGAAATCACGGGTTACAGATATTTGCTGTGGAAGAACTGCAGCTCTTAGTTCATGTCACAGACTTGTAATAGCTGTATCTATTTTCTGTACAACAAGTACAAGCAAAAAAATCAGAGTAATCAAAATTAATACAAATGACCCACACGTCATTGAAAACTTGCCTGCTCTAAAACATCACAGAAAATTAATGTTAGGCCTGGCTGATTAATGTGAAAGTCTGAATGAGTAAAAACATTTTCAGCATAATCCACTGCTATCTAATTCTAGGCTGGGCATTTACAGACATGGGATGTCAGCTGCAGACCTCAGGGCACTCACACAAAAATGAGCTGCTGCCAGTTTTGAAGCCCAGGCTCTACTCATCAACAAGAGATCCTCCGGTTAATTTTCACAGTTAACGAAGAAGATATGGAAAAACAAAGGTAACATAACTAGATTCCAGACAACCAGAAGTAATTTCAGTAGCACCTAATATTAAGCACCTAGTTGGAAGCTCAGATGCTGTCTGCCCATTGCTAGCCATACCACTGTGAAGCTGCAGTGGCATGTTCTATGCTGGTGGCATCAACAGCGAGTTATAAACCCCACATAATGGTAAATTGTATGGGGAATTGCTTCCGTTAGAATTTTATGACAAGGTCTTTAGCTAAGAGGAAGAGATTTGAACTCAAGGTCAGCCACAAGTGAAGAAAGGCACAGTGAAAGGTTCCCAGATTTAGTTGTCAGTGGAAGTTCTGTTCTGTTCTGTTGTAGGCAAATGCATGCAATCAAACAACAATAACACATCACTTTCAACTCTCTCACTGCTAGTTAGGAAACTCCCATCTCTGGCATTATTTCTGTAATTGTAATTGTAGACATAATGGTCAAGGAAAAAGCCGTGGCCTCCATCTCTGTGGATTCAGTTTCAGTTACATCTTTTCATCTTGCTTTTGGCCAGCAAAAAGCACTTACAGAATTTACCTGGGTCCAAAAGGAGATCAGAAATGGGTTTCATCTGCGCGTTGATGATTGTAGCGTTGAAAGTGAGTTGTGTTCTGCTCTAATGATATCATAGTAGTTCTGTTGCAGTGACTATACTCCAGCCCTCCACAGAAAAAAAATCATACTCTGGAAACTCTGCCAGTGGAAGGGACATAACAGCTACAGTAGCCCTCCATCCATCTAGTGAGCAAGCCAGCCAAGCAGCCAGGTGAAACAAAAAGCCCCATTTAATGCAACTTAAGATTGCTCACAAAACTTCCATCACCAAAGATGCATCCTAAAGGAAAGATGTATTTCTGCTTTATGCTCAGGTTTACATCTCATATGCACGCATACACCAAAAATGAGAGAATATATGCTGAGAAGTGAGGAGGTGGAGTGATTCACGAAGTTTCATCTCTGGTCAATGTAACTACTAAAAAGCAGCAGCAACTTTTGACTGGAGGCTACAAAGTGCAAGTTAATTATTCACTGAATCAATCAGGTGTAAAAAAGGACGGTAGAAGTTAAAAAAAACCCTCAACCCTGAAAATAATAAGAAACTGAGGGAAAAATCATAATTTTATGAATTTCTCTCTAAATGTGGCCAGAAATACAGCAGTCTGGGGAGGGGATGGGGAGAGAGGGGAGATGGAGGGAGACAGAGAGAGGAGAAGTGGTTTGATCTTTCAACAATGGAAGCATTCCTGGAGTAAAATTCGTTGCTATTGGAATTTTAGATGACAGAGAGCTTAAAAACTTTGAACTGTAGAGTGCCAATATTATAAATCATGCTCAGATAAGGTACAGAAATGTATTTTTGTCAATCTTGTTAATCTCTTAAATATTATGTATGATGTAGAGTTACCTATGAGCATGCAACAATAACAATATTTGCTATGATATGTGTGATAGAAAATGAAAGGCTGGCCATAGTCCTTCAAAAAGAACTGTATGCAAACCATAGATTGCAAGATATTAAAACCTGGAAATGTCAGTTCTCCATTAACCTACAAGGGGAGAATGAATCAAATGCAGAAACGGAGATATTCTGTGAAAATAATTTTTTCAGCAAGTTATTATTTTGTACAGCAGCACCCTGCCTCGAAAGAATTAGACATGAACAAGTAAAAAAGGCTGTGCTATGCCAAAGGTTTTTAGAATCTAATTTAAATCATCAAGTCCTGAGTGTTTCTCCAGTTTTAAAGGTAACAATCACAAAGTAAGCTTCAGAAGGCCATGGAAAAGAAAGAGGAAAGAGGTACACAGCTGACTGCACTAAAACCACCTACCTGCATCACCTGTAACACATTAACAACACATCAACCACTATGAGGGATTTTTTTGGCCTTTGCTAGAAGGCTGAGTTATATGACACAATTGAACAGGTAACTGTAGGACTGAGTTATCACTGTCTGTCATCCATTTAGCCTAGAAATAAGACCTGGTAATACTTCCTAAATTCATGTACTCTACCTCTTAAAACATTAGCATAAACTAAATAAAAGCCTAATACCACTGAACTGAAAATACAGTTTTATGTTTTAGATTCTAACTGATTAGAGCATTTGGTGCTAATTCCTGTCACAGGTATAATGCAAAGTGCTTCAAATACCAGTTAAGCTCATTGTTGAACTAAATGGAAACACAAGGGGCTCTGAAAAGAGGTTAAATGGTTACTATGGTAATCTCTGACATGGTCTAAATCAGTGTTTAAAAGCTGACAGAGGAAAAAAAATGAAGAAAGCGTCTAATAGCTTTCTTTCCTGGACCACTAATCCTAAATCTTTGACTTTTTCCTCCTCAAAAATACATTTTTCTCTGATGCTTCTGGAAGCAAAATCTTTTACTTCCATGTGAAGGGGACTCAACAAAGTGAGCAGAATAGAGTGGCATATTACTCTTCAACCTTCTAGTGAAAATGCTTTCATTGTCTTTTCAAGACTTGCTCTTCCCTCATGACTATTAAAATCTTGGTCTCTGCTCTGAAAGTCCTTCTAATGACACTCATGATGGAGTATTTTGATAGTATTGCTTTGCAGCTTCCCTTAGCTCCTGATCCTGGCTTGTAACAGCAATCAGATAACGATTTTTGTCACTGTTGGTTTAGAAATTTAAGGGAGAAAGGGAAGTAATTATCCCAGACTACTGCAAAGCTTCTGCCTAGAACCTAGTGAGGCAATTTCTGCCTCTGCATTATGCATTCACTGATGCTAGTAGTCAGAAAAATAAGTAAGTACATGAAAGTCCAGCTGCAGACCAATGCTGAAGAATTTCAGATATAGCATGTTCTGTGACCCTTTCATTGGTTGATTCTGCAGGTTCATTTGCCACCTCTCCCGGATTACACACCTTTATACTTGGTAGTACTTCACAATTATGTCTGGATTTCCTGGAAGTCCTACTGCAGTTTCCATTCAAAACATCTCCTCATACTCTAGGTTCAGTACATTCCACTTGGAATATACTTCAACCCATGCAAATGACTGCTAATAAGCTATCCGAATATAAATTCTGGTTAAGTCTTTTTAAAAAGAACTCAAAGATGAATTTGATCCCTCTCAGTATCTTTCTCAAAACCCTGTAAAAACACTATTCAGAACTGCTTTCCAACTGCCATTGTATGAGGCAGTGCTTTTGAACTTTAAAATATCCTATACTTGAGCAATAAACTCCCAAACATTAAGAAGCAGAGGCTGGGAATTGTCCACTGTTCCTTCCTTCGGCCTTGTAATTTTCTACAAGGTTTTTAGGAATATACCTGGTCCAAAATGAATGAACAAAAAATAATTATGATAATTATAAATAATAAAAAGTAATGACTATTTATTTAATAAACTATTATTATTAAAAATTGTATATTTATTATTAATTGTGTATTATTAACATTTTGTGTCTTTTGTATATGTGTATTATTATTTTGTGTGTTATATTATTTTGTATAATGTGTATATATTACATATATTATACATAATACAACACATAAAATATATGTATTTTATGTATTATATTAGATGCTCAGCACCAAGTGTAGGATCTATTTTATTAGCACAGTTTAACCTCAAGATGCCCTTCTGCACTTGAAAGGAAAATGGTAATAATTATGTTTTTGACAAATAAGCAATACAAGTTTTTCTGATCTCAGAATGAATACTGTCCAGGAACTGAAAGGCCCAGAAGAGCCTGAATTTAACATTTTCACTGAACTTCTCCTTCTTTCTACTGTTCTATGTATTTGAATTTAATACCTGTAAAGCCAGACAGATCGAGATGAATCAAGACAAGTTCCCTTTTGATTTCAAGTATGCCAATTACATTCTTTTATTGTAACACAAGAATTCCTCTGACCTCCTATGCTGTCTCTTCTAGACACGGAGTTAAGAAAGAGAATGCTCAACAAAGGTATATAGAGGGATTGTCAGCTATTTGAGTATAAAAAGCAAGAAAAGAAATGCATAATTTTAATAGCCTGAAACAGTACCCTAAGTGCTCTACTGAAATCATATTGTTTTCCCTTTAACATCACAACATTTTAACATCTTCAATTTCAAGATGAAAAACAACTAATTAACTGCTAAAGAATTTTAAACCAGGCTTGCTTATTCTCAAACTTGAGAATCTGTTTTGTTCCCTGTCTCACTATGAAACTCAGTTCCTTGGCAGGACAGCTTCTGTACTTACAGTGTTGAACAGGCATTCAACACTGTGAGTTTACTCTATGGAACTCTCCACAAAACCTGAAAGTTAAAACCTTAGATTTTTAATTGGACGTGATAAGAACTGAACTTGAGGGAATTTGAACACTGTGAAGAAAACATAGTGATCCAATATGCAGCTAAATACAGGAGACCTCACATTTTAAAATTTGTCTGACACTCAGGCAGCATCTCCCTAGGAATAATGATACTTTTGTCTGCAAAGCACTGTGCTATCTGCAAAGCTGCAAAAGAACTAAGTTTTATTATCAGAGATGGGAATGCCTATTAGATCATCTGTCCATCTATCATACAACTGTGACAGAAAGTAACAGTGAATTGCTGCTGTAATTCGACAGTGACTTTTGTAAAAATGTCCTTTAACTCTCAACTCTCTGCAAGTTTCAGTGCTCGAGTCAATAAGCTTGGCAGCTCACTAACTTCTATGAAGTCTACCAAGGCATTAAATATACCTGCTTCAGAGCCACTTTTCCGCTTTTATTTTTTGATGAGGAAGCAAAGAACAATCCTCAGGTATTGCCCACATCAAGCTTCACAGAACTGGTCTTCCACTCTCCAGCTGCAGAATGCTTGCATCTCACCCATTTCCAAGGCAGTAGTGTAGCACTTCTCCTGCTTGGTGTTGTGCATCATGTAGGGTCATGGAGATGGTGTTCTCCAGCAGACTTCCAACTCAGAAGCCATGTATAAAATACACCCATCACAATGCACTGTGACATGAGCGTGCATCCATCATGTAACCTATCCATGGTGGATGCCTGATCAGATAATGCATAAAGTCTTATGTGAAGGTGTTATGATCAGCTTCTTAAAATTATTAGAGAGATGCCTCTGCCTGAATTAAGGTGAAAATGAGACCATATGCCAAAGTCAATAGTTTTTATTTAACAGTAAATGGGACATAGAGAGACACAGAAAGAAATAGGAAAAAAGAGAGAAAGGGGCAGAGAAGGACAGTGAGACAGATTAAATAGAAAAAATATCACCACTTTGTGGATTCTGATGGTATCCCATTGATCCTCTTCTTGTGGTCTTCTTGGTGGTGAGAGTCCCAGTCTTGTCAAAGTGATGGTTGTAGTCTGTGTCCATTGAGGGAAGTCCAGGGTGGTGAAGGGAAAAGTCCGTGGTGGTAAGGGAATTTCCATGGTAAGCAAAATCCATGTGGTGAGGGTAGAACTCCATGTGTATGAAGGAAGAAGCCCGTGTGTGTGAGGGAAGAAGCCCTGAGTGAGTTTCATAATGCTTAGGCAAGGTGAGAACACTCTGGGTATCTCTCCTGGAGCAGGGAGTTTTAAAATGGATGATGTAATACTGCATCACGGGACATTTCATTAGTCTTTGACACCTTCTGAGATGTTACAGCTGCCTGTTATGTCAGCCAGTTTAGTCCATTATGGCCCATCAGCAGAGATGAGTATCTTCAGGCTTTGTGTGAATCCTCCTGGTGCTTCTCCAGAGGGGAGTTATCACAACTGAGTCATTTGTTTAAGGAGAAAGAAACACCATCCCATCTCTCAGGATTTGCCTCTCTCCTTATCTTGTCCAACACCCAGCTTGTAGCCTGAGGTGTCAGGTGTACACACCCTCAGCAGCTGGGTAGTTACTGTGCACATCATCAACTTGCACCTTAATTGTCTCAGCCACTAATATGCCAGTATCTCACATTTGTGATACATTCTTCTCCTGGGATAACTGAACAATAGTACCACCTTTATCTTATCTCAAGTTCCTGCCACAGTCCTAATTAGTAGGCATATTTGGGGAGGGTGGGCTTCAGTGAGCAGTTGCTTCTTTACACAGTTTGCTACAGTGCACAAAAGTCTTTCGGTGATTTTAACAGTGCCATTAACCAATTTCAGTCTCTCTCTCACAGATGGCAGTCATAAAAGGTTTGCAGAACTCTTGGTGGTGGATACAGTCAGGTCAAGGATCCTTCTCTTTATGCTTCTTCACTGCTTCCAAAAGAAAGAATTGTTTCTGCTCCTCCTTATATTCCGTAAAATTTCTTGGCATGTTTGCTACAACAGGTTTTCAATTTAAGTGCCAATATAACAAAATGTCTGGAGGGAAATCAGCTGAAGTATTCAGAAGATGACTCTCAGTATGATTCACACCACTGTGAGCAAAGAAGAGGTCTGTCTCGCCTTCTGTACTGGAGTGATAACAGATATTGGATGCAGTGTGTACTCAGATAAAGTTAATGGCAGTGACATCTGGTATATGACAGAGACGAGCAAACTCCTGCGATCTGCTTTTTAACACTCTGTGCCCAAACCATTATATGTCAGACTTGGTAAAAGTGACTAACCTTTCAGTATTTACCACTCTTCCCTCCAATGCTCTCAGTCAAAAGAGACTGAAGGACTACTGATTAAGTCAACTCCATATATCCACAAGGAGACCACAGGTAAAAGTAGACAAGGAAAAAGGGATTTAAGGTATGAACTCATTAGTAGTGGTCTCCGCAATATTTATCAGTCATTGAACAGACTTTTACATTCCCAAAGCCCTCTCCCAGTTGTAACAAATGCTCACATTAAGGCTTGTACCTTCAAAATGTTTCACCAACAAAAATACATTAATAAGACCTTTCCCAGAAGAGAAGGCAGTGTCAGTGAGATGCCATTCAAATGGCTGGACTGTGAGAGGTAGCGCTTCAAATTAGTTCATTAAACCTTCATCCTCTGCCATCAATTTCAGGCCCATTTAGAAAAAAGGATGGAAAACACAGTAGAGCTTTATTAGCAAAAGGAAGAGTAACAGCTCATAAAATTATTTTGCCCCCTACGATTGAAATGTTAATTAAATTGCAATTCTATGACGTGCATCAACTGAATTTGACATAAAGAAAACTAAAAATAAGATTTTTATACTCAGTTTGACTGATGCCACCTAAATGGTTCTTTTGAAGTGACTGGTGACAACTGCCACTAACGTGCTTTGGTAACCATCTTGTTTAGGGGTCAAAATTAAAAGATTAAATGTTGGGAGTTCCACACAAGAGGCCTATGCCTGGTGGAGGAAAACCTCTGAAGAAAGAGAGGACTGAAGATATACAGCTTTGGAATACAGCTACACTGGATTCAAACACCTTCTTACCTCAGAGACTGTTTTTTATATTGTAGAAGTGTTATGTTTAATCAAGTTAGTAACAGTGTTGTTAGAAATAATCCTGCTTTGTATGTAACCTGTAGTTTGAATTAGTTAACCCTTTTTTTTTTTCACTGATTTGTAAGCCTTTTTATTATTGGCTAATGTAACCTAAGATTTATAGTTATCCTTCCTTTACCCATTATTGGCTGTGTTTAAAAAGGATCTTCCAATTATAGGTTTTGCCTGACCTGTATCCTCCCAAAATTCCCCACATTCCAAACCCCAAGAGATTTTAGCAACCACTCCCTTTTGAATAAACGGTTCTGCTTGCTGCTATCTGCTCTCTGCCCTTTGTTCTTCCCTCTTCTGGGTCCATTCTGTCTTTCACTGTGTGAGTGAATTTATGCAGAATGGACCCCCAGGGTCCTCAACTTTAGGGGGTGTTATAACTATCACCCCGATAACTAAGGATAGTCTGACATCTGATACTTAATTTCAAAAATATTTGGAATTCTAATTAGCACTAGGTTTCTAAGTACTGCCAAACTTACCTAACTGCTGCAAGGGCAAAAAAGGAAACAAAACCTGTCTTTCTTCAAATATTGCAGGCCACATGCAGATGTGCTTTTCAAGGACAAATTCATTACACAATCATACCATGTAGAATAGTCTGCAAAAGACTTTTTGGTAGCAATAAAATTACATTTGTCATAAATTTTTGCAAGAAATCCAGTTGCTTAGGTTTTAATTTATTTTTTTAGTAAGCCAGACCACCATATCATGGTGGTTCATGATCACTGCCAAGAGACAAGAATGTGTCTGTTGCTACATATCTGGCATAGTTAAATCATGTCAACCTTCATATGCACAGTGATGTATTTACTAATTCTGAAACCAGGGTACTTCTTGATGGCAGCTATATCTGCTGTGAATTCTGCAACATCTGCTGTGTCAGCTGATAACCCCTTTATGGAGACAGGATTTCTGTCTCCTATTTATTATCCCTTAAAAATATAATAGAATTTGCTTAGCATCTTTGCTGTGGAGCAGGGACTGGAACATCAAAGATGGTGAGGTAGTTGAGTCAAATATGGAATATGAATGACATTTTGTGTGAACATAACTTCCAAACCACTGACAGATGCAACTCTCTTGGTTTTTGGAGATTTCTTTTCCAAACTGGGCTAAGCAATTCTTTGAATCAGGCTCAATATATATATGACAGAAGTAGAGGTTCCATAATGGAGCAGAAATAAGTGAAGACCTTGTGGATTAAATATACTTGGCTCGTGAGTAACTGGTTTCTGTGGGGTCACTTTTTATTTGTACAGTGAGCTAATGAGCTGGTGCAGAAAACCTACACATAGTATGTAGAAAACTAAATTTAAAAAGTCTCCATATAACCTGAATTATGATATTTTTCCATACTGATTGGATACCTTGTATGCTTATGAACACTGAGATGCAAGAATAAAACAGAAGATCTCCTGTAGTACGAAAAAACATTTAGTATGTTGATGTAAGCACAGTTTTTCATGATGTTTCATATGATCATATTACCTAGCTCCTTACAAATAAAATAGCCATGCTTGGTAGCAACTTCAAAAAGGCCCTATCCAAAAGGTATAAAAATTACAATGGCTTTCCTGCATAAATAGTACCTGACATACGAAGGAAGGTGAGAGCAACCTAGATTTCGTCTCTACTGCAAATTATTCAAAGCTCTTGTAATACTCTTCTAATATCCAAATACTTCCAGAATTATTAATTACCTCTTTTTTTTAAGAAAGTGTTTCCCAAATCAGAAAGCATTTATGCAAGTAGCTCACACTACTCAATATCTGCTTCAAGTAACTTTTTTCACCACATTGCATTAGCAAAGTATGAACTTGCTGAAGCTGTTGCAGAGAAGTGACAAATTTAACTGTGGATGTTAGCTAGAAAACTTAAGAGGCAATGTTCTATGGCACAAGACAGGTGAAATACCACACTAATCTAAAACACGTTAACTGTCAGCTGCATATGGGGATATAATTGTTTATTTTCTTAAAGCTTGAGATTATGCTACAAGGGTCAAGTTTAAATTCCTCTTTGGCTTATTTTATGTGTTTTGAAACAGAAAAATATGAAACACTTTGAAATCATACATAATAGTGCAATAAAAGACCAATTTGCTACTTAATAAAATTTGGAAGTATTAATACACTCCAATTCCACATTTCCAGCTTTCAGGTAGGCTGAGGCCTTAAAGGAACAGGGCCCTTGAACTACAAACTTCCTTTTTCTCTTTTTTTCATTTTCATTTGGCTGTAAGAATGAAAGAAAAATGTCCCATACAGCAAGGGTACCAATGTACCCTATAAATGCTGTCACTATGAAAAAATGCCATGCAGAACACTCTCAATGTAGCAGTGGCTTTCAAATCAATAAGCAGTTGAAAAAAGCCATCTGAAAATACAGTCTTTAAAAACAAACACTCAAAAAGGCAAGACTGAAATCTACCATTTTTGGAAATTTGAGAAAGCTGTATGGCTTTGCATCTGCTGCATTTTTTTCAGCTTTTAGTCTAAATCCAATATTAAGGTTTTTGTCACTTGTAAGAAGGAAATATTTCATTCAGATTGTCCCTTTAATTACAGAAACTAGGGTTTGAATCCAAAGCAACTTATTATCTAAATTAGATGTTGAGAAACTCAGACTCACGATTCCCTCTCCTTAAACAAGTACACTATGCAGTCTGACTAGTATGAGTAGGCAAAGTACTATCTATCAAAAAGAAAAATAATGTAAAAATGAATACAAAATGGTCTTATAATAAGCAGAAAGTTGGATGTATTAGTATGAATAACCTCACACGCTGCACAATTTGGGGAGGAAATATTTCCAAGAAGCGTCTTGTGTACATGTAGCACTATACCTACTAAATAATGAATCCATAGGATGTTGACATAGAGACAAAAATAAAAAAGATGATAAATATTTAAGTGAGATGCCATTCCAAGGTTTTTGTAAAATTTATAATTCTAATCAATGGATATTTTCACATAGCAGCTCAATAAAACTGTAAGGTATTTCAATGAAAACCTACCATTATCATCATGCACAATAAGATGTCTTGGGATGCAAACACCGAGAACCACAAATAAACCTAAATGCACACCACTCTTACAATGCAAATACAAATTCTATGTAGCCAAACTGCACCAATTCAAGAAAAAGTAAAATTCATAAAAACTTTTTTAATATGTTGCATAAAGTATCAAAAAGATTGATCAGATTAGCAAAAGAGAATGTCCCACTCAATGAGTATTGGAAAAGATGCTTATCAAAAATGTATCAGGCAAAGCAAGTCTGAGAAATGCTGATAACAGATGGGAGCTGTCTCGGAAAAAAACCCACGTTGCTAGTTTGACTGTTTCTCTAGCTAAGGATAAAAGTGTCCTAGGGTGAAAAAAGTCTGATTTTTCTTACCTCTTCTTTCTCTGCACTTTGCAAGTCTCTCCACTCCTCAGTGACATGACCGAAATCCACTGTGTTCATTGCAACTTTATATTCCCCAATGATATCATGCTTGGAGAAACGATCAAAGTCATAAACTGCCATCACTAAAGTTTTTCCACCCAGCTCAGAGTATGGCACCTGCAAAGACGAGAAAATGACAAACTCCACATCTGAGACAATAAAGATTGGTCCACTACAATGCAAATCTATTTCTTTGGTTTGTGAGCTGTCATCCCAGGTAAATTGAACTGCAGAAAAAGTTATGAGGTGTATTTGTTTCAGAGTCACCAGACGCAGTATTTCTTGAGACAAGGCTCTGGCACTCGATAGAACAATGTGGCAGCTCACTCATCACTCCTGGGTTTTTCTCATTCTACTTCAAATCATTTTGTGGGTGATGAAACTGAAACAAGAAGCCCAATTATTTGCACTGAAGACACATGAACTTTTCACACAGTGGTGTCTTTTCCTCAATAATTCACCCGTCATCACTCAGAGATGGGTAGCTACCAGACTGATGAAAAAAACAGAACTGTCTTACTGTATCTGACACAAAATAATTAGACACTAAACAGTTCTCTTACAGTACCACTACCTATTACTTACCAAGACATATTTTTCATTATTACACCTTTCACATGGTAGACACTAAGGTGCTTTCTAAGTCACAGTGTATAGCGAGAAACTGTGGTGGCAGAAGGCCAAGTTCTGACTAATTCTGCAGCTGTTCTGATGCGGTTCAGACAGATGCTGTGGGTTAGGATGTTTATAAGTCACATTTTTAATACTCAGATGGAGGCAAGCAGTGCAGGTAAGCTACACTTGAGTGGCTGCCTGAAAAGGTCTGATTTAGGAACTGTTTGGATATATGTGAACACTTGGTCAATCTGAATACATTCTGCAAGCATAAATAGTTTCCATGGGCTTCATTAAACATTTATCTATTAATTGTCTATATATAAAGAGAAATGAAAGCATAGCATTATCATTGTCCTTGTTAACCTTTGCATGTTCCGGTCTGTTTAAACCCTGTCTGTTGTCTTCTGTTACTGTTTGGCTTCCACTTGCTTCTTAAAATAACTTACTAATAATGTGAGTAGTTTTCCTTTTACATAACATGTTATATAATGTTTAAAATAAGCTTATCAAGTTGAGAGCCAGGTCTAGCTTCCACTGTCGAGTAGAATAGTTTCAGTAGTACATGGCTGTGTACTTTAGTAAATACTACAGCAAAATCTATTTTCATTCTGTAATTTATATGTAGCTTCTAAAAAGCTACAGAGGGTACATATATGTGGAAGGAAAAATTCTAAATAATGTTAGTTTTATTTTTACACATCCTCAAAAACAGGAGAAGAAAAATGTTCTAAAGTTTATTTCTCTGTTAGTTTGCACTGGATCCTGGTCATTTGGAATGCATGCAAAGACTACATTAATCATTATTTACTTTTTGATAATCATTAACTTGACCTCAGTAAAGCTCATTTAAGCTACCTTCCTTTTAAAATCCTTCCTTCCTTCATTACCTCTAAAGTAACCTCAGCCTCCATCTTTGTTCTGGACTACCAAGGACGGCCTCAGCTTTTGTGAAGGATTGCTCCCTCTCTCTGCTTTCTGCTCAGACATAGTCTTTTGACTTAAAGTAGGTGAGACCATGGTAAAAGAACATGTTCTGGCATAGACAATGTCATTCCTCTGGACATGAACTCTCTTCCCACTTTGGACCTGAGGAGGAACACCTCCTGGTGTAGTCCAGCTAGGATTTCTTGTTTTCCTTTTGACAGTGCAGTGTGGGGATACAATTCAGACAGCTGGAGCCTGGCAAACACTTGCACTCTGAAACAGCACCATGCATGTCTAGAAAAAAGAAATGAAAAAGGGACTACCACAGGGAACAACCCAAAGAAGGGAAGAAATAAGGTTCAGGGCTCAAGATGCAACACAGCAGAAAAATAAGTAATCTCATTCCCATTAGCACTACTTTGGGAGGAAGGCAGGTAGCTCACAGCTGTGCCCTGGGAGAAGGCAGCAAAGTGGGCCTGGGCTGCCTGGTGGGCAGTTGCTGCCAGAGAGATGGGAAGGATGCCAACAGAAGATGTACACCACCTGAAGTGGGTTACAGGAGTAAAGTTCTGCCCAAGTAAACAAGATATTGTCAATAGTTCCCATGGAAGTTATTATTACAGTTGAAGCACTTTAAATGGCCATTTGTGGTTTTCACAGTAGCCCTCAGAACAATGACAATACTTGGCATCCTCTGTTGGTTTTCTCTCAAGTACAGACCACAGTATGCAGGGAATAATCAGTACCATATTGAGATGTGCTTAAACACTCTGTCAGGTCTTGTGTGGAAAGCAAACTATTCTCTGGAGCACAAAATTTGAATATTAAAAATGTGACTTACAACAAGTAGACACTACAGTCCAGGAGTGGCTGATCTGATTTATAATTTGTGTTTTCATCTTCGATGACAGCATTATTGGTTCTTTCTTTGCTTTTGTGAGCTTCATGGGAATATGCAATTTAGAACTCTGTTTTCTTTTAAATACTCTCTTAGGAAAGCTCGAGAAAAAAAATAACTCCCCACAAAAGATTGCTTTTATGAACATCTTCAAGGAAAGAATAAGCTTATATATGCAGTAGTAGTTGTGTCCTCCAGGGATATCTTTCTCATTGAATGATTTCATAGCCTGAGTCTTTCACTGTTCCTGTTTTCAATCTCTAGCTGTCATTATAAGATTGGGCACAGAGAGAAAGGCCTAAAGTAACAGCAGGGGAATTAGGAGAAGCCCTGTGAAACATACAGTATGGTTCTTCCTTTATTGTATTTAACTGGGGTTTAAATTTGGCTACAGTTTTAGAGAAACACTATTAATAGATATTATTGGAAAGATGTAAATACTGCAATGTGAGCCTTAGCTAGATTTATTTAGTTCTTATGTTATTAAACCTGAGACACGATTTCTTTTTCATATGTAAAGTAGCATGGCAAAGAATTGCTATGACAAAGTCTAGCAAGATTAATATGCCATATTGTCCTCACCCATTTACCTTCCTCCAGTTTTAACTTATTTCTGAGGAAAAGAAATATTATACTCAATTTCATAAATCAGACTACAAAGTTATTTAAAGAAAGCTTTTGTCTAGTGTAAGAATTGATATGCCTGCAGGTAAACCCAGATACCAAACCCTGGGTAAGGTATTAAGGAAAAAAACCCTAAATACACTGATAAAATTACAGCAGGTGAAAGAATTCTAGTGCTCTTATAACAACACCTTTCGCATCTGCATAACTTCAAGGCTGTATTCTCCCCTGTGCTTTATGGTCTCTGACTCCCTCAACAGGGGCCTCAGGCATGTCTGGGAGTACTTTTAGCTCTTCTTGAAACAAGGGAGTTAACTTCTCAAAACAGGCAGGCAGAGAAATAGATAGCACTATTCATGGGAAAGAATTTTCTCCCACACTGGGTTTTTCCCAGGCCTAGTTTTCCTAGTAGTGAAAGCCTCATCGAGAGAAAACTGCTTTTCCTCCTCAAGTAAATTTTCTGTCTATGACTTTCTGTCCCTACATGTAGTGAAATTTATATGACATTTGTCAAAGTGTCACTGTTTTTTGAATTTCTTGTACAGTTTATTTATTTACTACATTTATTTATCATTTTACACATAAAATATGGAGATTGTCATACATCAGGATAACCATAGTGCCTAAAATCAAACTGTGCCTTTTAAATCTACTGAAGCCTGAGCCTATGTTATAGCAAGATTGAATATCACAGGTTTCTACAACATAAAAAATCACTACACTGCAGTTACCAATTAACTCAGACATCTAAATTCATAGCCAAGCATAAGACACATATTGGTTAAATTTGAAAGTTTCAATAATTATCAAAAACTACCTTGAAAGTAAATTGCTCATTGAAAACAGGGTTAAGAGTCTTTCTGTGGACTTTTGTTTCATATTTCTTCTTCTTATCAGGCAGCAGGAAGACTTTCACATAGGGATCAGATGTACCACCCATATCTAATGCAGGCAGCTCAGCTGCCTGAATAATCCCAACAAGTAGCTGAAAAGAGAGACAAACAGCACAATGAAATTTCAAATAGATGTTTATAAAAAACCTGTAACAGAGATATACACATGCACACTCTATTTCTGGTCTATGAGAAACTATGCCCCTGTTTTCCTCCCTCCATTTTTCAAGGCAAATGAAGCAACACTATTGACTTTAGAAAACCAATTATGGCAGATTCAGACTGTACAAAGGCTGCTTTAAAGCAGAAAAGAGGTTTTTAAAGGGCAGCTGATTACAGCTGAATACAGACTTCATCTTTTTAAAGACTGCAATCAAATAACTTTCAATTGCGCTCTCCTCTTGTGCATTATTTTTCTATGCTGAGCACCATGAATAGAAATCACATTATTAAACAATCAACAATGTCTAATTCCGACCCAAAATTTGCATTCTAAACCCCCAACACATAGCCTTCCCCCCAACCAAACACAAAAAGGTGATAAAATTAAATGCAAATCCTCAGGAGGAGCTTTACTGAAAACAAATGGATCTTTCAGTCTTCCTTATATTTAAGTTCTCTTGCTATGTATATAGATGGGGTCAGGTAGTAATTTAAAGACAGCATTTTCAAAAAAAATACCTTATGAAAAGTAACCCTTGGTAACCTAATCCTAGTAACAGTTTCTAATCTCACTGCAAAATGGAAAAATTAGTTTTTAAATCTCTTATACACTTTTAAAAATAAGACTGAAGCACAGATGAAACTTGTAAATGCCTTGGCCATTTTTAACGTGTTAAAAATGAAGGCTTATGTTACATTATGTTATGTCATGTTGTCATGTAATGTCATGTAATCTAGATATCCCAGCCTGTATTAGGCCTCAGCAGCATAATGGAACTGAGAAAAAGAACATATTTTTAATCTTGTTTCACAGACACAGAATTAAGGTAAACATTGAAATGACTCTTCAAGGTCATTCTGAAGACAACATATTAAGAAGTGAGAATGAAATCTGAGAATATTTTCATCTAAATCAATGCTTCAGTCACAATATATTTGCTTCTCTCATGGATGAATTGTTTAAAATTGGAAACAGAGGCTCTAACTATTGGAATAGAGAACAATATAGTCAATATTGGAAAGAAGCTTCTGGCTTCTGAGAGATTCCTGAAAGTTAGACTTATTTTTACCAGTTTTAAATTCACAGTGTGGCCTGCATGCTTTCCCTCCTATAGGACTCTTAAGCTCCATGAAACATTTTCCTTTGGCTGTATGAAACCTTTCTCCTTTTCTGTCTCATTCTTATTCTAGATGCATAACAGTTCATAAATACATGGATAGGCTCAGGATTTACATCAAGTTTTTCACATCAAAGAGTGAAAAACAAGGCAATGATTTTTAGTTAACAGAGTGGAAAAGCAGTTCAATTCTCCTTTACAATTTCGCTCCCTAAAACTGAGGCACAGTGCTCTGGAGAGTACATCGGTCATCTTGTCTCTATTTTTAACCCTCTGCAATATATTAGCCAAATTTTGGGACTGTAGTTTCATGCCACTATGCTAAGCTAACTGAATCCCCTCTCCTATTCTTTTATATCATCTGTCCTTCAACAAATTCTAAGCTGCAACATAGTGTAGAGCAGCAAAATAAAAATAGGAATACATAACTCAAATAATTTATTACCTTAATTAAATACAACACATGTTTACAGATTTGTGGTTCTTCCATCCTATTTCCCTTTGTAAAATATGGTTCACAAAATCAACATTTCCTTTAATAAAATTCACACAGAAAATTTGTTTTCATATTCTAAGGAACCTGAAATCCATTTGTCAGAACACATTTGCTGCTTTTCCTTTACCCCTCTTTAAATCTGCTTCTGAAGGGTCTAATGCTTCATACTGATTTCATACTGATTTCAAGGGGGAATCAGTGTGACTCATCACATAGCCAGGGAATTTGCTTTGGGAGTTGATGTAAAGCTCTTTTAACCACAGTTTCTTGAAAGTTTTCAGACTCTTTGTAGCTCTTGCATTGAAAAACAAGCACTGGTAGTCAGAAGACAGTTGAAAATACAGGCAAATACTATTCATTATGCCAGGTCGTAGCTGTGTGTAAATACCCTCCTCCTGACAGAGAAATTTTTCTTAATTTCTCTTATTTTGTCTTGCAACAATTAGAAGTACCAGATTCCATGAATGGCATCAAATAAAGTATATGAATGTGGAAATAAATCACAAGTACATGTGGAAGTCAGTTTGGGTTATTAATAAAAATTAACTGAGATTTAAGTTTAATAGTAATTTCTTTCCCTAAACAGGAAAGAATTATGTGGTTTTGATTGAAATTGTCAAAAAATTAAATGCAGGATATGTGTTCTCAGGTTTAGTGAAAGATATGCAGTAGAAGTGAAGAAGAACTAAGAAGTGTTGGTGTACTTTGTGCCAAAGTTAAGCACTGTGAATTTTAATGTAAAGCTGTGAATTGGTATAATTGACAAAAGTCATCCTTGGCAAAGAAGCCAGGGAGGGGAATTAAATGTGAGCTAGTTCAGGATGTGGCCAGACCTGTTAAGTAGGTCGATGTTAAGTCTACATCACATTATTGTATCTATTTATTCTGAAAGCTTGGGTAAGCCAGAGTTTGTTCTTACCAGCTTCAGAGTAGGGTACTGAAGGAGTATCAGTCCTTAACTTCTTGTTCAACTTTCCTGGGGTTATTTTTGGGTACTGATCTGTTTACTTGAAGTTTTATTCCAAACTAGAATTTTCTTGCCTATTAAATGTACTTTCATGGAGAGCAACAGAACCTGATGCAGCTAGTTATTACAGCAAAGTGAACACTTGATGAAGTGAGAGAAAGTAACTTCTGGCAACCTTACCAACTTGCTAAAAGACACATAGTGAATCAGCTTACCTTTATGTCCCTCTTTTTCCTTCCATCTATGTTTGCTTACATTTTAAATACCTGAAAGCTGAAGCTACATTTTAGTTTCTGCGTGCACACTCCATAATATAATGTGGGTGGACATTGATTGGTGTTGTCTTAATAACAGTTATTAATAACCATGAGATAAAACTGTGTCTTCAGTTTTTGATTACAGGTGTAATATAAACTCCAAGTACATTCAATACCAATTGAGTAGTACCTCTGTAATGAATATTCTGTCTTGCTTTCTCCCTTTACTCTGTGCAAGCAGCAAGGATTTCAGAAATATCTACTGTAAATAAATGTATTACTTCATTCTCCCCTTGCACATATGGAAATGAAACGTTACAAATTGGTTGCTTCAAACCTGATTGTTCTGGAAGTCATAATCCAAAGAATATTGGATTTTCCCTAGCTTCTCAACTTCTTTGGGTTCTTCCTTCTCTTCCCCATCAGTCAGCCCAGTCTCAGCATCATCATCCTTAAGAGCCTAGAAAGAAGGAATGTAATATTCATAAATGAGGCAAGCTGTTAAGTACCAGTTTAAAATAGATACTGTGCTCAAATCTATTTTAAAGCCATTAAAAGCAAGCATGACAGCAGAAATTCAAATATGCAGTTTATATATATATTTATACTTTCTGGGTTGCTCAAGAAGACGTTATAAATGAGCAAGCAAGCAATGGAAGTAGGAAGAAAGCTCCTTGGACTATAACAAGCAAGGATTGTTATAAAACCTGAAAGTGGAAACAAAATATCATCTCAATGTCAAAAAAAAAAAAAAAGTTCTTCTGGGCTCAAACTGGCTCTCAAAGAGGCACAAGGAGGCAAACATGCTATTAAATAAGCAAAGTCACGCATTCATTCAACTTAAGAATATCTTGGCAACGTCAAACCTGGTTGTGCATGCTGTGAATCGTTTGCATTTCGCAACATGTTTCTGTAAGACTACTATGATCAAGAGCATGTGCTGTGGATGAGTTCTTCCTACAATCATATGCCAAACATTTTTCATGTTCATTTAGAATGAATATGGAAGCAAAGTTTCTACCATGCCATTAGCAAATGCATGTTCCTCCTTTTCCCTCCCTCCCGAGACCAATTTCCTTTTTATTCATTCTCGCTATAAAGCTTGGCTGAACCAAATTGATTGCAAGTTGATTTTAGTTTGCTAAGAAACAAACACAAAGAAATACAGAACTGCTTACATATTTGTCTATGGCATAACCCTCTTTTTTTTTTAAAGGATACCTCAGTTATCTTAGATTTTATATATAATTAAAATATTAAATGATTTTTTTTTCTGTACCAGAAAGCAGAAGTATTTGCACTGTGGAAAAGGTAATTCATACAATTATTAAACCATATGAACAATACCTAACTACATAGATCTTATTCCAGCACATTCTTACCTGAATAAGAACTGAAAATGGGCAAAAGTGATGAGGCAAACAGCGAAAAATTGTGGAAAAAGTGAAAGTTTTGAGTTTGAAAACAAAGAATCAATACTGAGCATTCATCCACAATTGCAGAATTGTTACTTGCATGTTACAGTAAGCAGTATGCTTGTCTATAACACCCCTATCTGGACGAAAGTTTTTTCTACATGGAGCTTCTGCTTCCCCTAACAAGACTATGAAGAGCCAGAATAAGATTAATTCTCTCTTTTTCACAATGTGACATAGTCTTAAGAAACATTTCTAAACAACAGGTTGCAGCTGGGACTCTCCATCTGAAGAGACAGCAAGGCCAGAAAGTAGCTATATACATGCTAATAGTGGTTGAAGAAAGAATGAATGTTAAAGCATTAACATTGTCACTCAACCCTGAACACAGAAGGGGCCATGCAACAGTTGTGTGGGGTTGGAAAGAAGAAAGATTGATCTCTGAAGTAGAAAATGCTATTTTTCAGAAGCCAAATCTAAATTCAAAAGGTCAGACTCAAAACTATATTGCATTAAGCAATTATTTCTCTACTTTTTGAAAAGAGTGAGAAATTCTGCTGGCATAGCTCAACTGAAGTTGAGGAGCTGAGTCTCAGGTAAATATCTGAATCTTAGTGAATGATTGACTTTTTACTAGGAACGTAAATTACAGTGTACCTGGATGAGATTGGTGGGAAAGGTAGGTAGTGGATGAGAATCACCTGTGAGACTGGAAGAGAAATCCTTTTGAACTAAACCATTTCTGTTTGGAAGGGCTGAACTGCCTGAAATGAAATTTGGTTTGAGACATTTTAATCGCTGAGCTGCCAGCAAGTTCCCCGACTGTAGCACAACATTTTTCTTAGTTCAACAAGAAGCGTTCAGACACTTGAAAACTGACAGGCTCTTTGACAGACCATATGTGGGACTTTCAGGATACTGAGTGATGTGATTATGCCAAACACCCTTGCTTTCACTGGTAATAAAAATAAGCTTAAGGTTTTGTGAACATACAAAAAGAAGATGTGACTCAATCGAACTGAAGCAACCAGATTTATCTGAGCCTGGAGACAACAGGAAGCTGTAAGTCAGAGTGGGATGTTAACTCCAAGATCCACTGCTCTGAATGATCCCAGTAATGTCCTAAAAGAAGACTTCATGATAAAAGACTGACATACAGCTCCAGTATACTATTGTTTCTGGGATAAGTATTGGACTTTTTGCTGTTCCATCTATTTTCGACCTGGATTTTGTTCGAAAGGAACTATCCTACATCCATTCCTGAAGGATAAAAGTGAGAATGCAAAAAGAACCTTATATGCTAATTTCTAGGTATGTGGAATTTGTAACTGCTGTATCAAGCCAACAGTTACACATCCACACTCTCTAGAAGACCTATATACTCTTCTGCAAAGCTGATCAGTCCAGGAGATGATGGACCTGTGGGTAAATCAAAGCGAAAAAAGTTCTTACTGTGATTATGGGATGTATAATGGAAAGCTAAATCCCTCTTGCAAAGGAGTTTTGAAGTGCAGGCAGAAAACACTGTATGCCTGAGAAACTCCTCCACAGGTTATGAGAAGCCTATTGGAAGGTGAAAGCTATTTCCAGAGGAGATGGAAAACATTGCATGTTACTGACATCAGCTGAGGAGCTACATGATTCTTCTTGACCTTGACTCAGAAACACTGAAACGCTAAGAAAAACACTAAGAAAGAAATAGTGTTTGGATATGGACAAGGTTGTGGCATGGGGGAGAAACAACAAATTATTATCTCTACAGCAGTATGTAAATAATAGTTTTTACTGTCAAGAGAAAAATTCGCTTTCAGACTACAGGCCAATGCTTTAAGAAGAAGAAGTTGAGTCAAAGGAAGCACAGGAGCTTCTCATGTTTGATTCAGCTTCTGAGTTTCAAAGAGGAAGAAGAATTGGATTGCTTCAAAGTACTTGAAACGCCCCAGAGGGATTTTAATTTTGTATTGAGATTCTCTGAAAGATCAATATTTAATGGAATAGTACTGCAACCCTCAATTTATAGCACACTGTAACACACTATATTGTGTCTTACTGATGTATTGCCACAATCAAAATAAGCAGCTATATTTTATTTGTTTTAGAAACAATAGAATATTTTTAATTATAAACCAATTTTTTCCTCAAGCCCTCTTCAACTGATAAACTGTAACTGGAAGGCCTGGACTTAGATGCACAGAAACATAAGCCTTGCCTTTCCTAGTTTTCCTTTAACTTTATGATATCATATTCGTGTCTAGCCAATGACTAATTCATGTCACAAATCATTTAAAACGCAAAGTATATTTCACTGTTATATGTAAAGAAATGCTTTCATTAACAGAGTTTTTAGTGTTCCTTCCATGCTTTTAAGGAAATAAGTTATCAGTAAGCAAGAAAGAGAGACATTGGGAAGGAAAACAAAACAGTGAGTGCAGCCTGTAAGTTTGTTTGTTGCGGGGTGAATCCTGCTGTCTTGAGTTCCATCTCCACCTGCCCCATCCATCATTCCTTTTGTTCACATGGTGAAGGGGATATTTTTTTTAACATGAATGATGCCCAGTCCTCAGGCTTGTGCAATGCCTGCTGAGCTGAATAGAAGAAAACAATATGATTTTGTAGCAAGAATGTTCTGTGCCATGTCCAACAATGAATTTATCAGAAAGGCAATTTTCCCTCCACACCTAGGAATGACTGCATTACCACTAATGGTGGTGCACCTCATCAATTTCTTTCACATTCAAGAACACCATAATTCTCATCTGGCTGATTTTTATCCTGAGGGAAAATAAAAGCCTTCAAAAATTCCTGTCTGATGCCCTATCACAAAGCAGAAAAGCCTGCAATTATAACATGTTCTCTATCAGAGTCCCTCAGAAGGAAAGGCAACATTTCATTCATTCAGCATCTGCTTTCTCTCCATGAATTAATTCAAGGAGCATGTTGTGCCTGGGTTTCCAGTGGCTGAGCCAGGCTTTGGTCATTGTGAAATCTACTTTGCTGTTTGTAAGAATGTTGGCTTCACACACCAGCACTGGGCCACACTGTTGCACAGAATGAGCAAAACCCTGCTGGGTTCAGCATGTGATGCCTTGACGTTACTTCCTTGCTTGTTATACAGTTTTTAAATGGACTGTTGGGTTATTCAAAAGACTTTATTTCTTTAGGAGCCCTGTGACATGAGGTCATCATGTTCAGCTTAAAAGCTTACTGAATTGTTGGGTACTAAAATACTAACTTACTCTGGTGCAACAGAAGGATACAGAAAATGCTTGAGGTGTTCAATGTCAAATATGAATACATATATTTAAGTCAGAGATGTTAAGCTCACAAATCAACCTGTTTTTCTTGTAGCCACTGCTGGCTGAAAAAAGATGAACCTGACCTCAGTCTGGGAGCCCATTTTGGAAGGCCAACCTATGGGTCAGGGCTCTGCTTTGAATGCAGGGCCCATATGTATGAACTAAAAGCAGTAAGCCTTTCTACAAGCATGCTGCCATGCTCTGCCCCCACTTTCCATATGGCAGGCAGTGCTTGGTTGCGCTGAGCAGCAGGCTGTGAGTAGGAGGCAGATTTAGGCTGCTTGGCCAGTGTACACTGCTCCATCAATTGTTCTTCATCCTCCTCAAATGAATGGCAGCAGGCCAGATGGAAGCATGCTTTGGGACAGAGCTGGCTCTGGGACAGAGCTGGCTCCTTGACAGGGGAGGACCACTCAGAATACTACATTTATTTCTGTTTGAGAAATCTGTCGTACTACAGAACTAGGACTACATCTATTTAACAGTGAAAATTAACCTAAATATAACCAGACATGATTTACTGAATGCCACATTGATCTATGGAGAAAAAGTTGGCTCAGACCTGTTCTTTTGGCTTAGTTCCTTAAAAAGAGATAAGATAATCCTCTGACCATCCTCTAAATAGGATTTTATGAAGTACATGATATTCTCATCCTTGAAAGTTATTTTGCTATTCATGTTTATTATTTATTTTTAAATATTCCAAAATAACTTTGAATTTTATTTTTAAAAATATATACCTAATTAAAATGTGTACACATACATTTGAAATGCATACCTCATTGATATGAACTGCTGTTCCTGTTGTAGGTTATGCATAACCACTAACTTCAGACACTTAGCGTAGGAGTTTAGTTCTCCATGCAGTCTGTGGATATAGGAAAATGTCTCAAGAGCGGGATTCAAATCACTTAATTTAGGGACTAATTGCATATTTCCTAGACGCTACTCATTAGGAGCCTGCAGGCTCTGGTCTTGAATAAAGAACTCAAAATATGGGCTGTTAGTCAAGAGAACACAAGAAATGCCCTTGACAATGGAAGCTTCCTTCAGACCTTCAGTATAGAAACAAGACATTTAAGAAAATGAGCAGGATCTTTTCTTCATATAATCCTAGCAGTACAATAGGTTACAACAGAAGTAATAAATTAATTACTATACAGAAAAAAATAGTTAAATAAAAGAGGAAAAACAAACTCAGGAAGCATGCAAAGCAAGCTCCTGTGTTTTCTTGGGAGTGACTGAGAGGAAGGGACAGGAATGCAAATAAGCCCCCCCTTGTGTCTAACAGCTATAGCTTCCATATTTTCAGGCTTCTGAAGTCTAATATAAATCTAACTTTCAAAAGAGTTTTACAGAAACCCTGTTTACAGTACACAAACGCTTATCTATAACATTTTATGTTCATCAACATGCTATTTTCGCATTTTTCAGGATGTTTTACACATAGTGCACAGTTGTCTTCTGAGTCAGGTGAAAAAGCAGGACAATTGGTCAAGCCTGAGATTGAATTAATGTAAAATGGGACTCAGTCAATTTATTTTGACTGCCACAGCATATGTACTGGACTTGTTTTCTAAGCCAGACTTGTCCCCATTGTTTCTAACTAACTTTCTACGCTGTAGTGGCTCTGCAGCACACATTGTCTTTCTGAGTGTGAATTAGGATGTGTCCTTGCATTGTGGATAAGCCACAGAGAGCATTAATGTTAGCATGGGCTGAAGATGCCAACAAATGGTAACTGGCATGCTGATACCGAGACAGGTGGCACCGTGGAATAAATATACTCACTATTCTCTAGGCGTTCAACTGGGAAAACAAACAAGCAGACAAGCAAACATTGCAGAAGAAAAGACCACTGCCAGCAACAGAGCTCCTGATCCTCAGAAAGATTCTCTTGGATTATTTCTGGCAGTAAAGGCTTGAGTTCATTGAAGGAAAATCCAGGCTCTGTAGATGTCAGTGTGGATTTTACTGAGTTTAAATTTGGCTATCATCTTCATGCTGGTGGGTAAATGCACACTACTTTGAAATATTTTAGGCATGTAACATTAACAAATTTGTTCCTTCTATGTTTTGACTCCATGAGGGCAAGGATGTTTGCTGATCAACACCTAGAATTGTAAGGTGAATTAGTCTTAGAAAACCATTACATGTTGAAGTTAGGTTAGGTACAATTGCAGTTCTCATGGTCACATCACTTTATAACACCTGCTATTAATAGAGGAACATTAATCAGAATATTCTGATTAAGTTAGTACATAACCTCAATGTAAAAGAAAGGCCTATGTAAAGGAAAAATACATACAGAGAAGTCATGTGGCAGACTGAAGGCCACAGAAAGTCAGTAGCAGAGCCAAGAATATAGTCCTCATACTCCAGGCTGTAGTAGGGATTATACCTAATCCCAAATCTCTTATTTCACCTAACAGATACACTCGTAAACCAAAACTCTTTCACTAGTGACAGTGTTTTAGCCTGATGCAATGAGAAAGCTATTAAACTTCCTTTTCCACAAATGCTTTGTGACCTAATAAAATGTTCAGAGAACAACAATTATTCTTCAAGCAACAGGGCTAAATTTTAGTAAGTTCTCAGAGCCGCTGTGCATGACTGAAATCCTTATGTCTATTCCTTTCCCTAGCCCACAGGTTAAGCAAGAATTTTGCTGCACCAATGTAACAAATAGCAGATACAAATAAATCAGAACAAATAAATCAGCAGATATTTTAGTGTCCATGGAGCTGGGTGTTCAGGGACTTATTTTTTTTACCCCTGAAGAAAAGAGTAGTGGGAGCTACCAGGGGCATTAGTAGAGATTGGAAAGTTCTAAAGATGAAAACTGTGATGGGAAGATCTCACAAAAACACTAGTGCCAGTTGTCACTAGGCTGCACCAATAGAAATCTGTACTAAAACCACTTAAAAGAGTTTGGAATGGAGCACTAAGAACTTACTGCATGGGCACTGTACTGAGATGATGTGAGAGCCCAGAGCAAGTTTTGTGAGGTAGCAATTATTTTAGCAACACTAAGAAACTAAGACATTAAAAATACACACTGCTTTTGTCTACTTTTGATATGACATTTATAAAAAAAGGAAATAAAATTAGCAAGTTATTTTTATGTGCTGATCAATTTTAAACTTGAGCTTTCTAGTACAGTTTGACTTAATATTTTAACCATAGAAAGAATAAAAACCTCTTTTCTTTCACCTTCCTCTAGCCTGCCCCCAAATACACACCCAACCAAAAAATGCCCAATCAATTTAGTTCAGCCTTTTGATGTTTGTATCAAAGCTACTACATACACATCTCTGCTAAGGAGACAGAGCTGTCAGAAGACTATGAGAGCTTTAGACTAGGTGCGTCCAAATATCAAAATAAACCTACCGCAAGTGACAATCCAGAACAGTCATGAGACACAAACACAGACAAGGAGGACATAGGAGGAAGAAATAAAAATTAAAACATCCACACACAAACATTAGTAAAAAACATGGAGAAATGACCTTTTTATAGTAGTACATTCACTAACAATTTGCCTCCCCTAGAAGCAATCTAATCCTCCCAGTGGCCCTTGGTGTAGTTATGTACTCTACTTGAAAAAGTTAGCCTTGCTTGGAACGGAAATGGGTTTCAAGTCTGAAAACTTAACCTCATTTTAAACTCATCTCTCACTCTACTTCAGCTACATTTGTTCATAATCTTCACATGAAAACAGTTTCTCATTTGAAGTTGTGTTCAGGGAAGTAGATGTTTTGAACCACAAATATTCTAAGAGACCAATTTTTTTCCGCCCTTTCTGTAACATCTATCATGTGTGACTTTTGAGCTGACAGACTCTGTATGTCAAAAGGTTCTTCAATTATGTCAAGCTACATGGCTCTATAATGATTTGGCATGGATGTGCAGGTGCACATGAGTAAATGTAGGGCAGAAACAAACAAATGACAAACAAATCCAGATTAAGATAAAAATTATACTTTCAGAATCTGATGCTTTCAATTTACCAAATGGCACTCCCTTTCACCTTTGTGTCCCAGGGGAACTAGGGTCCTGCAAGATGCCAAGTGCTTATCAACTGTTATTATGCACTCTTAGCTGAAGGCAGAGGGTTATTAGCACGTGCAGGTTCAGGCCTAACAATGACTGAAGTAAGCTGTTTGGTTTTTGACAACATTTAAGATATTTGGTACTGTACACTGCCCTCTATAATGGCATTAAATTTACATCCTGATCTTCAATTACTTTTTTTTAACAATTTGCTTCTTTGAATAGCTAAAAGGCATTCTTGATATTCCACTTTCTATTTTATACCAGAGCCTTTAAAGTGCTTCAATTCTCTTAACTGAAATATGCTACATTTAGCATTGCATTGAATTCAGCCAGGTATATTAAAACTTGCACTGATAAGTCAAGATTTACTTAGAATAAAAAATCCTTCATACGGACAAAAAATGACAGCCAAAATGCTGCTGTAAGAATTAAGTTGGTAAAAGTTACTGAACACCAAGGACTCAAAATATGCTTACTGTCAGACTGCTAGGAATGAATTTAAGGTGTTAATTTAAGAAGTCTGGTTTTGAAATCTCAGACAATGAAGAAAGTTGGCTGGAAAGTTGGTGAACTACTTATTAAAGGTCTGATATTTGCATCAACTGAGAATCTAACCTCCTTAGCTTTGACTGTTTAAAACAAGTCATATTAGTTAAATCCCAAAAATGTCTCAGCAAAAGTAGGTTTGAATAACTATACAGAGTATTTTGAATGGAATCAAAATACCTATCTGTGCAACACTGCTAAGTTTGAGCTCTTTTTGTAGACAAGAGACACAGAATTCAGCTTTTTATCAAATTTTCCCATTAAAAAGATGCAAATGGAACTCAGTATTCATTACATCATGTACTTTTCCATGTAAAATACTTATTTTCCAAGAATCCATGGTCATTTATCCAGGTGCTAATGAATATAATTAAAAACACTTAATATATTATAACTACAACAATGACCTCACATGATATGGAACAAATTCCACATATATATCAATCAACAAATTGCACATTATTTCTCCTGTGAAAAAGTATTAGATTTGTTATCATTAGCAGAACATAATGAAGTTCACAAGGGGTTTTTCCACAAGCATAAACAAAGCATTTCTTCCAAATTACTCTTGGTTCACTTGGAGGAGTTGGCTAACAGTAGCCTACAATAACCCAGCAAATGATGATCTGATTTTCCATGCATTGTTGAGGGGGAAATATCTCACAATTACTAAATATCTCAGAACGAAGTCTATAAATCAAATACAGGGAATCTGTGAATGCTAAATTAAATGGCTTTAAGACAAGGAATTTATTTCACATTCATAATATGGAGAAAAAAGCCCCAACATAATACCTTCTTCAAGGGAAATCTCCAGATTTCTGCTCTGATGGTTTTTGAGTTCAGCCTCACTAATCTTTCTAACCTTGGAATAGCTCCATCTACATTAGTGATTTTATGTACTAAGGAGGTTGTTTTCAGGTGTGAATTTGTCTTGTGCTGATGTCACACGCTCCAGTATACCAGTGTAGCACACAAAGCATCTTCTCTCCAGGAGGAACCAAGGTTGAAACTGTACACCAGGGCACTATCTGAAATACTCCACATGCAATGAGGATGCAAGGGTCTTCATGTTCACTCTTTGTCCTGCTGTCTCATAACTGAACCTGGAAAGAGCTCTGATAGCTCTATACCTTTGAAACTTATCCATTATTTTCCTCCCCTTACCTGAGCTCCTTTCTGATCATGTGATCCAGCTGCAGCCAGTCATCAGGCTTGTAAGGCTTCCTCATCTACTCTCCTGGTTTTGCTCTTCCCCTACTACATGCTACATACCTGGAGAATGCTAACCTGTTCCAGGACTCTTAAGACTGGCTGATGAGCCACCCTGGTGGCTGTTCCATCACTGAACAGTGCCATTTCACCACTTGTTGTGGACTGCTCCATGGGCCTCTTTAGGTACTGTGCTCTAAGCTTCTCTTCTTGGATCTTGTCCCTGATCTAGCTGGCCCTAGTCCTCAAGTTCCCAGCTTTGACTTGTACTTCTAATCAACCTACCTTCAGCCCAGCTTTCTTCTACACTAGATCCCAACTTGTGCATGGAACTCCTTATCTTCTTCCTGACCATGCCTTTATCCTCTCTTTTAGGCTGGGCAATTGCTCCTCCACTGCTTTAGCTCAACTTCACCTGAAGTCTTGGGAGCACAGATACTGCAATATTTTTACAGTTATTGGCTCCTACTTACAAGGGTTTGCAAAGCAGTTCTCTAAATTCCTTCAGCACTTCCTGTTTGAAAAATATAGCCCTTTCTTTTCTTAGCTTAGGAAAGCTGTAAGCTGTGAGGACAAATGTATACTTCATATTTATTTCCTTATTCTGCTGCTTATTTCCAGCAGTTTGCTCCAGGAAGGGCAATACTAAAACCCTGCCAATAGAAACCTTTATTTTCTTTCAGGAACATATTAGTCCAGTCTACAGCTCTGAGTATTAGGTCCTGCAAACTTCTGCTTCTCTTGCACAAGGCAGATCTGAAGGACAAGTTTTTCTGCCCTTATGAAAGTGATGCTGCTCTCAAAGGGCATTACACTAATCTTCTCCTTCATGTTAGTCAGTTGACTTACAGATCTAAGTATGTCCTGTTTCCTTTACTTTACTCCTCTGTTTACTCCTCTCTAGTAAAAAATTACTTTTTCAAACATCACGCTGTTGGATGTCCCTGTGCTTTTTCTTCTTGGTTGTTTTCCCCTGTTTCTATGACTCTCCTTTTTTTTTTTTCCTATGGTATTGTTTCCTTCTCAGATGAACTTTTGTGTAAAAAGAGATTTAGAGTTCAAAGCTATTCATGTAAGCTCAGAAATACTGTTAGTAAGATATACACTGTACTAGGTCCTGGTCAAAGTCACTGTAGTGAATATTGCACACATTTGCTTCATTTTTCAGGATACCCTCGATAAACTTGCCCATTCCAGATGAGTCATTATATGCCTGCTCAAGTTTCTTGTATCAGAGCAGTGAAATTTGCTCACTGCTTCATCAGAGATGCCACACCCAGGTTCATCTGTTGTGCTACCACCAAGAAGATGCTGTCAATCAGTCCCCTCTTCGCAACGCCGCTACTGTGACAACAAGCACAACTTTTTCTGGACACAGAAAGTGGAAACTTTTAAATGCAACCCTAAAGTTCAAGAAAAGGAGAGGTACTTTACCTGGTCTTTCATGGTTTTCCCTAAATCTTTAACATCTTTCATGTTAATAGCATTCTTTCCTCCCTTCTCCTTTCCCTTCTTCTTGTTCTTCTTTTTGAACAAGCATTTCTTACAGAGACAAAAGCAGCAGGTGAGGATTAATAGGACTGCAACTATGGCTATGGCTATTAAGGCCCAAGGTGGCACTAGAAAAGAAAAAGACACATACACAAAAAGAGGGTGGAAAACTGTTAGTAGGGTTAATTTTAGAAAAAAACCCAACACATTTCTCTCACAGATAAGCCTTCTTCCAGGAAAATGCCTTGCAGAAGTACCTGAGATCCTTTCTAAAACATCCTGTCATCATTTATATATTTCTCCCTACTGAGCATTTGCACATAAAATGCCAATTTAATACATCTATCTATTTACATGTCTGGTGACACGTATCAAACTCACAGCTATTTTGATTCATCAACCATCTGAAAACAGTATATCTAAAATATTTACACTGTGCAGTCTGTAAAAAAAAAAAGGCAGTTACTTGTTTCTTTCTTTAATCATCTCCCCAACCTGCCTGGTATTGTGTCTGAATTGGGTGGAACTCACTGGAAAACTCCCTTTTCTGGAATGCAATGGCATCTGATCCAAGCGGTCAGTTCTAATGAACAGCCTCTGCCCACTGCTGCACTTGACAGACTCGCAGACTGCTTGAAACAGCTGCAGGTCAAGGTCACGAGTGAAGACTGATCAAGGACAAAGAACTATCCAATCCAAGGGCATTTGCCATATTCGTCACCATGCCCTTAACGCCAGCAGTTTCACACATAGCTGTATTCTCACCTATGCTTTCCTATAAACAAAAGCTTGTGTTGTATTTTTTCATTCTTCCAGGATGCAGGCCATGGCTGAAGCATGAATAAATAACAGAGAACACTTACCAGGATAAAATGGTCTTGTTAAAGATCAGAATTTTTGGAAAAAAAGCAATTAAGATGACACTTAAACACAAGTACTCCAGAAGGCAATTATCTTCATACAAATCAGTTTTAATGACCACTGATACCCACATTTAACCAGAATACCTGACAAAACTTTAAATCTAGTAAATTGTCATTTCCTAAAAATCTTGAAATGCACTCAGGCTATCAGGTCTGCAAGATATTCACTCAGTGCATTACCTAAAGGTCTCTAATATGATACAGAGCAAAGCCGAAGAGTGAATCAAATTTGACATGTTGACGTCAGTGAATCACAAAAGGGAACGGGCATTATAAACAGAGAAAATTAACTGCCTAAAGGAGCTAAGCAGAGTGCAAAGCATTGTCACTGGAACTTTCACTACAAATTACCAGTTCAGGAAGACAACAGAGCACCTACACCTTTCTTACTCTACATTTAGGAAGTTTTTTTTCTTTTATTCAAATGTCCTTAGTAACAGATACAAAAATAATGCTGGAGAATAGTTAAACAATAATTTCTGTAACACTTTTGTGCCTCCAACTGTTCATTAAATGCAGCTGCTATAAAAGGCAAGCTGTACCATATGTAGAACAAATGAGAACTGATTACTAAACAAGTGAATGTTAAGAGACAAACAGTGAACAGATTAACAGCTGTTTATGTTATTTTATGAACTCAGCAGCAGCAATTCTGCAGTTTAAGGTTGCATTTCATCTGCACTTATCATAACTTAAAATCTGTATTTCATGCATTAGTATTTCATTTTATCTTCAAATCTGGTGTAGTAACACTTTGTAGCACAACTGACTCTTCTAAAATTTTTTTTTTTCATCCGGCATGTACAAATGTAAAATCACCTTTCACAGGCACTGTGTGCTCTACTCAGATTCTAAACTTCACGTGTGTACTCAGTCTGTTAGACACTAGCATCTGAAACAGTATTTACATAACACTGTATCTAAGCTAATCCACAGGAGTTATGCCAATACAAAATGAACGATGTGCCCAAATTTATCAGCTGTTTGTTTCACTGAGTTGTCAGCAGTGCCTTAGGCATGAATATGGGGAGCAATGAGAGTATGGGATGGCGTTGTGCCAGAAGGATGGCACCGTGTGAGGAAAGAGAAGAGGGAAACATCAAGTGCAGGTAAAATGTGAGAACCAATGGGTTGAGGAGACAGGGAATGTGGGCGTTAATAGGATATATACATGTGCATCCTACAGATGAAAAAGCTCGTGTAGGCAGTGAAATCAGGTGCCTTTGTGCTGAAAGTGTTGTGTCAAGTTGTGTTCTGGCACTGCTGCCTTCGTTCTCTGGAGCATGAACAATGTAGTGCCTTGGGGAGCATTTGAAACACTTGCAGATACCTCAGCTTCTCTTTTTATAATGCATTGTCTGCTTTCATCTGTTTGTAATTTAATTTCACCCAGTAGCTCTTGTGATGCAATTAAATGATCATCAAATTAATATCTGAAACACCAAGAATTATGCAGAAATCCTTACTTATCTCTTCAGAGGAAATATGCTTTCTTTTTTTATTAAACTAAGCATAGGCACTGAAGGAAAAAGAATGGGGTAATACAAAACACATCGACCTTTATGAAACCACTTCAAAATTCAAGTTTGAAAAAGCAAAAAGGAATGGATTATTATTCCAATAAAAGTGTACTATTTGTGTCAGGAAGTGGCTCATCTGAACATTGCCACTGACAGAGATTGCTCAATCAATTGATGGAAATGTTAGATTTAAGACAAGTGAAACACAATTATCACTGGCTTTCAAGGGCTGTTTGTTTCCTTTCAAAAGCATGATATAAATAATGTTAAATGTTAATCATTTTACATAGCATGGATGAGATTTTCCAAAATTACTGAAGACTTTGAGAGTTTTCATATCTGTGCTCCACAATTTATGACACTGCCAGATGAGCTTGAACTCCGGAAAAAGACAAGGTTTTAAAAGATATTTTTCTATGAAGTCATCTCAAGGTGGACAGACCAGAATGAAATGACTGAAACCACTAGCCACTTTGGATACTCATTTGCGGTCTTTCATTTTTAACCCTATTTCTCGACTATGACTAGTACCTGCAAAAATCTTATCAGCAGTACATGAACTTTCTTGTGTTATGCACAGTGGCTCATTTTGAGGATTCATATTGGTTAATTCCAGTTGGACTTTACCTATGCTTATACAAGATTTTCAAAGAATTTTTCCAGTGTTTAAATGAACATCAATGGGAACCTACAGTTCAAAGACTACCTCCACTGTATTACACCAGTTTGATCAGTTTCAGTAGTGCAGTTTGAAACCTGAGGAGGTCTTTGGAAATGAGCTATTGAAGAAAGGACCTCTGTGGCAGACAAAGCAGGGTGGGTGACATGGAAAATGCAGATCATGTCCCAGGGACCTAGGTGCCAGGGAGCCAGAGAAGCTTCTTGTACAACTTGTCTTACCCGGTGCTTGCACAAGGGGGTGCTTTGAAACAAGCAATACTTACCTATGCGACCAAGGAAAAGCTATTGGTTTAAAGGTAATTAATATGTGTGTAAACTTTCTGGTGTTCCAGTGCTATTTTCTTTGTTCTAATCCTGTGGGAAAATACAGAATACTTATTTTGAAGAAGCTGTCATGAATCACTACGTGAGTTGGAGATTCTACAAAGCTCTTAAAGATAAATCTATAGGAGGGGATCTGCTCAGTAGCAGTTAGTAAATAAGGTCTTGAATTAGTCTTATTGATCCAATCCAGAGTATGCTCTAGGACTTTACTCTGAAATGCAGGAATGAAGCCTATTTGTAAAAGGAGAGTGTAGAAAAAATGATATGCATGGCTTGCTCCTGAACCATAGCAGGCCACTGAAGAGAGTAAGCTCTAGGACTGTGTTGATAATACAAACATTTTGGGTACCAATTTTGCATACTTCACTCATGCTGAACAACAGTCAAACATGGATGAAGATAAAGGAGATGTGATCTATCTCATCCTTCCACTAATGCCAGCCAGGGTTGTGTGCATAACGTGGGTTATTTGATGCATTTGATACAGTTCACAAATACAGCAGCTGTGATGCACTTGGATTGTAATTTTAGTTTGCCTTGGGAGTGCATTTACAAGACCATACTCATACACCATGTTTGTACCCACGTTCTGCAGCAATGTGGGAGGGCACAATGGAGCGAGTGGAAATATATGCTCCCCGTGCTCAGCTAACAGTGCTCCAGCTGCAAAAGACAGCATGCCCCATGGCAGCAAACCGAAACCGAAGCACTGCCCCCACAAACTTTGCAGTGTGGGGCTGGGTCCTCAGGACCAACTGCTTCATTTTACTGACTTGCTTCTACTGAGCTGTACTAAGTTCGGCTTGTGTCCCAACCTGTCATTAAATCTTGTTTCACTAAAAATGCTAGATTCAGAGGAAAGGATGTACTATTGAGTTATTCAATTTAAAAGCCACAAATTTTGTCCTTTATATAAAGATATCCTTACTTGGCCTTACACAAAATACTTGGAGAGGTACAAGCCTTGGGTCTAAAACTGACATTCCCATTAGATGATCTAAAATTACCAAATGCCTTGGAGGCCATTTGATTGCAGAGGAAAGACTGTAAGGGGGAAGGCACAAAACAGTGTAACGGCATCAGTGCTACAGTCTGTGAAACAGAACAGAGTCCTTAATTCTAATGATTTTCTTCCCTTTCTGTGTGCAATGTCAGAGGAAACTTTACTAACTTAGAACCCAAATAGAGGGAAGGTCAGTGAAGAACTAAAGAGCTGAATCAAAAAGTGAAGACTTCCGTACCAAAAATACTGTTCACTGACAACTTCCAATTAAGTAATTAAGCATCCCTATTTAAACTTTGACACCAAAGGACTATCAGATGATGGCAGCTTCCATATTAATCTGCAAAGGAGTCCCACGGCATGTAGAAATCGATAAATATTAATAATCTACGTTTCAGAGGGGGTATGATGTTTAACAGGAAACTGCAACTGCCAAATAGCTGTATGTCAGGTGCATTGCCATGTAAAGTTCTGGTAGCCTGAACATGGGAGCACTGGCAATCCTAATTTATTAAACCATAGTTTTATCTTAGCTTTTTGCACTTACAGCTTCTAAAAGGGAGAAAACTCCATTTATAGCCATGTTCAAAGTTTCTTTACAGAAATTTCACAGGAACCAAGTTATGGGAATCAATTTGACATTCATTAGAAATTACTTAAAGAAAATGTACTGAGAGTAAGGACCCAGGTAATGGATACTACTATAAGGGCAGAAGGCACACAAAGACGATCAATGTAAAGAAAAGAAAAAGCTGATACATGGTAAAATGACTTGTGAAAGAGGAAAAGGGAAACTGAAAATACATACTTACATATACTGATGATTTAAAGACTAGCTTTCAGGCTCATACAGCCACATTTCCAATCCAAACACTCTTAAGTGTGACCTCTCATTTCAATAGCATGTTTGCAAAATATTATTTTTACTTTCTTATATTTACGGCAAATTTTTTTATGTGGTTAATGATGCTACCTTTGACCCATCACTAGAAAGAACCATTACTGAATAACTTAATGAATGCTCTCATGCTGACATTTTGCTCCCCCCCCCCCTTTATTTTTTGAGCATGTGCAGTTGCATAAGGCTATCTCTATGAATAGTTTATGGAAGTTACTGAAGCCTTAACTCAGCTAAGAGATGTGTGTTCTGACAGTGAGAGTTCCCCACATGCAAAACAGTCTGTGAAAGTGCACTGATCAGATGGGTTCACTTACTGAATATACTCCTGCCTATAGCTTCTTTCTTAGACATTATAATGCAAAATTATCCAAACTTCATATGACTGAACATTCCAGTCTTTGCAAATCAACTGACACTGAATTTAACAGTAATCCTCAATATGGCTACAAATTTAGTCGAGGTGCTTGGGCTGTTTGAGAATATGATGCGCCTATTGTATGCTCATAAAGTGGGAAGTCAAAATGCATAAAATGACTAAGATATTTACCGGAAGGCAAAACCACACCTACTACTGTAATTTGCAGGTCATTTATGTTTATTACTGCTGGTATTAATTCATCTTTTAGGGCATATGATATGCCCTAAAATATGCTCTGTTATGGCAAAACACAGCTACCCAACATTTCTGCTTTCTACAAAGCAGAACTATTTGTCTTGTTGGTCTCTCTTTCTCTCTCTCTCCTTTTTCCCTATGTGTTTCGCTGCCCCTCTCCTCCAGCTCCTCACTGCTCAGTCTCATCAGCTCCTCTGCCCCTTATCTCTGAGACACATGAGGGAGAAAGCAAGAGAAAGCAAGACAGGGGAGTTTCCAGATGACACATGATGGTGAGGCAGCCTGAGAGAGAAGTGAAGCTGCTGAGATGTCTCTTTGAAGGAATTACCTCAGAGAGATTGCAAAGGCCTTCAAGTTCAAATGTCAGGTTTCATCTGTATAAATACTACAATAAAAATAGTCCCTCTGTTAACTTGCACATGCCCTCCCACTAATCAAAATGAACTAGAATATGAGCAAGCAGTGTTAACACACCCCTACCCTCTGACAGCTGTGTCACTGTGGGTTTGGGCCACTCTCCTGGGCTCCTTTTCAGCTCAATTACCAGTGCACAACTTCCTTGGTGGCCACAGACTCCTCAGGAAGGTCCCTCCCGTGGTCTCTGGCATCTGGCTGTCTTTCCCAGCAGTGCCATGCTTCTGTGGGGATGCCAGCTCTCCTCTTACCTCTCACAGCTCTCAGCCCTCCTGCCTGCTCCTGCCTGCTCCTGCCTCCCACTTCCTACAGCAAATATACCAGTGGGGTACATCGTCTTTCACAGAGGGCAAAGGAAGAAAGCCCTTTCTTCTATTTCACTCTATGAAAGATGATATACCCCACTTGGCATGCAACTGCCCAGAGGAGGAATCAGAAGCCTAGCTCCCTGCTGCACAGCACGTCCTTGGGAATGACTGTAATGCTGGCCAGTGTGACAAAACAGCTTTTCCTTTCCAGAAAAACCACTAGGTCACTTAAGACAGAAAACAGTGTAGGGAAAGGAATGGATTTGGTGAAAGATGATTTCTAATTCAGTAGATAATAATTTTAGACTAATGATTCTTATCAGTTCATATATCTGCTACCATAAAGATTTTAAAATAAAATAAGTGAAATCAGGATCCAGATAATTGCCGGAGACAATGCTGGGCACACTGAGCATCTGGGAAAGATGAAGAAAGCTGGAGCCTCCAACCAGACCTGGAAGCCAGACAGGTTTGCTGAAGACTTTCCAAAAACTCTATGTACCAACACCAGCTGAGGCCAAATACTTTCTAGAGAAGTGACAAAATAATCCATAAGGCTAATACTCAACTCTGACAAACAAATCTGTACGAGTATGAAATGACTGCTTTCCATCATGTGGAATTCTATTCTGTGGTTAAAACACCTTTCACTTTTCTTTTGGCATACACAATATATTGCATTTCAAATTTCAATTGATAAAAACTGTAGAAAAAAAATCAGTTAAAAATTGTCTGACATGGGACTAGAATTTTCAAAGGGACAAAATACTCGAGTAATATTAATCCTAGGACTCACAAATCAAGTGAATAAGCCTCAAAAGTAATAAAATTGATTGGAAAAATCAATTATGCCTATATAAGTTTGATTTTCTTGTATATTCTTTCTTGCCTATATATCTCTGATTTCACTGTATGCAATGAACACTGGTCTTAAACTCTTTTTAAGTTTTTGAACATTTGGAGATGTTATTTGTGTCACATTTTCAAGGTTCACCCTGCAATTATGAGAGTCAATGCTGTATTTCAGTTTTCAAAAGTGGAATCACATTTCTTGCATACTAGAATTAGTCATGCATAGTACATGTGAATGTTATAAATTCTCACACAAGGTACAAACTCCACTGCCTAGGAAGTAAGAGCTAATTCGACACCTCTTTATACAGTAATAAAATCCTTTAAAAAAGGAACCAATTTGTGAATTCTGACAAGATGAACTTATAGAAACTCTATCTGTCTGTTTGCCAATGTTCTGTTAACATACACAATCTTAACACAGGATGCTATGACATGGTGACTTAGGAATTAAAGGAGAACAGCTGCTATTAAAAGATAACGACCATCGGAGTAATACACTCAATTCCCACTGAAAGTAAGAACCAGTTTTATTTCTTTGTAAGATTTATTATTCATTTAAAAGGTCTCAAATAAAAATGTCTCATACATAGTAATTTTCATCAGTAGATCACAAAGTGTCTTAGAAAGGAGGAAGGTAATAATATCTGAACTGCATAGATGCAGATGTTCATATATACAGAATAAAATTACTTTGGTTAGAACATAGAAAACACTTTGGAAGCATTGGAGCAGCAAAGTTCATGTCAGCTGCAGCTCCTAGGCATGCACGCACAAGTACAGGGAGCTAAGAGCTGGATGATGCCATGTGCACAGTGCAAGCAAGGGCACCAGAGAGCAGCTTGGGTGCAGTGGCAACCTGGGATCTCACCAGAGGAAGCGCCTCAAGCACCACCTTGGTGCATTGCACAATGCATGGCCCTGGTAGCACAGAGGCAATACAAACTCACACCCAGAATGAACCCGTCCAGCACGTTAGCTCTGTGTGCCATGTGCGGCACCAGAACTGTGCATTCATCAGAGGTGCCCTATATCCTTGCATCAAGCCCCTCAAGGCTGTAATCTTTCCGACACATCTCATTTTCACCTCAGCTACTGCAATGCCAGGAGCCTTGCTCAGCCCTTACGGCATCTGCTTCACTCTTCTTCCCAAGCGGCAAGGTCAGAGGACCACTTTCAGATTTTCTGCATGGATGTTTCACACTAAAGAGTGATGTTGTTGAAAAGGAGTAAAAGGTGGCCCTTCCTACCCTGGTGTGGAATAGTTACTGTCTGCAGGGTAATTACTGTTCTACAGACAGTGTAATGACATGCCATGCTCTGAAAATATTCCAGCCTTGCACAGTGTTTGGGACTTTAAAACTTAATTTTATCGCTACAGATCTGTAGCACAAACAAAAAGACTTCAGTTTAATTTGCTGTGGTGTGCTGCTGGGGTGCATTGACCCTGGTTAGATCCTAGGTGCTCCCCGAAGCTGCTCTATCCCTCCTCTTCTCAGCTGGGCAGGGAAGAAAAAATAAAACCAAAGGCTCCTGGTTCAAGAAGGACATGGAGACATCACCCACCCATTACCATGGTAAACCAGATTCAACTTGGGGAAATTAGCTTAATTTATTACCAGTCAAGTAAGGTAATGAGAAATAAACCCAAATATATACCTTCCCCTACTCCTCCCTTCTTCCTGGGCTCAATTTTACTCCAGATTTTCTCCATCTCCTTCCCCTCAGTGGTGCAGGGAGACAGGGAATGGGGTTTGTGGTCAGTTCATCACACATTGTCTCTGCCACTCCTTCCCATTCCTGGAGGAGGAGGACTTCTGCTGCTTCAGTGTGGGGTCCCTCCATGGGAGACAGGTCTCCATAAACTTCTCCAGTGTGAGTCCTTTCCATGGGCTACAGTTATTCACAATAGTGGGTAACTCCCATGGGGTGCAGTCCCTCAGGAGCAGAATGCTCCAGTATGGGTCCCCCACGGGGTCACAAGTCCTGCCAGGAAACCTGCTCCAGCATGGGCTTCGCTCCCCATGGTGTCACGGTTCCTGCCAGGAACCTGCTCCAGCCACGGGGTCACAGCCACCTTCAGGTATCCACCTGCTTCTCTACAGGCTGCAGGTGGATCTCTGCTCCATCGTGGACCTCCATGGGCTTCATGGGCACAGCTGTCTCACCACGGTCTGCACCATGGGGTGCAAGGGAACCTCTGCTCAGGCACCTGGAGCACCTCCTCCTCCTTCTGTCCTGACCTCAATGTCTGCTTCTTATTTAAAGCTTTAGAAACAATCTTTTTTCTTTCCTGATTCCTGATTGTCATTTCATTATCCAGACAGCAATACTGTAACCAGAATCCATACACTGGGATGAAACACTGATGTATGGGATAGCACAGAATAAACAGAATTCCCCCCCACCACCACCAAACTGGTGAACTCATTGAAACAGGTCTGCTGTTCCTCAGCTTTGTTGCCAGTTCAGATTTTAATTTATCATCTCATTAAAAAAAAAATCTGGTAAAATTCTCAGTGAAATTCACTTTCCATGTGAAATAAGGTCAAATGTAAAAATGTAAGGTACTTTTATTTTGTAAATAATCAAATTCTTTCTCTTTGCCAAGGTATGACACCATTTTCTTTAGGACTCGATCTTTTGCCTCTATCCATTATACAACTCAGCAGAGCCATAGTATTGATTTTGAACAGACACTAAGCAGGTTCTTATTTTTGTTTTAATCCAGCCCTCACAAAGGCCTGTGATGAACCTGGTTTCTTTTCTCTCCAATAGGTAAGATAAAGACAGATTAAAAAGACTCTTCTACAGCACAGAATGCAATATATATATGAATTGTATGTGCCACCCACTCATTAAAGAAACAGATGTATTCTTCAGTTAAGAATTTTTGGAACAGTTAATTTCTAAAATTGATTAATACTTTCAGACATAAAAGACTTTGCTGGTGTTTTTCATTTTTTAAAATTAGTTCAACAGAAAGCATTTGTATACTTTAGTATAGTAAACAGTGAGAAAAGTAAAATTTTCATAGGCTGAGGACCTTTTTTATATCTTCAGTGTCCAGAATGATTTAAAAAAATTAATTGCATAGCTGTAATTGTGATCAATCAATCAGTGATAATTAACCGTAGTAGTGATAAAAACAATCAAGGAGCAAACCAAAACCAACCTCCTTCTTCAGATAGAATTAGGCCATCTGTAGTACACAGGCAGCAGTTGACCATATGAGAGGCCATATTTCTTTTTGTGACAGTAACGTATCTGTGAAAGTGTACTGCTTCTGCTGGGCAATAGTGTATGCTCAGTGAAACCAACCAAATATCTGCATTTCTTGATCTCTTATTTTAAATGTACAGCTAAAACTTTGAACAAGATTCTTTCATTAAATATTATCATTATTAACAGGCATTCATTCGTGAGTGGGTAGTGCCTACAGGCACTGACTCAGAAGAAATGCCTCACCGGATCAGACACTGCACACAGATGAAATAAAATGACAGTCTTGCCTGAGAGGCTTTTCAGCGAAAGGTCCCAAGCCTGTGTGGTGGGCATGTGCCCATTTTGGTCTAACTGACTGCTCACAAGAACTGTGCCCTTGTCCAACCATCAGCCTACCAGAATGTACCAGGCATGTACACTACCAGGTCCAGTCTGTCCAAGCACATTGCCTACTGTTCCCCTGTGCATGGCCCTTGCTAAATACCCCTTCTGTCATTTCAACAAGGTCCTCCTAGGATCCTTTCCACCCAGGAAATCAATACCCTCTTTCTAGAAGAAACACAGACACAGACTGATAGCTCCCTATCTCATCAGTGACCAAGATTATGGCTAAGACTAGGCCTTGAAACAAAGGACACAGATAACCAATCAACCAAAACCAAGCAATCTCCTTTGCAAAAGAAGTGCCTAAGCTAACCTTGTTATTGAGGCACTAGCAGTTTGTCCCAAACAAACCAGATCTCAACCATGGCTCACTCTGGTGTTTCAGGTGACAGCTTTTAATAGGTATCCCCCAAATAAAAATGTGGTATATTCAATAATTCTTCAGGTTACATAGTCTTGCCTATTTTTTTGCATAAATGGTTGTACTGTAAGCACTTTCATGATGAACCTTTCAGTGTGAGATTAAACTCCCTATCCCTAGTCACCATGACTGGAAGATCTCACATGGTTCATCATTTTTGTTTGTAAGGTGCCTGTAACACCAAGAACGGTCCTAAAATACTTACGTATTTTAGAGACTGAAAAGTGGATATATTTTGTTGGTCCAGTATTCTCTCAAATCTGAATGCAAGTGGATGCTGAGATGCCATTCTGGTCTTGGTGCACGGCCAGCAATGCCTGACCAGCTGCACCATACACAGGCAAGGGTTCACACCATGTATCAGTCATAAAAAGCAGCAGAATAGGGTGCTGGAATTGTGGCTGTGCTATTCCACCTCTGGCTGACTGCGCTCACCACAGTGGGACTAAGCAAGGCTGGTTGTGGTGGTATGTATGCATTTTTCCAAGGGACCTCAAACTGTGTATCAGTAGTACCAATTGTGCAAGGAAGGGTATGAGGGAGAGAATTCCTGGCAGGCACCACTGTCCTTGATGTGGCACTCTGCTCAGCTCAGGAAAGGGCATGACACTGGTTCATGAGACTTGGGGCATGATTGTGTGGGCTCTGCTGCACCTGTATAGGATGCATGCCTGGTCAGCCAGGGCAGTGAGGTGATCTGTTCTGCACTGTGCAGTCTGCCAGACTGCCTGAGGGGTGCCTGCTGAAGGACTGAACGGTTCTGGGCTTGCCCCCAAGCATTCAAACTAAAATCTTTTCATGACCTCCATCTATTAAGCAGGTATGCTGGTCAGGATATTTATACCAGTTGCGCAAATTTTGAGAGAGCAGGTACCAACGGCCCAGCTACCCTAAACCTCATCCCAGTGGTGTGATGAAAAGACAGACTTGTCCCTATGGCAAGCCTCACCTCTGCCTCAAAAAGCACCACAAAAGACAGATTCCTTTCTTCCTTCCCCGCCAAGACAAACTTGCCAAGAAAGCACTCCTGGCATTAATGTGCACAACAGCTTTTGCAGATGCCTCCTCTGTTCCACCAGCACACAGCTGTCACCATGATGTGTATTAGAAAATACTATATATCTCTATGTTATTAGACACACTGCTGATAAAGAAAAATGAAATTTGATTATTCACAGACGGTACACAACTCAGACAGAATATTGTTTTTACCTGCTGTTTAATAAAATAGCAGGCTTTGACCTTTCTTTCTCTTTTTAAGCATTCAATTTTATTTTAAAAGACTCAAGCAAAGAATCTAAATATGAGTTGGGCCCTTGCCTAACTTTTTGACCTTCTTTATTCCACAAGAAGCTATCAAGGCTGCAAGCCCATATCAGTTGTGGCCTTTGTAGTAAAAAATCTATTTTCAAGGTACAATTAAGTTTAATAGCCATGTTGATCTTCTTTTTCAGAAGCTCATTTAGCAGCACAATTATGATGAGGATGATGATGATTGATTACTAACTTCTGCCATTTTGCAAGAAAAGCACCATCCCTAACTGGCTAACTATAAATGCTGTAATGATCATTAACGTTGTTGCAGGAACCACTGCCAAAGTGATAAATAGATTTGGTTTACATTAGCTACCAGTCTAAAAGCATCATTTGACCTCATTAATAGATATAATCAAATCTGGAGTCATGATTCCTAAGAAGGAAGACTATCTTTTTTAGAACAAGAACTCCATAGCTTTTTTCTGGTCTCGATAAATACAAAAGCTGAAATTTTGTTCCATTGAGGTAAAGTCACAATTCTCTCCAAAATGCTTTGTGCAAATACTAGATGTAATTTACTTCTTGTTCAGTCTGGAAGAAGTTAAAAGTGTTCCTCAAGCTAAAACTACTGCTAGGAGGCATTAAAAGCTACCTGTACAAGACCAGTGAAGCTGTGTTTTTTTGAAAAGTGGTCAGTTTCCTGAAGGAACCAAGAACACAACATTTATGTATTCAGGTCTGTAATTTCATGTTACTATGTTGAAATTACCTCCGTGTTATATGGTTGCTGTATAGATACAGCTCTTTAGGTCTGTGGAAAGACAAAGCTGCAGACTGCATTTGAAGCCTTAGTCCAGTTATAAGTTAATAATTCAGCATGCCTGGAATATGTTTTCTCTCGTGTTGTGCTTCAGCCTCCTGCTAATTAGCCTGAATAATTAGTTTACTTGAGCTCTAGTCAGGCTTTATATCCAGCTAGGCCATGAGTGTGTCACAGCTGTAACCCTAAGTTGATAGTTTTAGTTTAGGAGATGATGTGATCTGATAAAAAAGCCTGGAAAAGACTATTTTGTAGTTTACATATCATCCTGAAGGACAGCACAAAATGTTCTTGTATGATGTGGATTAATACAGGTAGTTGGTATCAACACCTTTTTTGTTGACTTATCAAGCAAAAGCAACTACTATCAGTTTGTCTCTTAAGACAGCAACTCTCCCTAAAAATTTTATCTAGCATTTTGATCACCCTTTAAAAAAATGACACAGAGGGTAAAGTATGACTCTGAAAGGGACAAAGGAAGAACCATGACTAAGAAGACTTTTCATTGACTTCTATATCCTATTTGGTGATTGTTGCTGATTCTAAAATGTATCAGTGTTGATAATGAGAATGAGAAATCTGTTCTCCCCTCTCATATTGACCTATAGTTTGAATTATTTCCTACACAATGCCATGACTTCAGCATGAGTTAGAAGTGCAGTCATACATTAAAGCTTCTGGCTGAGTGAAGGAATTTATTCTAAGTCTCCATTTCCTGCAAGAACATTCTATCAGATTAATATATAAAAAAAGGTATATATATTACGAGTGGTGAGCTGTGCTACCAGCTTAGTACCAGAAGACCCAGACCTGTTCTATTCCAACCAACCACTCATCAAAAAGAAGGGCTGTGGGCATCTGTCCCTCTAAGGGGAATTTTCATTCCCCAGTGTTAAGTGGACAGGTGAACCAGTCTGCTGCTCTGAGACATGTGCTAAGTGATGATGAAAAACCTCCATTTTAAATCCAAGCATCTGGCTTGCTGCTGGACAGCCAGCCTGGAGGCTTTTCATTGTTCTGAGACCCCTTGACTCCCACCTGTGCTGAGTCTGAAGGCCAGCCATGTAATACTAAATGCAGAGTGTAAGGTTTTCTCAAATTATGTCAGTCATTTTTCCTGGATATGACAGAAAGAAATAAATCCCCTCTCTCAGTACCAGACTCCATTTTGATTATCTGTAGTAGGTGTCAATTGTGCCTTATGCTGCCCAAATGAAACCAGACACATTCTAGGCACTTACATCCCTTATGGGATCTAGTTTTACAGGCTCAATTCACTGAAGGAGCATCCTTTCCTCCATCCTATTTACACTGAGTGTGCTCAGCATAGGTTGATCCTACAGGTATGTCCAGGACAGACTTTTTGTACTAAGTGAAGCAATTCATGTAAGGGCACAATAAAAACTCAGTGTAGAAATGTCACAGCTTCTTCTACTCATTGGGAAGAGGACAGGAAACAGAACCTTATGCCAGCTCCGAAAATCAATTATTAGACATTCTTCCTCGACTTTACTGCAGTAAACAGTCGTCAGGGTCTGACTCTAAAGCTTTAGGCGTGGATCTACAGTCCTCTGGTTGACACCACTCCATGTTCATTGCTTCTTATCTTTGAATTACTTTCTGAAGGATTTATTAATTGCATAGCCAGAGGAAAGTATTATTTTTCTTTTAAAAATAGGCAGCCAGCAGACTTAAGGATCACAAAGAATGCCACTAAAACTTCAGAGCAATCAACCTAACCCCACACCCTGTGTCTGTTCCTCTCCTGAGACTGGCACACATTTTATTACAAAATAAATTTTTCACTTAGTAATATTTTGCTCCAGTATTTACAGCCAGCCTTAGCAGTTGCTCTTAAGGAGCACATTTTCTTACTGCTATTTAACAACCACTGCATCCCCTCATTGTCAAAAGTGCATCCCAGTTATTAAAATCATTTAATTAAACCCTATTTCTTCTTATTGGATTAATTTCACTGCCGCTGATCAAAGAGGCTGAAAAAAATCATCACATCTTAAAATTAGAAGTACACAGCAGAGTTCTTGCTCTGTCTCTATATAAGTACAATTGGATTTGAAGCGATTAACCTCAAGTTTGGCCAGAAAGAGAAATTAAAATTAAAAGGGAATGCCATAACTAAGCCTAAGAAAAATAATAATTTCTGGAATTAGAAGTCAGTCTGCTGAAATCAGTGGTGTTGGTCCTGATGATTTCTGTCCAGTGAGGTTTCTGTCCCAGCTTTCCAATTGCTCTTGCAAGTACTTTGCCACTAACTAAAGAAGCAGCTGTGCTCTCTCTTAATAAGAACTTTTCAACAGCTGACAAACAATTCTTTCAAACCTGTAGCATCACCAGTACTGAACAATTAATCCTCCACCTCCTCAGAACTGAGTTAAGCTTAGAACAGAAAGAGAGAGGCAACAGAAGAAAATGAGCTCTGTGAAGCATGAAGAAATAAAAATAAAAAGATCATAAAGAAAATAAACATTAATGGTAGATGAGCAATCAATAAAGTCCAAAGCTTGCAAAGACTGCCTTGGAAAGTAAGAGCGCTAAAGGAATTTAAATAAGTATAAATGGAGTCTCAAAAAGATTTATTTAAGAGTGAATTAATTCTCCAGTGCACTTTCCTTTTTTCTTTCCTTGCATGATTGTCTCTTAGGCTACTTCACTTTCTGCATTTGGTGCCACAGGACAATAACACATTAATCTCTAAGTTATACATGTTCTCCCATAGTGATCATTCCAGCAAGCAAAATGTTAACACATTTAAATTAATGCAAATGAGATGGTGGTTTGTTATTGGCTGAAAGTGCTTCAAAAAAGGCTAACAGTGATTCACAGATACAACTTTGCATCTGCAGTCTAATTAAAATAAATCTAATTAAATATGATGCATCTGTAAAGCTGCTTGAGCACTGCAGAGAACATACAGAATTCCTTTTATAGCTGGACAGAGTTTCCAAGAGCCAGTGTGTCTGCCATTTCACTTCATTTTGAACCACTCTAATAGCAGGTGAATAATACAATACAACAGCAATGGAAGCCACATTGACTGGGGGGAGGTAATGTCCTTTCGTTACACAGAATGATACAGCTGGAAACAAGAAAAGACCTTAAAGCCGTAAGTCATCCTTTAGTCTCACTTATTAAGGCAGAACTCTACAAATTTTTTATGTTACTGACAGCACACAGCAAAATCAGGCATCATCAAAACCTTGTCTTATCAAATGATTTCTTCTAAAATATTATTTCAGATTTTTTTTCCTGGGAAATAAACATTCCACAGACATTGTATTCAGTATGAAAACTTATTGCTCCCAACTGAAATTCTGCCATAACTGATTCTAGCACTGAGAACTAAAATGACCACAAGGTAATAAAATAATGTTTTTTCTTTCCCTTTCAGAAATTCAGGTAAGAAACCTCATGTTAGAAAACTGTCTTAAAATGTGTAAACCAGCTACACTCAGATGTAGGAACGTCAAAGTACGACAAATCGTGATAAAAAGAAAATATCATCACAACATACATCCATGAGGTATTCCAGTAGACAAAAATAATCTGTGCATTCCCACCTTAGAGAAGTAGTATGAACTGTCTTGATCCTATTACTACCTAAAATAACTATGTTTACTGAAAGCCAGAGATAGAAATGTATGGTGCTAGGAAGGAGTATGAATCCATGCAGACTAAAGAGGCTCTCCAGATCTCATTGGTTTTCTTCTTTTGCCCTTTCTCAAGGCTCAATAGATTGTCAAAATGTTGAATTTAGTAATATACAGATTGAGAAAATGTTGAATTCCAGTATGTCCTAGACACTCTGGGACAGGCATGACTGTATTCCTGGGCGATTCTCCACATCAGGCCGCAGACTTTTTATTAAAACAGATTTATGGACTGAGAGCATGCCAGAACTATAGTGTAGATATGACACTCTCCTAGAAGGCCAGCAAATTGAATCTTCCTAGCATTTTAGATGAAATATCACTGTATGAAAAATTAAAAAAGGCTTGTAAGCACAGCTCTGAAGACTTCTCATTCCTTGGTTGGAACCCTAGCCAGTGAGCTATTTACCCCATACAAGCCAGAAACTAAGCCACTTCTACCACAGAACTCTGTTTTTGAGTCCCTGGGTGTCCCATGGAGGATTTCTGTGTCAGCCTCAGTGAGACAATGCATTCTCCATCCAGTTTAACCTTTAGGCCATAGGCTCTCTCTCTTTGTGGAGTGAGATACATGGGTTTAAACTTGTTAAGGGTGACTAAGATGCAAGCCATGTTCCTCCTCATCTCATGACAGTGCCCTAGCAACTATCCTTTACTACAAAATAAAATTAAGGACAACACTAATAGCATTTAGTTTTCCTCCTTTAGCTCTATTGTAGCCCCACTATCTCCAAGGATGAAAATACAGTCTCCAAGTAAAAGAGCAGTAGACATGTGCAAGGTCCTGCACTTTGGCCACAACAACCCCCTGCAGCGCTACAGGCTGGGCACAGAGTGGCTGGAGAGCAGCCAGGCA
>JAWWES010000041.1:37995447-38057720 GCA_035583135.1 Lophotriccus pileatus | reverse complement strand
TCAGGAAGGATATTGAGGTGCTGGAGCAGGTCCAGAGAAGAGCAACCAGGCTGGTGAAGGGACTTGAACACAAGTCCCATGAGGAGAGGCTGAGGGAGCTGGAGTTGTTTAGTCTGGAGAAGAGAAGGCTCAGGGGAGACCTCATCACTCTCTACAACTCTCTTAAGGGAGATTGTAGCCAGATGGGCGTTGGTCTCTTCTCCCAGTCAATCAGCAGTAGAACAAGAGGGCATGGGCTTAAGCTGTGCCAGAGGAGGTTTAGTTTGGATATTAGGAAAAAATTTTTTACAGAGAGAGTAATCAGACACCGGAATGGGCTGCCCAAGGAACTGGTGGATTCACTGTCCCTGGAGGTTTTTAAGATGAGACTGGACGTGGCACTGAGTGCCATGGTCTAGTAACCATTGCAGTGTTGGATCAAGGGTTGGGCTTGATGATCTTGGAGGTCTTTTCCAACCTGGTTGATTCTATGACAGATAAATCCCATAGGGAAAATTGGGTCTGCTGTTCAAAAAAATGTATGTAGAGGGCTCTGTTATGAAAAAGAAATCATAAATGATGGAAAATCACAAAATTGTCCCATTAAAGTAATTTTCTTTGCTGCTGCTAAGTAGAGCTCCAGTTTTGAGTCCTTTCAGTTATAAATAGCTACATTAATTTCAGCAAACCTATGGTGGACAATGTTTGTAGGATTATTTTTTTAGGTGAACTTAGTAATACACAGGAAAAAAGAACTGCATGTTTATGACTGCATTCCTTAACCTAAGAAATATAAGCTTGGTGATTCATAAAAAAAGGGATTTTTTGCTAAGTCATAACTAATTAAAAGTCTGAAATTGCTAAAATAGTAATTTTCATGGTATTTTTCTATACTTTGGTGTGAAATTTACTCTATTATAGAAGACTGAAAAAGGCATTTTTCACAATACCTGTATTAAGATGGGGTTTATGTGTTGCACAGGCTGTCAGAGACCCATGCTGCAGAATGAATATGTGAGTATGTGCACCAATGGCTAACAGGACTATGCACTACCCTAAAAAGCCTCAGGGTAACAGACTTCTAAAAGACGGTGTTTTCTTTCTCCTAAATATGTAACATGAAGTTCAAAATTTTTAACTTCATACAAAGGAAATTTTATTCATATATTGATTTTCTTGATGTGTTTATTAATGCATCTTGATATTGCACTGGTGAAGCCACACCTTGAGTACTGTGTTCAGTTTTGGGCCCCTCTCCTCAAGAAAGACACTGAAGTGCTGGAGCATACCAGAGAAGGTCAACAAAGCTGGTGAAGGTTCTAAAGAGTAAGTTGTAAGAGGAATGGCTGACAGAGTTGGGGTTGTTTAGCCTGGAGAAAAGGAGGTTCAGGGAAGACCTTATCACTCTCTACAACCGCCTGAAAGGAGATCATAGCCAGGTGGGGATTGGCCTCTTCTCCCAGGCAACCAGCAACAGGAGAAGAGGAAATGGCCTCAAGCTGAACTAGGGGAGGTTCAGGTTGGACATCAGGAAGAATTTCTTCACTGAAAGGGTGGTTAAGCTTTGGAATGGGCTGCCCAGAGAGATCGTGGAGTCACCACTGCTGGAAGTGTTCAAGAAATGACTGGATGTGGCACTTGGTGCTATGGTTTAGTTGACATGGTGGTGTTCAGTCAAAGGTTGGACTTCACGATCTTGGAGGTTATTTCCAACCTAAATGATTCTGCGATTCTGTGATTTTATCATGGTATCAAACATTTGCAAAGGAATGGAAAGGGGACTGTCAAATACATTATTATTGTTAAATACATTATTATTTTTACATCATATTTTGATTTCAGTGCAATTTGGAGCTTTTAGAATGTGGTATAAACACACAGTACAAACGTCACATTAAGGACATTATATTCACTTTCTTTACTCTTTTTATGTATTATTAAATTTACTAATTAGTCATTATTTATTGTTAATTTTTATTTATTATCTTTACTTTTACTCTTCTATTACTTAGATCTCACATTTCTCCTGTGTTCACTCAATGTATAGTATTCATAGGACAACTTGCTTTTATAATGTATGAAGGCTTTACTATGGCTCAGCCACCTGTTAAGTGCCTTTAAATCAGCACAGAGATTTAAGCCACCATAAATACAGAATGGTAATTTATATGGTAAAAACCAGACAAGATACAAGATACAGTAAGATAGAAATTATTTTTAAAAACAACACAGGACATCTGATGCAAGTTTCTAACTTCTTGTGTTCAAAGTCAACTATATTAGTGAGCACAATGCTCGATAAAATTTGAATCTTAACATTGTGCTGGCTTTTTAATAATTTCAATAATCAAGGAATGCAGAAAAATAATATTGGTTTGCCCAAATTATTTCAGAAAGAAATCTGCAAATATTTGTCTTACTTTCTGATTGTTGACATTAGCATATTACTCTGCAGTACAGCAAAATTAAGGTTTGTTTGGTGAAATCTCAAAGAGCATTTCCAGAAATCACTAGAAAACTTCTGCTTAGTTTGAGATGACTGTTTCTAATCTGACTTGTCACAAACTCCTGGATCAGCTAGGCAGTGAGGAGTCTGTCCTTGAGGTAAGGAAAAGGAAGACGTCATCAGTATTCCTTTTCAATGGAGCTTCAGAGCCAAAGTTCAGAGCTACATAAAGCTACACTATAGTATACAAGAAGTGAAGCTGGCAGGTAAAAATGGGCCAATATATTTTATTGTTATGGTGAAATAGTCCTTCAACAAGGATAAAGTTTTTGTCTCTGCTACCTGCAATATGTGGTAAGCTTGGAAGGTAATATTTTTTTGTGCTGTGACTAGTATTAAACCCATCCCAAATCATAAGTAATTTATGTTGGCAGTGTTGTCCCAGGACACTCCACTAATGTAAGTGAGGCTAGTAATGTCTATTTAGGCACATCATGGTAGAGGTGACACTTCATGAATGAAGAAATCCTTTCCTGGAGCAAAAATAAAAGCCATTTACCACTGCTGATGGCTTAGAGATCCAGTATCTCTGCAGTGGATTCTACAGATTCAACCACTGAGGAGTTAAAAATACCACCCCAAAATAAGCCTTATTAAACAACTCTCTTGTCATAGTATTTTAACTATGGTAAACATGAAGACTATATCTTTTGATCGATGGCCCTTTTATCCTTTCATGAAAGCAATTTCTGACAGACATACCCCTTGCAAGTGGCTCGGAGTTATTTAATTGGCCTCACATGCCTTCAAGTTGAGCCAGCTCATGCCAGGGAACAACCTCCTGGAAGCCAGCATAGCAACCAATTTTCCTTTGGCTTTCCTCTAAACTTGGCAGTGCTGCAATTTATCCTGGCTTGTCTCAATTGTTGATCTTTATCTGAGGTCACACACAATTTTGCTGACTGCCACTGACATCGTAGGGTCATAAGCAACACACTTTTCTATTCTCCTTCCAAAAATGTTTCTTGTCCAACTAGTAGTAATTAGCAGCAGTTAGAAAACACTTGAGCAGGGATATGAGGTTTCTAGTTCATGGTTCAGTGCAGGAACATTCAACATATTCGTGGGATAAAGAACAACCACTAACAGGAGCCCTGTTAGTTTTGAGAAAAAAACCAGCTATCCTCATGACTACTGCCACAGTGACAAGAAAAAAATGTACATTTTACAGTACATTAGTCTTGAAGCTACTAAAAAAATACACATCAGTATTCAGTTTGCTTTGCTAAAATGTTAGCTGAAGGCTTTTTTCAGTCCTTCTTAGCAAGCTTTGTGTGAAGTAGAGGGAAAAGTAGACAAATATTGGTTTATATTTATTCATCAGAAGTATCCTATGGTGGACAGACAGCCTGGAAAACAGAGCAAAGCACTGTCGGGGAGTGCTAAGCCTCTCAGCCATATGTCAAAAACATTTCAAAGGATTTAACTTTCCTCCTTCCTCCTGTAATGGTATTCTCCATGCAAGTCATAATATGGCAAAACTGTGGGTTTTTTCTGGAGAGGCAGGAGGTGTAAACGAGAGGAAGAAGGTACTGTGTGATAAGGGAAGCAGGAAAAAGTAAGGATAAGAGGAAGTAGATGAAAGAGAGTGAGAACTGGAGATATAAGTCACAAATTGGTTATCATTTTACTTTCAGTTCACAGATGTGACCTTTAATGCTTACAAGTCATACATCCTGTCAACATACTCTGTAATAGTAATTCTCAGAATATCAGACCTATTGACAGGATGATTGTAAAGACATATACTGACTGTCCTTAATGGTCATCTATCTACTGGAAGCAAATTCTGCACCTTCTAGGAGAAAGAATCACTGCTTATTTTTTTTAGAAAAGGGAATTTTATGTTCATCCAGCATCAGGGCAGGAACAGAGATATGTTACAGCTTTCAGTTCTCTACTCCCAAAATGTCAGTACAGACCCTTTATTTTCCTTGCCTCATAAAATTGTGGGAAAGCAGGGAATATCAGCACTGCTTTGCTACATCAGGAATCCTCACTGACACTTCAGTCTGCTAATGGCTCCCAAGTCTCATGATGACAATGCTGTACGAAAAGCTTCTGTAATAAAACATCCTCACAATACAGATGTTAACGAGGACTTACTAGAATTGGGTCTAGTAAGTTAAGTTTGTAAACTGGATGGTAAGTGCACACCCCAACAACACTTACTCATTTAAGTCCTATGTTGATGTAAGTACATTACAGCTTGTCTTTACCTCTTAAAAAACAAACCAAAGTAAAAGCAACTCTGAAACAAGAGAGACATAGTAGCATTTGCTAATCTAGTATATGTGATCCATTTTAGCATATAGAGCTGATACAATGTATGCTCCTAACACTTTATAATTCCCTTGATAGCAGGGAAAAGATCAAAGAAGTCTGCCCAAACAGAGGTACTATCAGTAGCACTGGAGGCAATTCTACAGTTTTATCTGTAAGGATTAAAGCACTGCTGAGGTCCGGCCAGTGAACTCTGTGACAGTCTGATACAGACCTTGAGATGCTTCTCAGTGCCAATCAATGCTGAAAGGAGGGAGGAATTAGTGGAGCATCACATCTACTCCCTGCTCGTTACTACAGCACTCCAGTACATCCACAGAAGAGCTGAACAACTCACTAAAGCTCATGGAGGACCCAAGCCCAGAAGACAGCTAAACAACATCATCTGCCAGTATCCTGGATTCCTCTCAGGCACAGAAAGCAGCACCACGGTGGCCTGCTTCCCCCTGAGCCAGTAATGCTAGGGAACAGCAGTGGAGACATGCTGATGCAAGGGCTGCTGTACTTTGGAGGAAGCATAAAACCAACATCTTCAGCTTTTCTCGTGATGAAAGATCCCTCGAGACTTTCCCTAAAGGATTGTAATGCCTTACAGCCCCATCCAACTCTCATTAAACTAAATGGAAAGAACTTCAATCACATCTGTGGAAATTGGATGTTTGCAGGGTTGGCTAATGTCCAAAGTGAGGTAATTACATTCTTCCAATGGCTTCCATTGGAAAATTTCAGTGTGTGTCCCCCCATCCCAAATGATCTCAAAGTAGCACTCTACTGATCATTTAAACTAAACAACTGCCCTAAATGCTCTTTTTTTGACAACAGTCATGAAAATGCGTGTTGTGATAATACACCATGTGACAAGAGCAGGCACGACTCTCAGAAAGCAGCCTGCTAAAATGAAATGGAAGGTAAAATAATTATACTGGTATTTATGAAGGTCTGAAAAGAAATTTGCTACTAGCACTAGATATGTGTGTGATACCTGTCTGTAAAACTACATCACTTGTACAGTTACAAACTTTTAAAATAACCCTAGCAAAAGTAAAATTAATTTACATTAAAATAAGCGTTAATGTAGCAGTTCTTCAGGTAAATTATAGGACATATTTGAAAAGTAAGAATTTACAGTTTTGATCCTCCAAACCACTTGTGTGTAACAGATTTAATTTGATTTTATTCAGGAGTTTAGAGTATTTAAATACTTTACCAGATTAAACTTTTTGAGATTCTAAAATCTGCTGTGTACCATTTCAGTACCTGGACTCAGCCTGAATACTCATGTCACTCCTGCATAGCTCTATCAAGTTAAGAATGTAATTCTGTCGCCTTTTGAGTTATTTACAGGACTGGTATTGGTCAGTCAAGAAAAGAGATTTGAAAACAAGAAAAAACTTGTTCACCAATTTGCAGTCATCCTGCACTGCAACATTCAGCTAGCATTGCTGTGCTTTTAGGGATTTGGTATCACAAACTATTTTATGTAATAGGGACACAATTTAGGGGTTTGGCAGTTTGTTTTTAAAGCAGATGTATTTTCTGTTCCTTTTCTAACAGGAATTATCAGGATAAATATTTGGTTCAACAGAATAAAAATGCTTCTTGTCATTATCATTATAAAATTTTAGCAGTTTTCTGAGAAGTAGTAGTGATGTTGGACAGATCCGTGCATTCTGCAGAAACAAAGCCAGCCCAGCTGTCAGCAGGTTCCTAACAAAAATGAGCTGATGCAAATCAAGAGTGTTGCACAGTTTAAACCCCTCAGTCAACACATTAACTGAACAGAAAAAAGATCGTTGTAAATAATTTTCCTTCTCCATTTTGTCTCTTCCTGCACATCAGGAAAAGCAGTGTGCAGGAGTATTTTTGTACCATACAATCATAAATAAACGCATGGCTGTTTCAGAATTGTCAGGTGAACACTGATATTTCTTTATGCTATGTTATCATCGTTCATGCTACGTCCTGAGTTCAGGTAACATTTTTTTCTCCACTAGTCCTCTCCACCCGAAATACTACTTCCCATCATCCTGGCCGACTCACTGTCCTAGGACTTAAAACTCATCAATAAATATTTCACAAGGCAAGAGAATTCAGAAATCGGTATTCCAGAACAATTTCCTACAAAGTGATTGCTATCACCGAGTTGTAATCTAAAATGCTATGCTAGGCTGAAATTTATTAATAGTAAGCTTGCCTTATCTTTGTCTGTTCTCCTTTTCTTGCTCATGCTGCAAGTAAATCTGCACCCACGGCATATTACAAATAACTGACTCCAGTGTTGAGACATGAAATGCTATATTGCAGCTTAGAGCACGTGTCTGCTGAAAATGGGGTACTGAGGTCTTAGGAAATAAGATAGAATAGCTGGTCTGGGAGGAAACATGAGATTGAAACCTAAAGAATAACAAGCCTGACTGATGGGTTAGCAAGTATATTGCTTGTGCCAATTTTTTCATGTGAGTTCTGTCTAGAAGAAAAGTGTTAATAAATACATAAATGAAACAACACGGAAGGCAAACAGAAAATTCAATGCAATCTGGTAAGGAAGGAAGGACCTTAAAAGTATCTGTAAGAAAAGTGTAAAAATTATTGTCAACATCGTTGACTGTGTAAATATTGTATTGCCTCCCTGTAAACTGTTTCCAGTAAAGAAAAAATCTGATGCTTGTCCTAGTCATGTAGTGGGTTTCTGTGGCTGGGTTTTGGTAATGGGGGGATGGGGGGTACTACAGGTGTGGCTTCTGTTAGAAGCCGCTAGAAGCTTCCCTTGTCCCATGAGGCCAATGACAGCCGGTTTCAGGATGGACTTCCTACCGCTGGCCAAGGCTGAGCCAATTAGGAGTGATAGTAACGCCTCTGTGATAACATATTTAAGAACAGAAGGTTGTTGCGCAGAGAAAAAATTCCAGTCAGGCAGGAGCAGAGTGAGAACATGGGAACAACAAAGTAGACACCAAGGTCAGTGCAGAAGGAGGGGGAGAAGGTGCTCCAAGCACCAGAGCTGAGGTTCCCCTGCAGCCCGTGGTGCAGCCCATGGTGGGGCAGCTGTGCCCCTGCAGCCCATGGAGGACCATCGGGGTGCAGAGACCCACCTGCAGCCCATGGAGAAGCCTCTGCTGGAGCAGGTGACCCCATGGGAGGCTGTGACCCCGTGGGAGGCCCAAGATGGAGCAGGGTCCTGCTGGAAAGCTGCGGCCCATGGAGTGGGAAGCCCATGCTGGAGCAGGTTTTTTTCCTGGGTAGGACTTGTGGGCCTGTGGGGGACCCACATTGGTACAGCTCATTTGTGAAGGAAGGACTGCACCTCATGGAAGAGAGATCCAGGGGACAGCAGTTTGGGAAGAACTGTTGCCCAAGGGATGGACTCACACCGGAGAGGTCCATGATGGAGTCTCCCATGGGAAGGACCCCATGGGAGCAGAGGAAGGACTCCTCTCCTGAGCAGAGGCAGAAACAACACCTGACTTTAACCTCCATTTCCCATCCCTCTGCACTGCTGAGGGGGAGGAGGGAGAACATGGAAGGAAGGAGGGGTATGGGGAAGGTGTTTTTAAGACTGTTTTATTTCTCACTCTTTGGCTCTTATCCTGTTAGTAATAAATATAAGTAATATCCCCAGTTTGAGTCTGTTTTGCCCATGAAGGTAACCAGTAAGTGACCTCTTCCAGCTCTTATCAGTCATGAATCTTTAGCTGTTTTTTTTCTCTCTCCTCTGTCCAGTTGCAGAGAGAGAGTGATAGAGCGGCTTTAGTGGGTACCTGATATCTGGCCAGGGTCAACTTCCCCATTGGGGTACAGCCATATGGGTGATGACAGAGGTCTAGGGGAAAGAAAGCTTCTCATGTGAAAATGGCTTTCAAATCAACTGGCAGCTCACCAGCCTTTGTATACTCTTACTCCCTTCCTCTTCAAGGAACTGCAACCCCTATTCCAACCCTATGTCAAACGAATGGTTTGTGTGGTTCCTTCAAACTCACAAAATAGGAGTTGCCAGCAAGGACTGCAGATTTAAATATCTGAGTCTCAGGTCTTCTTGAGACTAAAGAAAATCAAGAGATCAAGCTGGAAAATGAACTTCCATCTGCCTTTCCTGCAGGAACAGGTAGGAAAGAAATACAGGATTCGTGTGGTCATATTCTGTTGTCTAGTGTGAGACAGAGACATTTGTTTAAGAGCAAGGAGCCCTAAATACTCAGCCTTATTTACTCATTTTGTCCAATAGCATTTCACAGCAAAATTCATATGCTGTCCCTTCAGCCAGGTCTCTGGTCCTGTGAGTCCCTTTGCTCTTCATCAGACTGTACACTGACAGAAGATAGAGAAACAATCGTTCTCAAAGTGAGAGAAATCAGGTCTCTAAGCCCAGGGAAAGTGCTTTCAGACTATGAATCTGCCTATTAAAAGACCTTAACCTGGAGCTCTTCCTAGATATCAAAGTCTGTGAGACCAGTATGACTGAAGACACCAGTTTTTTCCTTCTGGATAAACCTGGGCTCCTGTTTCTGTGTCATCCTGAAGGGGGCCAATGCATTTAACTTAGATTCATAAATTCAGCTTCTAGAGCCTGATTCCTAAAAAAGTAAGTGTAGAAAGCCTGGTAATTTCTGGAGATCCTTTTTATGATGTGGTTTGGCATGCCTTTCCCATCTAGAATGATAAACTTCATCTTCCATTTTGGTGGCTCTCACTGCAATAGGAAAACAGTGCCAGCTACAGTACTGAAACATGCCCCCAGATGATATAGGCTCTGTGAGCAAATTAGGGAGCTCTTGCTGAAGCTGATAATTAAGATTAGATTCAAATTCAGAAACCTGCGCAGGAGTAGGCAGATGGCTTGTTCAGCTACCAGCTGGAACTCAGCCTTCATGAGGCAGTTATTCAAGTTCAGCAGCACAGCTTCTTTCTATGGAGTCAGAACAAAGTCTACGCATGTCAAGTTCCTTCTGAAGATTTCAGGCCACCTCCACAGCTCTTGCTGCATGTTCTGGAAGCAGCAGCAGTGTTCAGATCTAGACTCATTCAAGATCTCTCTTGAAATACAAGCTAAGACTAAAAAGATAAAAGGAATATATGAAAGAATGCTCTGGACCTACAGCATTCCTGAAAGCTCCTGTTGGCGGTCAGTGGCTTAGTATTTCACCCACCTTGGCAATGTGATGACCAGATATTTTAAACAATTCATTTATCAGTAAAGGCATTCTTTTCTCTTTTAAAAAAAATTTAAACACATTAAAAAACATATGTCAACCAAAATAAGGAAGGAATTATATACTTATAATCCCTCAGGAAAGGCTTTAGTTTGGATAATTCTCAGCAGCAAACTCACACAGTTCTAAGCAGAATAGTTAATAATAACAACAAAGAACAATATTCTGTTCTTCAGCTGTGCCAACTGACAACAGTTGCTCAGAATAACAGAGCAATCTACCCTTGGTTCTCATAAAAATATGAGTGAATATTTTCTAGCTTGCTAAGTGCTTAGGCACAAGTAGCCAAGGTAAGGATGGAATATCAACCTTAACAGTAATTCCTGTATTTTCACTGCCCATTTAAACGATATTTTTAAAATGCAAATCTACTAATCATAGTCATAAGTGCTTTTAATCTTTTATGCAGTACACTGCTGAGAATCAATCTTTAAATGTATTCTCAGTTTAAAGTTCAGAACAATCACTTCATGAACTCTCATTTTCAGAGCATGATTACAAACAACTATAACAGATAATGTGTAATTATGTAGACACTTTATATGCAGGTAAGTTTGGAAAAGGTTAATAAAGATTGTGTTTCTTTTATGCATTTAAACACAATTTCTTTGCACTTTCCCTCACAAGAAGTAATGAAATTTTAAGGTACATTCCCAAAACTCAAAGGAAGCCAGCAACTATGTTCAGTTTTCTGCTTGTAAATTGAATTCTCTACTCAATTTATAAGGCACTGGCACAACTTGACATATCTATAGTGCAATAAAATACCTACCAGAGTTGTTGTAACATATAAAATAATAATCACAGGGATGTGGTAGAGGAGACCCTTGGGGGTACTCTGACACCCCCTGTTAAAACACCATCACCAAAACAAAGGTAGATTCTCACCGCTGTTTCTGCTATAGATGAATTTCATTCCCTTGGCTTTAAAAGTTAATATGAACACAGTTTTTTGTTTTCTTATATTTTGCCGAAATGTTTTCAGCATCACGTACTTTACAGGAGAACTGGCTTCTCCTTGCCTTTCTTTCAGATTATACAGCTCAAAACCAACTGCTGTTTCTGAAAACGGTGTTTCAGACACATACAATCAATAATGCATAATTCTGTTTGACACTGAGGTTACCTTCCCAGTGTGCTTCTGGCTCAGAGACAGTATTTCCTTTCAGACAGGACAGGGCATTCTCACGTGGATGCAGAAGAGGACGTGAGTTTAGTCTGTGACAGGCTCTCCCTGTGCTGGGAATGGAATGTGCTGGAGCTGGTGCTTTGGTTCAAGCTGTAGGAGTCTGCTCTTCTGATTTCTCTTTTCTTCCTTGGCTTGTCCAAGGAACAAGATATTAGCCAGCGTAGGAATAGGGTCCTCCCTCAGACCAAAGTGTGTCAGATGCATGAGTTTGCTCTGATTGAAGGAGATTATGGCCCTGCCCATGGCTGGGGCATTGGAACTAGATGATCTTTAAGGTCCCTTCCAACCCAAACCACTCTGATTTATGTAACCTCCTGGCAAGCATGTCTGTTTGCCAGTGCCTGATCCAGTACAGTCTGCAGCAGCATTTCTAGGCCTCGCTAGAGCATCTTGTACTTCTAACAGCCTGAGGTTCCTCGCTCAGTCCTGTATGAGGATCAAACTGGCAGCTGTCATGGATCCAAAAGTTTGAGCACAGGACATGTTAAGGGGAGCCTATCAGAAGGCATACGAAAATAACTCATGGATTGTAAAAATGTAATAATGTAAAAAAAAAGAAAATCTTCATGACAGAATCAATCACTAAAATATCGATGGCGTATAATTTGGTGGGATCTGAGACTACATGATATTCCTTCCAGACAAGGATTTTCATCCGCTTCATGAGCTTTTCACTTCCATTCTTTCACCTCTCAGTATCTATTTAGACACTTGAAAATTAAAAGCTGTATTTTCAGGGTTCCTAATTTAAAACAATCAAAATATTCTGAACCCTTAAAAATAATGACAGCATTTTTATATTATGAGTTTCTAAAATAACAGAGTTGAATTTTGTCTCACAATATTTGTGTCTTCTGGATGTGTGTGGGTGTTATTTTTAAGCTTTTCCTTACTAACAGGAGATCTAGAAACTTCTATTTAAAAAAAAAAAAAGATCAAATTCTCTTGTAATCACTGCACTCTGGGACTGGGGGGTTCAGGGAGAAAACAAAGTATTCTGAGATTTGCATTTAAATTGCTATATTTAGAAATAATGGTCCCTCCCCCTCTAATGTTGTACTACAATAGCTCTGTCTTGTGCTTGTTCTGTGTTCCAAAATAAATCCTTATTTGTAATTTTCCCTGTTTCTTCCCCAGTGTAAAGCTGCATGTATTTGCTTGGCATGAGTAACTGCCAATGATTTGATGATAGGAAGGGCAACAAGAAGACCTGAATTTATGCTGTCCCACTTCCTCTAGCACTGTTCTTCAGATCTTTCTGAAGAACAAGAAACTTCTCTATTTTCCCCTAAATCTCTCCTTACAAATGTTCTTTGCCTTAATAGAGTTTGCCAATGTCAGAATGTTCCTAAGCTGAGAACTCTACTTATTGTTTTCACAAATGTATGTGTGTACATATATATATATATATATATATATATATATACACGTGAACATGTGTATACATAGTCCTCGTTTCTGCAGGCAGTTAGCTACTAATCAAGATGATATCTGAAGCAGAGACTCAATTTTTTTCCAGCTAACCTAAGATTTTAGACAATGACTAACACTAGTATGTTCTGTGGAAATATAAATAATAGCTCTTGCTGCAAACTTTATTCTGACTTTATGGTATGTCTACTCTATTAATCCAGGTTTTAAATCTGAAATGATTCTATTATCAGCATTTTGCTTCTTTTTTATGAACTTCGAAAAAAATGTGCCCTCTCCTCCATGTTCCAATGACACCTGTACTCCAGGAACCATTAGGAGAAGCCTAATTAATTCATTTTCTTCAAATGAACAACCTTCATAAAAATTCAGTTTCACAAAGACCCCATGCACAAAATCTTCAATTTTCTAATAACAGACCTAATTTGGTAGTATCTCCTTGATAATCTTGATGCCACATAGGAATCAAAAATTAAGGAATTAACTTCACTGTCATTTATAGAGGGTAGTAAACACTCAATACAACCTCAGCTGATCAATCAAGAAAGGCAGAAGGGCAAAATAGCAGAGGCTTGCAGGGAGGAAGAAATGATGAGGTGTGTCTAGGATGACTGCTGAATGCTGAAATTTTAACTTAAATGGCTAAATATATAAATCCAGAATTATTTTATTTGATAAATTACCCAAATATATCTACAACTCAGTACATCAGCTTACTAAGATATTATTATTTAGTATTAAATCAGACCTGAGTCTTACAGTTATTTTTACATTTTTTATTACAGTTCTCTCTACTGCCTTCAGTCCCATTTTGTTTTGACAGTTATTCTCTAAACCAAGGAGAGTGAAAAAACCCTTTCTCTGTAAACAGAATGTGAAACAAGTCTGCATAGAGCATTGGGTTTTAGCTTGAATTATCACAGAGTTTTGAGCTCCTGGTTTGGGGAATTATCAGTCAGTTGTACATGATGAATCAAAGTTAGGGCTTTTGAGCACCAGCTACTGAGGCCAAATGGAGTTGCAAGCCAGCCATACATTTCAGAATATGGTTTGTATAGAAAGGTAGGGTTTTATCCAATTACAATGTAAGACAGCAAAGAGGATTGGAAATATGCAATTTCTCCCTATTATACAGATAATGATAGTATCCTGGATTCTAGCATTCAGCTATTACAGCTATTCCAGTACCCGTTGCATTAATAGCATGTCATGATTTAGTCAGATGTATGCTGGAATTTTATTGCATTTTTGCTATCTTAATTTACCTTGCTGGCAGAATGAGGTCTCCTGTTCATATAGCAATGTGTCCTTAGAAAACAACTTTGCTTTTAAAAAGATGCTTATTAAGTAATCTAATGTTGATTAATGTCAAGTTTTATTTGGGTATGTTTAGTATCGGTATCTTGACACTTAAAGTCTCCACCCAAAAGTTACTGCTGCCATTCCCACAGTCTTGCTGCAACACACTTATTGTAAATGTATGGCTGATATTTTCCTAGTCTGTAGACAAAGACCCAGAGTAGTGAGAGGGAGAAAGGAAAGAATCAATATATCTTATAAAGTATTTTCATGAAATTTTGTTTTCAGATGAGTGATGTTTTATCTGCTTTATTTCCCTCCCCTCTTTTCTCGTATTGGATATCCTGCATTTAAGAAGCAAAGTATAAAAGCAGTGATGGTACCTTTTTTTGCCTTCTGGTAAACAGCTTAAAAATTCTGCAGATTAAAGATAAATAGGGATAGAAAGTATAAGAACCAATTAAGTTAGAGTGACTTTTATACACAGTGCAGTTACGGAAAAACAACTGTACTGTGATTATGCAAATCAGAACAACCAAAATGCAGAAATTTACATAGCAGAGAAAAAAATTCCTCACAGTTATGCCTCAGTAACTTACAGGATTCTTGCACTTTAATTGTATGACTCATTGTAATAAAAGTATCACACTTGCTTTATCCAGAGGGAAATGTATGTTAGGACATCACCATTCTGAATGATTTGTGTGCTTTTGGAAGCCTACACTCTCCTGCCACAAAATGTGGTGTATGTTCTATCTTAAAGAGATATAAATCAATGAAAAAAACAGATTTTCTGCTTGTATCAATGAAAATTTTAACATGGTTTACATACTGCATCACTGTTCTTGAAATATATGTATACTAATACAAATAGGCCCTTTCTTTTTCTTGGAACTTTTATTTCCTCCTTCTATTCAACTCATCCTTTTTTTTTTGTTGACAAAATAAGACTTCTCTTATGCACAGATTACAGAAGGAAACATCAGTATAATTTAAATTGCACCTACCCTATCTTGTAGGTTTGCAAAGTGAACTCTTAATGGGAATCCTGATATTTTCAGTTAGTATGCCTAGACTATTCAACTTCTGACTTTGGTGTGTTCTACAAAACATACTATTTTAGAAAAATGAATATTCTATTGTAAGCTACATGGAAGGAATAGTATTTATTCAGCCCTACTACGGCCTGGCCTTGTTAGCACTCAAACCAAGTTGATGGAAGGTGAGGTTTTTCACAAGGGTACATTCTATCCTATTATACATCCATTAAATCATGATGGCTTATTTTCCATCTGCAGACATCTTAGGCAGAGGCAACTAAAACATTTAATTATTTATCTCTTGCACATAAACAACAGAGCAATGAAAAAAGAAATCCTCTCACAGTAAGTACTGAGATTCAAAGCCTTCCCTCTCATGTGGGGATGAACATGAGAGCTTTGGAAATTTTAAATGATAAAAAGCACTTGAACTAGAAAACAGGTTTGACACTGATCTGCAAAGATCAGAGAATCTGCTGACTATGGCATTCCTCTGCCATAGACTCAAGCCTTACAGTTTGAATCTACCAGAGGAAAAACGTGGTCCATGGTCTTGGAAGTGTTCTAAGACCCAAGCATCTGTGCTGTCCCCGTGGGGCCCATGCACCATATTTCTTCTCTAACACACAGCAAGGAATTTCCAGAAAGGCACTATAAATATGATTTAGTTTGAACTAATTTACATTTTACTGTTTTAAGAGAGATTCTCAAAAAACTTGCAGCCAGTTGTAAGAGGTACGGTCTGACAATCAAATCCTCAGCTTTGTAATATGCTGAAGACACCTTGCTGACAACTCCCCACTGACATAAATGGAACAAATCATAAGGAAATGCTGTAATCTTACAAAAGGGAAATGAGGTCTCCTCTTCCATCCTGCCCCTAATATTTTGTAGACAGCCTACTTAAACTTACTTGGTTTATCTTTATGTTAGCTTATAAATGAAAAATGCATACAGACCTGTATGTAATACAGTACATTCATGTAGGATTTATTATTGAAGAAAATGAGGAAAAGAAGTTATTTGGAATATAAAATGCTTCCACATGTCAATGGCACTAATTCATACTTAATTAATAAAAAAGAACAAAACCCAAAAAAACCACACAAGTCCTTTGCCCTTTGTAGTACAATGAACATTAACTTTCTTCTTGAAATGGCAAAACCCCCTCAATATAATCATGTTAAACAGTCTCAGTATTTGATGGAGAGCCTGGGAAGATCCAATTACATCTGCAGCCTTTAGAATAAGAGCAGATGATTGGCACGGGATTTTTGACTACCTCAGGTTCATAACTCCACTGCAACATTTCTGCATGGTCTTGGAAAAGAGACCAGATTTCTGACATGGAGGCAATGTTTTTTGTCTCACTATCAGTATAAGGTACCACATTTTAGAGATACTATATTGTATTTCTTAAGAAATAAGACTTGTCTTATGGCCTAGTATACTTTTCTAAGTAATTACTTTCATTATGTAACAGTTTCAGGTTTTTTAATTTCATGAAGAGAAAATAAAGCTTTGAGTCAGTCTGACTTGAAAAGATTATCCAGATTGAACTTTCCACTTGTTTTCATTGTTTTAAAAAAGTATGCAGCAGTGCATTTGAAGTTCCTCTCTATCAACAGACCTTTTCCTAGACCTACGAATTACAGAGTTCCTCTGGAACATACTGGAAACCATTCATGCCTTTGCTCTGTTAAAATCAAAGTTTAAAAATAAAAGAGTATCTACATAAAAGTGAAATGAAAAATAAAAAGTCTAATGTTTCAAATGCAGTTTCTCCCTCAGTGTCTTGTCTTTTCTTTTTTTTTTTTTTTTAATTCTTAAAGTTTTGTTTTCCCATGATATCATCAGGCAACTTCATTTCATTATGATCTGCACTGGACTGTGCAGATCACCAAAATAATGACATATGGACTTCTTACCACTGTTACACCTCTATTCTTGCAAGTGAGAATTTCAAGTGACAGAGCAAAGCTGTTTGCTATCAATTTTGCAAAAACTGCATCTGCCATATCACTAAGATCCATTTCAGAGATTAAAAAATCAATTAATATTCTAACTTGTTATCTGTCTTTATCAGTCACAGAACAATCTTTACAGAAATTATAACCTTCTGAAAATGAAAATTCTTACATGTGTTAAAATACTTCCCTGAAAATATCTTACATTTACTTATTTGTCTGAAGCAAAAAAATTATTAAAATTGAATGACTCTCTAATGCCTCCTATTAAAACAGACATGCACAGGCAGCCTTCACCTTCATGTCTACAAAAGTGCCAAAATTATCTACTTGTGGTATCAGGTAATTTTTCAGTCAGTAATTAAAAGGATTTTTTCTGTATTATGTGAAATACCATTAACAATGTTGAATAAGTTCCATATTTGATACCAATGTATAGCATCAAATACATACCAGACAGTTTCAAGAACTCTAGTCTTATCATAAACAACAGCTCAAAGCTAATGCTTGTATTTTTTTACAAATGTGAACAATTTGAAGCCTCAGCTTTGAATCTATACTTTCTAGCACAGACCAGAATAACCCTGCTGACTTTAGTTCTATTTCATAGAAATACACATTAGCACTTTTAAAATATTCTGCATAGGTACATGCACTCATCCAAATAGCGTTCAGTGGCTGATCTAGAATTACTGAGTGGGAAAATCAAAGCTATCTTTGTACATTACTGTTGTGTTGGCTATTTTCTTGTTAAAAAGCCATTTTCCATTTTTGTTTTCTGCATTTTCTAATCCCCGAAGATACAAAGTCCCCTTGTTTTCTCAATATTTATAAGTTCTGGCCAAATTTTGTGTTAAGGTACTATGTCCACACACACTTATGATAAACATGAAACCTTAAGTGTTACTGTTAGGAATTATTTTGCTTATTGGTCCCAGAGCCACTGCGAAGTTCTGCAGTTTCAGTTTTAATGATTCAGAAGTAACTAATCAGTAAAATTTATCAAGATAATTTGACATATCAAGAATAGACCCAAATTTCATGAGTTGGACTCTATTTTTAATACTCCAATCAATTTTGAGGAGCTTACAATACCAGGATTACCATCTGAGTTTTCTAGCTTTGACTAGAAAACATTTAGTATGCTGTCTAAATAAATATCAAAGAAGAAAAATGTCAAGCTAAATCTGGTCTGCCAACAGAAGCTTTTTAATCAATCAAGTTTTACTTACGTGGAATTTTGTTCAATTCATTCATGAACTTCTCTTTTAGCTTAGAAAATGCATCTTCTTTTCCTCCCCCTCCTCCAGGACTGGCTGGCTCGGTGACATTACTTGGAGGGGCTGCTGCTACTGTGGTCGCTGGCGGTGCTGCCAGGGCCTCATGATGACTTTCACTCACCATTTTAACCCCTGAAAAAGCTGTTGGAAACAAAAAAAAAACACAAAAGAAAACTAAAAGGTAATATAATTGAAATATATATCTCATCAATAAATGACTAAATAGGTGCTCATGCTTACTGGGTAAATATGACTGCATTTGTATATAGTTTCATGTTCTTCATAAAATGTTTACTAGACAAGAGAGAAGTCTTTTGCAGGGTTAACTTCAATCAGAATAATTTTATTGCTCAGAGCTCTTCTCTAATCGTGTTGCATTTTGGAACTGCTAAATTTGAAACCTCATAATTCCTGTAAAACTCTCATGCAGATTTACCTATTGGTCTTCAATTTGAAAATCTAAGCAAATTGGGTAATAACTGCTTCCTATGTGCAAATTTCAATGTATTTCCAGAATTATTTTTCTGTGAGAGTTACAGAGGTGTGGATCATGGTCCAAGTTTCTATATAAAAAAATAAATTAAGTGATAAGGACATAATAAAACCAGCTTGAGGTTTCCTGTGAAAAGCAATAACCTATTGTTTCCTATTTAAGAGTTGCATATTAAATAAAAATTGATTTGCATCCATTTTAGTCTTCACTTAGTGAAGACAATTTTCCTTCCAGTTATTTCACGTGACACTTGCCACTGACAATATTCTCTTAAATTATTCACATGTCTCAGTGTATTCATAAAAATACAACATCTGCAGAGTGTGTAAATGCAGCCATTTTGAAGTATCTAGGAGGCTGTCACAAGCACAATCCGACATCAGCATATTTTTAATTTCATGTTGTTGAACGGGCATTTTGGAAAATATTTACTTGAACATACATTACTGTGTTGGTTTTCCATGGCTAGACTTTGGTAGCAGGGTGTCTACTGGGTGCCTTCTGTCAGAAGCTGCCAGAAGCTTCCTCCATGTGCCAGAGCCAATCAATACCAGCCAGGTCCATGACAGAGCTGCCACTGGCCAAGGCCAAGCCCATCAGTGATGGTGATAGCGCCTCTGGGATAACAGACTTAGGAAGCGGAAAAGCTGCTGCACAACAGCTACCAGGAGAGAGGAGTTAGAATATGTGAGAGGAACAGCCGTGCTGACACCCAGCTCAGTGAGAAAGGAGGTGAAGGAGGTGCTCCAGGTGCTGGAGCAGAGGTTCCCCTGCAGCCCATGGTGCGGCCCATGGTGAGGCAGAGTGTCCCACTGCAGTCCATGGAGGCCCACAGTGGAGCCCCTGCAGCACATGCAGGACCCAACACAGGAGCAGGTGGATGCCTGAAGGGGGCTGTGACTTGTGACACTGCAGAGGACCCACACTGAAGCAGTCTTTTCCTGAAGGACTGCAGCCTATGGAAGGGACTTATGCTAGAACAGTTCGTGAAGAACTACACCACTTGGGAAGGACTCACATTGAAAAAGTTTGTGGAGGACTGTCTCCTGTGGGAGGGACCCCACGCTGGAACAGCAGAAGAATGTGAGGAGCCCTCCCTCTAAGGAGGAGGAAGTGGCAGAGACAATCTGTCATAGACTGACCCCAGCCCACATTCCCCGTACCCCTGTGCTGCTGGAGGGCAGGAGGTTGAGAAAATCCAGAGTGAAATTAAGCCCTGGAAGAAGGGAGGAATGGGGGAAGGTGTTTAAACATTTAGTTTCATTTTTCATTACCCTACTCTGATTTGATTACTAATAAATTAAGCTAATATCTTCAAGTATGTTTTGACTGTGACAGTACGGGTGAGTGATCTCTCCCTGTCCTTATCTTGATCCAGGAGCCTTTGCTTGTATTCCCCTGCCCAGCTGAGGAAAGGAGGGATAGACCAGTTTTGATAGGCACTGTGTCCAGTCAGGGTCAACCCACCACAGTTACAAAGCAAAGAATTTTTGGCCAATGGGGTGAAGGTGAGAAGACAATGCACAAAAAAATTTCAGCATCACAGGAAGGGTAGGTGAAATGTTTATATAGGTTCTGAAAACATTGTTCCAATTTTCTGCTGCATCCTAAATATCACTGATCTGAATAAACATTTCATTTTTCTTCAGAAAACCAGAGGGAGAAAGGACTTGAAAAATAAGCATTCATTACTGTTCTGAGTGTACAATTGCTCTCAGCCCCAAAAGACATTTGGCCTTTAACCTTTTCCTGAGAAATTTAAACATCAATATAGGAATAAAAGGCAACACATCAAAATCAAAGGGCATAAGATCATCTGACTGCATACAATACAATGAATCATGAGCTTTCTTGCCTTATGTGACTGTTTTCATGGATGTTGCTGAGAGGGCTCAAATCACCAAATCAAGATGAGAATTGGCTTTTTGTCCTTCCACTTTAGTTCTACAAGTCCCCAGTCATGAAGAAATGCAGGCGCAGACCTGATTGCAGGCAGAATGAACCTTCTGAAATCATCCTCACCATTCCCGTCATTAAACAGGGGTTTGCACACAAGTGTAGGCTGGAATACAAAGCCCTTCTCCAATATTGCCATACAATGAAAAAGATTTTAACAAAATAGGAGGTCGGCCTTGCTCCAAAAAAGCAATTTGCTGGATATTTTGCAGCAATTTTATTGATGCAGCACTGAATGAAGCAGTTTTTCTAGCCTGCCCATCACTTCTGCCTTTGCCCTCACAGTCTCTAGCCTAATATAAAATTATGTTGATGTTGCCACAGAATATGTATACAATTCAGCTCCATAAATATTTTATAAGCATGTGGTCTTAACTATTTCCCTGTAACAACATGGGAGCAGTTCTCTGTCAAAAGCAGACTGAAGTCGATGGAAAGATTCCAGTTAATATCCATGAACTTTGGCTCAAGCCCGATGTCTGCAATGATTTCCCCACTTGCCTCACAAAATGACAATTGGGAAAAACATGTAGTACATAATTTGGGTAGTATGAAATAATGTGCCAGCTATTCCAGACTAGAAGACTTTTTCCATATGCTCTGATGAATGCGAAATACTAAGAAGTAAAATATGCAGAATCATCAACTGTAAACAGTAGTTCTGTTTTACATTATAGCATTTTGTCAATGAATGTCACTTAAATCAGAAGAAAAGTTGTATCATATATCATAATTAAATCAAAATTAAATTGCTTAATTGTAATATATTGCTTAATTATTTCAGGCCTGGCAGTTGACTGTTTTGTTTTGTAATGGAAGACACAATCTGCAGTGATGACTTTCAGCTAATTAAAAATTAAGGCAAATGTAATTTATTTGCTTCCAGTTTTGGAACTGTATTTTCAAAATATATTTGGAAACAAGTTTGAAGCATTACACGTTCATTTACCCAAAAGAAGGAAACCCCAAGAAAACAGAGTATTCCTGTGATTTTTAGGAGAGTAGAGTCGTAGTGCAGTTAGACGTCACTACATCTAATGAGGCATGCACAAATGGGCTTCAGTCTGGCTACAGAACCTTTGACCTTTACACACCAATGACACCATCTTGGTATTTCCAATAGGTGTGAAGGGGTTGAAAAAGGATCCTGATTCAGAAAAAGCTTTCTGTAGAAAAGAATTTTTTGAAGAGTACATGCCTACTTGCTCATAATATCTGATGGCTTCTGTTATTGTAATGCTGCAGCTTTCCACAGTAATGGTATAAACACTGTGGTAAAAATGAAATGTCATAGAATTCAACTATGATTTCCAGTTCAATGTTCATTACAATGCTTTAGTGCTATGTATGAAACATGACATGTTTCACGTGCAACTTCCAGTCATAAATAAGAGTAGAGTTGTAATCATAAATAAGAGTACAATTTTATTTAAATGCTTTTATAAAACATACCATAGACTATATTTCCTGAGCATGCCAATTCTTTGGCATACCACTGCCCATATATAATGCCATATAACCATTATAAGACATGTAAAACAAAACAATGAACAAATACATCGAATACTTCAAGGCAATGCTTGTCTCTATGCAGAAGTAGGTACGTGTTCACTGAAAATGCAGAGTTGAACCCTTAAGGAGATCAGGAATTTAGAGCTTCACTGTTTCCTATGCAAGAACAACTCTGACAAACATGAATTATCAGCTCAAATTTCTACAAAACTTCCTCTAAAAACGAAGGGTTTGAGTAATATACATATGCATTCTGGAGATTTGTAAGAAGCAAGAGATTTTGTTAATGGAGACACAAAGTATGTACCTTAGTATGCTGGTATGGATCCTTATGGTGAGAGTCCCCTTGTAAAGTAGCAACTACTCTTAAGAGAGGAGTAAAGAGGAATAAGACTTCAGACATGGATGATTACAGAGCATGGAGTGGACTCTGGAAATCAGAGTTGAAAGAATGTGTTCAAAGGGCAACAGTCTCTCTGCAAATATTCTGGCATATGCAAAGTAAGATGTGGATAACTTGGGAAGACTAATCCTATGGAAGAATTTTTACTTGTTTTAATTAAAGAAAACCCCAAACTGAATAGTCAGAAAGTTAATGAGAACCCTGTGGGATGTTCACAGTGATTCACATGAAAGTGGGATTTTTTGGAATGAGCAAAACTCAAGAGTAGTGTATCATCTTCTGGAAAATCACAAGGAGATTTATGATAGACTTATCAAAAACAGAAAAACAATAAAACCCCAAAGGGCAGCAAAGTTAACGTGTGTGTTTCTACGTGGTTAAATTACAGCAGGTGTACCATAGCAGCTGTTAAAGGACTTGGTGAATACATAATCTCATAGATATAAAATTGGTGACATTCCTTCTTCATGGTGGATTTCAGACAATTCATTTTTGCTCATTTCTCTTATCTGCTGAATACAAACCGAGTGGAGTGAGACATCAAATAGGTCAGACATCCCATGCTGACCAAACAAATAATTTCCTACTAATGAGAAATTTTCCTGAAAGTGTCCTTTTACCTTGCTGTCCCTCTTCTTTTGCCATACTGAAAATTAAAATTAATGAAATTATTGAAAACCTAGAAATACAGTGTTGCTATAGTAATTGTTTAAGTTTTCAGAAGTAATTGTCACCATTCTTTCAACATTTAATGCTGGAACTATAGTAGAGCTATTGACTGTACCTCAAGGTGCCTGCAAAGTTGTAAATTGGGATCTATACTGTTAAATGGTATTTCCTGGACAGCTTATCTTTTCAGCATCCAAAACACGTTCACCTCAGCAGTTACATCCAATGTAATAGAAGTAATGTAATCACAAAACTTATCCAAGAAAGAAGAAAAATCACACAGTTGTGTTTCTCAGTCATTTTTGCTTCCAGCTCCAGAGCACTCAAAGAGAAAGAAATCTTTCAGTGCTGGTATATCCAGGGTAAGTATGCAGTATTACCAGAGAAAGGTTTGCATCACACAGAAAACTTACCCTGTTTCATTAGGGTGTTTCTGATGAAATTAATTCGTCATTAGGAAGATGAAAACATTAGCAGAATGTCTAAAGATATCTTCAATAAACGATCTCTTCCTAGATGTAAGCATTCTGGGATCTTAATAGTACTTTTTTTACTCATTCATCTTCCTATTAATGAAATATGTTATCTTTCTAGCGTCAGTAATGGCCAGTTATTTTAAAAAGACAAGCTCAGAGAAGAGACTTTCTTGGCTTTTTATAAAGATGGGTCTGTAACTACATTTTCAGAAGAATGGAAGGTCATGGTAAAAGATTGTATCAAAATAGCCTTTTCACAACTTCCACAAAGGCTTACAATGCAATCCAGATTTAGTAATGCTTTAGAGAAGGTATATAAAAGGCCCAACAGTTCATGGGGAAAAAGATTCTGATGAAGAACGTTGGTGGGGAAATTCAGATGTCCTCTCTGCTTCTACCGATGCACAAGAAATGTTCCAGCAACATCCCCACCCTGCCCCACAGTCACCCCTGCACCTCTTTCAGTGGAAGAAAGACATTTCTTCTGCTGTCATATGTGAAACATGAACTGGCACTTTCCAGACGCCACCTGTTCATCAGCTCTTTAAATTTTCTTTCCAATGCTTGCTATTAACACCATACCAATAGTTACAGTAGCTTGACTGAATGAACAAGATAAGCAGCTAAATCTCTCCCCAGAAGCTAATGGCCACTTTACTATTGCTCAGTTTTTATAAATGTCCATGCCTGTGTGTCCTGCCAAAGGAGTATCACTTGTTCTGGTGCTCAGCAGGCTGCAGGAGCATGGTGCTGCAGACAGGAAGAGGACCATGGGGTGGCGAGTCAGGAGGGATGAGGGGGACACATCTGAGCCCAAGTTCAAGCAAGTGTGGGGGAAAAACAGCATCACATACCAAGTCAGGCAGAAGTACTGCAACCCCAAGTTGCAGTAGAGAGGAGAGCTTGGCAGAAATACTTTTTGACAGTTAGGAAAAACTTTTAGTTTTGAGGGTAAACAGCAAGCTAGACTGAGTTATCTGCAGCACAGTCCTGGATCAGACAACAAATCTTCCCATTATTAGACATGAGCTCTGTATCAGACTCCAGAATTTATTTAAAATAGGAACAAATATTTTTAGAAAAACAACTGAAAGACAATAACTTGATGGCCAAATATAAGTTAATTCTCATGAGATAATGAAATATTGTAAGATTTCCAGTCTAACATGCACACTGAAAATATATTACTTATCAGTTATATCCAAATAATAACCAAGTTTCTCTGTACTCTTCTTAGCCTAATTCACTTTTTTTAGTATATCTGATAAACCTAGAAAATATGTAGAATTAGCACAGAATAGTTGACAGTTCTCTGTCATGATGAAAACATTTTACTTAATTGAAATCATTACAATGTACCATTTCATGACTAAGAATGTTTCAAAGCTAAGCATATAAGGTCATAGAACACAATCTGCCTGAGGGACAGCAAACTATCTGACTATTTTGGGAAGGATATGGACACTGTGAACACTGGAAAAGACAAATTCTTCAGTCTATGGCACAATCTGCATGCTTCTCTCTCAGCTTCCTGCTCGCCCATTTATTAAACACAGTACCACTGTTCAGCATGGTGCTCTGAAATATCTCACATTGCAGTCTGTGGAAGAGAAACTTTGCCTCAAATTTTCAGAAAGAACCAGAGTCTGATATATAATCTATGAACAGTTAATAACCCTACCTCTTGCAGCACCAAGCTATGCAAAATGATATTTTCAGACTCAGTCCTTAAGATGTTGATAAGACTGCTCTTAATTTAAATGAGAACTGTGAATACTATTTTCTTTCCTTCTAAAAGCCATAATTTTTTAACCCCACTTCAAACTTCCACTCCTGCAATGGAGAAGAGCACACAGGAGCCAGAGAAGTCACAGCAGCTTACAAACATCTCTGTTTAGGTCACATTGCAAAGAGTGTTGCTGTAAGTCAAGAGTGGTGAGTTCCTTGCATAGTTTCGCTATAAAAATGCTTGTTTTCCTGACCATGTTGTGAAACTTTTATTTCCCATAAGTATTTGATATTTCTTAGCCATGTATTTCTTTTCATATTTAGAGGTTATGGGGCTAGAGACAGCCCTGTGTCTCTGGATGTTGATGTTGTTATGTTTCAGCAGCAGTGAGGTTACCTGTCAAAGCATCCCAATATGTATAATTTAAACCCTCTGTCTTCCTCTACTACTGCAAGTGCTGCCTCAAAATGTCTGAGGTCCTTGAGAATAGCTAGTTATTAATAGAAATAAGGGAAAGAAAGAAACTACAGTAATTTCCTCCCACATGAGCATTCTGTCATCTTTCACACTTGCATCTTGTTTCCTAAAGCTGCAATCTGCATTTCTACTCCCCTGTTACTTACTTCCAGATTTCCTTTATATAGCAGTGAAAGACAAAAGAATTCATATAAAAATTAGTGTTCAACTGACTTTAAGCATGTAATTCTAATACAGTCCACAGAGAGTTCTTGCTGTTCCAAAAGAAGTGTAATCCTACAAATAATGAAACCCTTTATATCAATAAATTTCTTGTTGTGTATGTTGCATAAAATTAATTTATATTCACATATTTGGCTCTTGTCCAACCCATGGTTCTAATAAAGCCTATAAACTAGTAAAGTGCCACAGAGATTAACTATGATGATGTAAAATTCGTACAGAACAACATAATAGAAATTGTAAAATAATACAGAAAAATGCCACTAATATTCTTGCTTTGGCATAGCCCTAAATTCACTATTTGCCCTTTGAATTTTCCTTTTTATGGTATTTCTTCTACGTCCAAATTTGTGCAGTCAGTAACCACGGGGTTAGTAAAATTAATTAGGAACGAACAGGATGGTGCATGTACTAAGGAACCAAATACAGGGAGCTGAGATGTGCAATTCAGGGCTACCTCAGAGATCAGCTCAGTCTTGGACTTAGGTTGTGAAATAATTGACACCTAAGCGTGTGATTCTACTCTGACAAGTGATTATATAAAAATGATATAAAAATAACACCTTCTTTCAGAACAGGATCTGTCTCTAGATATATTCAGTCATATATGCTGAATTTAATGAGGACCACATTTAACTTCACCACTGAGTGTTTTTATCCCATTACATCTGCAGTATTAAAAAGTTAAGAAATGAAGGAGAACACAGTACAATTGTATTCATCATCTGCATCATGAATGCAATTACAAACTAAACTTCAAAGACCAACTGGTTATATGTTTGAAAACCTACTGCAGATTACAGAGTAAACACAGGAAATTTGGGCTGCGTTACTTGGTGGTAGGTGGGAGAAGGAAACAGCTCAGCTAGTTTTTCAGATCCTGTGATAAAATGACATGGATGGCATTTAGAAAAATGTAAACATTTTTGGCATTAAAGCCAAAAATTTGGCATTAAAGCTTTCAGATGCATCACTGAAGCGTGCTAATGGGAAAAATACTCACATATAAGTGAATTTTGTACATCAAGCTCTGCAAATTCTGTGCAATGAAGAGTCAGACTTTTCAGGTGCATTCATTCTAGTTTTAAAAAAATCTCAGTAGTCATCACACAGATATCAATCAGATACATGTAAAGTACCCATGTATGTGTACACAAATATCTTTCTCTCTATATATATCATAGGTATATTCCTCCCAGATGAGCATATGCTACTATGCTTGCTGTAAGGTGAATAATCGATTGTTATAACTTCACTGTCAATAAAGCAAACAATGACAGTTTGAGTCCAAGAATTTTCTTGTAAACAGATGGTGAGTTTGTGCAGAAATACACAGTTTTCATAAATTGTGATGCTGTAAAGAGGAATTTTCAGGGTTTTCTTCAGCCACATCATGTCAGCACTGCATAGCCAAAGGTACAATTGGGAACAATGATGCAAAATTACGAACATAAGCTATTGATTGTGACAGGTTCTGTTAATTGTAGGTACATGAAAATTACTGTTTCATAACTGTTACTAGTGCAGGAAAGAAGAACATGGAGACACAGGAAGCATCCACGCTTAGATTATTTTTTTAAGTTAAAAATATTTTTTTTAAAGTTAAAAATAATTTAAAAAAATTGTTTGATATTCATGGTTAACTATTATACTTAGATTTTTAAGGAAATCTTATCAGCATGTGGAAGAAAAATAGTGGAAATTGGAACTAATTGTTCCATAATGACTGCTACTTTTTCCTCCTGTTGAGAATGATATGCCATCATCCAATAGCCTTCTGCACACAGCAGGAGGGAAAATTACCAATCAATTACATGACAATTAATTCCCAATTTGGAACATTTTTCTACTGAAAAGAAAAAAAATCCTAATTTGAGATTAAGAACCATGCATTCCCTACAGTGTTTTGGAAAGACATCTTTGAAAATGATGCCCTTACACACATCTGAATTTTTTTTAATAAATGATAGCCTTAAACTTACGCAGTTTATAAAGTATTAAATAAGCACTGATTTCTGCTGTTAGTACAACCATGGCTTGTTCTGTAATTATTTCTGTAGATGATCAATTTAGCAAGGATCCCATCCACAAGAATGTTGTATCCAACTCACGCATGAGCAATACTAGAGAACACAATTTCAGCAAAAAGATGAGGAAGTAACAAAACAAAACAAAAAAGAAAACTACTTGGACTGAATGGTAATTTAGGGATTTTTGTAAATTGAAAAATGTCAGGGTTTTTTGCACTTGGAAGTGCTTGGTGTGGCAACATTCCCATCTCTTGTATAGACCAGAGAAAGCTCACATGATGTAGCTTTGAATTCCTTTGGATGCATGGCAGACCTCAGCCTATGGTTATCTTCATTGAGTGAGTTCTCCCATCACGTGAGTTTTGCATACACCAATGTTGCTACCTCCAAGGGAAAAGTCACCACTGTTCAGCTTTTGCAAGGACTTGCATGCCTGCCTTCAGGAGAGGACAGAAACATCACTGGGTTGAAGGTGCTGGAGACAGTTCAGAGGAGGAGAAAGATTTATGAGTGACTTCTGTTTTTAGCATACCCTGCTGACTGAGCAGCTTCTCACTCAGCATGCTGGCTGCTGAGCAACCCATTTTAAGGTACTCACATCTTCCAGACATTATATGCAAAGCTTGATCTAAAGCTGTGATAGAGTCCAAGGCTGTAGGGAGCAGAGGTATTTATAAGCACAGCATCAGGGATCCTCTAATCAAATCCACAACCTCGATTTGCTCTGCTTATATAAACAAGATGGCAAAAGCAGTCTGGTGTCTCTGGCTGATGGCATGACCCTTCTGGGTCATGAATATTCCCCACTTCCCTCTGGAAGTTCAGCACAGCTTTGAAAGAAACTTGGTGGACTGAGGCCAACTGAGATGCTTGGGCTGAATTCTGAAAGTAGTCCTCCCAAGCGTCTCTTCCAGGACGGCAGATAAATTCCCAGAGCATCATGCCGTTTTAGACTGAGGGATAAATCTACCCCAGATTTGGACAACAGTGTGCAGTAGCATTCTGACTGAGGCAGTGATTGATAGATCATTCTGCCTCATTAGCCACTTACTGCTGCAGGTGGGCAACTAAGGTTAGCGCTATTGCCAAAACAACCTGAGGGAGACAGAAATCCTACTTAATAGGCAAGGCTGATTTATTGCTATTGCTGGCTTCTCCAATTTTGTTCTGAACACTTCTTTCTTCTGCCCAGTACAGTGCTCCTTGTTTTAAACAATTGATTCAGTGCTTGTTGAGGAGAAAGTGCTGTTCATCAAAAGCCTGTAAGTAGGATAATTTGTTTTGTTTTTTCAAGTTTGTGGATGGAAACTTGAGCAAATTTTACTTAACACTGGGACTGCTCTGAACACCTCACTGGTTACAGGATGGTTACAGGAATGTTGTCTTTAACCCAGTGCAGTAGGTACTGATAATGCAATTAAGTATCTGGTAGCCTACAGCATGTTGTCACACATCCCAAGTCTTCCTGTAGATTTAGCTGATTGAGCTAATTGTACAACTGGGACAACAGAAGAAGGGTTGAGTGTACCGTAACTGTTATACAGTTAACATTCATACAGAAAAACAAGTTTTAAGAAGCAAATGAACATGAGTGAACCTAAGAGTTCTAGTTTGTATAGCCTGTAACTTATTGATAAAAGTTTTAAAAAAATCTATTCTGTTTCAGATCTTATTTATTTTGATGATCATGTTGTTTAATTGAATGCTTCAATTCTTCTTATAATGCTTTGTTAGTTTGTTTGTTCAGTTTTCTTTTCTCTCCCCTATGTTCTTTATTGTAAAGCTCTATATTCAGATATGGCATTATAACCATTTATTGGATACAAACCCTAACCTACAGACATGATCCATTTAAAAAAGCAAACAAATAAACTTACTGATCAAATTTGCATAGGAAATAGGATTATCTGTTGTCACAGAACACAGATCAAAGACAATTAGTTATGTGTTCAGTTCCCACAATTTTTAGGTCACCATAGCTAATGTACACCTACACATCTTTATCAAACTTGCAGATGAAAACTGTAACTTTTGCTGTAATGTTATCTGTGGCCTGCTGGGGACTGTGTGACATAGCAGACTTGCAGCTGGGGAGTTTCAATACTACAAATCTTCTGAGGTCATGTGCTGTTTGGCTGGTAAACTGGGCCAACAAGACGTTCATGCTTTCTGCTGCGCAAGAGGAGGGAGTGGCCAGGACAGACAAGCAATTTTAACTTAATTTAGAGCTTCTGGTAGCTATTTTTTTGTCCTCTGCAATCTCTAAATCAAAGTGTATTGCTCTGGAAAAGGATGAGGATACTGAGCCAAACAGTAGCAGGATGTAGGGAGGCTAGAGAGACCTTTAAGCCCCTTTAAGTACATGTGTTTCTGCTTTGTGACATGGGCATTTTGTCTTCATGAAAGCATGTAAACAGAGGGCTGGAATCCAATGATAATGCCAGCGCTACTTGCAAGAGCCTGGTCCTCTATAATGAATGCAGCACTAATTAAAGAAAGCCTTGGCTTTCTCGAAACAACTTGAAACAAAGAACTTTCCAGAGATTATACCTACATTATGAAAAGGGAGCACAAAAGGATTCAACATGATTGATCAAATTATTTGCTTTATCTTTAGAAGAGAGTAATAAATAAGTTAGAATTTTAAAGTTCTGTGAAGAGAAAAGCTATTTGAGAGAAAGCACATGGATGCATTATGCTGTAGCACGGGCATTTGATGAGCTCCAAAAATCTCTTTGGAAGAGAAAAATGTATTATAGTGAAAGAAAAGAAGAAATCTTCAGTATCACGCTGTTATCTGGTTGCTAAGGGCTGGTTCTCAATGAAAACAGAGCAGAATAGAATGGATAGTTTAAGCACTGTGAGGTAAAAGCAGAAAATTGGACTTAGAGCACAAGGGACTTTCACAATGGAAGGAAAGTGGATGCAGTAAAATGTTAAGAATGTGACAAGAAAAAGATTATCATGAATATGAAGAGGCAAAAAATCAAAGTTTTGCCTTTACTTCAACAAAGCCCTAAGAGAATGCTGGAATGTACATTAGCGAAGAGAAAAGAAGGATGAAAAGCAGAATACCACTTCAAGGTCATTTTAAACCAAGCATCAAATACTAAACCACTAATTATAAGCCTGCAATTCTTGTTTATTTATTAGTAATTGCTAGCAAAATAACAGATAAAAGCTTGAAACAACATAGTTTTCAAGTTCATTTTGTTCATATTTTTGCTGCCAAAAAACCAAATGGGGTAATTTCAAATTGTTTAAACCTACAAAAAAAGAGACATGTTTGTAAATGGAAAAGTGTATTATCTAATTCTTTTAAAACACTAAGTAGCACATTTTTCTTGTCTTCTGCCCTTTACAAAATAACAGCTTTAACTTCACTGAATACCTAAAGAACAAAAAGCCAAGACATCTCCTTGGAACTTACAAGTGCAGCTTCCTTGCTGTACACATATGCAGTCTGTTTTCCCTTGAACAATTTAGCAAATGTGGAGCCAGGTTGAGAAATCCCCACCCAAAGTCCCTTCCTACTGAGACCCCAGCTAATGTAGCAACTGTGTTTCAGCCATTATCAGCTGTCACAATAGGAAAGAGAAGCAGCATTTATGGCAAGGAGTAATATTTGTTTTTAATCCACAGGCACAAGCAATAACTGGAATTTTCATCACCTTTCCAACCATTTGAAAACAATAATTGTTAGCTATGTTAAATACCTTCTCTTTCTAAACCAATACTCTCAAAATGCAAATTGTAGTCACAGCTGCACGGAAATCTACTGCCAAAATACACTACTGTGAAAGAAGAAAATATAGTGGCAGCTGGCTGCCTCCAAAGTGGAGAGTGCCATCTCCCTGAAACACTGTTGGCTCTCACAGAAGAAATGCTAAAGAGCAAAGAACCGCAGTATCATCTGGGCACTGTCTGACAGTGGATGTTGCTAATGGGAACAAATTGGAGGCTGTACCTTTAGTAGAAAAAGAAGGAAGTTTTTTCTATTATTTGGCGGTTTTAGCCTCTTCCCCTTGCTCATGGCTGTGGTTTCAAACTCCTTTTCCTCATCCTGGTGTCTGACTTACGCTGTCCCAACAATCACATTTCTCTGCTTCATTAACCAACTTTATTCTGTCTTCTTAAATTCCATCTCCAGACGTTTTCCTGTTCTCTGTTCTTCCTCTCTATCTATATCTCTATTCCTATCCCTATCCCTTTCCCTATCCCCTTAGTCACTGTGCAATCTTAGTAAGAGATTTTCAGAAACAAAGTGAAATTTAGATATTTAGCTATCATTCATGCCTTTCAAAAAAATCTCTTCCTATACCTTCATAATTCTGCTATGCAGCAAAACCCTTTCTTACTTTTAATTCCCCTTCGCTCATCAACTGTCCCTTCCTCTGTTCTATTTATTCAGTTTTGCTTTAACTAAGTGAGGCCCTAGTTATGTCAGCAGATCTCTGCAGAGCAGACATGTAAGCAGAACTTCTAAGGTATGTCGTTATTGTAATAGAAACAGCTTTTGTCAACCTGCATTACCCAATTTCAGAAGACTGGAACTCCACCAGCAAACATGCCTCCTCTTTAGCACTTGTTCTACCTACGCATGTGGGAATGGGTCAGCAGTTACAGAACAGTCAGGCTGTTCAGCCACACTTGTCAGACAGTCCTTCATGCGGAGACTTTACTTTTGGAACAACAACCAAAAAAAGCAACAAAGAACGGTAACTATGGTGCAGAAGAAATACTTGCTAGAATGGGGGTATAGATTCTCATACTCTATGTCTATCTAATGGGTTAAGGAGGGGGTTCAGTTTGCAGAGTATAGCCTCAACTGGCTCAACATGTCAGCAGAAACAAATAAATAAATATATAGTTGGAGTGAATAATAACCAATTATTCTTAGGTCTTTTTCATAAGTTGCAACTGCTTAAGAGTGATGGAAATTTTAATTTTCAATGGCTCTCATTAGAACACAGGACTGTAAAAAGATTTGTGTAAGAAAACACATTATAATAGCCTAGAAAATAAAGGACTGGATTTAGCAAAGCTGTTCATTTCATTGTGCACTGCCGCCTAATGATGCTGTACAAAAGTGAATTGACTATATTTTGAGCCCACCAGTTCCTCTTCTAATGGAAACTAGTACTGAGAAGGTAAAAGGAAACTATATCTTGGGAACCTATCAGGAAGGATTTTTAACTTTTGTTAACATAGATCTCTGTAAACTCTTTCAGGTTTATATTTCAAAAAGTTTCTTAGATTATGTTCTAGACATACACAACCAAGAACCTCTCTGTCCTGAGACACGTGAGCTAAACAGCCTTCTCCCACTCTCTTCTGAAACTACCTTCACAACCCTCATTCTCATTCTCAAAGTCCATTCCTTGGTCCACTTATCAAACTGTCAGCAGTAAAGAGTTGGAATTAACTTCTGATATGACAGATCACTACACAACAAGCTAGTTTAGGATTTCTTGCATGCTTGTTTTAAGTATCTCTTTCTAAACACTGCAAGCCATTATATACTCCATTGGATGGGTACTAACCTATATTAAGCTAGATGGAATATAGGTTTAATCTGCTATGGCATGTTTCTATATTTCTGTATAAACAGAACTTGGCCATATTCCAAGATCTACTACATTTATGCTGCATACTTTATACACAAACCATGAATCATGGTTAGGCCCTGTAAATATGGGAAAGTAATAGTCATCCAACTCATCTTCATTTAATTATACTAAAATGGCTATAATGTTCAAGAAGCCAGGAAGTTAAACAACCCAATTCACTTCTGATGTTAGAATAACTGCTTGTTCCATCCTATACTAATGTATTACATATTTCTTTGAAGTAATTTTAAGCATCACCACCTAGTGACTGGTATATTCAAGGCTAATGACATGAGGTCTTTTGTCTGTTTCTGCCTATCATCCCTTCCTTTAAATGAAACTTCCAAATTTTACTGCCTGGTGTGGATTTTTGTTTGTTTGTTTGTTTGTTTTGTTTGTTTGTTTTTTGTTTTCCTTTATTGGTATTGAGTAAGACAGATATAAAGCAAAAGGAAAAGGGAGAGTTAATGTTTGAAAATAATCTCTTCACATTAGCCACTAGATAATAATCACAAATCCTTGCTTGCAATGCCTGAAGACAGTATTTTCTGAATACATCTCAAACTGCATATTGAAGCAAATTTGTCATGGTTTGGGTAGACTTCATTAAAATGCTTAGCTGTTTAAAGAGAATAAACTATAAATAGTTAAAAATGGGATGCTTATTCTATGCAGTAATCATATTCCTTGTCTTGGGAGAACCTATAGGAACTGTAAGAACCAAGTAAAAACTACAGTTAATATACATATTTTGTAACTGAGCAGAGCTCTGGGCAGGCAAATATTATCTGTCCAATACAGAAAAGAACAGTTTTGAACAAAGAAAAACTTACTTCTAGTAAAAAAGGAAGCAAAATCTTTTTTGACATCATTTGTTCTGCTGTATGACTTCTAAACTGCACAGCAATGGTTTCTTTTTTTCTGAGTTGTTTCCCAGCACAGAAAAGAGAGACTTGCTCTGGCAAACAACATAATCACTGAAAGAGCAAACTGGTGAAAATGAATTCCACAACCTCTAAACATTGGACATAGTTCAAAGATCTTACAACCTTCACAAATTTAACAACCTTGAATTTTCCCCTTAAAAATAGGAAAATAAAATACAAGACTTAAAGGTACCAAGAATAGGACTAAAACTGTTTGCAAATTGTACCTTTGGCTATGCAATTCTGACATTTCTCCTTGTTTGTATCAAGATGCTTACGTTTCAAAATTTAAAATAATTTCTACTCAGTAATTTCTGGTTTTATACTAGCTCTAAGTATCACATTATCTGATTTCAATAAGCATATAAATGTAACAGATTTCACAATAGTTGGTGTTTTTTCTTTTTGAGAAGTTAGACAAAATATTTGTAATACAAAATACTGCAAAATTTAGTATGCATAGATTAGCAGTGGGCTGTGGTATTTAATCTACATTTTAAATTTAATTTCTAATTAAAGTAATTTAATTTGTAAAGACTTTAGATTTGTACATGTGAGAACTGAAAGTTAATAGAAAATTTCCAACTTTACAAAAACTCTTAGTGTATCTTCACTTGCTAACAAACCAAGTATTGCCAATAGAGTGTGTATAATAATGTAATATTTATTATATATGTATTAATAAAGCATTTAAATACTAAAATTTATTTATGTCAACATATAATGCTTACAGAAAATTTAAATCATGATACTACCTCAGATTTTCTTTGTGTTTCAGTTAATTCAGATATATAGAGCATAGATTATTCCAGGACACTTCACATCTTAAGTGATGTAGCAGAAAAGAAAAAAATATATAATCATATTATAGTTATCCCAAGCTACAAACTGTAGGCAGCACAATTGTCATTTAAGCTTACGTTTTGTATTTTTTTTCTCCCAAATACTAAGAAGACTGCTTGAGATTTAGACAAGGTACTTTTTCTCTCTCTAAAGACACATTAATAGCATCTTTTTTATTGTCTACATTCTAGAGGCCTCATATGATTTGAATCCCAAAATATCTTATCAGAAATCTTGATTTATAATTCATCTTTGAAGTTTGGATGCATTTTTCATAAGTTCTAAAAATAAGGAGTTCTGTCTTTTGCAGAAGCATGTCATGCATATGTATGAAGACACTGTGACAAAATTCCAAGGCATTTTAAGAAATGTAAATGGAAGGGAAAACATGTACCCAATTATGATGCAGCATTTTAGCCTTTGAGTATATCAATACAATTATAGGCAGCCCAGTGACAACGGCAGACAAAACAGGGTCATGCGCTGGCATTACAGACTGGAGACTGTTAGAGGTACACTCTAAAATTGAATTACTTATTTTCTGGAACATTGTATCTTATTGGAGTGTGTGGATAAGCTTAAACTAATGCTAATCCCAATTACACCAAAAAAGAAGTAAAGGGGAAAGAATAAAGCTTCTGAAAACTGCTATTATTGAGAATGACTGATCCATAGAGTTGTGCAAGCTTAGTTCACTGTTTCTGTGTTAAAAGAACTCAGTCTGTGTCAGATGGGCAAGATCCTGTGAAGGAGCAAATATACACATATTTTATTTTTAGAAAACAAGTCTGGGCTGATTTCAGATGCAGATTTCCTTCTCCTCTTTGTAGCTGATAGAATCTCAGGACAGAATTAGCATCTGCCCACTCCCATTCCTCCTACTGCAGAGGGAATTCAGTACTACTGCTGATGTGGAGCAGACAAATCTGAAGGGAAAATGCTAATCTAGAACTGCTTATGATGGGAAGGAAAGGAAATCCTGAAAGGGGCAAGTATCAAGGGATAAAACTGCAAGATAGATAACTTAAAAAGTGCAAGAGGTAGTAAAATAGTCATGGAAAATGGTGACAGAGAGGCGTAATTGTTGACTGTAATTCAGGAGAGATAACAGAAAAAAAAAAGGAGAATAACAAAGTGAGAGAACATTCCAAAAAAAAAAAGGTTGAAATACAGAAGAAGGGAAAATGCAACAAAAGAACGAGTCAAAGTCCTACAAAAGGTCACAAGAAAGAAAGTAAAAATTGCAAGGAATGAATAAATGAAAATTTCACAATGCTGAGGTTCTTTCGGGTGGTCTAGGTACTTTAATCACCATCCTTAGAACACAGTCTACACATCTTTCCGTTTAAAAAGTAAGCAGTCTTGTTTTGATCCCTCCTATTGCACAATACTGTTGAATATGCTGGCTTACATATTTAAATAGTGAATGAAGGAGAGAGAAATAATAATTGGTTTTTACTTTCTGCCATCTTCTGGCAAAGGTAAGATCCTTAGAACTGGGTACCTTAACACTTTGTGAAGTCACTGCACACACCACATCATGGATCTGAGGTGCTGGGTGGCTGATTTCCTATTGGAAAAGAAACATAGCTAGGGAGGAGAGAGAAGTGAGGACAAACCAGACTCCTTGCTGTCTAATGCCATGTACAAGGTGTCTACATAAGGCATTCAAAGGACAGCAACAGATTCCTCCAGGGGCTTCTTTGAATCTTCATGAGACACAACATCTCTCAGCTTCCATTGACAGACTATTTGGCAGGGTGAACAGCCTTCCATAAGCCTGTGTGAGAAGCCTTGCATCCCTCTGACTCCTTTTTCTTGCATTCAGCTATACAGACTCATGAACGTGGTGGTCAGACACCCCAGCAGTGAACTGGCTTCAAGGAATTTCATTTTCAGCACTAACCCCTGGTCCTTAGGGAGCAATATTCATTAGAAAGACAAATAAGGATAACAAGGGCCGTGCACAAGCAGGTTAGGTACAGAAAGCACCACACAGGTGCTGGTTTGCAAGCAGGAGAAGCAGTAGAAGCAGTGAGAGTAGGACAGCTGTGAGGGATGCTTTTTCATCCCCATTCAAGGCTTTTGCTCTGTCACAGCCACTGGGGGATTTTTGCCGGATTCTGCCCATTAGCTGATATGATCCCTGGTGACCCACTTCTGGTCTGTGCCTCCTACCCACTAAGTAATCCTGCTCTAATCCGTGCCTCTAGAAAACACGAAGATTGGCTTGTTTAGCACAAAGGTTCATTTAAAGTCATCAAGTTTCATGAAGCAGTTTTAAATGGGCTTTCATGTTCTATTTATAAATACAATTTCTTCATGGATTCTCTTTGCATAATCTTCCTCCATCCTTCACAGTCAGCCATTATCACATAATACTAAGTAGTTTTTTTCTGAAACCAGTACCCCAGTTCATAACAGCTAATAAAATACCCATGTTTGTAAATGCCACCCAGTTTGTAAGGGAGCTGTTTAAAAACTCCTAGATACAGCAAATAATAGTGAGTTGTCTATCCCATACATTGCTGCTGTGAGACCTTAAGTATTTTCTCCTCTATTACATGAACACTTAAATCCTTTAATAATTATACAGAAAAACTGTATATTCTAGGAAAATTGCAATCACATTGTAATTGCTGTAGTCAGCCTTATGCAAACTTGACTTATTCACGGGTGCAGGAGACCTTAATCCAAGATCAATAACTGAATTTGATGGCTCCTACAAAGTGAAACTGAATGCAAGACTATCTGAGTTGCTGTTTTGTACACACTTCTGAAACAGCACAATCTATGACATTTCTAAAACAATATCTTCCTTATATGGAGGTGGATTGAAAGCTATGAAAAAAAAAAGAAGTTGAAATAATTGCTATTATTCCACTATTCAACATGCTTACTGCTGATGTACTGTCCACAACAGGCATTTTAAATTTTAAAAGTAATTAGAAGCCAAATCACAAAGGGTGAAAACAAAAATGAATACAAAATGTTTTAATACAAATTTACGTCTTTTTGACTTGTTTTCATCTATTACTGACTGTGCAATAAAAACAAACCAGACAAAAAATATCTATAGTAAAATTGGGAATTGTAAGGAGATTATATGAGTTTTTAAATGTCTACTATATAACACACTCAGAGGAAAGAGTCACATGGAAGTAGTGGAAGAGATCTTTTAAAATGTTAAATATTATATAATGACTTCAGACTTGGATTTTTATTATAGATATTAGAATAAATTTAAAAGAATAAGTAATTAGACCACGGAAGGACTTTGGTTAAACTAAGAATTATTCTGATCTGATGTAGTTTGGCAAATGTTACTTCAAGTCAGGAATGAAGACTACTTGATAGTTTGTCATACAGATTTCATATAGTGGAATGAAAACAAATCTGGCACAGAAAAGTAAAATTATGTGAAAGTGAAATGTGTGAATGAGTTCTATTAATTGAACTTACTCTTTGAATTATAGTAGCTGTAGAAGATGACCTGAACAACATCAACTCTAAATACTGGATTCCATGCAATAGTTCATATCCTATTACATTATGACACCTGCTTTCCGATATTCCTATTCCTTGTTCCCTCAAAATGACTGAAGATCCTTTTGTCTGACAAAGTGGATGAACTGTGGAAAGTTTCATAAAATTTTAAACTGCCTCTGTATTAAAGCTACAGAGTGAAGCAGTGGTCCAGAGGCCATGAATAAAGGATGCAGGACCATTCTGGAATATGAGGAAATGTATAAAGTTGCTGCAAAGTTGTTGTTGCAGACGTGAGCTTTGGATATTTGATGTACAAAACAATGACAGAGAATGGTAAATAGTGATCCAGTGCTTTAATCCAGTAAGGATTTTGCTGGATGAAAGGCACCATCTCTTTCTATGAAGCTATCAAGCTCCACGTGATCAGCAGGATTTTGCCTCAGAAGTGGTAATACTGTAGCACACACAAAAGTGACACCAGTAAAAGTGATATCCCCCCACTTAAAAACATACTGAAGTACATTGTCTACTTTAATGAGACTTTGATTTATAATTTGTCTAAAAAGAGCTGAGTACACTGATTTGCTTTACTGTGTAGAGGTGGCTAATTCATTATTAGAGAGAATGTTCTCTGTTATTAACCTGATGAATGCTGATATTCTACAAGTAATCCACCTAGCTCAGTGAATCATTTTCAGCAGAAAATGTGGCACTTATTTCAAATACAAATTTCTCTGCTTATTGCATAAAATATATTTGTTATTATGGACACAGAAGAAGATATTTTACATTAAGTGGTTAATTGTAGATATCATAAAGCAGAAACATACTTAACACAGATCATGTCTTCAGATTGAGGTATCAAAAATAAAAAGCCCAGTCTTACCTCTGAGATGAGAACAATTGTCTTTATAACTAACTTGATTATAACTCATTGCAACAATGAATGGACATGGGAATTTTTTTTTCCGTTTTAAATGACATCCAGCAAACAAAGTATCTTTAGCAAACCAGTATCAGCAAGGATTTTCAGAGATTTTGAGAAGATACAAATTACCCTGAAGGCAATGAAAGAAAAGGTACTCAGCAATTTTAAATTCAGGTTATTGAAAGGCTTTCTAATAACAGATTGTTTTAGCTTTCTTGCTGCAGAACAAGCTTAAGACAAATGAATCCTGATTTCTGAAGAATCTGGTTTAACTTCTCAAGCTCAGCTTATATTTAATCAAAGAGCTGTACATAATGTTCTGATTATTTTTAATGCTACCAGCCCTACAAGCTTATTTGGAAGCTGACAATCCTGGTGGTGGTGTTATTTTAGTCAGTAGATGGCATTAGCTGCCTCAGTGTTAGTTACGCTGTGTGATTTATCAAGAAGTGGGTCAGCTACAGCCTGTGGCTGTGTATATGTTCCCAGCAGGCTAAGACAAAAAAAAAAAAAAAAAAAGATGATCTTGTTTTCTTTTGTTAATTACCCTTGCCATATTTTAGTTGTTTCACTGGAAAATATAATTAGACAATAAGGAGCAGATACAGCAGCAGGTACCCATCTTCAGAAAACAGTGTAAGGAGTACGTAGAATAGCACAAGCGTTTGTATTCAGACAGCAAATCCTTCTGCTTTAGGTATTGCTGAGGATTACAGGGGGTTGGCTCTGAGGATAGCAAAACTGTTCAAAGCCATGAGGGTAAAGACAGCTGACACAGCTCTAATGCTCTTTCCACCCCTGTGCTCTATCCGACTCCTCCTAGCTCCTTCTACTAATGAAGAAAGGGACACGTTAAATGTCAGAGCTAGATGTAAATTGATCAGCATGATTTATATTTTGCAGATATTTTAGATCTAGCAGTTCTTAGAAAGGATGCATTTCAGTTATTTCAGTGATAAAACTTAGCCTGTAAAATATGACACGTATATATACTATAGACAAAATCTTAATCCTGTATTATTCAAATATCCAATGGGAATGTTCAAATATTCCTCTGAAGTGATTCCAACCTAAACCCTGCAGTTAAACACCATGAAAGTGTGATTGTACATGTTTGAGACCCACAATCTGAAATTGCCTAGTGCTGAGTGGGAAGCAATTCTCCCTTCATGTAAAAATAATTCAAGCTGATTTTTTTCCCCTTCCATACCAAGATGAATTTGACAAACTTCAAAGTCTTTTTTTGCAAATTTTTAAATACTTCACTCCCAACTTCCACAACCAGTGATTAGAATAAGCACTGGGAATGGATGAGAAGCCAAAAAACACGTCAGTGGGTTTCTCACACCCCTGTGTAATGCTCTGGCCACCCTGCTGGGGCTGCAGCTATTCTGCACCCTGGAAATCTCTGTTTCTTCCTCAACCCTCTCAAAACAATGCATGCATTCCCACTGGCTGTTTTCTATCTGCAGATGCCAGTTGTAAAACTGAAAAAATACTTGCATTTTGTGGGAAGTGGTTGGGCTTTGGGAGGGCATGAGGAAGGTAAAATGGGTAGATGACATAACTGGCTTTCACTGTGTTGTGGAACTCTCTGAAAACAATATTTTCAAGAACATTTCTCAATTTTCTATTTCATATTTGATTTTCTTACACAAATTTTGTGGGTTTTCTCACTTATATTTTAAAGGTAACAATTTAGGATAAGTATTTCTCATTTGCAGTTATTGTTTCCTCTTGAAATTCTGAGTGTTTATTTTGGTTGTATATCAGAACTAGAGGAAACTTCCAGCAACAAATGTAAGGATTTTTTCTAATGAATATATATTTTTAATTCACAATGAATTTGCATATTATATGTTTTACATTTTATGGCAAAAATAGTTTTATCTCAGAAGTACAGTTCCATTCTCTTATCTTACTTGCCAACTCTGATTACTAATATATATGTCAGGTGAATTCTTATACAGTCAAATGGTTACATGCTCCAGCAAATCAAGAAGTGACTGCACCACCACCTTTAGTCCAGCTATGCACAATCAGAGTCTCACCTAAATTTGCCCTTGTAACATATCCAGCCAAATGCCAAGCCAAACCAAGCCAGTGTTTTTCTCAAATTGGCACTGCACCTAAGTGCAATGAATAACTTATAAACAAGTAACAAATGTTCCCTTTTCTTAAAACTGTAGATTAGTAGGATTACCCTCTTCCAAACCTCTAAATAAAAATGTTTGGAATTCCCTTACTGAACTATTCTTGTGGTAGGAGGAGTAGAAGAATAGCACGGCTGGAAAGCAGGGAAATATTATCTCAGGTTTGTATGTGGGCAACTGAAGCATAGAAAAATTAAAGAACTTTATCAGGCTTGTACACAGTATTATGGAAAAGCTTATTCCCAAATTCCCCATTCCAGTATCTTTACAAAAAAATACTGCAAATATGCTGACATCCATAGCTCTCTAAATGCCAGTATTAAAAAAAAAAAAGTTATACTGAAGATAAAGTCAGAGCATAAAAACAAATAAGCAAAATCAGCATCACTGTCAAACAGACAAACCTTAAAATGCTGCCTGATGCATTTTCCTCGCAAGCACATTTCCTCTACTTCACATTTCAGCATCTCTGATATTTCAGATTTCTATAATAACTAGCAGTGTACCACAGCACCTTCATAACTTGGGAGATAAACATGGTTTAATGTTTAAATGAGACATTACTATACAGTCAGCTAGCTAGAACTCCGGGGTGTGATGCTGCTTTTATGCATAGTCAGTGCTCCAGACAATAATGTGAAATGGTGAAAAATGAGTACAAAAAGTTCTTATATATACAGAAACACAGGACACCACTTCAGCAAGGGTAAAAAATTTTGCTTCCAGCCATTAAAAGAGTCAACATTGGAAGCATGAGCCCTGTTGCCAGTCTAAATATGGCATCAGCCCACAGAGTTCATAACACATAAAGCTTGTTTCCCATGAGGAATCCTCAGTTAAAGATCAGAAAAAAATTATTGCTAATAAAACCCAGGAAAACAGAACTGGGATTCTTTAGGACTGTAACCCATCTTGCTCTCTTCTCACAAAATTTATGTCACATATAAAATGGCAAATTATGTCAGGATAATTATTTATTCTCCAAAAAAAGGACTTTGGTTTAAGTTTTGAACATCACATTTTTGTCAACAACAAACAATGACGATTTTGGTCCCAAAACACTGACTTGGCAGAAGAGCTGCTGTTTGTAAATTCAATGACATTGAAAGCTCGGTAAAGTAGCTTCACCTTGGAACTCACAAGACAGAGAGAGTAAAGAAAAGACCCAGTTCTGAAGGGAAAAGAAGAATTTACAAAGATTCACAACAGTGATTGTTCTAGAAATATTTTTCAGGGTTGAAACTTGTATTTGATATTTTAAATGGAAAATTGGAAGCAATGAAATTTCAAGACAAGCAGAAAAATATCAAGCCATTTCAGATACAAATGCACGTCTAGATAAAGGCAGATAATCATCCATGTATACGTCATTCACTGAACAATGTGATTACAACAAAACCTCCACATATATTAGGCCAACGATTAGATAAAACCAGTATCCTGAGCCTTTTCAGAACAGAAAAAAAGCCCTCCACCAACTCTTCAAACACGAAATGGCAGTCCTTATAAAAGACTAATTTATTTTTTTAATTGGCAGTCATGTCAAAATTTGCAATTTTCAATGACTTCAACATCTGAAAAATTAGTGCTCTGTCTAAACACCCTATTTCACATGATGTCCACGTTAACATTACTAAGTTATTATACACGAATTTGTAGGCCTATCTTACACACTTAAGCACTTCAGAAAGTGAAACACTTTCCTACAGAGAAGCAGGGCAATAAGGTCATTACTTATGTGAAATTATTTATGTTTCTAGGGTTCCTTTGTCACTCATCCAACTGCATCTCCCCATCAAGGCCAGTGGTTCAGTCTGACACAACCTTTTTATATCAGCTGAATTTTCTCAGAAGTACTTGCCATTCTGGAAGACTTGGCTTGAGTTGTACAGATATAGACCACAAATATTGACTCATATCTGGCATTTCCAAAGCTTTATAATGTGATTCATACAGAGCCTGTAGTCCTGGAGCAATCTTATAACAACAAGTAATATGTAGGACACCCACCTCAATGTAAATATCAAAATAAATAAATAACTGGATTACATCTTCAAAATATGGCCCCAAATATAACAGTAGCCCAATGTTATTCTGAAAGCTAATTATTTAGTAGAGAGGGTATTTTCCCAACAAATTGGAATGTAGCTTTTCCTTTTTATCATTTAGCTAAGTGCTGTACTGGACACTGAAATAATACTATTAGGCAATACAGCACTTAGAAAGCATATAATTGAACTCACTGGGATTTTCTACTGCTGTCTTTTACTAATGAAGTTGCATAAATGCAATCAGGAAACACATCATTTATCAGTAAAATGCCAGTCTTGTACTTTGGATTCAGTTCTGTCATAGAAAACTCATATGAACTTGATTGGTCAGTACTTCCTAAGCATGTTTTAGCAGATGCTGAATATCTAGGTGTATCACACTGTAAAGATGCCCGTTCCTTGTTGCAACCTACTCAAATGTCAAACCATGAAGATACTGCTTAATGACACACACCTACATGAAGTTTAATGTAGGGTTTATAAAAAATTGGCACAAACCCAAGATTAAGAAATTGTCAAATCTGGCATCATATAATTTCTTACATGGAATACTAAGTAACATAGAAAACATAGCACAGGGATTTGAAAACTACATAAAAGTTATGTTTTCCATTTGAGATCTACTGGAATTAATTTTCCAGCCTGTGCTGACCTCCAGGATCCCTGTCCAAATCCTGGCTATTGGGACAACTGTGACAGACATCTGATCATTAATGGATTTTGCTTATGCAATGAGTTTCCCTCTTCCCTGATCATTTTATTAACCCTTCTCTTCGTCTGCTCTAATATGGATCTACCTCCCTGAAACAGCGATGGCAAGAACTTAATACAGCATTCCAAGTGGAATTTCACCTGTGTCTTTCTAAATTAACACATTTCTTGAATAACTTGTTGCATAACTTCTAGAAATCTTTCAGTTTTCTATGATGGTATCTCTAATCGCACACAAACTAATTCCCTCCACCTCCGCCTTTTTTTTTGTTTTCAAGGGATAAGACCCAGATACAGTAGAAATTTTTTTATCACTGGTTACCTTTCATTCTGTACTTATACACTGTATTTCTAATAATCTTCTCCTCAATCTCTAGACATATCATTCCTTCTTCGAGCTGCCAAAACCCTCCAGTAGGCATCAGAAGCAAATTTTCTAAGTTTTTTGGGTTTTAGAGGCCAGCAGTTAAATGAATAATATTAATTCAAGACCAATGTTCCTTGAAGAATCTCACTAAAAACCTCCTTCCTAACCAGTAACTTTAAATACAAAGCAGCACGATGTTTACCCCTTCTCAGGTTTTTTATCATCTTTTGTACACATTTACAACAAAACTAAGACCCTATTTTTAAATGTGCTTCCACATCAAATGCTAGAAAGTCCATATAGATAAAATTTACTGAGCTGCCTTTCTTATCAAAGAACATGGACATTTTAGTCTGGCACTCTCTATGTTTGGCCACTCCATGTGGGCTTCCACTGCTTCAATCCTCTAATTACTGTTTTGTTACAATATATTCTAAATCCTTGTATTTTACTGAGATCCGTGGTTTATTATTGCCTGCATCATCTTTTAACATGAAAACAATAAAACAATGTTTGTGCATAAAATAGTGCCTTTTCTAGGCACATTTTAAATAATAGATTCTTAAAACATCATTTTCTAAATCCGAGATATCTCTAAATTATTTATGGTTTTTGAAAAAAACACTATGAAACTAATATGAAATGAAAATAGGCATGAAAAATCAAAAAAGCAAGTATGTTACAATTTCTTAAACTTATCAGTGCTCATTATTGAGATAATTTTAAAACAATTATGTATTTTAATTATTTTACTTTCCTTATTAAAATGGTTTTAAAGTATCAAACAATGGAAATACAAAATAGCTTATCTTTAATCTTGCTTTTCTGTAAAATTAATATTTTTTCAAATGTAACTCTTCTCTCAGGCAAAAACCCTCTGATGTGGAATTTCTAGATTATAACATTTTAAAAATCAGCTGAACTTTATGATCCAGCTGAGCTGAATCAGTTTGTCATTTCATCCTGTTCACTAAGTAGACTTCATTATGAAACACAAGTGTAACTGGTATCTTAAACTGGTAATCTGATATCTTAAACTGGTATCTTAAAACTGGTAAACTTGTATCTTAAAAATAATTTAATTTTCAAAATGATTTCCAAAGAACAACGATATAAGTGAACAATCAGAGTTGCTGCATAGACAGAGCTCCATTTGGATGAACAGATGCTTTGGGTTCACCATTGCTGCAAAGAAGGTCTCTCACTTGGGCAGCTTCTGTGTCTTTAGCTTTAAGAATTCAGAAAAGCTGTCTTTAAATAGCATGTGATAAGTATAGAGAGTACAAATCGGCAATTCTTAATGCGGACATAATTTCTATAAACAGTAACATGCTACTTGTAAAATGCTCTAGATGTGGTTTGACGTGAAAACTGGATATACATATAAATAATACAGAATAATACAACCTTGGCTATTAGTTTTCTATAATCATGTCCACTCATAAAACACTTTATATAAATAATTTATACTTTTTTTAGTGACAGTCAGTGCTATTTTACACTTCTGTATGAAAGTTTGAAAGATGCTAGTTAAGAATTCTGTGATGGGGCATTAATGTCATATTAAAAACTGCCTATGGCATTGTTTTCAGTAAATCTTTATGGGACAACAACAAGAATATTACTTATCTCTGTAGTTAAAATATGAGTATATGGGTTATTTAAATGGAAAGTACAATAAATATACATGTTCTGTTTGTAATGACAAACTGCAAAATAGAGTGTTATTGACCATCCCTATGACAGACACTGAAACAAGCTCACTCATGCCTCTGAAGACAAGAAATCTGTGCCCCAAAAATAGCTGGCATGGAACTACAGAATCTTTATTTAGAGCCATTGTGGAGGACTCAGATGCTATTTCTTGTGCTTGTAATAGTACAAAGAAAGTATCTGCAAAAAAAGGGGAGCTATAGGATGAGGGTGGTACAGGGTGAGGAAAATGCAAGTTCTTTAGTTCTTTAAAGCTAGATGCTTTCTTCTGAGACTCACTTGTATCACAAACTTCCTTATCTTTTAATTATAAAATTGTTTTACAAATCACTATTATCACTTTTATGTCCAGCTCAACAACCTTTCTTCCATAATATCATAATTTATACGCAAATATAATGTGCCTGATTCAACACGCTTATCAGTCCTTGTACTAATTAATGCACAAATATTTTCCATCAGTAGCTGAGCTTATTAGCAGTAATTTAAAAAAATATACAAACTTTATTTCAAAGTAATCACTAAGTCATCATGAACGCTTTTTTAATGCATGCCAATATTCATACCTTGCAAGTGTGCTTAGGACAGAATTCAGGAATTTTTAGCACAGTAATTTAAATCACAGTGCTTTTGACAGGGAAATTGAAATCTAATTACTACATGTATTGGTCATCTCTGGAATCACCTCTGCTAAAGTACAATAGATACATACCTCTTTAGAATCCTTCACCACAATAAATGCAACAGAACAGACATTTACAGAAGAAGACTGCATCAGTTGTGAATAAAAGGATCTGAAATGTCAAGGATTTAAATTACCACCTTTGTCTGCCAGCAGGTTGCTGCACACAAAGACAAATTTCATGAATTGTAAGGACCACCAGTTAAATGGATCAATTTTGTGCAAACTCTTCATGTTATTTTATCTGTTTCTCTACAGCAGAACCTAATGTGTTGAAGATAGCAGCTATAGCACTGCACCAAGACACAGCTTCCACTTGCCTAACAAATAATGTACTTGAAAGTTACTCTGGGGGGAGTAATTTCTTTGAATGCCTTTCAGCTAAGGAATCCCACCACAAGCAGTATTTATTTTCATCGTTTTTGGTGGTGGCATGCAGGTTAAAAGCTGTACTCCTAAGATAAGGTGTACTTCTTGTCCCCTAGGCTGTGCTCAAGAATTGTTATTTAAAATGTTGCTCAGGCACATTACAATGCTTTTCCAAAACAAATTTCATTCTACTTGGAAATATTTTATTTAAACTCTTACAGATCCCATAAAATACTATGAACTTTTGCAATATATTTCATATACATGATAGTGACATCATTAGTAATTAGTGCTGTGTGTTTCCCCTTGATTTCATGTAGTTTCAATAGTCCTTAGATAGATTAGTATTTTAAGAAGATCTCTTAGGGCACTGAGAGACTTGAAGAGTGGGATTTGTCTCACTTGACTTCAGATACTAAGTCTGAGCTAAAAGCAGACTAGGAGTAAAAGACACTTACAGAGGAAAATTTACAAAATTGTATCTGTTTTATTAATGTATTTATATGATGTCTGACTTCTATAGATCCAAAATGAGATAAGATGATGAATCCAACTATAGCAAGTTTATGAGGTGCCATACACTGAAGTCATGATTGCCCAAAAAGAAGACAGTGGATGAGTTTTATAAGAATATTAAGTGAGGAAAGGGGAAAAGCACAGCACAGGTCAATAAGAGTCTGGGAGAAGCTCTTTTACAAACATATGAACAGAAAAGGTAAATCTCATTTTGGATTAAATTATTTTATGTATAACTATAGTCTCAACTAAGAGAGAGAAAAATGGACCTGAAAAAATATGGAGCAGTTTAAAGTTTTTTTTATACACACACACACACACACACGCATATATAATGCATGCATATATATGTATATATATACATAAAAGATTTAAAGAATTAATTTTATTTGGTTAGAAGGATAATGAAAAGGAAGGCCTTTTCCATACATTTGGCTTTTGGAAGCATTCACTGTAATTGAATCCATGTCAAAAGGTGGGTTGCTATTTACAAGTTTCATTTATATGAAAATGACCACCTGCTAAGGTAATGAAAAAATCAGTAAGCTAAAACATGAGAAATATCTTTTTATGGGCTATTCCTTCAACATTCTTACAAACATCACAGAATGGTAATAAAAGCTATTTTTCATCTTCTTCCTGAAGTTTGAAAATAAGATAAGAACCCTTAACATAAAACAATACTCGAGTAAGAATGGGAAAGAATGATTGCACCCCAGTATTCCATCACCTCCCCAAAACAAAACAAATAAAATACAATGAGATTTTGGCTACTACTAAAGCAATTCCCCATTTGGTATTCAAGAGCTGTAATGCTTTCATATAGAAGAAACTGAGAAGCGGCCAAGAAATCTACCTCATTCCCTATTGCCACAAAATCCTATGCAAGTCTATGAAATCCTGGGTTGAACAGTATTGCTTTTGTTATCAGTCTGTCATCTGTGAATTCTTTTCTGCTTACCTATTACTTGCTATCAGAAGATAGATATGTTAATACCTATTACAGCTAATATAGTTCTGTTCTAGCAGAAAGTATTTTACACTGGAGGTACTGTAGATGTCTGTACTTACAGAACTGCAATTATGGTTCAGTAGAAATAGTATAACAACAGTCTTGACTTGAAGGAAAGGAAGCTAAGGGAATACTGGCAAGTATTTTACTTGCCTTTGGAATTCATTCTTCTCCCCTCTCTAGTTTACATGGGCCCTGACTTGCTGGTTGTTCAGACACATTCTACCAACTCCTAGATAGACGAGAGCATGAGGCATTTGAAAACTTTAAATTTTGAAATTCTTTCTTTTTTTTTAATAGTTTTATGTTGCATGTGCTTTTCACAATTTGGAAACCAAAAATTATGCAGAGGTTGGCAAATTCTACAAATTAAACAAAATAGGTATTTAACACAGCATTTCTAAAAAGACCAAACACAGATATACTAGCACTGGGTATTTTATTAAGTTATTCACTTGCTACCTGGAGATGGCCATAGCAGTAATACCCTTAACAAGGAGATTTCAATATGGAATCTTAACACATTTTGGAGATTTAGGGTTGAAGAAGCTTACAGCAGCAGAATTAAATCACTGGCATGTGTTTTACATATTAGCACTGAATCACAGTAATAAAAGTAAAAAAAAAGAGGTATGGAAATGCTTAAAAAATAAAACCAAACAAATAATCCCCCAGAAAGCAAGGATAAAGGGTAGCCCTACCAGAATCTAGGGTGCACAGATATACAACATATGTGATGCTGTTCTCATACAATAAATCTGCTCAGATCTCATGCTGCCCTTATTACAACCATTTAAGTTTCTTAATAGTTCAGTGGCTTACTATAAAGATGTGTATAATTTAAGCATTAAGTCAAAGCTTGGCTTCTATTTTCCCTATGTGAGAACATGGAAATTTTAAATATCCTTTTGGTCCTGTCTTCATTTTGTAGCGCTTTTCTGTCTTCTGAAGAGTCATAGTTATATTCTCACTCTTTGGAGCACCTGCATAATCTACTTCTGCCACAACCAGGGAGAATATTATTCCACTAAAAGAACCGCCTTTGGAAATTTGAACATCTTTCTGAAAGAGCTATCATTAGAGTCAGTCCCTCTTCCAAGCACATCCCACTGAGGCACCAAAGTAATCATCAGCCACCAACCCAAGTAAGCAGGTTCAAAGCCCCTGAGGCACTAGTTACAGCTGAACTTTAGGAAATCTGAAGTCTAGACAGGGTGTATCATATTTTTAACAACCTGCCAATTCTACAACCTGTTCCCTAACCAGAATTTGCTGAAATAAACATAAAAGATTCCCATTGCCTTCAATTAACTTTTTATCAAGCTTTAGTTACTTCCTCTTATCCTCACCCTCCCACTCACCTTCCCAATATATGTATCATCCTTCTGCTCTATTTTGCTGCTTCCAATTAGCTGTGCTTTCTACCCCGCTGACTTTCCTCTGTTGACTCTTCAGAATGATTTTTTTCATTCCTTTTTCTTTCTTGCAAACTTTACTTCTCTTAGCCTTATGAGTCACACGCTAATCACAATGTCCTCTTACCACATCCACTACTTAAACCCCTTGCTGTGATCATATGAAAAAAAAGCACTGGTGAGACCACATCTGGACCAGTTCCGTGCTCCCCAGTTCAGGAGAGACATGGACATACTGCAGTGTGCCCAGGGAACAGACACAAAGATCATTAAAGGACTGGAGCATCTGTCATATGAGGAGAGCCTGTGAGAACTGGGACCGTTCTCTGTAAGAGCTGCAGCTGCTCCATCCCAGTGAGTGGGAAACCAGACAAAAATGCCAGGAGGCTTGCATGGATGAAAAAGGAGCTTCCAGCAAAACTCAAACACAAAAAATGAAGCATGCAGAAGTCGAAACAGAGAGGGCCATCATGGGAGAAGTACAGAGATACTAGTTGAGCATGCAGAGATGCAGCTAGGAAGGTGAAAGCCTACCAGGAATTGAATGTGGTAAGGGATGTTAAAGACAACAAGAAGAGCCTCCATAAATACACAGGTGACAAAAGAAAGACTAGGGAAAATGTGGGTCTACTGCTGAATGTGGCAGCAGATCTAGTGACACAGGACATAGAAAAGGCTGAGGTACTGAATATTTTCTTCACTTCAGTCTCTACTAGCAAGACTTAGGAATCCCAGGCCCTGAAGACCAAAGGGAAAGTCTGAAATAAGAAAATGTACCCTCGGTGGAAGATGATCAAGCCAGGAAATACTCAAGCAAACTGGACATATGTAAGACCATGGCCACTGATGGTATGAACACACAAGTGCTGAGGGAGCTGCCTGCTGCCATTTCTTGGCCACTCTTGATAATCTTTGAAGGACTATGGCAACTGGGAGAAATGTTCAAAGACTGAAGGAAAGGAAATGTCACTTCAAACTTTAACAAGAGCAGGAAGGAGGACCCAGGGAACTAAAGGATTGTCAGTCTCACCTCCATCCCTTGGAAGGTCATGGACCATGTAATCCTGGAAACTATTTGCAGGCATATGAAGGACAAGAAGATGACTGGGAGTAGTCAGTATGGGGAAATCTTGCTTAACCAACCTGACAACCTCCCATGATGAAATGCCTGGCTCTGTACATGAGGGTACAGCAGTACTGTACAAAGGCTATTGTCACCTTTGACTTCAGTAAGGCTTTTAAAGTTTCTCCTGTAAATAGAAGTGAGGTGGACTGAAAACTGTCCCAACAGCCAGGGACAGAAGTGGTGATCAGTGGTACACAGTCTAGTAACTGGCAGTTACCAGACTGTGTATCTCAGGGGTCAAACCTGGGTCCAGTCATGTTTAACAACTCCATTAATGATCTGGATGATGGGGCAGAGTGTACCCTCAGCATATCTGCAGTCTGTTGAAAGCAAGTACTTCAGACAGCAAGTGATAAAAGGACAGGAGGTAAACAATAACATATTCTTCCAAAATTCCCACTTCTAGAGCCAACTGCTATCATCTGCTACCTCCTTTGTTGCTCTTTCGTCTAATTTTAGATTGCAAACACTTCAGGGCACGGATGACATTTTTTATTTGTCTAATATGTGAACAACAGATACACATTAACTATATAAATGATTAATAATGATAACAGCAGCACCACAACAGAAAATACAGCACTGTCTCTACCTCCCATTTAATAATCAAATAATCCAAAATAGAAAATTAAGTAGTCTATAAAGAAGTAAACATTTTTATTAATTTTACCAAAAATCTTTACTTGGATATAATGGAGAGTATTTTCTACCTTAATAATGCTACAGAAAGGTAAAAAAAAAAACAAACCAGACCCTACATTTCACAAATTCAAAGAGAATTTGACTTTTTCTGCTGAATAAAAATGTTCTTTAATTCAAAAGTTACGATAGAAAATGTTAATGAAAACAGAACCCAGTCAAGTCAAATAAAATATGAAAATAAATAGGGATTTTGCTTCAGGCAGCTTGAATCTGATTGAAGCAGCAGTCTTGGAAGAATCCAGCTGTTGTTTACTGAAATGTAAAATAGTGTACTTATTCTTTTATGTGACAGCATTCATGATCCTTCAAATCATGATGTAACATACTTCTTCTCATCAACAATAATCATTTTATGTACAGTTACTAATCTGACCAATTACCTGAAAGCTAATTACTCAAGCTTTACAGAAAGGGATAGCTAACCCAATGTATTTTGATTTTAATTACTGATATTTAATAGGGAGCACTGCCAAATACATCCATAACATTAATGTTTTACAACAGAATTACAGATATTTTGATAGTGATTGAACCAGTCTATGATCATCTTTGTTTTATAGCCTCAGAGCTTAATCTAATTTTAGCTAGTGCAGAGCTGGACTATGCTCTGGCAATTACAGTGTATTATTCATATTAGCAATTTATCTCTTTTCTCTGTATGTACACTGAATTTTCACACTGAGACATTGTAATCCTCAAGACAGCGGGATAACCCAGAAGGGTTCAAAATGATGCATTATTAAGATGAAAAAGACCCAGCATTCCCCAGTAATATAACTTGCATCAAGTTTAGACAGGGACTTACTCAGTCGAGACTAAGTCAGCCATCACAATCACAAGCTGCAAAACCCATCTGTGCTTCTACCTAACAAATCTTTAAAAATGACATGTAGTCCCCATCTACAGTTTCTGATTTTTAGAGAGAATTAATGAAAGCCTAGTGCTCCTACAGAAAACAGTTTCCTTTCTATATGCCCGTGCTAAGCAATGTGCTATATAATTGCCTATATTATATGTTCTATATTATCACACTAAACATTCAGAGCAATTCTGTGCTGCTTATAAAAGCTAAAAAAGGTCAGCAGAGAGAGACACATTCCCACAATCCATGCTAAAGCATTTATTTCAGTCTCACGGTCTCCAAGCTTTCACAAGTGCTTTAAGAGGAGATTGGAAAGAATTTGCTGCCCACTCACGATGATGTCTCATAAAAGGTTCTTCAAAAATGGATCAAAGGCTGTAATTTCCATGCCATTTCTGTCCAATTTCCTTTTCTCTTATGTTTTCATTTTTGAAATGGCTATGATTGCAATTCACTTTTGCCCACACAGCACTGCAGGTCTAAATGAACCATTTATCATAAACTTTTTGTCTTTTGGCTGCTTGGGATTTTAGTTCCTTTGCAATTTTTTAATTTCATTTTTGATACTACTTATACTGCATTGTAATTACCTTCATAATTACACCTGCAGTGATTTATGTTTTCTTGTACCCAGATGCATCGTCAAGACTTCTGATTCAACCGAACTGCACTTTAATATTGATGTTAATTCCCCTCAACCCCCCAACAAAAAGAATCTTTCCACAGGAAGAACTTTTCTTTTTGTCCTTCCTACAGCACACACAGAATGTTGATATCTTGCATTGCTTTTGCTGAGTGGGACTGCCTTACTTTGTGAACTTCATATCTTTTTTCTCCCCCCAAAATTTTCATGTATGAGAAAAAAATCTGAGATGATAAAGTTTAGCATATATTCCATTGATTCTCATTATCTCACAGAATGTCATATTTTGAATAACAATTCTGTTGCTCTTCTTCAACATAAAATAATCCCAGTCATAAGCAGACAGGTTCTCCATCTTTTATATAAACATGTTCAACTTCCTTGCCTCTGATTTACCAAAAATTGTTAGATGTAAGCTATTACAATTCAGTTTAGCCAAAAAGGGCCTTTCAAAAGAGATTTTAAAACCATCTCATCTGTTGCCTTTTCAAAGTTAGGAAAGATCTTTCAGAATTCACAGTCATCTAGCCATTTATAAAAAGGCCAATATATTTTACTTCAGTATTTACTGTTTTTCTCCAATTTTCCTCTCTGTTCCAACATTTAACCTTTAACAATAATAATATTTATTACAGCTTATCCATACCAAAAGATTAAATACTATTTCAAGGATTAAGTTTATTGCTATACTTTTCTTCAAATTCATCTTTCAATATAAAACAATATGGTATAATATAAAATGCAAAATATTTGTTCAGATTTAATGGTCTTTGAAGTGAGAAAAATAAACTATATATAATCATTAGAGAGATAATTAAACTATTAAATGAGACAGAAAATAAAGCAATAAATATAGCAATACTGAGAGGTTCCTGCAGACTAGTGATACTTAGCTAGAGTACCTGAATTTTTTGTTGCCACAAAAAAGTGTTCACATCACCGAGTCTTGTACCTTACAATATTTCAGCTACATAAGGATGTCTGGGAAGGCTAAATGAAACTGTGGCTGGAATTTTCATAAATGAAGGCAAAGGAATAAATAGATAAATAACTACATATAAAATATATAAAAATAAAATAAAAACATATATATATGAGCATATATCTGTTTATTTGTTTATTTTGAACAGAATATATCTAACCAAATATATATCTAATAAAATCTCAGAATACATTAAAAAAAAATCAGTGTTTACTACTGATGTTGTAAACAAAACAAAAGTTCCTCATAAAACTGTCATGGATGGATCTGTTTTACAGTCGGCCAGACTGACACAGCTCAAAACCTGGTGGACAATTTGGTGAGGTGGTGGAAATCATTGGATACCATGCTAAATTTCTGTACAGATACATCCACTTTATAACCAAAGTTATAAGCAAACAACAGTATACAACCAAAGTAAACCAAAATTCATATGGAAGTGAATGGGAAAGAACAGACATCAGATAAAATAAAATTTATTGTTGTTTTAATACAGGCTTTTCCCATAAGCAAGAATTCTTGTTGTCTCATAACAGAATGAACAAAAATGATGGAAATTAATTGAGATACTTTGATTTGAAGGTAGAAGTAGGAGATGTATGGCACACAAGAAATTAGGTGAAAGACTTCTCCGAGTTATTTAGCCTGGAGAAAAGGAGGCTCGGGGGGACCTCACTGCTCTCTACAACTACCTGAAAGGAGGCTGTAGCCAGGTAGGCGTAAGTCTCTTCTCCCAGGTAATGAGTGGCAGGACAAGAGGAAGTTAACTCAAGTTGTGCCAAGGGAGGTTTAGATTGGATATTAGAAAAAAAAATTCTTCACTGAAAGGATGGTCTGGCATTGGATCAGCCTTCCCTGAAGTTGCTCAGGGAAGAGGTGGTATCACCATCCCTGGAAGTGTTGAAAAAAGTCTAGATGTGGCACTGGGGGCATGATTTAGTGGTGATGCTACATTAATGGTGAGACTCAGTCCTTTCCAACCTTAACAAATCTATGATTCAGCAACAATGAACAGGCAAACAAAATGATTAAACTGAAATAAACTTTCAAATGAAAGAAGCATTCTGTAGGACAAAAAAGGAAGACCTTCTGTAGAATTCCACACAACACAGAAAGAAGTAAACAAACACTTTTACTGCACCTCAGTGCTTGCAAAATCAGCTTAACAGCAATCAAAGTGGATACATAAAGATCCCTTTACTGTTTCTTTACTTAATTTAACCAAATGAGATTATAAGGGTGTAAATATTAGATGTCGTTTCTAGAGTTTTCTTTTATATTTTTCATCTAAAAACATGCACGCCACTTTCTATTATCAGAAATACCACTAAAACACATAAACTGAAATATGACATTGATTTCAACAGAGCAAATCCACATTTATACTTACATTACTAAAAGAAAAATCTATCACAGTATATTACACACTGTTTGATGGAGAATGAAAAATTCATCTATCCATGAATGACTTTCTGTAACACTGCATTCTTTTTAAAGAGTAATTAAAATAAGCAATCAATGCAATAACACTTAACTAGACCAACATGAGAAGAAGTCCCTATTCACTTTAAGAAAAAATCCAAGCAAACAATAATTAATTCAAGATTAGAGTTTTGGATTCTTCTGGTGTCATGGAGACCAGTATTTGTTCCACAGTGATTGTCAAAATGTCTGTTACTAGGAATGTCATTTTTTTTTCTCTTAGATGATTATGACCCATATTGATATAGGCTCTTTGGAATTATTAAAACCTGCTGAATCTAGATTAATTTAAGTTTCCCCAGCTCTTACCTTTTTGTAGACAAAAGTAAGGCTACATGATGTTTTGCCCTCTTGACTTAGAAGACAAAAAGGCCAAAATGGTGGCTACAATTTCAACAATGACAACTGCTTTGGTTTCTGTCCAAGCCTACTAATCACAAGAAGATTATAATGACAGAGGTGTTTTCTTCATTAAGAAAAGGAAAATTATAATTAATAAACAGTCACTGCAACACAGTAAGAAGAAAAAAAGAGTAAAATAAAATATTATTATTTGTTTGCAAGTTTTATCTAGTTTCAGCTCTTTCCCTACCAGGTGTGATGCCAACTTTTAAACAGGCATCAAAATACTAAAACACTGCATGCAGGACAGTGTAATATGTAACAAATGTAACAGAAGATGGTCAATTAATTTAACACCCCGAAAAGCATATGTGCACATACTGCTGCTGGTTCTTACATGGGAATAAAAAGCTCCTGGCAACATTACTTACTACAGAATTCATGGAGCCAAACTTGTTTAGGATGCCATACATATGTAGATGCTGCACTGTATATTTCAAATAACTTATTAAACACTAATAGATCTCGTCAATTGAGAAGTAAGTTTATAAACAAATTGTATGATTGGCTTTTTGTTTTGAGTCTGTTGCACCCACATCTGTTGTCTTAGCCTGTGTTTACCTTAGGTGTAAAATATGTTGATACGGACCAGTGTTCCTTGCAACCTTGCAGCATGTCATCTTTTATTGCCAAGGTCAAAGAAAAATTTTATACTTCCTTCTATGTCTAACGTGACTACCATAAGTAAATGTATTAAAATATGTTACATTGTATGCAGATGCAGACATTCTCAAATTTAAATGATAGAAAAAAGCACTGAAGAAAAGAAAAGCCCTCAAGCATGGATATTTCAATGGAATTCTAATTCTAACAATAGTCTTGATTAAAAGTGTGATGAGAATAAAACTTGAACCTCACAATGGGATCGCACAAGAGCTGAATGATCAATAATGGCAGATTGTTACACCGTCATGTTCCTAGGTTTCTATAAGATTTTTCACCCAAGTTTTACTAATGTTATTGTATTTGATTGACTGCAATTTTCTCCATTTCTAAGCTTTGTTCCAGAAAGCAACATTTTGTTCCATTCATCTTAGCAAGTGACACAATGTTCCTTGGCATGTGATATTATTAAAAAGTCATGTTGCCTGTCTCTCTTGGTTGGTCACACCAAGATTAATTTTTGGTAGCATTTAATATTCAATTCGATTGGCTGTAACATCCATATTTAAGTTTGAAATAAACTTGTGAAAAATAAATACAACTATGGACAAAAAGCCAAATTTAGGTAATTTACATTTCATGTCTTCCCTCAGCAAATCACATCCTGCCTCACTCTCTGTACAGAAGTAATAGAAAGGCCTACAGTTCACTTTTCATTCCTTACTGGTATCTACCTGGCCTCCCTAAGTTCTACCAAAATGCCTTGTGAAGTGACCTAGCACTGACTTCCCAAATGACAAACCTGCCCATCACTGTTGCTTGCTACTCATCCTGACAGTCTGGAGAGCTTTCCTGTGGTTTTAAAATAAGCACAGCAACACAGGATTTCCTCATACCGTTTGAAACAGATTTTCACCCTTTCTGCAAGCAATGCTGCTCACGTCTCACACAAGACAGCTGCTGAAGCACATTCAAGGGCATTCCCCAAGAAACAATATGCTAATTCCCTACCTCCAGCTAAGCTGGGTCCTGGTGCACATCCAAATCAAACTAAAAAGGAAACTAAAATTGATGATACAGACCATGTAACATAATGAACTATAGTAGCAACGTAAAATATTATTACCACATGATAATATAACACATGTACAATGCAAAACTGTATTCACAGGTAAGTAAAATTGTGTTGAAGAGCACAAACCTTTACTACAATATTAGATTAAATACAATATTAGTCCAGATCTGATTTCAGTCCACTCATTTCTTATGCAAAACTTCTGTTTAAGTTATAGAACTTAGAGTTTTACCATTTTAATATAAAAAAGACACAAAAATTACATATTACCAATTTTATTATAGACTTGCAGCAAACTAATAATTCCTCAGTATTTATACTAGGGTAAAATATCAGCCTACTTTTGGCTGGTTTTATTCTCTTCTGAAACTTGTCTCTGTGTGCCACATTTAAGCTCACCTGTATTCTATATTAACACTTACTGAACACTCTTGCAGTGGTATGAATATGCACAAACACAAGGAACAGTAGAACAATGTACTTTATAATGGAAAAAAGTCAACCAATTATTTTCTTCAGGAAGCTACACACTCCTATGTGCAGGGACAAAAAAATATAAGCTCTAGGACTGGCAAATCATACAAGACAAGGGTAGAAATGTACAGTGCAATGTAAGGATGCAGTAGAGAACTTCTGGAAACTGAGCCTGTTCCTTCACTGATGCAGCACAGACGAACTACTCACCCTGTGGTCAAACCCAAAAAATGTACTCTCTAACTAGCAATCTCACAGCTGATACCAGAACAAGGAACAATTAATTATTCTCCTCTAGTGAAAACTACAGCTGTGTCTTCTTACTGACTTTATTATTTTCAAGACATCTGGTTATGAATGCCAAAAAAAATTAATTATTGCTAGAAGGAAATATGTTGAATCTACTGGGGTGCCTGTCTTGACCTCTACTGTTTAAAGGTGTAGTACAAAAGCTGTGGCTCTGTGGTTTAAGAAAATGGAAGGGAAGGCAAACACTGCATTGAGAGGATATATATTTCAGGAGGTAAGATGTGGTATCAGAGAAAAGGGCATGGTTTTGGATATACAAGATCAAATTTGGGGAGGGGGGGCATGTAAGGAACTGACCTGATTAAAGGGCTTACTAATACAGAAAAGAGAAGGTTTTGCCTTCATCCCTCCTTATTCTTTCCCTGTTCCTGTCTATGTAATTTCACAAACTCTTTCCAGTCTTCTCTGTGTTCAGGGGCTCCTGCTGTGAAATAATTCTACTTATTAATACAGCTCTAAACTATCCATCTTCTTCTGCTATGTTATCTTTTTGCTAGATTAGTAAAATGTATTGGCTCACAGGAAGTCCTAGAGTTTTGAGAATTGGTGAGCACACATATAGGGAAACTATATTCTCCTGACTTTGGTGGCAGGAAACTATTAGACTACAGACAGAAACAACAAGGAACAAATAAATAGGCAAAAAACATTAAGTATCAACTAATATTAATAACTAACTAAGAAATATCTACTGGACAACACTTGGCAGAGGGAAGGATGGGGAGATGCTTCTTTTTTGTTCTGGTACCATTACACAGTGATATAAAAGATGTCTTAGGATTTTGTATACTCTTGATTCATGCCCTGGAAACCTCCACACCCATTACACCATGGATACCTGTGTGGAGTTAACCTGAGCCCTCTAGACACATGTAATTCTTAGCAATTCCACATCACTTCTTTAGGAAAACTGATAATGGCTTGCACCACCCTGTCAGACTACAAACATGAGATAAAAATGCAATGAATTCTCTTTTCTCCCTTTTTATTCATAGAGGAAGGAGAGTGAAATGCTAGGAGAAGCCTGATACACAGTGGCACAGAGCCATGCATTCCCAGGGCTGGGCTAACACCTGGGTTACAGTGAGCTAAGATGTCATGACACTGCATTGGGACTTGCCACGTGGTGATGAAATGTAGAAGGCAAACATGGCCATTTTACATGAGAACAGCATGCTGCAGGTCGCTGTCTGCCGCTGCATTTGAAAGGAAAGCTGCGTGTTTATTCTCCCTGCTACTTTCACACCACAGCTGAAATTTTGTACCACAGGCACAGGCACAATACTTTCTTATCACTCAAGCAAAACATCTACCACTGTGAATCAAAGATGTAACTCAGAACATAGTTTCTAGTGTTCAACCTTTTCTGTTCTCTTTTTTGCCTCTTTTATTATTTTCAGTTAGCCTTTTCCCACAAATTCTTTCATTTTTAATAAAACTTAAAGTAAGCAGCTAATTACTACACTAACTACTTTTTACAATTAATTAATACAATGAAGCAATATGATGAAGAACTTCTCAATTATTTGCATAGAACAGATACCACAGAAGCTGGGGGCTCTTTTTTGAAGTATACTGTAGTTCAAGTGAACAAAGCAGTCTCTGTACCATGTATTTATAGATAAAATATGCATTGTGGAGAGTCAGGAAGTCGTTCAGTATCTCCTACAGACAGAAAAGCAGAGAAGAGGTCACTTGACCACATTCGCCCCATAACAAGAATAGACACAATTGAACTTGGCCCTCCATAGATTTGTGATTCAGAAAGCTTCAGAAAAGGGTTTTTTTTTTTAGTTAGGGTGCTGATACAAGTTAGTTAGTTGTTAACCAAAACACTGTTTTGGCTTCATATTTGCTGTATAATAGATGGCTCAACCATTCCAGTGGTTGGAATAGACTTCAAATTAAAGTCTATGGCAAAGATTTCAGTGTTTTATCATCAGCTATCATAAGATCATGAAAACTTAACATTTTCTTCCATAGGGTGTAAGATATCCATTTATATCCTCTTAAATGCTTTGTCATAGGCTACATGCTCAGACAGAGCTTTTGTGAGCATCAATGAAAAAACTAAGTACTTGAAAAGAAAATGCAGGGCCCTACAATAGATCCTACAGCTCCATGGGCTCCATTACAGTAATTCATCATGGGGTTTGTTGTTCCTGTGCCAGACCAGTAGTTGTGACTTGTGATGCTAAAAGTAAACCCTTACCCTTTTCTCTCTCAACTAGCAATACTAGGAAATGGAATCAGGACACAAACACCAGAAGTACTGTTACTTTACCCTTTTTCTTTATCTGTCTCCTTCACAAAAGAAGCACCGATAAGAGCAAAAGAACCTGGAGGAACTCTTGCATGCTGAGGCAATAAGTATCAAATTCTGATTGCCACTCATGCCATGCTATTTTGGCCCACAAATAATCTGTTAGCTACTCAGAGGCTAAGTTAGGTGAACTTTTTACCATGCTACAAATATTTGTATATTGATTTGCATTCTTTTCTTTTTTTTTAACCAGAGATCACTGCTTGAAATGTTTCATTATACATATGTCTTCTGAACCTGACATCAAGGAGGGAATATTCAGAAATAATAATGACAATAAAATGTCGGAGAAGGGAGAATGCAGACACCAGCTGGTCATCAGCAAAACTCATTTATTCCACTTTTACAAGCTCCTTAT